>CM077481.1:46750252-47350252 GCA_039654755.1 Calcarius lapponicus | reverse complement strand
CACTATCACTGGTCCAGCAACTTCTTGTGGCTTTCAAAACACAACAGTGTATTGTATCTTAAAGGCAATACCAGCATTATGGTGAGCTGAGGGAAGAGAAAATTTGCTGTGTTCAAAAGTTGCAGGACGGGATTAATACCTTATGGAATGCATTCAGTAGTCAGTAAAAGACAGGTATGTGTCTTATCACTCCCTTTATCATTCCCTCATAAATACAAATATAGAAGAATGGCAAGCTAAATTACTTGTTCTGTTGAGAAATTGCAGTACTCTTCAGGGCTGACTCTGAAACCATTGCAAATTATCTTGGAAGCCTATTTATGAATATGAGTTTCTGGAATTTGTTTACCCACCTGGGCTTCTCTGCATGTGGTGTAAACTGGGGAGTCTACCACAAACTTGGCATTTATTATGCAGATTGGTCTGAAAAAGCAGGCAAGAATTGTCCGCTTCTTGGTCTTTGAACATCAGAAAAATTAAACTGTTTTAAAATCCTGGCTCTACATTTTAAGATCAAGAAGACTCACTCATAATTTTTTTCCATCCCATTTCAGTGGAACATTGCTCTCTGAAGGATATTAAGAGAGTGGTGACAACTTATTGTTGAAAAGAAAATGATAGTGTTTGCTGTCATGCACATCAAAGAAGCAGATCGTTCTGAGAGCTACTTTGCTGAGACTAGAAAGTAACTAGGCTTGGTTTTATTTGAGTGCCATGTTTCTTTTTGTCCAACGAAAACCTCTAAATGTGCCCTGGAATCTAAACATGATCCTGATAAAATCATGAGATCTCTGTCTATGTATTCTACAAGGGCCGGCAGATTGGGTTGAATTACATCTGAGAACATAATTCATGTAATGCAGAAATGAGTGAAGTCCTTGGTCTCTCCTATTTCTTTCTCTGCTAGGTTGCTGTACTGGATGATGCCATATTAACAGTTCTGAAGTTGAAGATTACTATTTATGAAGGAAGGCAAGTGTTCAATGGCTTGAGACAAATTGGTTTGAGGAGCTGTTCCCAGGAGCTATGCTAGAAACTATACCCGTTGACTCTGGTATCCCTATAAATTGTAGATAGGCCTTGCATTTGGTCTGGCTGCTGCCAGTGATGTTGCAGGACTTGGCTTGTTCGCTTGCCCTCTACTTCCACACTCTGCCTACATAAAGATGTTTGTGGGAAAGGTGTTTTTGCCATGGGAGAACTTGGACTGGACACTGAAGCTTCAGGAACTTCCAGGCTGATGACTGGCAAATGTAGTCCTGTGACTGCTCCAGCCCCTCTGCCTGCTTGTGTGTCTCAACATCCCTGTTATGCACAGATAGCAAGGCACCCTTCCTTGCATCCTATACTTTGCTCCAGCAGAATCTGAGTGACTGTTCCTGGATGAATGCCTAGATCTGGAGCTCATCATTGTGTGATGAGCCAATTCTGCCCAGCATGTAGCCTGATGCCTAAGTATTTTGTTTGGGATCCTAGGCAGCAGAGATTTCTCAAGGGGGAAGGTCTACAAAAGCACTGTCTGATGAATGTTTCAGGAATTTAGTGTATCTGCAGCACCTTTTCCACAGTAGTTTGGAATGGGTTTTGAGATGGGAGAAAATGGATTTTGCCTGTAACGTATTTTTGCACATTACTTACAACTCACATTGAAACATACACATTAGGCAAGAGCACACATCTGTAGTAGTAGCAGCGTTTGATTGACACAGAGAATCACAGGAAGAATGTATCACTCAGAAGGCAAAAGAGAAAACAGAAAGCACTCTGGTGAAATGGCAAAGAGGAGGGATATATTCATACTAAAAATATTGTTTAAGAAATGGAAATCTAGTTCTTGTAATGCTAATGGAGTGGAAACTAATCTTCTACCTAAACTGCCAGAGTGGAAGCAGGATAAAAGGAAATTTCAAGAGCAAATAGCCAAGGATACCAAGGGCAATAATAAATTATTTGCTGTGTCTCAGAAATATGAAATTTGCAAGACAGTCAATGTCGTACTAGACCATTAGAGTGTGAAATGGACAGTCCCATTGCACAGATACTAAATAATACTTTTGGCTTAAAGGCAAAAGTTATTGGAAAATAAGGATTCTCATTTTATTTTCTGTTACAGCTATAGCTGGTAAGCATGAACTATGGAGGCAAAGGCCTCAAAAACCTCAACACATTCCTTAGTAATAAGGTACTAAAATTAAGGCAGAATTTATATATACTATAAGAAAGAAAGAAAAAAAAAAGGGCAACTATCTTTAGCCCACATACAGCTGTAGCAGTAGCAGGCAATGTTGGAAGAGACCAGAACTGTACAATCTGAGCAGGCAAGGGGAAGGGACCAGACCTCAATGAAAGATTCAAGATGAAGATGATGCCATGGGTTTTTTACCCAAATTTTCAGATTGTTTACTATTCTGTTCTTCACTTGTCTGACACATAAAATTTTTTTCTGTCTTTCTCCAAAATGCACTGTCCACAGGGAAAAACTACTCTTTTTTATTCTTCTCTGGCTGGGGAAGAGCAGTGGTTGGGACTAACTCAGAACCCACCAGCACATTCAAGTTGCTTCAGTTGTTCCTTTCATTGTGCACTGCCAGTTTGCAATGCCGTTCCCCAAACTGAAATTTAACTACAATTGTGTGGCCAAATAGTCATTTTCATGAGGGGCATTCTGATGTTCTTCATAAGACTCTCTATGCCTCACCAATCTATATCAGGGAATCTGCCACCTAACCAGTCCCTTTCCTCTTACAAAGGCCATTACAAAGCATACTGAGGCACAGTGGCCCTTATGCTTCTCCTGACAGTGCCCTGTTTTCTTGCTGAAAATGGCTGGTCTTGTATGCTGCTCATTTTCTACCTATTAGTCACATTTTAATATATTACAAGACCTATGCACCTCACTTCCACTGCTCCAACAGCCCTGATAAAAGCCTTCAGAAATCCTGAGGAAACATCAGTTCTGATGTAATGAAGTTGTTTGTCTCAAAGCCTTTGTTTGGGGTCCAGTCACTTCATCTTGCTGAAGCCACAAGAAGAAAGGGAGAAGGTAGGGAAGGTGGCAAACATGACAGACATGGAAGGAAAGGAATATTGCCTTCTGTGAGATTCTAAGATTGAGGGCTGTAAGACAACCTCATCTTCTCCCTGTGATAGTAATAGGATAAATAAAACAGAAGTACAGAGTAAAGCCACAGACATCAGGAGCACCAGTAAGACCTGCCCAAACAGTCAATTGTGTGGACTTTGCCCAGCCAGATCAGCTCTGCATCCATGTTGTCTGATGTGGGGAAGGTGTCCATGGCTGCTGCCCTGGGTGCCCAACCACCCATCTCCCAAGACTGAGCTCCCCTTTGTAGGGATTTGGGGCAGTAGTCATCAGCTGAGGGCTTATCTGCAGGACCAAAGCTGTGGTGTTTCTCATTTCAGGCACCAGCACCTCTGCTGCTCGGCACTGCCTTTACAGAGAGCCTGCATGGCCCAGGAAATGGGCCAAGTAACTATGTCTACACAGCAAGCTGGCATTCACTTCAAAAAGTGAAGTAGATTCATATTACTGTCATAAAGATGTCATTTGGAATCTCTCTTTGCAAAACTCCTCTCCTCTGCCTGGCTGGTAGGAACAGGATCATTAAAATTTCACATCCTGGGCCCCAGGATTCTTCATTCTACTCTTATCTTGGCTTTTCAGTCCTTAACAAGCAAGTAATCAGTTTTCTCCTTAGGACAACTTTCTATGTCTTGTTAAATAGCCCACTCAGAGATGTGCTGTCGCTGAGGCGTCTCCATTAGCCCATTCACTGTGGACAGTGGAAGCAGTCTGACAGGCAAGACTGGGTACACTGAGATGATTGCAGGGTTCCTCACAGAGCTCCCTTGAGCCTCATTTGTGGCAGTGGGAATCCAAGCAGCTTCAGCTCATGTCAAAGCAGACAAGCTGACTTCCCACATTCTTCCCCCGCGGTTCAAACCAGGGTCTTACAGATAGCACTCTGCATAGATGCCATATCAACAAGTGGTTGAATGATGTTCTCCTTTCCTCTTTGCTCCATCAGGCCATGAAGAGCTGAATTCTCTGTGAGGATGCAATGGACTGATATGGGATCTATCCTGTGTGAGCACTGCCTCAGGTTGCCTTGGCAGAGGAGACTGTGGGTGGCAATGGGAAGTCTCACCTTGGTGATGTGACCTCAGTCTGCACTCAGAGCCCCATCATGTTGGGAATGCAAGCTCTGGTTTCCGTGTATTTTCTGCTGCTTACTTTTCTCTGGCAATTCCTCCCTGCCCAAACTGTGATATCTGCTTGAAATGAATGCCTTTCTCTCTGTGTGTGTGTAGGCTTGCAATAGCAAGCAATCAGGTAGCAGATCAGTTGTACATCATATTGTTGTGCAAGGTGTGGTGTTCAATGCATAAAGATTTGTAGGCAGAGTTTGTAGCTGATGATTTGCACTGATTCTAATGATAAAAGAATTACTTTAAAATGAAAAATATTTTAAAAACCCCAGGGAGATTAAAAGTAAAGGTAAATTCAGCTAAATACTAAAAAAATACTTAAGGAAAGGTTGTATCTGTGACATATCTGTTGTCTAAACTGGCTGGGTGCATCACTGTGATGGGACCCAATACTGTTCAAGCACAAATGTCAGGAGACAATTCATCTTCCAGGACAGGGGAGCTGTGGCAAAGAATAGCCATGGCCCCTCATACACCCATTACCAGGGAAGCTAGGGCTGGGGTATACATAAGGGATGTGGCAGGTCTTCCTCTGGTGCTCTACTAAGTGATCTGATGCCAGTTAGCTCCTTCTGCCTGGAGCTGACCTTGACCCTGGCAGAAGACTAAAGACCTATTCTGAGATCTATTCTGGACACTGCCTTTTCTGACCCAACAAACTGATTATTGGAAAAGAGAACTTCAAATGTAGTGATTTTGTCAAGCATCAGATATTTGTCTTTCTTTGTAGTCTGTTATGAAACTTGGCTCATTGCTGTAATGTTCTGATTTTGTTTTCTAGAGCTGTACTCTGTATGATTCTCAATGTTAACCAAATACACTTTAGAATTCAATTTGGCTTCCCCTAAGGAAGAAGCACAGGAATTGGAAGAGATTTTTGCATAATGCTGGGTCATACTAGGCAACTTCTCAGCACTTTGTACATTTAACAGATTCTGAATCTTGATTCTTGTGGAAGAAAGTAGTAACCCTCACAGGTACTAAATGCTCCTGTGATTGAAGACAAAGAATTACCAGCGGGCTGCATGATTCATCTCTGCCCTCACTGCTGAATATATGAGACAAAAATAAAGTGTTTCAAAATCATATATTCTATCCCAACAAAAAAATTTAAAAATCAATACTAAAATAGTACATTCTGGGCAAAGTTCCCCTAAAACAGTAGGACAGCAGTTTCTATTTTTAAATTGATTGTCTGGGTTGTTTTTGGGTTTTTTTTTTTTTTTCTTTCCTGTAGTACAGGAAATAGCTGGACTTTGCTGTAAGAAGGAAAACTCAAATAAATGGGAGAAAAATGTATCTTACCTTTACATTAAACACATCCTAGAGGTTCTTTACTAACACATAACTGTGTTAATAGTTTCTCATCATCACAACTGCTGATGCAAAACATGGACTCATTCTGACTCAGAATACATTCTGAGAGAAGATATGGAGTGAGGTGACACCAACCTGGACATTCTGCTCCTGATGCAGCAGCCTCTGGAGTATAAATCAGACACTGACTCTCTTTTAGCCACAGTTTCTCACTTTGATATGAATGCTTTTGCTCTTTTGGATGTACAGAAGGCATCATAACAGTGTCCTACCTGCAAAAACTAGACCAAACATCACTGGATTCATAAAAAGAGTGTAAATGGCAAGACAGGTATAATCTCCTGCAGACTGTCTTTAGAACAGGTTTCCCAGGAAACTGAGTTCTGCTCCTGTCCCAGACCTACATTTCTGACAGGATTAACTCTAGTGGGCTGTGGAAACATCCCCCCTGCTCTTCTGCGAGCAAACTTTTTTTCAGCCTCAGTGGCTCTTAGTCATGTTTCCAGGGCACAAACCTGTACAATGCTCAGCTTTTTGTAAGATGGGCTCCCTAGAACTCCATTGCTTCCCAGACACCCAATGCAGACTATTCTTTGGCCTGCTCCTTTTTAAAGGCTATCATGATGGTTGTCTGAACTGTGCCTTTAGCTCCATTATTGATCTCCACCTCAGTGGCTGCCCACCTGTAGCTGTGAGCTACACCCATGCATCTTGCTGTTGCTGTTTGCCCCGGCAAGCAGAACTTAGCTTGAGATTGGACCTTGCTGTGTTTCAATATCCCTCCACTTTCTTTAAGGCTTTTGACTTGGGCCCAGTTCTCCATGACCACATGACACTATGATCACAGTACTACAGATGAAATGAAAAAGATGAAAAAAATAAAGAGTAGAAAGGGAATGTGTTGGTTTTGACAATGATCCTTTATCGGGTGGTGATACAGCATTCGTCAGGGATGCCTCCTCATCCCTTGCTGGCTGCAATTATCAGGTGGTTGGCTCCATGCACTCTGGGAATTGCATGCAGATGCAGGTGAGAGCACAGAGGGCAAAGCTCTTCATTTCAGTATACTCTATTAGCAGCACCTCCTGCAGTGAGACAGTGCTGGCTACAGCTTGTGAAGGTTTCTGTCTGTGGGCTTTTGTGTATAGGGCTGTGGGCTTCTGCCATGTGGCTGCCCCATCCTACTATATCCTGGTTCAGATATCAGTTCTGCATCACTTGGGAAAAGTAAACACCCCAAAAATGTGAATTTGCCACCTTCTGGTATGTCCCTACTTCATACCATATATTTCAGCTGAGCAGTTCAGTTCCTTGTTCTGTCTTGCCACTTCCTCTGAACTGATTTAATGCAAACAGCCCTTTAAGTGACGTTGTGGAAAGCACAAATGAGCTGTACAATGAAAGAGTAAGCCATTACCAGCACTGGCCATAGCCTAGCAAACACACTAACTTTACAGTAAGAACATTTTAGTTTGTGAGAATTAGAATCAGATAGTTGTCATAGTACTGACAGGCAATTGTAATGATGATCTCTGGTCTGGGTGGCAGCGATTGTCTCCAGGCTCTGGCACGGATCTTGACCTCACTCAATAAGTCACAGAAGGGCAGGGAAAAAAGTGCTTTTCACTGCCACCAGCAAATGCCTTGACTCTACCAGAACTGCATTGCTGAAGATGTGTGAACTAGGCATCAGTAAAGAAAATCCCCTGATGGCTGTGACACTGCCTCTCTATCATGTTAAATAACCAATGGCAAGGCACAAGCCAGATGAGCTGGGAATTTATCAGTTTGTACAAAGGTTATAATCAAGTGGAAGAAGTGCTTTTGTTGTTTCATCTTTGAGGGTAAGTCCCTTGTAAGCTCTGTTCACCCTATAAAAAAAGAAAAGGAATTCCTGGGAGAAAGATGAATACAATGTAGGAAGGCAATACCTTGGCTGATTGAGGGTTATTTGTGCTTCTTTTTCCCCTTCCAGCCTGCAGTGTTATTTTGAGTAGCAGAGTTCAAGATAAACACTCTTTTGGAAACTTAAAACATGGAACTCTTTGTCCTCAGCTAAAGGCCTTAGAGCCTTCATTTGTTTTCTGTTGCTTCAAATGAACTACAGTAAAAATACATGGTAGTCTGTTTCTCCTTTTTTATTTAACAGCCCCAGGTGGAGGGTGTACTCTGACATGGCAGCAGCCCAGTTGGTTGAGATACCGGCTCAGAAGGAGGACTCTGCTCCCATCAGCTGATAGAGGTCACAGCTCCACTCTCAGGAGATCCCTAGCACATGATATATACAACAGAAATATAAAAACTTACCTCATGTTTGAGGTAAGTTGCTTGCAAGCTGTATTTTTAGCAAAGCAAAACAAAACTGGTTAAAATGGACAGGTCTATTCAGTTTTCATTTTGATTCTGGAACTTAGCTCACATTGAGAGTTTTAAATCTTTTCTGGGAACACTGGTATTGCTGTAAAGAAGACCCTGAATCATCTGATGGTCACCTTATTAATGATGTCTTCTCTTAGAATGAGCAGAAGGGGTGGACAGAGAACCCATCCCAGATGATGTGGCACCTTCAGGAAGGATTTGACTAGTGAAAAGAAAGGAGGGGCATGTATGAAATGGCTGCTCTAGGTCTGGGTCTGAAAACTAAAAGATGAACTCATATGGAGGAAGGCCAGTTAGATGTATCTCCTTGGAAGAATACGCACACAGCCTAAACCTGTTTGGTATATGTGACCCTGAATGGTACTCCTCAAAATAGAACAGCAGTCAAGATGAGCATTTTTTATCAAATTTTGCCAAATTCTGCCGACAAATTATATCTGTCATGCTGATTTGCTAATAGAAACTAGAGTACTTTAACTACCAATGCCACAAAACTAATCCCTTGTTTTGAAACTTGCCTTATGTGCTCCCCACATAATCACCAACCTATTTTGGAGTAGGAGTTGTTATACCACCAATGATTGCAGCATAATCACATAGAGGGAGACATGACCATGACTGTTGGTCTCAAGTAGGGGCCACTGCCACTGAAAAATGCCAGCAGAACTTTCAAATTTGTACAGTCTTCAGATACTTCCACTAATTCCCTTTCAGTTTCAAGAAACATGGGACCACACCATCTTCCTTTGGTGCTGGTGGAAGAACTGTAGGTGGCTGAAGACCTGCACTTCTCCACATCAGTCTTTCAAGCAGAAAGGATTGCTGATGTTGAAGGACTGTGGTATCTTGTTCAGCATATCCTCAGCTCCTGCAGGCAACACTGCTGAGGTCAGCAGGATGGCCTCGGTGAGCAGCAACAGCAGAAAAGAACAGAAATGGATCTGAGAGTGTCCCCACACTAAGGCTTGTGAAGTGAAGAGCCTTGTACTGTCTGCCATACTGTCCATCTGCACGCAGGCCTGCCCTGGAGCAGCAACCCTACCCTTCCCTAAGGCATGAGAATGTTGGAATGTTGCTACAATGCAAGTTCTCCCTGGAAAATCTCTCAATTTTCTGCCAGCCTTTCACCCATTTGGATGCATTCAGAGTCCTTTTCTGGTTTGATTTTTTCGTGATTTTTTTTGTTTGTTTGGTTGTTTTTTTTTTTTTTTTTAACTCTTTTGTTTTGCTTTGCTTTCTTCTGTGTGTGACACTGAGAACAAGGAAGAGGCTTGTAAAAACCTCAGCCTAAGATGCATTTTGTATACTGTGTTCATACCATAAAGGGATTTAACTTGCATATTAGAACCAGATCCTTGCTGTAACTGAGCATTTTGCACAAGGTCATTGCAAAAGGAATTGCTTCTTTTGTTTCTTTGCAAATTATGCTTCTCTCCTCAAATAAAGTGTTCAAGAGAAAGGCATAGCAATTCTGTATTTAGACAGGTATACAAATACTACAGTTATGATACATAAATGTACTTCTCTGCTCCCTGCTCACAAGTGACTTAATTTTGAAAAATAACTAGAAAAGGTGAATAGGTGAGGAATTTTCTCTCAGCATTATTACAGTGAGGCAATTTTCCTTTTTCCCTTTTCTTTGGACTATAACTGGAACAGTTATACAATGTAACTTTAATTATCTGAATACAAAATTTATTTCAATTTCTTATGACTCAGGTAAACATGAACCTTCTGAGTCTGCAAATGCTACAAGGAAAAGCTCAGATACTCTTAGAACTGCAGAGAAAAGGGTTTTGCCTGTTTTGCTAGGACTTTTTTTTGTTCAGTTTGGTTTTTTTGGATTTTTTTGGAAGCATTTTTATTGCTGTCATGATCATCATCATCATCATTATCATCAGTTTTCTTTGCATTTTTCCTCGTCAGCATGAGAGCTGGCATTAACCTGGGTTTGGATAAGCAAGGTTTTCAAGTGCACAGTGACTGGAATACCCTATTTTTATTGTAGAGGGTACAGTACTGTCTCACCTGCCCCTGCTGTAGCAGCTCTACAGAACTTTTCCACTGTGTTTAAAGGGTAACTGCTTTACATAAAATATTTTTTTTTAAATGAAAATATTTGTTACTGGGTCTTCAGCCAGAATCAGCTGTGTAAGTAAAAAGTAGAAGCAGATAGGCTTTCTTGTGTTCACCCATGCAGCTGTCTTTGTGCTACAGCCCAAAGCAATCAGCACCAGCAAGCAGCAAAACTTACTCTGCCCTGCTGCCTCTAAGAAAGCCCTTCCCAAAGGATGCACTTTAGGGTCAGAGGATACAATGGCAGATTATTCCAACATTTCTGAGGACATTAAGCGCATATGGTTGATATCTCTGTGTTCGCTGATGCTTACTTCATCAAATGAGACACAGACTCGAGGTACTCTAGAGAGGCTTTGTATGAATATGTAGGAGTATCAGAGGCAGAAATTTCAAAGCTCTGTACAGTCAGTGTGCTTTAAGAAGCCTGGGAGACCTCCTACTCAGCAACATTGCCCTTAAATGCAGGTCTATTGCAGGCAAGTGATGTTACCTTCATCAGAAAAAGCCCAGGCAAGCAGAGATGCATTTTTCAACTTAGTAGGCACTACCTGTCTTATGCTTTTACTGTCCATAGAGCTATTATTGCCTCTAGGACTTAAAAGAAGTCCTTTCTGTGTGGATGGAGGTGTTATACCATCTTTGATTCTCTTTTCTGCAGGGCTCTGTTATTCTCGCTTTAGTGTCTCGACCCTGTCCTAGTGTAACTTTTTTCCCACAGAGATGGATAGGTTATGCTTACTGTCTAAAGAATCACTTGTCTCTTGGATAAATTATCCAAGACTATATGTAAATTTCCTGTTGTTTTTTCATAATTTGTTTACAGTTGGCTTTGCAATATCCTTCAAAAAACATCCATCTGCATGCGCTTAATCTTGATCTTCTAGTATGTAATTCTTGAACTTGAATGAATGATGAAAAATAGTTTTCCTCCACAATTAAAAAAGGAAATAAAATTAAGGGTTCAGAATTAATTAACTGTTGCAATTCAAGACCTCAAAATCATAAACAAGCTTTTTTCAGTATCTTTTAATACAAGACGAGGTACTTATCACGAATAAACGTATTTGGGAGGAAAACCTTATTAGTGAACCTTTTGATGACGATGATGATGATGATGATGGTGTTGAGGCACATTACTGTCATTCCAGTTCCACTGAAGTGGCTAGGAAACATAACCAAATACCGCTTTGGAGTGTCACATACATTGTACTTTAGTTTCACAGTGGAGCATTAATGTTGGTCTGTCATTTGCAATGAAGAAGTCTTAGTAATCACTTCCGAATATAGGATCTCAGTGTACATTTGAGACTGTTGATTACATCTCACTGCAAGACAGGACAAACAGATACAGACATGAACATCCAGTGCTTCATAAAAAATGCATTAATGTCATATTAGTGTGCAATATGTTAATTAAAAATTATCCCTCTCCTCTCCTCTCAACCTATTTAAGAAATGAGTACCAGTGTTGTCCTTAAAACCACTAATCACACCTTTCTTTGTTTCTGTCAAAGTTAATGTTACAGTCCCACAGAATATAGTGACTTGAGGGGCATAAACACTCACATTATAGATAGACTGTAAATAATAAAAATCTTAAAGTCAAAGTTTTATACAGTTTATTGATAGTATCTGTTAATTTTTAGATAGCCTTTCAGATTCTGTAGCGCTACAGCTTTTGTCAAGTGTGTTACAAGACTGTAAAATGCTTGTGTCTGTTGAAGTTCTCTCTGAATTACCTTGTGGCTATTTAGTGCAGAAAATATGTACCATATTCTTCCAAACACAAAAAAGTGTGAAGCTAGGAATGCAAACAGAAAACTGCATTATTCCCAATCACAAGGTAGAGAAAAATAGCTGTTTACTATCTTTCATCTGAGTGATGGTTTCAAGTATTTTGTGATATATATGCCTGCCTTCTTACTGTGCAGGGAACTACACCGTTAATATTGAAAAGTATTTACAGAAACAAAGCTTGTTCTTCCCTGTATGAAATGGGAATATATCCTATGGCTGTACTTCTTTGAGAACATATGAAACATTCCTCCATTTCTTCCATCATGATACTTGGTCTGGAATTTGTCACTGTAAAGTCTGAACTGCAGGGATCCCAGCAAGGTACCTCTCCAGCATCAACTGTGTAACATCAGGCCTTCTCCACTGCAGCTGGGATTGTCCTCAGCAAAGGTGCAGTGGGTCTCCTGTGCTGTTTAGTGTCACAGAGAGATAGAGTGAACAACAATTGGTAATGGATCTGGATGCCAGGGTTTATTTAAAACCCACAAAGATTAGAGCTTTTACCCTTCTTGATATCCTACATAGATATTATTTGCTCTTTGGCATTACATTGGTGAGGTCTCAGCTGCTCTCCCTGCAGTGAGGGTTTTGCTAGTGCAGGATACTTTGGCAGAAAGTCATGTTGCTTTGTTCTGTACCACTACACAGAACTACCTAACTTTGGCATCAGCAGCCGAGGACCACGGTCATTTAATTTCATTTTTCTCCATGTCTCTGATCTCTAGAGTCCTCCACCACTTTCAGGATCTTTCCTCCAGCTAGGTGGTTTACCTTCCTCCTTTCTCCTCCTGTTTTCTTTCTAAAACCACCTCTAAGTGAAAATTTTTCTTTTGGCAACAGGTCTCCTTTCTGGAGACTCTAGCACCCGATTTTCTCAATTCAAATTCTCTACCTGCAGAAAGACAATGTATGATAAGCCTCCTAAATGATGGTGCTGTCTGATGGCTCTCTACTCATTGGGTGATTTGGAATGTGCCTCTTTCTTTAGTCCAGTTGCTGCCAAGTTTACAACTAGTCTGTTCTGATGGTGGGTAGTAAACTCTCAGACTTCTGCCTGTGTGTTCATGACACCAAGTAAGGTCTGTCTCACACATCCTTACACATACTCACACTCAATTATTTGCTACTTGTGATACCATGCTGCTGCCTGTTCACTTCTCACTACAATGCAGCACAATGCATGACACTTGAATATTGGGCCACCATCTCTTCAAATGGCTTGTTATTACTGTGCATGTGAAAAGGCTCTGTGGACCTCTGCTATCAACGTGCAATTAGATTCCAGCATCATCTGGACACCTCTCCGAGCACCACAGCCTCATTGCAGGGCTCCTTGAAACCGAATGCTGCTTTGCCACTTCCCACCTTCATGGAAATCCTGCTTAGGTGGAATTACAGCTTATACATGCAAGAGCACTGTAGCACAGCAAGTATGACAGCTGCACAGTGCCACAGAACTCTGGCAGGTTGATGCTTTCTGTCACGAGACAGCATGTGAAACAAGGTGGTACATTTTGTTTCCTCACTCTGCCATCGTAGTCATAACACTATACCCCGGAGAGATATGGGGGTGAGCAGTGAGCAGCAGCCAAGAAGAAGTTCCTTGGAGCTAACCAAAGCCAAGTGCCTTTCCAAGCTGTACAACTAGAGGACCTAGAGGACTGGATGGGTCCTGAGAACTGGCCTGGATCGTACCATGCAATGCATCAGAACAAATCTAGTTACATTTATACTGAAAAAAGTGAGGATTCAAATCTGTGTATAATGTGTTCTCAAGGACCCTTCATCAACTCCTTTTAAGAACATTTTTTCTGCAGTCCAATAAAAGTTTTCCTGCTGAATTATTATATGTGAATTTTTGTTCTACCCAGCAAGGATAAGAGCTCCTTTTTCTCTTTCTCTTTGCAAATTACTCTTATGCTTTTTATGTAGTTTGTAGGTTGTTTGTGTTCCACTCTCTGCAGGGGTTGTCCAGTCCTCCATTTATGCTGTAGAAGTGGACATGAGTCATGGTGACATTCTGAAAATTTTACTGGTATGAAGATTTTTGGTTCAATGGTTTTTCCAGGTAGGCATTTCTTCAGAAAACTAGGCAAGGTACTAATGGCACTATTTTCACAGAACTTACATTTTGGATTGGCATGGTTTGACACTGGCACAAGGCCAAATGCCCCCATGAAAATACACTGTCCCTGGTGTCTGCTGTGAGATTTTTGACCAGGAAATAAGAAAAAGCAGGCTCTTGCTTAAAAAGAAAGAAGAGTTTATTAACTAAACTACAAAAACAATTACTAAACCACACATAAAGAGAAAAAAACACAAGGAAAATGAAAAGCTCACAAAAACACTCTCCTCCTCCTTCCCCCTAAATTCCCAATACAATACATCTTCCAAAATCACCAATTCTTGATCTGGCACCACCAGATTTGAATACTCAGTCCACCAAGAGGAGAAGGAGTCTTTCTTGGTGCCATAGGCTTCCCCTGGAAACACCTTGAAACCTTTTGTGTTTCCACGTCACTCTGGACACCGCCTGATGATCATCTGCCATCGTGACATCCTCCTTCCATATGCAGTGCTCTCACTACAGCATATGGACCAAAACTGCTTCTAGGGTTTTCCTTTTTAAGGATGCTTTGTCCAATTCCAGAACAGCACAGTCTCTCACCTTTGGGACGCCAGTCCCCCCCATATTTATATACCCCCTGGGGCCAAGGGGTACCCACACTGAAACTTGGCTCTGGGACATTGCTTCCCCCTAAATGCAGTCTCTGTATCACAGGAAGAAAAAACTGGTTCTGTCCATGGCTACACATGAAAAGTCCAGCCAAAAGGCCACTCCATCATTCCCCCCTCACTCAAGAGTCTTCTCCACTTGCTTTGTGGCCCAGTCCCTTCTTATCTCACCCCTTATTTCTCTGCTCATTCGGCTTCAGGAGGATCAGCATTTGTAAGGTTTCTGGTATGCAAGAAAAGGGTTAAAAGGTTCAGTCTCTGCTCTCTGCAGCTCTCCCAGACTCCCACGAACTCCCACGGCTGCCCTGCTGGGCCCTTTCGCCCGCACCCCCCTTCTCCTTCTCAGTCGGCCGCTCTCCCTCTCTCTCTCTCTCTCTGCTGGGGGGTGGGCTGCCCGATGTCTCTTGGGATCTTGGGTTTCTCCACCCTTCCATGCTCAAGGGCCTCTTCACTCCCACCTCGGTCCAGACCCAGGCCTACTGCGTGGGCTGCCCCTCCCCTGCCCAGCAGCCGTGCCAGACGGGGGAGAGCTCTGATCTCTGTCCCTCCGAAGTCCCAAGAGGGCGGCAGGGGAGCAGCTCCGGCCTTTTAACCAGTCTGTGCTCTCAGGGCGGAACCAAAATTTCAGTGGTCAAACTCAGTGCCAATGTTAAAATCTGAGCAGTCATTGGCCTCTTGATCCCACAGCATCCCAGAAATCCTGTTTCTGGATCAAACCATCACATGGATAAATGTTAATATTAAGCTTGTATTGTCACTGTTCTTCAAAGCAATAGGTCTGTGCAATTCCTTTCAGGTAGTTCAATCCCTCCATAAGAATTGCTGAATATACCTTACTACAGCACAGTAATTCCCATAAAGTCTCTGCTATTCCAGACAAAGGGCTTGGTTTTCCTGTAGGTGGAAACAGTTTTGCAGCAGGTTCTCCAATTCATTTCCTCCTGTAGTGGTCCTTTGTGCTCATGAAGTGCAGCTTTATCTTAGAGAGCTTGAAACTGAGCTTAAACATCCCACTTAAAGACAAGTAATAGGGATTTATATTTTTGTAGGTCACCAAAGGTTTGCAACTTTATGTTTCTAAGTATCAACTTCTGCGTGGAGACAGCTCTGAAGATTAGTCTCTTCAGATTCAGATTAACTAACTTCTCAATATCTTCTTACAATAAAAAGTATTAAAAAATACCTGTTTAACAGTTGGTTTACTTCTGCATTGCAGTTGAGCTTTGTCCCTGAGCCATTTCTTCTTATAAAATTCAGTTCAGATATTCAGTTTTCCAGTTGGTCTGAAAATAATTAATGGAAGAAAGCAAGTTTTGGATCTCTTTCTAGTTCAGAAATCAGAATTACATGTCAATGAAGTAGCATGCAAGCTCACACCTGAAAACTGCTAATAAGTTCTCAATGACTGTCTTGGAAGCAACTAGGAAAGAACAAGGTATATCTCATAGTTAACCAAAGCATTAAATTTTGTAATGACATAACATCAGTGTAGCTCCATCAGTGCTCAAACTACCCTGATCCCGATTTAGGAATTCTTGTTATTGTGCAAAATATGTTATATGCTGCCATCCTAAGTAGCACTTGATTCATCATTTGGCTACCTTAATTTCTAGGAAACAGATGAAAGGGGAAGTGCTACTCTGCATCAGTGGTTCCAACATATTTTGGCTGCAGACTCTGATGGAGAATTCCAGCCTATTGGATGCGTCATCTAGCAAATAATTTTTTATGTGGTTGGTAATAATCTCAAGATTTGTTACCATTTTGAATGTGTGGCTCTTCCAGGCTCCTGGAGAGAATGTGTAGCTCTCCTCTATTTGCTTTGGACAATCTCAGCTAAGATAATTTGGGAAGCAGTGAAATCATTACTCATCAGCAGAAGGACATTCACTTCTTGTTGGGTTACTCTGTAACGATTAGGCGAGCACAGTGAGTAGGGTGATCCGTGGAGGAGTCTCTGCCTTCAAGGAAGAGGCAAATGCATGGCAGGGATGTGTTTCCTCTGTCTAGGGCTGAGCTACTTTTCACAGAGTGGATTGTTGTCCTCTCAGTACTTTGCTTTTATATATTCCTAATAGCAGCACTCAGACACAAAGGAGGACAAGTATTTGCACAATGAGATAACATCTGGGTGTTAGGCAGGACTATAGACAGGCCTTTAAGAGTTACACCCAGAAAAAAAAACACAAACACAGCAGGCAAGCGTTCTTGAAGTAGTAACAAGCTCCTTGGCTAGTAATATGAGACAGATTGTTGTGTGTAACACAGAAGAGGCAGAATTGTCCTTTCTACTCAGTTTTAGCTGGATTATAATTTCAAGGCTTGGCCTCTGTACCTAGAATCTTAGAATGGTTTAGGTTGGAAGGGCCTTAAAGATCATCTCATTCCAACCTCCCTGCTATGGGATACCTTCTGCCAGACCAGGATTCTCAGAGGCCCAATCCAACACGGCCTTGAACACTTCCAGGGATGGAGCATCCGCAATTTCTCTGAGTAACCAGTTCCAGCGCCTTACCATCCTCACAGCAAAGAACTTTTACCTTGTATATAATCTAAAAATGCCCTTATAAAAATTCCCTCTCTGGCTTTGCTGTAGGCTTCCTTCAGGTACTGAAAGGCCAGAGATAAGTAACCCCAAAGCCTTCTCTTCTCTAGGCTGAACAAACCCAATTCTCTCAGCTGTTCTTTATATGAGAGATGCTCCATCCCTCTGATGATTTTGGTGTCCCTCCTCTGGACTCACTCCAGCAGTTCCATGTCCTCCCTGTGCTGGGACCCCAGAGCTGGATGCAGGGTTCCAGGAGGGCTCTCAGCAGAGCAGAGGGGCAGAATCCCCTCCCTCCCCTGCTGCCCACACTGCTCTGGATGCAGCCCAGGACACGTTTGGCTCTCTGGGCTGGGAGTGCCCATGGCTGGGTTATGTCCAGCCTCTCACCCACCAGCACCCCCCGGTCCTTCTCACAGGGCTGCCCAGCCTGTGCTGCTTCTGGGTATTGGCATAATGAAAGATAAATAACTGAGTCTACAAAAAAGGTACCAGGGACACAAGTGAGATGTAAAACACAAGGGATTTGGAATTTTTTGTTTTGATGTGGGGCAAGAAAAATTAAAAAAAAAAAGGCATAAAGAAGGAAGATCAATATGCTGGACATTTCTAAAAGGGAGTTAGACAAATACATGTTGAAGTTGAATTGATATTCCTAGGAAATAAATTACATTACCTCAAGAGGGATCTTCAAGCCTTTCACTGAAAGCTCCATCCTTGAAGAATCTGTGTAGGAGCAAGTTACCTGGGCCAACATTAAAATTCAACTCCCAAAACCGAACCAAGTCTGTACTGCCCATGCACCAGCCTCTCCTCCTCATCACAGAAGGACAAACACATAGAATGACAAAGGCTAATCTTCACATTGACAACATCAAGATTTTAATACTGCTTTTATGAAAGCAAGAGATAAGTACTAGATTTTGCTCTCATCCAGATCTATCTCCTTCTCTGTATCTGCTTTCCTGCAGACACATTGCTGCAACTGATAGCCCATCCAAACTCACTGTTCAGGCAGGACTTTGGCTCGAGTGAGGCCATCCATCATGTCCCAAAGAGTCAGCACTGGGTCTTGCATGCCCACCACAAGCATGCTACACCTGCCTCTGGGTACAGAGCAGAGATTCCTGTGTAGGGGATGTGTTTGTGGACAGCTAGTGAAGCAGGCCGAGTTTTCTCCTTGTCTTGTCTCTTTTCTCCTTGTTTTGTCTCTTCCAGGAAGGTGTTTGGGTGCTATTTTTCATTTGTCCAAAGATTTCTTCTGAAAGGTTTACTGGAGAGGATGATGCATCAGGAAGGTCCTGGAGATGTCACTCTGAATGCTGGGACACCACAACGTGAAGGCAGTGCTTTCTGATAAGCACACACCTTTCTCTTTGATCTTGATTGGGACTTCCATTTCAAAGCCTCAAATCAAATAGATAAGTGAAATAGTAATTAAAAAGCAAGACCTGGTTCTTCTCACATTCACAGCTGTGCAAATCTGGTGGAATTCTGGCGCAATTATTCCTATTTATTTGCTGTGGAAATGAACTAAGAATTAAGTCTATCATATCTATGCCTTTTTACATTTGCAAAGAAGCAGTCTAACACTTTTAGAGGCTTTTATGGCTCTATGAAGTCTTTAACAAAACTACAGAATCACAGAAATTGGAGACTGTGATAGCCACAATAAAGTTTCAGAATCAGAGAACACTCCAACACCCAGTGACACAAATGGCTGCAGTGTAGTTTTCAAATGGCTGATAGAGGTGCCACTAATATTTAAAATGGGAAGACCTGGAACCACTGCACATGCATTTTTATACACATAAAATGCTAGTCCTAAGCAAGTTTTGAGGTGTAAGAAGGGGAAGTAATTTTTCATTTTTGCATCAGATTTGTCCAAATTTCTAGGGTTTTAGCCAAATCATTTGGAGAAAATATTTTTTGCTTATTTGGCAATAGCAGCACATTTCTTCAATTTTTTTTTTTTTTTTTTTTTTTTTTTTTTTTACTTTTCTGTCTGTACAGTGACACTACACACATTTCAAATTCTGCTTTTCTGTGCAAGGAAAGATACCCAGTTTCTCCTATAAATAGACAATGACTGTATTTATCCCTTGTGCTGATGCGACAGTTCATAAACACAAGTGTGCTGTATTTGCACTGTGCAATGAGAGTGGACAAGTGTTACAGTGATCTCAAGGTGTTTTGGGGGCGAAGGATGGACGAGAATGCAGACTCCATTATCAGAAGGCTATTTTATTATATTAATGATATATATATATATTAACTATACTAAAAGAGACACGGAGAGCAAGAGAGGGTTTCTGAGAGAGGCTAATGCTAAGAAAAAGATAGAAAGAATGAATCAACAAAGACGCTCTCCCGGCTCTGTCCGATAGGACACAGTCGTTGATTGGCCATTAATTATAAACATGAGAGATGGGCCAATCACAGGTGAACCTGTTACATTCCACAGCAGCTGATAACAATTGTTTAATCTTGTTGCTGAGACTTCTCAGCCCCAGCTGGAAAAATCCTAATGAAAGGATTTTTATGAGGAGATGTCGGCAACATCTCACCCTTTTTTATTTAATTAAATTAAAAAGAAAGATGTTTGTAATTTCCTCTGCTGTAACCATGCAGAGGAAAGAACAAACACCTGACAGGTTATCTTTTGCCAATCCAAATCTCAATCAAGTGCTGCTGTGGAATTAACAGAGAACTTCTTCACCTGTAGAGCATAGAATTCTATCATACCACTAAAACAATCTTACATCATAGGAAAAATACAAAAAACAACACAAAGAAAATTCGAGTCCAAGCAGCTGAGTTTCAGGAAAAGTCCATGGACTGAAGATGTTCCTCTTTGGTCCTGAAACCAGACCTGCTGGAGAAATGTCCATCAATAGCTATCAAAAGTCCATTGACAGTCATCAAACAATTCCAAACAGTCTTTAGAAAATCTCTGAAATGTCCTAAATGTCTTGCCACAGCCCTTTATTGAAGAATGCGGGCTGAAGCTACTTTTTGGCTCTTCAATGCCTTTGAGCTGCTGCCAGCTCTTTCAACCTTTTTTATTTTATTTAATTTTTTTTTTTTTTTTTTTTTTTTTTTTTTTTTTTTTTTTTTTTTGTCGGAAAGAGCAAAGAGCAGCAGCAGAGGTCAGAGAGAAGCCCTCGGGGCCCTGGAGAAACCAGGAACCCCAAACCTGGCCCACAAAACGGTGGCCCAGGACCAGAAGGGGGAATTAAAACCCCCAAAAAGAACAAGAGGCTATCAGGGGGCCCCGGCCCCAGGAACCAAACCAAACAGCCCAGAAACAGCCCCCAAGGCAAGCCTTGCATTAGCACAGACCCACACCCTGCCGTTAGTAGAACGGCAAAAGGGGCGGCCAAACGTTTCCTTTCCTCGAAATCATTGAGGCATCCCAGCAACAGGGGAACAGCTCCAAGAGGAACTGTCCCAAGAACCCCTATCTCGGGTCTAGGAATGTTTGTTCCCCACAGCAGACGAGCAATGATGGTTTTCTGCTGTTCCGTCTGCAAAGCAGACAGAAGGCGTTCTGCTCCCACCTGCCCCCCGGTATCACCCCCACCCCCTCTGGGCTGGACACCGGGGGCAGGACTTTCGGGAGCCCCCTCCCCCTCGCCGCTCGGGTGCACGAGGGGCGGCAGAGACATTCGCAGCCCCCAAGGGGTCACCCCGGACCAAACACCCCCCAAGCTGCCAAGAATGCTGATCTTAAAAGAAGGCAGCCGGGCTGCCCCCGCCATCAGTTGCCGAGCGATGCCCCCCCCACGGAAGGAAAGACCAGAAGCTGGGGCAGCTTCTACAAGGGCAAGCGGCGCGGGACGGCCCGGACTCGGACAAACGGCCGGCTCCGAGGCAGTCTCTGACGCAGACTCGGAGGACGAAGTCCCAGAAGGTGGAAGAGCCGCTGGGGCGCCTGGCGGGACGGCCTGGGGAGGTGGCGGGACCGCGAACTCGGCCCCATTTTCAGCAACATCCTGAACAGGGACTGGCTCGGGGGGAGGCAGCAGGGGAGGCGGCGGGACCACCTGGGGAGGTGGTGGGGGCGGTGGGGGTGGCACGGGTTCGGCAGCAGCAGCCGCGTCGTCGCCGTCTAGCAACACCGGCGCAGCCATGGCAAACGCTGTGTCGGAGGGTGCTGGCGCAGGCAGCGGCGGAGCCGCGGGGTTCGTCAGTGTCTTCAGCCTCCGATTCTGGGATCAGCTCCGAAGTCGCAGAGCCTGGCGGGGTCGACACAGGCGCGGACGGAACGGCCGCGGGGAGCGGTGAATCGCTGTTGCCTAGCAACGTGTGCACAGGCGCAGAAGTCGATGGAGGAGACGCCGGATCCCCGTTGCTTAGCAACATCTGGGCAGGCGCAGAAACCAACGTTTCGGAGCTCTCCGGCGCAGGCAAAGGCACGGGCGGGGAGGCGGCCCGGGGAGGCGGCCGCGGGGCGGGTCCGAGAGGCGGCCCTGCCGGCCCGGAAGGCGGGACCTCGAAGGCCGGTGCCGCCCCCATCTCTGAGCAGGGCGGAGCCCGCAGGGCTGGCCGGGGCGGCTCAGCCCACTTCTCCTCCCCCGGAGGGAGACGTGGGGGGAGTAAAGACGGCTCCGTCTGAGCTTGCTCCGAAGACGAAGTAAAAAAAACTTCTGCTGCGGGCGAAGTTTCACCCCCCCGCGGCGATGCGGGGGGGCTGAAAACCAGCAGGTCGTCCGCCTCCAACGGCGATTCGGGGGGGCTGAGAACCAGCAAATCATCCCCCTCCAAAGGGTCTGCTTCCCTGGCAATCGGGGGGAACGGGGCTTGCCCCCTGCATTCAGCAACCCAGGAAAAAACAGCTGCTCTCCGTTTCAAAATAGAGTAGAGTAAACCAAAGATTGGGTAAACACGAGGGAGCCCGACCCCCTGCTCCCGAACAAAACGAATAATTGAGTCCATGCACTCCCAGATGAACAGATCGAAGGCATAGATAACATCTGTGAAAAACCCAAATAGCTTTGCCCATCGAAAAAACCAACGACAATGTATTTCCAACAGGAGAAGTCCATCCTCCTTAGCCCATTTTTGCCAGAGGGCAATAAATTTCTCCTCTGAAGGGGAGAATGAAACCTCAACAGCCTCTGTGGGAGGAATCCTCCACAACTGCAGCCACAAACTACGAATGGGCTCGTCTTCAGGAAAACGAAAACCCACAGTACCTTGTACCAGTGTCCAAGACTCCCTGGCTATCTGCATGGTGCTGTGAGGCTTTCCAGCCATCTTCCTGGAGGCTTTCCAGAAGGTTCCCTCTGTGGTCAGCCTTGGCTGTGAACTCTGTCCAAATCTGGATCTTCAGTTCTTCAGCTCCTGGCTAGAATCCACTTCTGTGGTCACTTGTGAAGCAACCACCAATGCCACACATTCGGGGTTCACCCAGTGCAGCAAATGCTCCTCTGGGCCTCACCAGGCAATGAGTTGTCCTCTTCAGTCGGGGTTCACCAGTTGTTACGGTTGTCTCATGGTGTTTTGGGGGCGAAGGATGGACGAGAATGCAGACTCCATTATCAGAAGGCTATTTTATTATATTAATGATATATATATATATTAACTATACTAAAAGAGACACGGAGAGCAAGAGAGGGTTTCTGAGAGAGGCTAATGCTAAGAAAAAGATAGAAAGAATGAATCAACAAAGACGCTCTCCCGGCTCTGTCCGATAGGACACAGTCGTTGATTGGCCATTAATTATAAACATGAGAGATGGGCCAATCACAGGTGAACCTGTTACATTCCACAGCAGCTGATAACAATTGTTTAATCTTGTTGCTGAGACTTCTCAGCCCCAGCTGGAAAAATCCTAATGAAAGGATTTTTATGAGGAGATGTCGGCAACATCTCACCCTTTTTTATTTAATTAAATTAAAAAGAAAGATGTTTGTAATTTCCTCTGCTGTAACCATGCAGAGGAAAGAACAAACACCTGACAGGTTATCTTTTGCCAATCCAAATCTCAATCAAGTGCTGCTGTGGAATTAACAGAGAACTTCTTCACCTGTAGAGCATAGAATTCTATCATACCACTAAAACAATCTTACATCATAGGAAAAATACAAAAAACAACACAAAGAAAATTCGAGTCCAAGCAGCTGAGTTTCAGGAAAAGTCCATGGACTGAAGATGTTCCTCTTTGGTCCTGAAACCAGACCTGCTGGAGAAATGTCCATCAATAGCTATCAAAAGTCCATTGACAGTCATCAAACAATTCCAAACAGTCTTTAGAAAATCTCTGAAATGTCCTAAATGTCTTGCCACAGCCCTTTATTGAAGAATGCGGGCTGAAGCTACTTTTTGGCTCTTCAATGCCTTTGAGCTGCTGCCAGCTCTTTCAACCTTTTTTATTTTATTTAATTTTTTTTTTTTTTTTTTTTTTTTTTTTTTTTTTTTTTTTTTTTTTTGTCGGAAAGAGCAAAGAGCAGCAGCAGAGGTCAGAGAGAAGCCCTCGGGGCCCTGGAGAAACCAGGAACCCCAAACCTGGCCCACAAAACGGTGGCCCAGGACCAGAAGGGGGAATTAAAACCCCCAAAAAGAACAAGAGGCTATCAGGGGGCCCCGGCCCCAGGAACCAAACCAAACAGCCCAGAAACAGCCCCCAAGGCAAGCCTTGCATTAGCACAGACCCACACCCTGCCGTTAGTAGAACGGCAAAAGGGGCGGCCAAACGTTTCCTTTCCTCGAAATCATTGAGGCATCCCAGCAACAGGGGAACAGCTCCAAGAGGAACTGTCCCAAGAACCCCTATCTCGGGTCTAGGAATGTTTGTTCCCCACAGCAGACGAGCAATGATGGTTTTCTGCTGTTCCGTCTGCAAAGCAGACAGAAGGCGTTCTGCTCCCACCTGCCCCCCGGTATCACCCCCACCCCCTCTGGGCTGGACACCGGGGGCAGGACTTTCGGGAGCCCCCTCCCCCTCGCCGCTCGGGTGCACGAGGGGCGGCAGAGACATTCGCAGCCCCCAAGGGGTCACCCCGGACCAAACACCCCCCAAGCTGCCAAGAATGCTGATCTTAAAAGAAGGCAGCCGGGCTGCCCCCGCCATCAGTTGCCGAGCGATGCCCCCCCCACGGAAGGAAAGACCAGAAGCTGGGGCAGCTTCTACAAGGGCAAGCGGCGCGGGACGGCCCGGACTCGGACAAACGGCCGGCTCCGAGGCAGTCTCTGACGCAGACTCGGAGGACGAAGTCCCAGAAGGTGGAAGAGCCGCTGGGGCGCCTGGCGGGACGGCCTGGGGAGGTGGCGGGACCGCGAACTCGGCCCCATTTTCAGCAACATCCTGAACAGGGACTGGCTCGGGGGGAGGCAGCAGGGGAGGCGGCGGGACCACCTGGGGAGGTGGTGGGGGCGGTGGGGGTGGCACGGGTTCGGCAGCAGCAGCCGCGTCGTCGCCGTCTAGCAACACCGGCGCAGCCATGGCAAACGCTGTGTCGGAGGGTGCTGGCGCAGGCAGCGGCGGAGCCGCGGGTTCGTCAGTGTCTTCAGCCTCCGATTCTGGGATCAGCTCCGAAGTCGCAGAGCCTGGCGGGGTCGACACAGGCGCGGACGGAACGGCCGCGGGGAGCGGTGAATCGCTGTTGCCTAGCAACGTGTGCACAGGCGCAGAAGTCGATGGAGGAGACGCCGGATCCCCGTTGCTTAGCAACATCTGGGCAGGCGCAGAAACCAACGTTTCGGAGCTCTCCGGCGCAGGCAAAGGCACGGGCGGGGAGGCGGCCCGGGGAGGCGGCCGCGGGGCGGGTCCGAGAGGCGGCCCTGCCGGCCCGGAAGGCGGGACCTCGAAGGCCGGTGCCGCCCCCATCTCTGAGCAGGGCGGAGCCCGCAGGGCTGGCCGGGGCGGCTCAGCCCACTTCTCCTCCCCCGGAGGGAGACGTGGGGGGAGTAAAGACGGCTCCGTCTGAGCTTGCTCCGAAGACGAAGTAAAAAAAACTTCTGCTGCGGGCGAAGTTTCACCCCCCCGCGGCGATGCGGGGGGGCTGAAAACCAGCAGGTCGTCCGCCTCCAACGGCGATTCGGGGGGGCTGAGAACCAGCAAATCATCCCCCTCCAAAGGGTCTGCTTCCCTGGCAATCGGGGGGAACGGGGCTTGCCCCCTGCATTCAGCAACCCAGGAAAAAACAGCTGCTCTCCGTTTCAAAATAGAGTAGAGTAAACCAAAGATTGGGTAAACACGAGGGAGCCCGACCCCCTGCTCCCGAACAAAACGAATAATTGAGTCCATGCACTCCCAGATGAACAGATCGAAGGCATAGATAACATCTGTGAAAAACCCAAATAGCTTTGCCCATCGAAAAAACCAACGACAATGTATTTCCAACAGGAGAAGTCCATCCTCCTTAGCCCATTTTTGCCAGAGGGCAATAAATTTCTCCTCTGAAGGGGAGAATGAAACCTCAACAGCCTCTGTGGGAGGAATCCTCCACAACTGCAGCCACAAACTACGAATGGGCTCGTCTTCAGGAAAACGAAAACCCACAGTACCTTGTACCAGTGTCCAAGACTCCCTGGCTATCTGCATGGTGCTGTGAGGCTTTCCAGCCATCTTCCTGGAGGCTTTCCAGAAGGTTCCCTCTGTGGTCAGCCTTGGCTGTGAACTCTGTCCAAATCTGGATCTTCAGTTCTTCAGCTCCTGGCTAGAATCCACTTCTGTGGTCACTTGTGAAGCAACCACCAATGCCACACATTCGGGGTTCACCCAGTGCAGCAAATGCTCCTCTGGGCCTCACCAGGCAATGAGTTGTCCTCTTCAGTCGGGGTTCACCAGTTGTTACGGTTGTCTCATGGTGTTTTGGGGGCGAAGGATGGACGAGAATGCAGACTCCATTATCAGAAGGCTATTTTATTATATTAATGATATATATATATATTAACTATACTAAAAGAGACACGGAGAGCAAGAGAGGGTTTCTGAGAGAGGCTAATGCTAAGAAAAAGATAGAAAGAATGAATCAACAAAGACGCTCTCCCGGCTCTGTCCGATAGGACACAGTCGTTGATTGGCCATTAATTATAAACATGAGAGATGGGCCAATCACAGGTGAACCTGTTACATTCCACAGCAGCTGATAACAATTGTTTAATCTTGTTGCTGAGACTTCTCAGCCCCAGCTGGAAAAATCCTAATGAAAGGATTTTTATGAGGAGATGTCGGCAACAGACAAGCACTTAAAAATTAGCAAATTTTGGGGTTCTTTTCAATTCAGATTATAACAACTACTACTACATTTAATCGTAAGCATGGATTAAAAAAATAAAGACACAGGGGAAATAGAATGCTTTTGAAATATTTTCATTGATATTTAAATTCTGTGCACTTAAGCTAGAGATCAGTATATTGAAAGGAAAATCCAACCAGCTTGTCTCCAAAGACACAGCAGTAACTGGGGACTGCAATGAGGGTGAGAAGCTGGGAAACAAGAAAAACAACATGAGTAAGGATGTTTAAAAAAATTAAATGTGTCACTGCCAATATCTCTGTGATTTTCTTCCTAAGAGTTTAATATAGGATCATGGAACTTAGGGACATTGTATAGTGGCAAACTTGGCAGTGTCGGGTTAATAGCTGAACTTGATGATCTGAAAAGTCTATTCCAGCCTAAACAATTCCATGATTTTATGATTTTATGATCATGTTGAAGTTATATCAGCCTTTCAGCCAGATTGCTTGTGTGTTATATCCAAGAAAGAAAACAGCAAAGGTCTTCACAAGAACCATCAGTGATTTAATTCAAGGAAAATCTACTTTGTGCTTGAGTGCAAGGCAGGCATAAGGAGGAGGTGAAGGACTTCCCTTTTGTGGTTTCCTAACATTCAGTCATAGCAAGGTCTCAGCAGCTCTGGTAAGTGTTGAAATTCAGACTGTGCTTCTGAAGTGCAGACAAAACACAGTTTTCAAGAGAACTAGCCCATAAGGAGTCCAAGAACTCCCTAAGGCTGGAAGAGTACCCCAAGGTCAGGATGAACAAGGCTCCTATGCAACTACATGTGTTCACTTTGTTAACACTCACACATATTAAAGATGACATATTTTTGATTTTCAAACAGAAATTCTGAATCTGATCAACAGTACAATTCTTTTCACTGAAAGGGAAACCTCTAATGTGAGCTAAATACTAGATGTTAATAAATTATGAAAATGAAATGTTGCCATTTCAATCAACAGGCACAACAGGCACATCTCTATTTTCACAGCAATAATAGGTTTTCATGGCGATATAAGTGGTTTGCTTCAAAGAAGTGATTGTGCATTTTAAGAGTAGGTAGGTCAGACCTGCAGAGAGCAAGAGAATGGTAAGTAAGCCTGAGTCAGAAATGGCTTTTCTTGGGAAAGAAGACTCTGATTTAAAGTCAAAGTAAAAGCTGAAGAGAATATAAATAATTGTGGCAACTTGGCTTGTTCATCAGGAAAATTATAAAAAAAAAAAAGTCCTGGAACTTGCTAGAGCAGATTGTACCTGACTGGGAGGTATTTGCCATGGAACAGCTCCTACATAAACAAGAGCTCTCCTGTCAGTGTGCATGAAGCAAAACCCATACCTATTAAGCAAATAACATATGTTTCTGACTAGGTGTTGGTGCTTGAAAGTAAAAACAAAGCTTACATATTTCTACAAGACACTCTTTTAAACTGAAAGATATATTGCAATTTATACTACATCTACATTGAGATAGGCATAAGAAAAGTTGGTGAGCAGTGCAAGGAATTATAGGACTTGGCATTCTGGTCGAGTGACACATAGGAGTTATGTCTTTGGCTCCTGGAAAGATACAGTTTTGTTAAATGATTTTAGTTATTTCAAATGCCTCTTCAAATCTTTGGTGCCTGTTGTGCCCATTATATATTTAAACTGCAAGCTGTTGAGAGATGTGATGAACATCATCTACTAACCACAGGTTCTCCCTGCTGACTGGATGATCTTCAGTGGCAGGGAGTTCAGGAGGGAGCTTGGTGCTTTGCCTTGTTTTGCCTCTGTTTACAGCCTCTCAGTACACCCATGACTTAAGTTACATTATTCCAACCAGTTCAGCTAAGTGCACTGAATTGCCAATTCTAGTCAAAGCCTTTCCAGGAAATGCAAAGCACAGTTGCTAGTCCATTCAAATTCTTGATTTTGTAAAATGCTTTAAAGTGTGAGGATAGCAGCCAAAGTGGTGCTCCTGCTGTTAATAAGATACTTCTTGCAGAAAACAGTTATTATCATATTTTGGTGCTGGAAGAACTTTTAGGCAGTTAGTTCTTTACCTGATCTGAAAAAACCAAACAGCTTTGATTAAGACAAAACTGGAGCAAAATACCTTTAGTAAGGTCTCATCCTAACTGAGAAATTTAAAAGGGAAAGATGGAGCCAGAGGCCCACAAACCCCTTACAGCTGGTGGCAGGGCCTGCATTCACTGCCCAGGGCCTGCAACATAGGCTTCTGCTAAATAAACATAGTATACTTCACATACATGGGAAGCATTCTTGGATGGGTTCTCTCACATTTCGAAGAGGAAGGGACAGCTTTTGTCTACCCTTCCTTTCAGGACACAGCACAAACCATCATTCTCTCCTGCTAAAAAAAGAAAAACACGAACATCCCCTTGTCCCTTGAATGCTGCCCCTACTCTCCCCAGAAGGGAGGAAGCACTCTATTTTTTTGGAAGGGCTAATTAGTAGGGAGGCAAGTTTCTGTCTGAGGGGGCAGAGGGGTAAATGCAGCAAAACTCTAGCCTTAAGGTAGTGTGAAATGGTCCTTGCTAAGGGATGCAGCAAAAACAGTGAGTGTCAACACTATCCATGCTCAAACTGACCCCGTGTGTGAATAATTTAATCTTATTATCTTGAAACACCAACAGCCCTTTTTCCAAGGTCTCATTGTCAAAGGACTCCAGGAGGCTGGTCCAGCTCCCTGAAGGGCAGTGCTTTCCAAGGTATAATAAAACCTTAGCTCAAGGCAGGCAATCTTTCCAGGGATCAGAGATAGCAGCCGAGTGAAGCAGTGGGAACTGGATGTCAACACACCATGCAGAGAGCAAAATGCAAAATATTTTGCTGGACCAAACTTTCCTATAGTTGTACACTATCGGCGAACAGACACGCTTCCTTTTCTATTTCTGCAATGTGGGCACCTCTGGGGCTTCCTGGAAGGGCTTCAGGCTCCTCTGTGGACATGTGTCATCAGTTCTTGTGCTGCTGCTGGCATCCCAGTGTAAGCGGGGAGGTGCCCAATGCAGGAACCCCCCTAATACCAGATGACGGAATTAAAGGGTGGTGCCTGTGTGAAACTACATGAATCACAATGTCTCTGCCTGGTCTTTGTTGCCGTAAATGGCTGCTACTTCAGGGGTGCTCCTGCATTGTGACCCAGTGTTTAAGTGATGTCCCAATGGACACTTCCCTGTGCCAGTCAGAGGGCAAGGACTGGATCCCAAATTTGCTCACAGCTCTTCTTTTATAGAGGCAGGTGAGTAAAATGAATGAGGCTGTTTACTTTCTTCCATTTCTTTGTACTTGCAAATTCCCGCAGAAAACAAAGATGCATTTTCCCGAGGTCAGCATATTAGTTGTGCGTGGAAATACACTCTTTCTGCCTTGCTTTGCTGTTATTAGCAGACTAATTTAAAGAAACAGCAGGAGTATCTCTCCTTCCTTGAAGCTGGTCAGCTCTGGACATTACATTGTACTCACTGCAAACTATTCTTTCTAGGTCTCTTCAGTTTGTGAAATTCCTATGTAAATAAGGGATAGACCAGCACTTTATCACATTGTAATAACTGGCTTATCCCAAGGGGGAGACCAAAAATCATTTAGATGATGTAATGCATGATGGCAGGAGAATATGCAAGAATTATTTACCATCTCTTCCCCATACATACTTCAGCTTTAGAGGACTCATCCTAATTATTTCACATATTCATGGGTTTTTCTAAATGAATCTTTGGTATTATTTCTGAGTGATGCATGCTAAAACAATTCACTTTGACTGTGGGTGCAACACGTCTATGAACTGTCTGTAAATATAGTAAACCAACTTGCTTATATTAGAAATCGCCCATTATGAGTGGGTATCTTTTATGCGCACAGCTGGGAAAAAAATTGGAAGCCTGATATTTATAGAAGGAAAAGTTCAAAAATCACATCTTCAAGCTGAGTTCAGCATATCATTTCAAACAAGGTAAAATGGTGAGGGGCAGGAATTAAGATCCCACACCATATTCCATGCAATTCCTTAAATTTTCTGCCTTGTTTTCAGAAGGGAATCTAGTGAATGGTTTGAATGACAGAAGGGAAGAGGTTGGTCTCTCCAGAGGGCTACTTGGGTAAGCTGCCCACGTGTGTTCCCCATGCAGACAGAAAGAGAAACCCAAAGGGACTCTTGGTACCTTTTCCCGTCATGCTCGTGCTCAGCAAGACAAGTCCATCATACCCACAGCTTACCTTTGTGTATGGTAATTCACTCTGTGGGGAGACTGAAGGTGACATGGTGCCCTTACAGGGTGGGGAAAATTGTGTTCTTCTGCCATTTGCATGCACAGTGGCTCCAGAAATGCAGCTACAGGTGTGGCAGATGTCTGCTTCCTCAGCACTTTGTGCTCAGCACCGAGGAGCAGTCACACAAGACTGCTGTAGCTCACTGTCAGGGATCTGGAAATCAAAAATTTCCAAGCTTGCTGTCAACAGACAGTCCAGCTTGCTTTGGATTTTCATGGCATCAGTTGTCACTGCTGTAAGATGTGAAGAAGAATGTAGGGCTTTGCACTGTGACATTCTTGGATAGTCTGCCTTGCACAAGGTTCATCCTAACCACTTGTGGTGACACGGGTTTAAGTATTAAAGCATGGCATTTAGTATCCCTCTGCTCTCACAACTCATCATGGTCATTAGCTGCAACATCTACAGATGATAAAATTATACACAATTTACCTCTATTTGCATGCTCAGCACAAGTAATGACGTCTTTATGCTGTTATTCATTCAAATATTTTGAATACATCACTGCTATGTAGAAATTTATCACACAGAAATAAGTTTTTATGGTATGACTTTGTCTGCCTGTAGAAGAATGAATATATCATCTTTAAATAGATGACAAATTATGTTAAGTACTTAAAAGTATTCTTTCTTCACATTTTCCTAATCTTTTATCATCTCAGATGTATAGCTCACTACAGTACCAATATCCTTATGAGACTTTTTGGTGATCTGCACAACATTCAGGGTGTGACACAAATCTTCCATCAATAGAAAACTGTATTCAATTTGAAGACTTATTTCTCATAGTGCTTGGCATGCATTTCTGAACAGGCAAAATGTGTCTTAATTAGGAAGCTGCTTTGCTGCTTCGTGTTTGGTACTCACTAGTCTAGAGCAATGGTGGAGGATATCTACTCCTAGTCTTCTAAAAGACAAAAAAAAAAAAAAAAAGAAAGAAAGAAAAAGGAAAAAAGAAAAAAGAAAAAAATCACATCTTCAGGAGCTGAGTGTTAATCAGAAGCTGTTGATTGAAAGGTGACCTGGAGATCTTCCTCTCTCTCTCTCCATGTCTCACATGACCTAATGTAATTGGAGCTGCCATTCACTGCATCATGTTTTTGAGCTATGATATATTTCTCTGTACCCAGTGGTGGCTTTAATGTTGATCCCCAAAAAATTGTCCATATCTGAAAGCTTTAGACTTTGGATATCTAGTATGAGGAACATCAGGTCAAGAACACCATTGGACATCTGTCTTTTCCTCTAGCCAAGAAAATTCAGAAGACATTGTACTCCTTAGTCACAAAAGATTTTTAAGTTACCAAAGACCAAATTCTGCACCTCTTTGAGGAATATTGGGGCAGAGCGTTAACTGTCAGGTTAAAAATGTTACTGCAGAGTTAATACAGTAAAAGTAAAATAACCCTTATGGGAGTTGACATTGAATTTTTTAAAAACTTTTTTTTTTTTTATTTTAAGAGTAGAAAGAACATCAAAAGCACCTTAAAAACTCCTGAAGCATTTGACTTGTGGGACAGCTCCAAAGACAGGCTGCAACAGCTGGCCATTACTACTGTGGCCAGAAATCAAAATAGACTTTGCAAAAAGCTTTCTTTCTACTCAGGAAAAGACTCAAATAAAGTAATTTACTTGCAGTGAAGAAGACTGCCATGTGGTACAGGTAGCTCTGGTAAGTCCTGGGAAGTAAATCTTCTGTGTGGAAAGGCCTGTTGCCAATGATAGCCCCAGACAAGGGAGTTTTCACAGCACTGAGAATGTGACCACCAGTTAGTCTGTTGATAGTATATCCATAGGTCAGCCCCGTTGGCTGGTTAGCAGTGAAACAGATAAGAAACACTGTCACAAAAGACACTTCAGTACAGCAGCTAAAATCCTGCTGTCACCTGAGAAGTCAGAAGTCCCACAAGGGATACAACGAACAGTGCATGCCAGTAGATTGCTGAAGCTGTTTGGACTGTAAAATCTATGAGTTCCTGAAAAGGGAACTATAGGATGGAGCCAAACTTTGTAAACAGACCTTTTGGAAGGTCTGGCCTAGAGAAATCACAGGTAGGAAATGGTTTCCAGCTCGTACAGAGGTAACCTTGCAAGAGGGGAAATTGCTGTGACCAAGGAGTAAGGATGTAAATCACCAGCCATTAACCAGGGAAGGGAGAAACACTGTCCTTTTTTCCTAGCCCCTACCCTGTGAGGCTGGGGGAGGGAGAAGAAATGCAATTTGTCATGTCTGGAGACAGATGACAGAGGGTTGTCTGACAGGCCAAGTCTCCTGACTCTGATTTAAATGCAATTGTATGCTTTGTGCATGCTAAGCACAGCTCTCCTTTCTATAGCTGAAGTCTCTCCACCCCTGACAGACACCAAGCACAAGCAGCCACTGCTGGAGAGGATGCAAGCAGCAGCACAGATGAGGGATGGAGTCTGGATCCACATGAGAGGCTGGCATTTGCAAGCTGTCATTGAGCCCTGCTGTGAAACTGAAGTCTGCATCTCATTGATCAGGTACGGTTCTCAGTGAGCATTTCTGAGAGCATAGCTGAGATATCATGCCAGCACAATTTTCAGCAGCAGCAGCAGCAGCAGCAGCAGCAGGATGCTCTGGGATAACTGGAACTCAGACTGAGCATCACAGTATCTCACTGGGTTGTCTCTCCTGTTATGCAGCAGATAGTTACGCTATTACTGTGTACTGGTTTGTTCTCTAATCCCGTTCTCTGGGGGTCTTTCTGTGACTCTATGCCTGAAACAAGAGCATGATAATGTGTTTCCTTCTTCCCAATCTGGTTTGCCCCTGCAAGCTGCCTAAAGTGCTTATGGTTTGGAAAACCCTGGCCTATAGGTATGATGAAAGAGGAAGCATTAAATACAGCAACGTTCAGAAGCATTTATCTCAGGTGACTTAAAGGTTGCAAATCTACCCTAATTTAGCCCTTTCAGTCTGCTACATTTAAGACCCACTCCCACAAGGTTTTGTGGACATTGTCTATTTATTGGAAATTGCTGGAAACAGTGAGGTAGGATTCCTGAGAAAGAACCACTTCCTCTTGCTAAGAAGACAGTATAATAATGTTACACGGTGTTTTACATTCTTACACAGTGTCAAGATTTACTGCTTGAATGTCTCTTTCACTTCTGCTTAATCAACAGTGACATTCACCAAGGAACCCTAGAAATTCATGCTGAGTCCAAACTTCAATAATGTTAGTCAGATTGATAACACACAACTTTGGTATGATCCCATGGTCTTCATGTGGAATTTGAGACCATATTGGTTTGAGTTTGGCTCCTGGTCAGCTCTCATAAGCTTGAATGTGGGTGAGATGTATTATTTCTGAAAATTTCCTGTCTGTCTGTCTACCCATATACAAATACGTGCTTACGTCCCCATATGAGATACAGATTGGCAGAGGGAATAAACTGTCTGACAAGGCTCTTTGCACTTCAAGGACTTTCCTTAAGGAGTAGGACCTGCCCTCAGCTACTATAAATCAGTGCCAATCCCCTGCCGTCTGGCTGAGCAGCTCTGGAGGAGGCATGGGTTAAACCATGCTGAACCCAGTGCCAGGGCAGTGATGGTGGTGCTGGCTGTGGACTGGACATGGAGCTCTGCTGGAGAAGCTGTGCCACTTTACACCAGCTGGGCACACAGCCCAGGGCCCTGTCTCTTCCCAGTGCCCAGGGAAACACATCTCAGTGTGGAGATAAGCCAGAGACCAGGGGCCTTGAGACATGCAGAATACTCTTTCAACGTAAGAATGTATGCTCTCCCTTTACTTTTTGAGGTAAAAAGCTGACAGCTGAAAAGCTTTGTTACTTTGCTACGGGTTCGGCACTCTCCTCTGCTCATCAGTGTCCCTCTGGGAGCAAGGGGAGTTTTCAAAAATGTTTCTGTCTCTGGGAAGCACACAGAATTCACTAGATCTTTTCCTGCCATGTCCCTAATTGTGCTCCCACTGAAGTTGTCTGGCAGACTGTCTTTGTTCACAGAAGCAGGCAGGACTGCATCTGCTGAGGTGGTCCATCCACTGTAGGCAGAGAGTGAGAGAGTAACCTCACCATGCACTGCACACTGTTTTGGAGGTCAGAAAGCGGGTGTTGCTTGCAAGCTGGTGGCATGATTTGTTCAAGGTCTCCATACTCTCACAATAGGATAGCAAACGTGTCTGGAGTTGAAAGAAGGAGTGCCTGGTCTAATCCAGTCCAGCCGAGCTCTTGTGGCCCTGGCCCTGAACCACGTAAGGCTGACAGACAATCTGACCTGCATCCCTTTTCTAACTGAAAAACTGATTTTGAGCATCACATTGCAGGTGCAGAAAGATTTTAGCTGCGTAGAAAATGTTCCCTCTTCACTTGATTTCTTTCCTCTGTGTCTTTGTTTCTCTCTTTAACACAAGATATGATCAATATTTAATTTTTCTCCTTATTATACTCTGCACTGCAGGTCTGGCTTTGCTGCAAGCGTTACTATCTGCTACTCTTGGCCAAAAGTTAAGGGATATTTTGCAGAGGGCATTTTTCAAAATACGCTTTCCTGTTTTTCAGTATTCCTCCCTTGAATGTTTTGAAAAGCTCCTGCTCTCCCGTCATAATCCTCTTCCCTGCACCTCAGTGTGCTGGGCTGCATTTTCTCACAGCAAAGCCTAGACAATGAATACACAATAGTGAGAACTGGCTGAACAAAAATATTGACTTCAGTTTATCTCAATTGCAGATAGAGTCTAAAAAAGTGAAGGTGCTTCCCGGGTGAGGGGACAGTGGGTAGAAACATGTTTGACATAAGCCAGGCAGCTATCTGCATGTTGAGCTAATCATCTGGGTTGCTGTACAATGATCATTATTTATAAGAACATTGTACATTTCCATGTGGCCTGTTGAGTGTCAGTCTCTGCTTTCTGCTCTGGCAAAGCATCCTGCTGCCTAAAGATGGTGCTGAATTACTTTTTTTTTCTCCACTAAGTAACACAAGTGAGAGGTGAAGCCTTCCCCCCCCCCCCCCCCAACCCCCCCTTCTTTTGACCTCTTGGGCCCTTGCTATAGATGGTTGTGCTTGGCAAGTACATATTCATAAAGATGTGTGCTTATAAAAGTGTGCGCTTTCACTCCATCATACACAGGTTATTTCCATACTGGGGTTTCAGGGACTTCTACCCACTAGGTTGAAAAACAAGTGTTTTTCCATGGCTTACCTCTGGATGAAATGAGCTATGGGAAGATGAATAGTTTATTTTGATATAGCTTAAAAGTGTTCCATTAATCTTCCTGGAGGGTTTTAAAAGCATTTTTGAATTATTGTAGTGATTTAACTATGCAGCTAATCCCCATGTAATTCTTTGTCAGTTCTGAAATATATAAAATTTCTTTATTTAATACAGAAAAATTCATATTAGCAATATGGGATAATGGATAAGGTATTTTGGAATGCAGGAGGTACAAATCAGAAGGCAGACTGATTTCCACTAGCTAAATTACTTGCTCCACTGACTGTCTTTTTCTAATAGGCTGAGCTGAAGGCTCAGAAGCACAAATTGACAAAACTCAGAAAATAACAAGAAAGGGGGAAAATGTAAAACCTGACTGAAGAGAAAAGGTTTAGGAAAAATTATTCTGGGACACTGAGAAAGATCTGGAGTCAAAAGAGTGTCACTACTTTTCAAGCAGCACTAATGGGGGTGAAGGCAATGATGATGGTGATGACAGGATGCAGGGCTAATGGAGAAAACTACTGTCAAAGGACCTGCAGACCACACCAGTGTCCTGGTTCTGGCCAGGATAGGCCAGTAGCTGGGAGAAGGCATGGCTGGGACATTGAGGTTATTCTACACCACTTCAACATCATTACTGGGGAAAAAGGACTCTTCTGGGATGAAGCAGTTCCATCTGGAGGAGAAAATGTGGTGAAAGGAGCTGTCTGGCTTTGCCTGTTATCAGGGTTTTTTTGTATCTCTCCTTATACCTTTTGTTATTGATATTGTTGCTGTTGTTCTTATTGTCATTGCTATTGTCCTTATGTCATTGCTATTTTCAGTAAATAGTTCTTATCTCAACATGCTCTTTAGTGGTAATACTAAACTGGAGAATACCATTCCTAAAGTACATCCACCACTTGCCTTCAAAGTTTTGTCTCAGCTTTCTCAAGTTGCCAATGTGGACTTCACTTAGTGCACTGCAAACAGAGGAAAGAAATGGGGTGCAGGCCTTTCCTTCTCCCTTGCTCCAGGCAGTATGGCCACAAAGAATGGGGTGAAAATTGTGAAATGTGTGATAGAAACATTTCAAAGGCATGCAACAAACAGAGAAAATGTTAATACAAACTCCCTCATCACCTTTCTCAACAGTAAACCTCCTCTCAGCTTCTGCTCGCCATAGTCTTGGCATAATTTTCTAGTTGTCTCCCTTCTTGCAAAGATACCTCTTTTCATTTGTTTCAGGCTTATCAGCCACCCATTTTATTTTATTTTGTTGGAGGACTCGTTTGTCAGTTTACTCCTTGGTATGCATTAGTATACATTAATTTCAGCTGGAATGAAATGTCAAAAACCTCTAAGTCACTTTTCTTTTTTTCCCTTTTGTTTCACAAAGCTCTCACTTTCCAGTGAAAGTTAGCATTTTTTGAAATTTCACATATTTCAACCAATTTGTAGCTAACTCCAATCTCTTGATGATATAAATTCCCAGTAATTATTCTGAATTTAAATGCCTGGTATTTTTGGATTTGGTTTGTCACTTCCAAAAAATGGCTGAGATTGCTTTTCTGAAATTCCCTGAGTTGCCTTACAGACAGTTTCAGTCACTGGTTGTCTCCAGGATCCATAACAGGACTTTCCATTAGATACAATGGCTGAAAGTTAACATTCAGAGAAGCATGTTTGGATTATGAATTCAAGATTGAATCGCCCATCACTGGATCACTAAAACAATTGCTCAGCTGTCAGTTTGAAGACAGAATTGTCATCTCCACTAATGGTTTCCACAGCTAGCCATTCCTGTTGCTTATTTCAGGAAAGTGCTTGTGAAGGTGACATTTGAGTTCTGACAGGCATCTCTTTATTTTTCCTGTTGCCAGCTTCAGGATCTGACAGCTCATTTTCAGCCATTAACTGGTCCTGGGCTTCCGCTGTGTCCAGATCTTTTATTACCTGAGAAACAGAGTTAGAGGGTGTTGAGGAAAGCCTCAGTTTCGACATGTTTGCTGGAAGCTAATACATTCCTTCCAAACCATTAAGTAAGGCATGGTAAACCTAGGGAAAGAAAATAGTTCTGCACCTGCATTTCCAGGTGACACACAGGTTTTAGTGTCTGAGAAAACAAAACCAAGCTAAACCAAACCACCCTGCTCAAAACCATTATGGTAGCAGTTGAGGAGAAAGGTAATTTCCTTGTTCCTCAGCAGGAATAAACTCACTTTGTTACTTCATTTTTAATTGTCAAATGAAAAAATACATACACGTCTACACATGGTGTTCTTTAATAAAGTTATTAATTTATGAAGCAATGTCTAAACAGTAAACCTGAATCATTTATGTGTACAAGGAGCACCAACACATTGAAGCCTTTTCTAATTCACTTCCTAATGAGCCTCCAAAGCTCTTTTCCCTGGTGCATTTTTCCGAGTTACACTAGCTGTGCAAATCCTGAACTCATTTGTATCACCTTCCTGAAGGAAGCAATGCATTGAATATATAATCATTTTAATACCTTCTACTATTTTTTCAATTCCAAAGCATGTGTTAGGTCAAGTTTTGTGACTATTTTTCCTTTCAGTGTTACTGTTATTGTGATTCTCATTGCAGGAAGAAAAAAATTTCAGCCGTTGGTGGAGGTTTTGCAGCCTTAGTAATTCAGTTGACTATTCTGAAAGATGTGGGCTAGCATTCACAGCAATAAATGAATGGATGACTTTCACAGTTGTGATATACATATCAAACTTCAAAAGTTTTGTCTTTGAAGGAAGAGTTATTTGATTTGGGATGGCAGGAAAGATTGTCTGGTTTCACTGATTTGTTAGTTATGTCCTTCTAACAAAACACAGGATGAGATGACTGGTGACCGGGTCCCAGTGAACTGTTCTGCATGCTACACGTGTTGTGCCTTTGTGCTTTCCTTTGAGTTTGTGTACCATGGATCCAAGGGCATTCTTTTGGCGCATGCTTCTGCTAACTGGAAGTTCAAGTAATTTTCTGACCTATTTTGAGATTTTTAAACCTCATAATTGTGAAACCCCTCACAGTTACAAGTTTTGGCATTGTGCTACTGCTTTTAGAAATCCTTGAACTAGATTTTAAACACTAGGAACACAGGGAAGAAAAGTAATTTAAAGATTAATTTGTTTTGAGGAAGGGTGGATGTGACTGGGATTACTTTAGAAAATGAGGAGGCCAGCACAACAGCACTGCAGCAGTAATGTGGTATCAGCGGCCAGACTGACAGTGGTGGTGGCCAATGGCTTTGAATGTCCAAGTCTAATTGTTTCTGCACTTTTTACCTGCAAAGGCAGGGAAATGCTGCTGTTAGACAAGGTGGAAAGACAGCCAAAGGAGGAGAAGAAGGTGTAGATACCTTAATGATACTGGCTTTCACTAGAATTGCTACAATTTGACCACTTTTGCCTTCATGAGGAAGTAACTGAATAGCAGAGATATTCAGCAGTGTGAGGTGCCATGGCACTCTTTAGTGTCAAACAGAATTTCTGCCAAAATGGGCATGAGATTCCATGTACTTGGAGCTGTAAACATATGGACATGAGACATAGGATCTCCTGTAGTTTGGGTTTTGTTACAAAGTTCAGCTTCTGTTTTCTGCTGGTTTCCCATGCTCTTTTAAAGACCCCCTGTGTTCTGTAGCCTACAGCAGAATAAAACTCCCATGTGGGTGAAGAACATGTTAGGTAACTTGTGCCTTTACTGCTCTGTACCAGCAGAGGTGCACCCAGAGCAGCTTAGGCCCAGCCTTGGTGCTGTAGAGAAGAAGTTTTCTGATGGGATGGCCACTCTGCATGGGCTTTTCTGTGAAGAGTGCTGACTGCCCTGGTTGACCAGTGTTGGTCTGGATTGACTATGGGTTTCAAAGGTCTGAACTCTTCTGCAATCTGTTCTTCCCCTTGCAAGAGCTTTCCAAACATCAGAGCCTTCAGCTACAGTGTGACAGTACTATTGACTGTCTCATGTTCCCATCTCTGTGACTGACACCATGGCCCCTTCTCCATGTGGTATGGCCAGGTTGTGCACATATTTACTGCTGTGCATTGTGGAGTTTTTCAGGTACTTCTGACCTATTCAATGATCTCAGCTTCTCCTACCTCCTACCCTGGACTTCCTCCACAAGTCTGTATTTATCCACAGGCCTTTGTCCAGCAGAGAACAGTGTGGCACTTCCATGTATATCATATTACCTAGCCAGCTGAGATACAGGTGCCTCTGCATTAGCAAAGCTGTGGATGAAATTTATGTTTCTGCTAAAAGCAGGGTGGTTTATGTTTCCAGACATCCACACAGTCCATTATGAATATTTCTACCTCTTTGCTTCTAGAGTTTTTTCATTATGTAATGGCACTGTCACCCTTAAAGTTAGTTACTTTAGGACTGCAAATATGCTACAGATGTGTTTTAAATCTCACTACAGATTCATGGGGTATTTGTGTTCCTGTTCATGGCAAAATCTGATCTTTGCTCTGCGGGAAACTCTCAGCATAAAGGACTATAATGAGCCATAGAAAACTGGGAGAGGACAGAGGAGAAACTCTGCTCTGACACATGGATGCTCCAGGTCTGGTTTGGGCTGTATCCTCAGGGAAGCAGCCTGAGGATCCTTGCATTGCTAGAGCCTGTGCTGTTTCACCGCTAACGAATAAAGACTTTTATCCCTTGAGTCTGCATTTTTTCCCTTGAGACAGTATCAGCAAGTGGGATTTCAAAAGCACAGGAAATTGCTTTACCCTTCTGCCACTGAAATCACTGAGTGTTTTACCCTTGGGATCAGTAGAAGGAGAATTAGGCCCATATTGAGCTCTTCTGAAAATCCCATTCTTTAATAAAAAGAAAAATGGGATGTTGATGGCTGTGTTCTAAAACCTCTTCATGAAGATGGAATTTTAAAAGCATGGATGGGTGCTGCAATTGCCTGTGTGACCTGCTATTTCATCCTCAGATGATAGTTTTTCCTTTGTGAATGATACTTTTAATTGCTTCTGAGATACTCTGCCTCATCTAGTGAACATTAATGTGACAGAGCAGATTCTATGGAAAAACTGGTAATCTATAGTAACAGAATTTGGATATTCTGAAGTTGACTTTGTGTTGCAGCATGATAACAGAGAAAAAATAGGCCTATTTTGTGATTAGCACTGAGACAGACAAATTGCCCTTTTTTTCTTTGTGAATACAGTGGTCAAGTGAGCAGTTGTAGCTCCCATAACAACACAAAACAATTTTGAAAGAGCATACGTTTTCTCTTAAAATATTCTCTAACAAAGCATATGTTATAAATTAATTGAAAAAACATCTGTCTGAAAGCATCTGTAGGTGAAACTGTTTGGCTTCATTTCCACAGAAATGTAGCCTAAGCAATTATACAAGTTGAAAAATTGATGTCCTATTCTTCTGTTATGAAATGAATCAAAATGAATGGCATCCACCCTTTGAGAACCCAGTATTCAAGACAGTCAAGGACAATACAGCCTCCAAATCCTGAAGTTTTGCTGACAGTATCTGCAGAGTGAAAGATACAAAGTCTCAAGTTTACAACAGTTCATAAATGTTTTGGGATCCTTCCTTCATGATGAGTTGGAATTTCGCTTTTTTCCCCCTTCCTCAGTGGACTTTTGCTCAGTAATATGGCCACTTATAGTCGTGTTCAGATCTGCCTCTCCTTTCTTCCCTCATCTTCTTTGTCCTCAGTACTGCACACCTTCTTCTGCAGACTGATCTGAGTGTCAGGGGTTTGTAATGCATGACTTACGCAGAAGGGCTGGATCTGGCACATGTGCAACTCCTTCAGTGGTGGTTTGATCACCTTTTTTCATTTCCAGCTAAAAAGCAATGAGAAGGAAGTTCCGTCTCAGTGAAGGTAACTGAGAACTTCCTGGTATCTACACTTTTGCATTCACTCAGTGGATAGAGGAAAGAGTTAAGAAAATCCTGTGCCTGACTTCTGATTCTTTTTCAGACAGATGAGCAGCTGCCCTGGAGAAAGGTTCATTAATGCTGATAATGTTGAAACAAAACTCCAGGTCTAAATACTTACCTTGGCCCATCTCTGCCTGATCCTTGACTCTACTTGGTAGAAGATAGCATGTGAATAATCTTTGCCTTCCAGATGTGCTTTGAATGCATTATGGGTCAAGGTTAGCTCATTAATTTTTTTCTGCATGTTCCATCTTACTCTTAGCCTGACCTGTCACATGTCCCTCTCTGCTCAAAGACAACCAATTAAATCCCCACTGCACAATTATACAAATTCATGAGAGCTGTACAGTGTGGTTAAGATTCAGTCAGAAAACAAAACCAAACCAAAACAAACGAAAACAAAAAACAAAACAAAACAAAAAAACCCACCAAAAAACCCAAAAAAAAACCCCAAAACGAAAAGAAACAATCAAAACCCAGAGAAACTTCTATAAACTATAACAATTTCTTCCTTTTTGTAATTTGTTACTCTCTTAGGATGTCCCTGTCTATGCCCCAGCTCACTGGGACGCGCAGGTAGCAACAGGGGCTGACTGTGAGAGGGTCACACAAGAAAAGGCTACACAGTTCATTACAAGAGCTCTGCTGATTTTTTTTTTTTTTTTGGCAATATCATTTTGCCAGTGAATTTCCTGCACTGTTCTTGGTTTGTACAACTTAGCTGTCTTTAACTCTGCTGTGCCATACTGTCACTGCAAGCCAACATCAAAACAAAGAAACATTTTAACAAGGTTCTGCCAGGGTGGACTCTGTTGACCTCAAGGCGACAGACAATCCACTTTATGTGTAAACTCTAATATACCAGCCATTGGGAAGCCCAAAGGCTTCTTCTTTCTGGGCTGACCAAAATAAATACAGGCAGGAAGTAAAGTCGGCGACCATTTGTTTCTACACACACATAGTGCTGCAAAAACTTTGACCTCTGGGAAGAGGTCTTCCCTTCCCTTTCCCCTTCCCCTCCCTTCCCCTCCCTTCCCTTCCCCTTCCCCTTCCCCTTCCCCTTCCCCTTCCCCTTCCCCTTCCCCTTCCCCTTCCCCTTCCCCTTCCCCTTCCCGGCCCGGCCTTGCCCTGCCCTGCCCTGCCCGGCCCGGCCCGGCTCGGCCCTGCCCTGCCCTGCCCTGCCCTGCCTTGCCCTGCCCTGCCCGGCCCTTCCCTGCCCGGCCCGGCCCGGCCCTGCAGCAGGAGCAGCGAGCCGCACAGCCGCACTCTCAGTCGCGCTGTGGTTTTTCCCTCCCAGCACTCGAGGGCGGTGTTGTTTCACTTTTGCAGCAGCCGCGGCGGTCCCACACGGTTCTGAGCCCGTCTCTCCGAATCCCACCGGCAAGAGCCCGGCCTCCCCTCGGCCATGCAGTTTTTGGCCTTTTCCAGGTAAAGAAACCCCATTGGTGTGCTACTCGAGTCCGCCTCTTGACACTTGTGGAGGTAAATGTGGTGATTGCACAAGGAGGAGCAAAAAGGAGCAAAAACTTCTCCGCGTCTTTGAGGACTTCAAATGTTGGCAGGTTTGAAGCAGCTAGATTTGCATATAACAAAGGCTTTACTATGGAGATCACTGCTGCAGGAACAACAGGAGATTTTGAAAATGCAGAAGTTTGTGTTGAACAGAGGAAACACTTAGGAGCAATTATTACACGTTTGTACAACTTAAACCAATTTAAACAGTTTTACTACATTTCCCTGGCTACCATATAGTAAGGTATTCTATGTGCGTGAGGAAATGAAGCCTTGAAATCTTACAGGCCCTTGAAAAGACACGCAGGACCTATGGGCACCCCAGATGTCTTCAGCAGCACATTGTGTTTTGCCTAATTTGTTAAACTTACCTCAGCACCTTAACTGGGTGTAAATTGCTACAGACTCCCAACACTAGGAAGTACCTGCTGCCCTGATTTCTTCTGGACCAACCACTCTACAGCCCTTCAGTCTGGCATGAGACATACACAGGTACAACTGGTCAGCGTTCTCCAGTTAGTGCTGCATCATTTAGTGTGGTCTAAAGAAAAGCTGCATTACCAAATCTGCTTTGACCTGTCAGAAGGATAATTGAGATGCTGAGTAACCCAGGTTTTTTGGGTGAAATAGGAACAGTCTCCAGGCAGATGTGTGCAATCTGACTTTCCCCTCATATCCACACCCTAGTCACTTTCTCTGTGCTTGGAGATTTGCTTCTATTCATGCATAAATGGAGGTGGTGATCTTAGCACTAAGTGGCAAAAACCATTCTCTGGAACATTTGCTGGGCATCAGGCACCATACAATTATTTCAGCCTTTTTTACTTTTCATGAGCCCTGGTTTGTGTTTGAAACCATCTGTGTGGCTTTATGACATTACACCAGATTATCTAGTTTTATTCACGGAGGTGGAACAAAATATTTCTAGCAGTCAAGGTGGCCATCAAAAAAAGGGGTAACTGGTGTATTTATTGATGACTTACCAGCAGGAACCACAGGACCACACATATGCATCTCTACTACAGCTAAACTAGGCTGAATGGTCTAACAGATCACAGATCAGTCAGATGTTCACATGAACAGCAACATGCCAAAAAGTTAGCACTATTGAAAGCACTTCACACTGCACTCCCTCCTAAAGCTGATTCAAAAAACAATAAAAACTCATACAATTAAAATAGAACTGGAGGTCAAAATAAAAAAGTATAAGGTTAAGTGGACCTGCTGTGTTTTAAATCTTGAAGGCTGAATTTCCAGACTTCCTAAAAGCTTGGGACTTTTCAGCACTGGGAAACAGTTAGACATTATTTACTTTAAGTGCAAGTAGAAGTTATCATATTTTTCAGGCAAAGACTAAACTTGTTGTTTTTTGGTTTTTTTTTAATAAATCAAAACCTCACTCTTGATCATTTCTAAAATCAGATATGGACAATAGCACCTATTGTTCATGAGGTATAGAAGTGTGTTACCCCAGTAGCACCAGCGTGAATCCAAAATATGGTGTTTTTTCACAACTATTCAGAAGGAAACATAAGTATTTTGTTCTTCAAAAGAATTCAGGGCTCTACCGTTTTGAATGTCTGAGAAGATTTTGGTTCAAACCTCGTGTATATTACAGCTAATAGACTCACTCCTCACAACTCCAAAAGGTAGGGACAGGGGATGACTTTTGTTGTCCTACTGATCAAAGACTTTTTGATTTGTCCACAGCTGCTGGAATTGCGCACAATTTGGACTTGTTGACACTTTTGAAGGAGCAGGGAACTGAAGCTCTTTTGCCTGGTGCCTGGCTCAATGAATAAACCTTCCCCTGAATGTTCATCACTTCATGCAGCCCACACTGTGCAATTGTATCATTCCTCCTTTGAAGCACAATGAATTTTGCACAAGTTCATCCAACTTTTACTGATTACATTGATTTTCAGACATTGGAATTTATTTTTACCAGCACTAAGCTACTCCATGGGCTGAAATGAGTAGCAATCTCTACGAGTTCCAAATCTCACAGCACTCTGACTGTACCTCTACTGAGAGTCTTCCTCATCTTTTGGGAGCCTTGTCATGCACTCTCTGTCTTCCAGGGCTTTGGGAAGATGTGACAGATTCAATCCCACTGAAGTCAGATGCACCTGTATGTAAGGGTAGGGGCCCATGGGTAGGGTGGGGGGAAGGAGCAGCCTGAGTGGCCTTCAGGGCTCTGGTCGTGCTGCAGCACAGAAAAACTTGCCCAGTATCAGCCCTGAGGATGTAAAATCTGGAGGTTAAGGCCTCCTAGGAGACATGACTCAGTAGACAATGCCATAGAAATAGGAAGTCCACAACTCCTCCTTGTGGAATAACACTGGCTGAGTCTACATGCCTCAAACTTCCAAGCACACCACTCAGCTTTGAGAGTAATATGGTTTTCTCATGCCAGTCTTTTCGAAGCAGCAGGTAACTTCTCTAGAGTATCCATGAACTTTCAGTTTTGTTGACATAAGTGATATTACAGAGAGTCACAGAGAAGTTGTGGATGCCCCATACCTGTCAGAGTTCCCTGTCAGAGGCCAGATTGGATGGGGCTTTGAGCAACCTGGTCTAGTGGAGAGTGTCCCTGCCCATGGTGGGGGAGGTTGAAACAAGATGATCTTTAAGGTCCCTACCAAGCCAAGCCATTCTATGATTCTGTGAAAATTCACCCTCTGCACCACAAAGGTGGTGAGTCTTCCAGTTACTAGTCTTTCCTGCCTCAAGGCCATGCTTCCCATACTTGGCCCTTGTGACCAGATGCCTTCACAGATAAACCTTTTTGCCATCACTAGTTTAATGCACAGAATGGTTGTTTTGCAGCTTCAGAGTCCTTGCATATCTTGTACTTTTCCTATTCTTCTCAGGCCCTCTCACTGCATAGCTGACACCAAGAGAAACATACACAGAGCTGTTGTATTCAGCCACTTTGCTGTGGTGCCCAGTGACAGGACAAGAGACAGCGCTGAAACATGGGAGGCTCCTTCTGAACATCAGCAAACCCTTTTCTGCTGTGAGGGTGACCAAGCACTGCATAGGTTGCTCAGATAGATGATGGAGTTTCCCTCCTTGCAGGTATTCAAAAGCTGTCTAGACATTGTCCTAGGCAAGTGGCTCTTGATGGTCATGCTAGAGTAGTGGTGTTGGACCAGATGCTCTTCAGGGGTCCCTTCCAGTTTTATCCAGACTGTGGTTCTGGATGACTTAGTGTCACTGAAATCAGTGTTTCTCTTCTGGAAATATTTACCTTTTGGTAACTGTGTTACAATTATGTTAAGGAAAAGTTCTCCTGAAAGGTTCAGACCGCTGTATTATGAGCACACCACGCATGTAAAAAATATATATATATTGCTTTGAAGTACATGATGAAAGTCATACCAAGGAGGGGACAGTACAGAAACCACTCTTGGTATTTCATGCTCTAAATATATTAATGAAGCAATGCTACTGCCCTGAAAATAGATAGAGAAGAACTCAGACATTGACTGCCAATGTCTCTAAAAAGTTATCTTTAGCAAAAAGTTACAATTTTCTAATGTTAAGTATTTATAGGCATATGGGAATACCGGTACTGCTCATCATCAAGATGGCTTTGAAATAGGTTATTTGAGATGGCAAATCTATATGACAGGACTCAGGAAAATGAAATAACTAAATGAGGTGAAGCCATTTAAAAGTGTAGAAAGAATTTACTGCAGCGTGTAACGGAGCTGTCAGGCAGACTAGATCCCTCACTTGTTGTTACTGTTGCTTCACTGCACTTTCATATGACAAGGCTCTGCTTTCTCTAAGGAGTTCGACTGCTGAGTTCGACTGTGTTGGATTCTGTAACACACTTGCTTCCCCCTGTGCAAGAAACAGCTGGGTGGTGGCAGGAATAGTCTGCGTCTGGGTTAACTTGAGAGACCTGTCAGAAATGGATGCGAGTGTTTAAATGATCCTGTCAATGTAAGTAGTCTCATCTACTCCAGCAAGATGATGGAGCAATCTCCTGGTGCAATTAGGAGGTTGGGCTCCTATTTCATAAACCTATGTCTTCAGGTGAGATATTGAGCTTTTTTAGCTGTCTATGGCTGTTGGAATGGCTCAACCATGATGCACAGAACATGAGTTGTCAGTCACCAAATACCATCTAAATCACCATTTCTCCTTGTAGCACCTACAAAGACTCCAGGACCATAGAGCATGGGAGAAACAGAGATTCTGGCCAGACAGCAGCTGCTGTAAATGCAATCAGTAAACTGTTGGGCTAGTAACCAAATGAAAGCCACAGTGGGCAGCCATTCACAGTGCATAGACTTTACTAGTTTTGGATGACCTGATGATGGTACTGCTATCCCTTCTGAACATTCATCTATCAGGATTCAGTATATGGAAACAAAGTGTATTCCTGTAACAATGGCATTTTTCACTGTTGACAGATCTTGTCACAGAATGGACTTTCTTGTACTGTAAAGGAGTTGGATACAATGGGGCTAAGCACAGTGTAAATGCCAAGAGAGATTACAGCAAAACAGAAAATATAGATTGGTCTGGACCTTGGCCAGGCACTGCATAGATGTGAAAGGAAGCAATGGGGGAAACACACAGCTCCTGACTCTTTTCTCACCCATCAGTGCCCCAGGGCAGGCTGCAGCCAGGGTGCACTCCTCCCCAGTGGACTTGCTGTGCTTTGCCTTTGCAGTGGTCTTCCACACCAGTGTACTGGCTCCCAGGGACAATTGCATGTAGCTGGGTCCAGCTTTTCCCACACAATTCAGCTTGGAGACAAACATTCAACTCTGTCTCTGCAGAGTGCAGAGATGCAGGGAGTAAAGCAGCAGTCAAATTTTTCGTTCCATTAAGAATTCACACTTTCTTCCCCTTTCTTGCTGTTGTTGTCTCTAAACATGACAGACAATAATCAGAAAACAAAAGCATTTACATTCTCTCCACAGGCAAAGCAGCACATTCACAGCCACATCAAAGGTGGGTTTAGTGATCATTAGTGCAATACTACACTTCAACATGATCAAAGCAATCAGTGCCCAAATACAATAAAGAAGATGGAGCTCTGATTCAGCTCTTCCATAAAAGGCAGTGATGAAGTGATCTGGGAAGAAGGTGAAAGCACAGTAAGTATATGAGGGCATGCAGCTGAGATAGTCTTTTACATCAAAACAATTTCTCATTCAATATCCAATTATAACTCTGAGCTGTTCAGACCAACATTTCTGTCATCTCTGGCTTTCAACTGACATTGCAAATTGAGGAATAAAAAAACTACACTAAAACATGTCTCAGTTGAATTTCCTCCTGAAGTGTGTCACTGCAGATGGGTAACTGTTTGAGAGCTGGGATACTTGTGCTGGCCTTACTGATGCTGTCAGCCACCTTCAATCAATCACATTTGGGTGAAGGACTCTTTAGTTACCACTTAGTCAACAAAAAGCCTTTTTGCTTTACTGTCTGAATTACAGAATGGTCTAGATTCGAAGGGACCTTAAAGATTGCCTACTTCCAACCCCTCTGCTATGGACAGCAGCACCTTTCAATACTCCACATTGCTCAGAGCCTCATCCAATCTGTTCTTCAGGGATGGGACATCCACAACTTCTTCAGGGATGGGACATCCACAACTTCTCTGGGCAACCTGTTCCTGTGCCTCACTAGTCTCACAGGAAAGAATTTCTTCCGAATATCTAATCTAAACCTACCATCTCAGTTTGAAGACATTCCCCTTTGTCCCCTCCATCTTTCTGGTAGGCTCCCTCCACATACTGGAAGGCTGCAATTAGGTCACCCCAAAGCCTTCTCTTTTCCAGGCTGAAAAACCCTTTCTCTCTGCCTTTCCTCAGAAAAGACGTGCTCCATCCCCCTAGTCAACCTGGTGGCCTCGCAATGTCCTCCCTGTGCTGGGACCCCAGAGCTGGATGCAGGGTTCCAGGTGGGCTCTCAGCAGAGCAGAGGGGCAGAATCCCCTCCCCTCCCCCTGCCCACGCTGCTCTGGATGCAGCCCAGGACACGTTTGGCTCTCTGGGCTGGGAGTGCCCATGGCTGGGTCATGTCCAGCCCCTCAGCCACCAGCACCCCCAAGTCCTTCTCACAGGGCTGCTCTCCATCTGCTCCTCTCCAGCCTGTGCTTATAACATGAGCTGCCTGCACCAAAGGAGAAAGTTCAAAGTAGAAAGCTCTAAGTGAAAGGACAATGGACTTCATGCTGTTGGGTCTCCATAACCAGGGTAACAAATGTCATTGAAGGCAAAAGTGTAGATATGACATTAATCAAGCCAATGTAATCTTTTTATCTCTTGGACTTGTGCAGCTCAGGTCACAAAATTGCACATTGGAAATCCCATAGGAAGGCCTCATCTCCTGCCTAATTGGGTGCAAATTGAAATTCTGAACTCTGTTTTTTCTTAAAATCATTGAAACAGTCTCTTCTATATGAGAGAGGCATAATTTTAATGGCTTGGCACAGCAGTTATTTTCCCTGAATCCATATTTGAAATTACCAAGGGGTGCCGGGAGAAGAGAGGCTGTGAGAACTTGTGGTTTGGAGTTTGGGGATGGGAGGGGCTTTGTAGGGGGCAGGTTGGATTAACAAGACCTCAGATCCAGGAGTCTGGTCCCTAAGTATGTTGCCTGTGACTGCAACTGAGTCACTCTGTCTTCTCTTGTGTAAGCTAAGCTACAAGAGCTTCTTAAGCCTTTCTCTGGAAGAGGGATTTTCCACACTCAGAATGGCTTGCAAAGAAGATGCTTTAAAGAGGCATCTCAGGGGAAGAATACAAACAAAAGACCCAGGAAAAATAAAGGCATTCAGTGATACTTAGCATGGCAGGGCAGTGGTTTGGAAGCTGCAAAGCATCAAGGAATATTGGCGTCTTGTGTCGACAGCAAATGAAGCCAGTAAGAAAGGGAAGCAACTGAGTTGTGTGTTCAAAGAAGGAGCCATGGCAAGCCAGAGAGGATACAGGGCAACTCAGTAACAGAGCAGGGGTGTTCTGCAGGGGTAGAAGACTATATTTTTTGAAGGATCAAACAAGTAATACGGTTTGAGGTAAAGAGGTGCTTAACTGTGTTGGCCGTGAGTATGAAACTGGTGCTGTTGCACTCACTCTCACAAAGCTTCATCAGTGAGCTCTTTATCAAGAAATGGCTTCAACTGGATACTGTTCCCATTTTTGCTTTATAAGTACTCACTGCCCTCTGAGTAACAGCAGCATAAGCACTTCTACGTAGTGGAACTTTTTAAAATTAACCTACCTCCTCTTTCAGAAATAAAATAGTTTTCTTTACCAAAAGCTTCAAGGTCACACAGTGAGGGGACAGAGTGATCTCTGGCTCTTCAGCACTGAGCCAAACATGTATGTAATTCTTGAAAATAGCACAGTATGCAGGTATGGAAGCTTTGGAGGCTGTCCCGCAGAGCAGAGGGTGTGAACCAGCAAGCAGGGAGCACTGGGAGAATTACAATCTGACCTAAAAGATACCTGGGCACTTTTTGCTGCTCTGGATTTCCACTGTGAGTGGGATTCTGGCCAAGCACTGCCTTTGTCCCTTAGTTACTGCTCAGTCCTATTCCTGCTCTTCCCATAAGGAGCTCATGAATTTGGTGTGCACTTGGGGGAGAGAAGTGAAGAATTTTGATCTATAAGGGTAAATAAAGGCATAGAATTGCTGTTTTAAGTTGTTCTAGATCTTTATTGAAGACAGTGTCTACTTTCCAGACTTTCCTGTAGAAAAGTGACTCTCCCCTGGGAATCTTGCCTGCCAGTATTGGGGAAGCAGGCTGCAACTCAGCTAGTGTGTCCTTCCAGAAAATACTTTGCTCACATTATTCATTAGGAATCATCTGCTTGATTCTGTTACCCTCTGCAAGAAATACTCAGTTAATAATTTTAAAATTATCACCTATGAGAGCTCCTCGGCATTTGTGGCATGGTGGGATTGTGCACAGGACTTGGTTTCTGTGCAAAACAGTAGTATGTCCCCACCCTGAATAGCCCCACCATCTTCTATGCTCAGATTCCACATCCAGGCAAAGGCTATCTAGGGAAGATTCCAGTCTCCTTGCTGCAAGTGGGGAGGAAGAGATGGCACTGACAGTGGCACTGAGAGTGGCTCGGCTCCTCTTTCTCTTCCTGAATTGTCAGAGTAGCAGAGGCCAAGTGCATTGGATTTTTGCTGCAGAACAGTGAAGCAATACGACAGATAAGAAAGGACCAGCAATTACCCATTTTCCAAGAAGTGGCTGCTTACTGGCTGCTGTATGTTTATAAATTTCCTAAAACTACCTTCAAACTCAGACCTTCTGTGTATAGTCTGTTGTGTGCCGGGAAGAAATATAGAAAGTTCTCTTTTCTGCTGCTCATTTTTGTGAATCTAACAACCATATGAAAAAAGCTGCAATAGCTATGGGACAGATCACCCTTGAAAAGTCTGTATATACAGAAGAAACATTCAATTTCTTTCTTTCATTCAGAACAAATACAATAAAGGGCATGTATCGCAAGGCTTAGCTCACACATGATTCCATGTTCTTATCTTGTTGTGACAACAAATTGGTCCTGCCCCTCAATGGCAAGGGAATTTGAATGGTACAGGCAGTTTTACGCAGCAAGGGTGTGCAGAGCTTGGCTTCAGGCTTTTATTCATTTAATACCTGAGGCAGCATGACTCCTGCTGTCAGAGGTCTGAGACAGAGTGTGAAGCCTTGAGGGAACCCATTCCAGCCTACACATCTTCCCAAGCAGATTTTCATGTGCTCTGTGAGCACCAGGTTATCTAAATATACTGTTCCTTATTTACATTGATAAACAGAGGTATAATGCACCGAAAATTATCTCACACAGGCTGAATCCCTGTCCTGAGGGCACCCTCATGAGCCGAGCTGAAACTGTAACTCAGCTCTAAGTACACAGCTGTACATACTGAGGAAAAAAGGCAGGTCCCGTGTCAGCTCCGCTTTCCTGTTTGCCTTTCTGATCTCCCTCAGCTAGGAGACTCCACTGTGCCAGTGGAAGTGTATCTGCCTGTCCTCTGACGGGCAGCTTGAGGGAGCGACCTGGCCTTTGCACGCAGGGTTGGAGTGCAGATGTGCTCAAGTGTCACCTCTGGGCCATGGTGGGGGGAAGGCCACGTGGAAGTGTGTGTGGGTGGCATGCAAAGCACACCCACGTGTGCCAAGCAACCCCACCACAAGGGGAAGATGTGCATAGGCAGCAAAGATTCTGCTGGAGAAGGAGAGTGCCTTCCCCACTGATGAAACAGGCACCAGCTGGGGGTTCCTGGGGGGCAGATGCATTGTGATGGAAGGGTGACACCACCAACAGAAATTGTACATTATCTTTCAGAGCAGTGGTTTATTTGAAACCTGTTTCCAACTGACCTGACAAATTCATTTCCAAAGTAACAACAGATGGCAGCAGACAGATGGCTTAGTAATTTCAAAGCCTCTCCAGAGAAAGGAAGTGTCACTATAAGCCTGCACTATCTTAACATTAAGAAATAATGGGATCTTAACATCTGCATTAGCTGAAAATAGTGTGAGGACACAAGTTGTAGGCTGGATTTTTGCAGTTATTTTCATGGTTTCCATTTGCATAGCTCCACATTTCTTGAACCTTCTCTATCTCAAAATGGCATTTTGAACATTTAAACATTTAAATTATTTATTTTATGACTATAGGTATTTTCCCTGCATCATCTTGGTCCAACCACATAGTTCCTCAATGCTTCAGTTTCTTGTCTGCAAAACACAGATAAAAATCCCATATTGATCTTGGGCTTTCAGAAAACAGACTCCTTGATAGAGTATTTTTCCATATTTCCATATGTTCCTTTCTTTTTTGTTGGTGCTGGACTCTCCTTTGCTGGAACCTTATTCCCTGCAAGAAATAATGCTAAGAGGGCTGTATTCCTTTGCTATCAACTGATGAGTAAGGAAGCCTCAATTTTGACTGATTTTGTGTGTTTGTTTTTTTTTTTAATTTATGCTAAAGGTTTACTTTTCTTTGTTGCAATTTTACTGCTGCCTGTCCCACCCCAAAACTGAACTCTTTTGATAGTTTTTATAATTTCATTTTCCCCTTCCCTTATATATTTTACTGCAGCAATTTTCGGAAAGAATTAAGTTTGTCCTCCCTTCTGCATCCTCATCCCATGACAGAAGGCCCATTAAATGCTGAAACCAATAACTAAAACATAAGGAGTGACCTCTTCTTTCTGAAGCCAAGTTCAATACAATCTCAGCTCTGACCTGTCCTCCAGAGTACGTGTAACTTCCTCATCTTTTGAGAAGGTAATCAAACTTAATCAAAAGGAATCAAAGGGATGACTCTGTCTTGTCATCTGGTGCATACCCATTAAGCAAAATCAGGAGACAGGAGGCTTGTGGCACAGCATAATTGATCTTTGGAGAGATGAAGTCATGGGCATGGATAAGACTCTTATTTCTCTCACTTGAGACAATTCACAGCTCAGCCCAGTAGAATTATATTCTTACAAAGTTTGTATAACTAAAAAGAAGCACCAGACCAGTTTTCCTTTTTCCAGGAAGTCCAGTCCCTCTGTACCACTGTGGTTGTACTTCAGGGCTTACAAGGCCCTGTGCTACCCTGATTTTTCCTTTCTCCTTTTTTAGTGAGAGCAGGCTTGGCCTCTTAGACCTGTTGGAGTTGCAGAGAAGGTAAGGCTTTGCCTGGTGGTGATGGCGCTTTATCAAGCTCAAGCCAGAACTCCATGAGGGTTTAAAAATTAGGAAGGGTAAAAGTGATAGCGTGTGGGTACTGTGCAGTCAGAAGGAAAGGTATAATAAGTGTATAGACTAAACAGACATGAAAAGATCCTCTCTGTCATCAAGTAGATGACCATGGATGCAGAAGGAGAAAGGTCTTGTAGGAAGATGTAAACGAGGAGGGAAAGAACCAGTCCTTAGTATGAAGCCTGTGAGTAGTGACATAATCTTAGCAAAGCAAAGGATAAGCTGAGGAGCAAAATGGCAATGCTTGTTGAAACTACCATGCAACAAGTGAACTTCAGCAGCTACCACAGGGTTGTCTGCTGTTCACTCTTTAGACAGCCCTTGGCTAGGTGTTGTGATACAGGCCTTCTGGACACAAAAGGACAGATCAACCCGAAATGGAGCATGGCTAGTGAAGGTTGGTCTGGAACAGCTGTGATACAAAGGGGCAGAGGTGCATTAGGATGGAAATTATAGGCCCCTCCCATAATGGGGAAGGGGTTAAATCTGCCTCTTGAAACTCACAGGTCTGGGAAAACTCTGATTCTGCTAGCTGCTGCAGAGAGGATCTACAAGCTTAGAAGACAGAAGATGCTGGGAACAATGTCATTTCATTCCCAGCTTTAACCAAAATGTTCTTGCCATCCTCTTGCCTCTCATTTTTTCCTCATCAGAGCTGAGTCAGTAAGAGCTGTCCTGTTTACAGAATGTACCCTAAGATCAAATAGGATCTGGGGACTGACTATGTTCCTCTGGCAGAGATTTGGGCTCAGGCCTATCATTGTTCATCCAAGTCAAAATTTTCATGCTCAGTTGGTAGCTAGATGAGATGGGTGGATTTCCACTAGAGAGCAATGGTGTCTCCTACACAAAGGAGTCTGCCTTGCCAGTTGAAGGAAGGACATTTAAAAAAGCATATGAGTAACCATGGGGATTGGCACCAGCTGCTGTAAATGGAAAAGACACCAGTCCCTGAGCAGACATAAATACAAAACTAAAAGTACAAGGACTGAGTTCACTGTTTCTGGACCAGGGGAAGGCAGGTGGAAAAGCACAGCAGTCTTACTTTCTGTGAAGCCAGCACTGCATAAATTGCAGTCTCAGCTCCAGCAAACGTTCATCTGTCTCCACACAAGCTGTGAAAATAGAGAAATAACTGCTGGGTACATCAGAAGGATTCTGAGTACAACAGAGACATCTGCAAATATTCAATAAACCCAAATGTGGACTGTTGATACCAATATAGCTTCCACCATTAGAAACAAAGTGGGGGGAGCCCAATTACCGCTCCAATGACTTCAGCAAAAATTATGCAAATAAAGCCAGGTTATTTTTTAAAAAGTATGTTTTTGACTTGTTTCCTGAAAATTACATTTCTGCCAGAACTCTTCCTCCAGTCAGGATCCTTTCCTCAGCAGACAAGAAGCAGGCACTGGTCTCAGCGGCATCTGGCTGTGAGGGTAATTGAATAGTACAGCAGAACAGGTTTGGGACTCATCAACTCTCATGGGCATTAAAATGAGATTACACGGTTCTTGAAATAAATCAGCTATATTCTAGCCTCTAAGAAAAATGCTATTGCCAGAGGAAACTCCTCTGGGTTTTGTACAGCAATAAAATAGAGCAAACATTTGTGTACATCTGCTGCCCAGTGTGGTATTCACCAGTCTTGATCATGTGCTTGGAGGTCTTGTGATCACTACAGGTGAGAAAGGGAATTACTTCATGTCATGTGACAGTCATGTTCCCAGTCAGTCTATTCCCCAGCCCAGTTTTGCTGTCCAAGGGTGTTCCCTGAGTTTGGGCTCCTCTTGGATCCCATTCTAGGATGGCTACAAGAAAGAACTGAGGCTGTTGATTATCTCATCACTTCATGAAGGGAAACTTCACAGCCTTCACAAAATCCTTCTGTTTCTGTCATTCCTGCTTCCAGTCAGATTAACACCTCCTTCCAGATGGGCCTTCTTTCCCTCCATGCCACATTATAGTTTGGTCACAAATTTCCACTACTAAGCAGTTTCAATTAGAGTTTCCCCTTCACAGATCAAACTGGCTGATGAAGGGGGCTTTTCCGTCTCTTAAAAATCAATTCTGAGGAGCATTTTAAGTAGGGGGACAGAGATTCTGACCTGGATTTTGTGTCAAGAGAAGAGCCAATGTATAATTACTTTGCCAAGTACTGTTAAGGAGATGGTCTCCAGCCATTCACAATTTTAGGCCTGCTTAAAGAAAAGGGAAGCTGAGGCCAGGCTGTCGGAACTGCTTGGGAGGCACTAGACACAGCATATGGGAATTAGCTCATGCAGAGACAGGCTGTGACATGCCATTTACCCCCACCTCTGACCCCTGTGCTGTAAAATGGCACTGGCAGAAGCCTCAGAGAGGCTGTGTGCATTGCCCAAGGTCACACGTGTGTCTGAGCAGAAAATGGTGCCCTAGTCCCCCGAGACACCACATCCTACAGTACCATCCTTCCTGCTATCCTTAGCCTGGCTTTTCTCTGCTTAAACAGTAATGCATGTTCCCATTCCCCTATTGTTAATTATCAAGGAATAATTTATTCTCTGAGAGAAAAAACATATTTCTCAGCCTGCTGTGTGTTTAGACAACTATAAATCTCTTGAATAACTTGATATAACTGTGCTGAACTTCTAAATCCTTATGAAAAATAACCATTACAATTTTTTTTCTGTGTTTTACGCACTATTAACTCCACACCTCCTCAGAGAAGATGAGAGATGGCAGCTCTGAATGGGCTCTGGAGTTCCGTAAGTAAGAAACAGGGCTGCAAGTGCCTTGCCGGCATCACTCATTTCTCCACCACCTCCCTGGAGAGACGATGTCTTGCGCTGCCTGGGGCTGTAATGTCATCCCCTCATAGGCAGGGGCGATCCAGCCGACGGTGCCCCCAGGCAAGGAACAGATCTGAAGGGCAGTGGGTTTGAAGGGCACAGGACAGAGCCCTGCCCACGCAGCGATCCCTGCGGCACACGGAGCACCGCAGCCATCGCTCTCTGTTACCTCCTTCATGGCTTTGCTGACTTCAAAGCTGCTGCTTCTTCATTCTTTCAACGGTGTGGTGTTCCTGTGCTGACCACGGGTGGTGTGTGCTCTCACGCTGGTTTCTGGGCTCACTAAACTCTCCCTCTGCAGGCTCAGAGTCTGTCGCACGAGCCAGGAAAAAACATCAATGAAACGGATGGTGCCATCTACTGGGAATTGAGATTTTTACAGACAAGGCCGCGGACAGGTCTGATGCAATCAGTTAGACTCTCTCCAGGCTTCTCTGATACTTTTGCAGCAAGATGTTTATGGATAGCCCACTGGCACCGCTGAAACTCATAATCCAAATCTGTCTGTTTAAAAATTTCTGTGGGGCACTTCCCTCCCACAAAATACCAGTGTAAGACACATGGAAGGGCCAAGAAAAATGCTCCTGGCTTTTGTACCTAGGAGGAGAGTATGTTCATGCTGTTGTGGTAAAGTGGAGATTAAATGCCCTGCAGCTGTGACAGACAGATATGGGTTGTCTTGGGGATCTCATAGGAGAGGAAGGTGTTGAGCTTTCAAAAGAGTCTTGGAGAGATTGTCTCTTTTGCTTTTGCCAAAGCTGTTTCCCAAAAATTTATATAGAACATCCTTATAAAACGGGCTATAAGTTTGTCACTGACCTTTGCCTCAGTACCTAAAGTATCCAAGAACCATAGAACTCTGGGGCTGGGGAAGAGATGTTTTGCAGCCTCCTTTTCTAGACACCTGTATTACTGGATTTGGCCAGAGTTTTAATTATGAAATATAATGGGGTTCAGACTGCACAGCAACTCCTGGGTCATTTGGAGCAGCAGTTTCTCTTTGCTGTTCAATAAAATGCCTTCTTGTTCATAGTAGTCATAGCCAAACACTGAGTCAGGTTTTGCTGTGGTGTGCTGTCATTTTGTCACGTCCCAAAGTAGACCAAAACAATCAATAACCCATTTGCTGCTGGCCTAAGACTGTCCACATTTGATTCAGTGGGTGTTTCATCTCTGATTTCTTATGAAAATTATCATGAATGTCTCAGAAAAATCCCTTCTGAAGTGCAAATTTCTCTCCTTGTAATGTTTGAAGCCTCCCTCCTTGTCTCAATTTATTGCTAACATATATTGTTTAACAAGCAAAAGCCAATTAAGTACTAATACTTTAAATGCTGTATCCAGCAGTTATTTTAGATGATCTGTTTGCTGTACTAGAGCTGCAGCCCCCTGTTTTGCTTTCTAAAATCATCACAAATTCATTATGTCAACCTAGTAACAGATATTCATCAATGCTTTAATGCCCTGAGAAACAGACAGAGAAACAGGTTAACATATGGTTTGGATCCTGACTTGGACGGCAAGGTAGACACAGCATGGCTGCATGAAGGTTCACTTTAAATCCTAATCTAGCAAATTTCTCTTTAAGTGAAATGCGCTTAGTGGAGGTGTGAGAGCAGCCGTTTCCAACGTGCTCTGCTGTGAGCTAGGATGGGCAGGCTGCACCAGAACAGGACTTTGAAGCTGGCTTTCCTCACTGATGGGCTCCTGTTTAGAGATGGATCATCCACCCTTCTCCTCTCTGTTTTGCAGTATTTGCTAGGCTTTTTTTTTTTTTTTTTTAATCCAACTGCTCTATCCTTGATGCTCTAATATGTGCCCAGAATATGGGCAGTCTTATATTTGGTAGGGAAAAAAAAGTCACCAAACCCAAGACTGACTCCAAGAGATTTTAATTCTGTCTGAGACATACCACGATAAAAACTGAGCAGCCCCCTGGTCTGTAAATCTTTCAGTGTTGTAACTTTTTAATGTGTAGGGGAGAGAAAAGCCTTTTCAAAAGCCCTAACCTCAAAATCCCAACCTGAAGTACTAGCATTCCTGAGAGAAGCCAAAAGAACCTGTAGGGAAATTGCCTTTGGATCTCTTGTGCTAGTGTTTGGTGTGAATGGCAATATTCTCCCAATTACTGTGCTGCAAGGCTATTCTGAGAGCTTCAAGGGTTTTTATACCTGAGACTGGTTTTCCTCAAATCCTGAAAGGGACACTTGTAGCCTACCTCTTGGAAGCACCAAAATGCACAGCTCCATGGGGACAAACACCCTTAATGTTCTCCATTTCTTAATCCTTGACTTTGAGAGGGTTTCAGTGTATCCTTAAAAGGAAAAGCTGGGAAAAATCTTTATTTGGGAGAGCAATATAATGCTACCAGCCTTAGTAAGTGGAAATATAGTGCTCTTCTGAAAATAATGTGTAAGAGAGAGAGGGAACAGGGGTGATTGAAAGTTAAGAAGCTCAGAAGGCTGGGAAGGGCAAGAGGGGACAGGACACTTTAAATTATTTCCTGCTTAACCATGATGCTAATCTGTGTGTCACAAATCCTTTTCAGATAGAATTTTAAGTGAAAACATGTCTGAATAATATGTGTGCTTTCTTTCAAGAGGAGAAGCAGTCTCAGGGGAAAAAAAAAAAAGTTGTTGGGTTTTTTTGTCTGCTAGAAGTGGTTTATTTTCAGACTCTGAGGCCTGATGCCATTCTTGTTTACGCAGCTTTCACATTCATGAAAATGCTTTCACTGGCTCTAACAGCTTTGCTCCTGATTTGCACCCATGTCCAGCATTCCAGCCAAAGAACAGTAAAAAGATTTAGAGGGGAGGAGCAGGAGTAAACCTGTGAACAAAAATGTCCCCACAAGCTTCAGAGCTGGAGCTTAAAGCAGTGTAAAGCATATGTCACATCCCTTGCCCTGTAAGCCAGTGACCTCAGAAACTCCAGTTTATACACCTTCATCCTTCATTTGCTAAAAGAAAAGGGAAAAGATTGTCATGGTACATTAACATGAAGGCTATGCGTGCGAGAGGCTCAAGGGAGATTTATAACCTTGGAGCTTTCTTTACAAATAGTCCTTGAAATAGTGCTTTGGGAGGGGGGAAGTCAAACTTTCCTCTAGCACCAGATGGAATAAGCAGCTTAGATTTTTTTTTCTCCTCTTCTTATGATCCAAGGAGAGTAGAGCTGGTCTTGTCTGAGCTGCCTCACAGAGGCAGTGGTAATATTGATATTGATTTGTTCCTGGAGTATTTGCTGGGGGCAAGGGGGAATGTTGTCTCCTTGGCCCCTGTGAGGAACAACTTTTACTAAAAATTGCTAGCTGGGAGTGGATCTGTTCTGAAAAACATGGTAGGGGATATTAGGAGGAAAGAAGAGACTGCTTTCAAGTTCTTTTGGGACAAGCACATAATCCAGCCCAGTTCAAGCTGAATTGTGCATGTGTGAGGAAGCCCTGCCAGCATGGCTGGCAACACTGCTTTTCAGCATCTGCCTGGTAATCAGTATGTGCTAACAAAGACCTTGTGCCCTGACTCCAGTGAATGATTAATTCTGTGTCTCTGGTGGCCATGTGGACCATATGCCTTCACAGGCTAGTGCTGCCTGCTCTGGGAGCACAGTATTCATTTCCCTCACCTCTCCTGACTGTGCCGGAGATGTGACTCATGTCCTTTTGAGAAGGATTTTGCTAAAGGTGGCATCATTGAAGAGTGAGGTTTGCTCTAACATGCATGGGAGTCACCAAGAGGCACTGAAGCCTTCACATTTGGTGAACAAGTGTTATCAAGTGGAGAGCTGTGAGCGCATGGCCCTCTATTTCAACAATGTGCTTTGTCATGGCAAATGATGTCACAGGTTGGACACAATCCCTCCTGCTTCTGACTCTGAGTGGCACCTGTACCCCCTTTGACAGACAAGGCTTCTCTGGAACAGGTTTACTTGCTGGCAAAACTTTGGGGAGCGTGTCATGCAGAGAGCGTATGACAACAACAACAACAACAACAACAACAACAACAACAACAACAACATGACTGCTATATTTGAGTCACACAGAAAAGGACATGCAGGGCTTGAGGGATCACAGGAGCAGTAACATAATACACACCTCGGAAGTGATCCGCTTTCAGTGGGTGAGTAACGCTACTGGATATGGCACAGCAGAGGGGAAGGGAGGCTGCTGACATATATCTGCTTTCCTTCCCCAGTAGGCCTTCCTGTAACCACTAAACAACATTCAGCAAGCCTATGTGAAGCTGTGTCAGACTAGCAACATTTCCATGCTGTACCTGAAAATTATGCTTTGACTTCTAGTACCTTTGCACATTTGCATAATGTAAAGGAAAGTGGGGAGATCCCAGCCTAAAGGCTTTGCTGCCCCTTCTTTTGCATATGATACTTTTTGGTGTAGCCACACATAGTCCTGCCCACTCCCCAGATGGCCATGCTCAGAGTATTCTAGAGACCATGGAATGTGATTTCCGGTAGAACTCAGTGAGTTAGCCACCAGGTTAGCAACATTGTAGGACACATTTGTGAATATTGTATTTAAGTGACAAACAAGCCGTGGCTTATAGTCATGCAGTGGCTTATAGTCTCCTTCAGCTGTGAAGATGCCCAGCTATGAAACTCCCCCTTCATATGAAGCCTTTCCTCTTGCACTGGGTGCTTGGTCCTGGTAGCTCTCCCCATGCACCAACGTCTCTACCACTTCTCCCGTCTTCAGGCCAGCTGGTGGTCCACCAGTGTCACTGGGGGCTAGGGGGAGGTAGACACAGCTGTAAGGATGAAGTAACTCCCTTTTGTAACTCAAAATGGCTTCCCAGGGTCTTTCCCATCCTCTTTCTTTGGAAGTGAGAGTAGCCTGCCTGTCTCTGCACACCCAGCTGTGTGTTGCCAAAGTGTTCACTGCACTGTGAAGGGCCCAGGCCTGACATGTCCCATGCCTCCTTCCTGTAGCTGTTACCACCTACCAGTACCTCTATTTTCTGGGAAAGAGTTTCCCTGTGTGCTCTGTGTCTTAAACATAGAAAAGAGGTGCTTGCCCTTGTTCCCCTGCTCTCCCTAGGGGTTTAGAAGCCTGGGCTGGTTGTAGGAGTCCTGAGCAACCCAGTAATGTGAGACTGCAGTGTCAGAGGGCCAGGCTCCGAGCTCTGCCCCAACAAAGCACTGGCACCCATGTGCAGATTTTCTAGATGTCTAGATTTCTAGATTTTCAGCATGTGAAAACTCTTGTTGGCTACTCTGTATATTTAAGGACTGCAGGGAATAAGGGCCAAGGCCAGGTCAAGCCAAAAGGGTTATCTGTACTTTTCAGTATGATGGATAAAGCGTGTCCATTTCCCTTTCTGGGATAATAGTGCCATGCTTGCAGATGCATTCATGCCATCAACTTTTTGCTACCAGGTACAACAACTTGGAAATTAGTCTATTTTAACACTTACTGTGGAGGTAACATTCATCAGACAGTAAAACCTACCATGTGACTTCTGCAGAGGTTTGCAGAAGTGGCATAAGATGGAAGGACCTGGAGGGGATAATACTGCAGGCATGCACTGTCATGAGGTTTGTCAAGCTGAGAGCACCACAGAGTGTACACATGACTTTTGTGTTTTCACCTCCTGCTCTGTCCTAGGTGTGCATGGAAACCACTGGAACTAAGAGATCTCTTCTTTAAGTCCCCATCCACTCTGGTCCCAGGTGCCTTCTCTTCCTCACGTACTTTCTGTGACCTTTTCTCTGTGGGTACATTGTCACAGCCAGGACTTGGAGAGCATGTCCAAGGGGCTTTGTAGTGAAGGTGCAGCTACACTCAGGGCTGAGACATATCATCAGCCTGGCAGCTGGGGCACCTCTAAACAGAAATCACTAAACAGGAGTTGCATGGAAGGGACCAAGTGTTGGAGGCCCGGCTGCACATCACCATGCATTGACTGTGTTTTCTAAGGAAGGAATTTGAGTACTTTAGCTGATTGTCTGGAGCATCTCTATGATGAACAGGTGATTTCTGATGATCAGAAAGTGTTCAAATACTATGAAGAAGTTCAGGAAAAATACATCAGATGACTTGGTCCTTGATGAAAGTTTTCTGCAATGTTTAATTTCATGGTGGCATGAATGGTTGTACAGGGCAGAGACTAGCATAACTTCTGTCAGTGGTGACCTTTGTCTATGCCTGGTTGTGTCAGGAAGGGCAGGTTTGTCTTAGATATCTGTCTAAAATTGATATACTGCATGTTTGAAGGAGAAAGTGCAAGACAGATCACTTCTCTGGATAATACACTGGCCATCACAGGGAGGACCAGTGCTGTCTGCTTTCAACCCTTATGCGTCAGGCAGGGCAAGAGTTGAATTTACATTGTCTGGTTCTGCTGTGGGAGTGTTGTGGGTGAGGGAAGGTCATCAGCCTAGCACTTGGATACTGCATGTGGTGTAGGACACTTGCTTTTTGGGGCTCCTGAGGCAGACAGCTGTAGCTAGTATCACAGTTGCCTGCCACAGACAAATAGTTTTGATGAGGTTTTTTTCTGTCTTTAGAAGTTTTTTTGGTGCAGGATTTGTTAGCTCCCATAGAGGTAAATAGGTAACAGGCAAAAAGTCCAGAACACTTGGTGATAACTAATTTTCATAGAGCAAGCTCTGATAAGAGTTATCATGAAGAAAAAAGTGAAAACTTGATTCATCAAGTGCTAAAAAAACATAGAAAACAAATTCCACCTGTATTTATTTTCTATTTGATATTTTCAGGTCTACTTCATGATTTCTCAGGAACCAGAACAATGGCACAGATATTTTTGGTGCTGAGCTAAAGACTTCAGCACTGCTAGGCTGATGTTTGTCACACCCTAGCTACAGCCCTGACTGTAGCTGTAGCAGGCCCACACAGTCCCACAGACATGCTCCTCAACAGACTGGCTGACCATCCCCACTGAAAGAACAAGCCACTTAAGCAGCTGTGACTTTGATTTCAAACACAGCTCTCACTATTGGCTGATAGTTGAAAGTTCCTTTTGAACAGTTTCATGTGCTTAAGAAATGGCTTTAGGGATCTTCCTTTCATAGGAGCAACACCTACAATGCAGCCAATTGCAAAATCTCACCATCCTAGCTGAGATTCCCACTTTGGTTTTCACAAGAGACTGCTGCACTGGCTGACCAAAAGTAAAATGCATAAATTTTAACATTTATTTACAGCAGAGGGAGGAGTTTCTGTCTTTTTTTGCAACATCTGTGAATGATCAGGATACTGTTTGATTGCTGGATAGCTAGCAAATCCAAGTTGAAACATCTGTGCATGAGATATGCATCATTGCTGATCCATCTGCAAAACACATCAGACATCAGTTGATTGATTTGAGCTTGATAGGGCTAGATAACCAAGTAGTGGGAAAAGAGAAACTACATGGCATAGTGAGAGTTGTCCCCCTGCCCCTCCTTCTTTTCAACTCTATATAGTTCCATTGTTTATGTTTTTGTAGTTGTTTTTCTTATGTGGTGCAGTTATTGGGTTGAATATGGATAAGGGAATGAAAGCCCACATCTCAAAAATGTGGGAACACATCTGTTCTTGGCAAAAATTACTTTATCTCTGACAGCCATCACCAAAACCATAAATTAATATCATGAAATCTTCCAGAAACTGCTTTGGGATCTCAGTGGGAATATGGAGGGTAGTATTCAGACTCTGTTACAGGGATTTTAACATTTTTGGGTGTCATCTCTTTTAGTTTTTAAATCAGATTTATTCAAATGCAGTTGTGACACTGGAGATTGTTATTTAAAGCTGAAGTCTTATTTCCTGTCTTCCTAATCCCTGATTGCATTTACACTGGTCACCACCATTCCTCATTGCTTCATACTGCCCGCTTCCTATAGCACATGGACATGCAGTTATTGCTCTTCTGTCTGCTTCTTTATTCACCTCTGGAACTGCAGACATGCATGATTATTATTAAGAAGACTCTCATTTTAGTTTTTTTTTTAATGTGGTGTGCAGGGGGATGTGGCCTGGTTTATGACTCCATCTGTTGCAGCAAATACAATATCCCTCAGTGCTGCAAAATCAACCTAGACCTGGGGCTTGTATTCCACTTCCAGCAATTAGTGAAGGATTCAGCAATTATCACTTGAGTAGCAGGTCTCCAAACAGTGCCTGAGAGGAGAAAATGAAAATCTGTCTCACTTAGCCCTACATTGCACCGTCTTGGGAAATGATAGCAACATGTAGCTGTGAGGTTTGCAGGTAGATGTGACCACCCAGACATGATACAGGCAGCAGGTACAAAGTTAGAAAGTGACATCTTCTTACAGACATCTTTCTGATTCTAACTGCTGTTGATGTGCCACATCTGGATAGCCAGCAACCAAGTCCTCTGCTGAGATCATGTCATGCTCTAGTTTTTTATGCTGCTCTGAGAGCAACGAGTGTAGAGTGTCTCTGTGCAGGCAGTACTGGTAAAACCCTATTTCTGAGACAGGCAGAGATGAAGGCTCGCTTTAGCAGCCTTGTGGGACTCTGACTATTATAGCTGACAGAGGGGATCTGCCACACAGTTTAAAATCACAGCCATCAGCCAGCCTGTTAAATGATCTTCCCTCTGCCATTCAAGGGTAGCTTGTTAGCACAGTAGTTCAAACTTCTCAGTATGATGGGTAAGTGCTTTACAGACTGTATTTTATTCCTGGTAGGAGCAGAGCAGTCATTGAGCAGCTGACTGGCCTAGCAGAAGAATCCCCTCTCCTGTAGGCATCCCCTGTGTGACATTACAGACGTCTACATGAGAAAGGAGATCTTCTCCTTGAAGGCTGTAGCTCAGGTATTATGCATGACCTGTTTTATTTGTACCATGCCATCTGGACAAAAGGTCTTTCTGCATCAAAAGAAACCAGCAGAAAATCACAAATGGGGAGAAAATCATAGATCTCATAACTGTGTATAAATACCTGAAAAAGTTGGCAAATATGTTTCAGCTACTCTATTTTCAGTGATGCTGGGTAATGGGACCAGAGGCAATGGGCACAAATTGAAACACAAGAGGTTTCCTCTGAACACCAGGAAACATTTTTTTACTGTGAGGGTGACCAAGCAATGGTGCAGATTGGCCAGAGAGGTGGTAGATCTCTGTCCTTGGAGATATTCAAATGTCAACTGGACTCAGTCCTGAGCAACTGGCTCTAAGCGGCTTTGCTGGACTTTGGGAGTGATTCTGTGACAATGAGTCAGGGCATCTCTTCACACCAGTCTAATGTGAGCATGGTCTTCACCCAGGTAACGGGAGTCCACCAGCTCAGTGGCATATGGCAGTGAAATGCCTTAGCCATGATCATCTGTTAGTAGCAGTGCTTCCTCTTGTGCAGTTTCTCTCTGTTGCAGACACAGAAGCACATTAACAAGGACCCACATTTCACAACCATGGGAAAATGAGGCTCTAGAAAGTTGATATGGGGTCGTTTAGGTGTAAGACAGATCCAGAGGCCAACGCACCAGGCAATACCAATTAGTTTGTGAGGTGGTTATGCAGTGCTGTCCTAGGGAATAAAAGAAGCAATGCATTCCAGCTTTTTCTCCTACAAAAAGTCTGTGACATTCCCTTTTGCTTCTGTCCTTTATGCCTGGGGGCAATTTAACTGGTAACTGACAAAAGTGAGTTTGCTGCAAGTGTGCCCTGTTCTGATCTAATAAATCACATAAAAGTAGAAGAGGAACAGAACTGGAAATGTCTCTGAATAATCAGCAGACACAAAACGTTTTACAATCTACTAAACTTGAAACACAGGCAAAGATTTGGTCAGTTTTGTTTCAGAACTAAGTAATTCTGTGGTATAAATTAAATAAAAGCCAACAAGAACATTTTTCTTCCACTGTGTGGGGGAAATATGCTCCAGATGCTTGCAGTCCATTGGTAACAAACAGCAGTGTGATGGACTCGAAGGATTTTGAAATTATGCCTCTAACTGATCTTAAGAAAAAATAATGACAAAATGTTCATTGACTGGCTAGGTGGAAATATTAAATGGAATGCTGTAACCCAGACCTCAGAGATGACTATTACTGTGCTTTGTTTGGGGCAATTTTCAGAGACAAGACCCAGATCCAGCCCTAATGCTGAGTGATCTATTCTCTGAAGGTACTGGTAGATATAGGGAAAATTTTCCAGTGACTGCCTGGTCTAAGACCTAAACCGTGGTTCTGAGCATGCAGCACTGGAAATGCAGAAGAGCAACATTTCTGCTGAGACAGTTTGCTGTCTGCGGAAATCAGCCTTGACTGAGAGTTTTTGGGATCTTTGCCACAGCAATAGTCTTCTCTTGAGGAAGAACACAGGCACTGGGAAAAACTATTGCTAAGCATTTAAAACATAAAGTTTCTGAAGCTGATACAAAAGGAAATTTTGTCTCAGAGCATGTGAAATACCATTTTGCAGGGGGTTTTGCCCTTCTGATATTATGACTGAGTTAGTTTGGAATTCTGGTGCCAGGATCAACCTAGCCTGTGCATAACCCGTGGCATAGTAGGACCCTGGGACCTATGTTCTTACTGGTTCTTAGTTACACAGTACCTTTAATATAACTGTGTTCAGAGTTAGCAGAGGTTTTATGGCTAGAAGACAAGCAAATGTGCCCATGAATTGGTGTGGTGACTTTGAAGAAAAGCCCTCTTTCTGCTCAGCAGAGTACTGCAGCATGAATGTCCCATTTTCCAGTGGCTTCTGTGGCAATTGATGTTTGCTGAACTCATCTGTGCTGTTCACACTAGCAAAGGTGTAGCCACAGTTTTTTGTGAGATTGGAAACTTTTTCTTATTCTAGTTATTACATAGAACTATATGTTAGAGTTATAGAGTTATAGTTATCCAATCAGCCTTTTTTTTTCCTATTAAAAATGTATTTTCTAAACTCTTGGTTTTGCTTACACCAGCAGTAGATAATGACTGTGACAGTGCTGGCTGCCACAGATGTATCAAGATGTTTGACTACAATGCTTCCCTTTGGGACACACTTCATCCTCACTCAGGATGGCTCCAGGACGCTGTCCACTACAACAGGTCCCTAGCCCCTGCACATTGCTGGCCCCTGCATATTGCTGCCCTACAGAATTGTGCAACCCTACCAGCCATTGAACTAGCTTTGTTATGTAAGCACAACACTATGTGCTTATTTGACATTCATCCCACTGTCTATAAAGGACCTTTGACCCCTGCATACTTCCAAGCAAACTTGAACACCTGGCTGTAAAACTGTATTCCTCAAATTTTCTGAAATACAAACTGTAAAAATATGAGCTCTTCTTTCACAGGGTGTCTTCTATTGGTTAGGGTGAGGTGACCAATCCCAAAAGTTAGACTCTTCTGGCACAGCAGGCAGTTTGCAAATATAAATTCTCCCAGCATTTCCATATATGCAACAAGATCTGCCTATGGAGGTGTGTGAGAACAGACAGGCAGGAAAAGTTATTGTGAAAATGTTTCTGGAGGCCAGACCCTGTTCTGGGGTGACAAACACTGCCTTAAAATTAGACGACAAGGGGAAAACCCACACTAGGTCTCCATCCCTCCATTGCAAATTTTCTTGAAGGGAATCAGAGCAATCCCATAGAAATCTGCTGGAGTCTGTCAATAAACTGACCTCTTGGTAGGTGCTGGTGAGCAAAAAGGGTGCATTAAAGCCAGAAGGATTTGAATCCCAGGCAAGGAGTGACAAGTTTTCACTGTGTCTCCAGGAGTGATGGGGAGAATCCCAGGAAGTCAGGTGTAAATGATCTGGTTTCCTCCACTGGGGTTTAGCAAGGAATTTAACACCTTTGTTTGCTTAGGAGAGGTCCTGCAGTGCTTTTAGTGTCTGTAAGGGTCCCCACACTGCTGCTGTCTCATGCAAATGTGCTGAAAGAGCACTTCTGAGCAAGTGTCATGAATCAACACTGGCCCAGGCTCTCCAGGAAAAAAATAGTCCATCCTTCAGTCTTTATTGGATGTCTCTCTGTAATTTATGGATGTCTGGAGGCATACTTTTTAGGAAGTGCAATCGCCTCCTTCCGTTTAGGGTTACAGCCTGAAGGCCATTTTTAGAACTGACAGGGACATGTCCTGTGCCAGCACAGGAAGAAAGTGGCCTGGCACACTGCATCTCATCATGGTCTCCACCATAGGCATATATTAGCTGGTCCTGATGAGCAACTGGAGGGAGTGTTCTTCCAGAATGATTTTGCACAGCCACAGAATTGTTACCACAGAGGTCTATTCTTTAAGTGATGATGATTTTTTAAAGTGATTATCTTAGGAGGAAAGGCTGGTTTGATGTAAGCTTACTGTAAGGAAAATCTCTTTCATATTTCACCATACCATAACTGATGCTCTGGTATCCACTTCCATTCATTCAGCCATTTATTCATTTATCAGCAGCTAAGCCCTATCATCCCACAGTCACTTCAGGGGGCTCCATGCCTGGGATTAGTGATTTTGCCTGTGTGCAAGACACTGAGCCCAAAACCACAAGCCAAGTCTGAAGTCTCATTCTGGCAGCAGTGCCAAGCAGAATGGAGGAGCAAGAGGTTGGGGAAAAGAAATCCCTACTAGCAGAGCACCTTGAGGATGTGCTAAGTGCAAACAGGCAGAAAACAATTCCTTTCCTAGGCAAGGGGAAAGCAATCTTGTGGGTGATGCAAAAAATGAAAAGGCAATGTAAAGACTGGATGAGCAGCAGATGCAGCAAGGCTGCTGAGCTGGTGTGCAGGGTATTCTGGAGGTAAAACAGGTGGTGAACAAAGCCAAGCTCTGGCACCACAGGTTTTGTGGCAAGAAGGAAAATTCTTGTGCCCTAGTCCCAAAATACAGAATTACTTTTTTGGGCTCTTTCCTCTTTCCTCACCAGAGGAAACAAAGATTCTGCTAGAATGCATTTGTCTGAATTCTCATCCAGGCAAAAGGCATATACAGGCTGGAGTAGGGAACCATCCAAGCTGGTTTCCCACTCCAGCCTGTATATAGCTTTTAGAAGTAGTAGTAGCAGTAGTAGCAGTTCTACCAATGAAAATTTTGTTCTATTAATACTACTAATGAAAATTTTGTTCCATTTTAACAATTAATTCACTGTCAAACATTTTGAGAAACAATACTACCTCTTCCTGCCTTAACTTCCACATCTATCCATTCTTCTGACTTGACAGTGACCAGGATATATCCTAAAAGACTTGGTATTCATCTGACAAAGCTTTAATAAGTTTTTAGACAGGAAATGCTATTGTCTTTGATACCAATTCTTCCCCAGATTTTCATATCTTTAGGACACAGTCTCTGGACCGTTGATGTTAAAACATTTTCTATCCATTTCAGTTGTTTGACTGCCAATCCATCTCACTGCTGCATCTGTGCAGAGACAGACTGACACATCTAGATACTGATTATTCTTGGTTTATTGTCCTTTTGCTTGATAATAGAAAGAGGCACAATCAAGAAGATAGCAGAGGAAAGAAACATTCTAACATTCTTTAATTGGATTTAAAAATGTTAAATAGGACCAAGAAGTTAGATTACAGAAAAAAAATAGGGCCTCCCTTATTTCTTGTAGTAGAACTTGTCAAAGTTGTTTCCTGTGCTGAATTTAGATGATTTTATTTGAGCATATGGTCCTCTTGACTTCTGTGCAGAGCTGTGAGAGCCAGTTTGCAATGGCCCTGGATGCTTGGCACCAGTCTGCACTCCCTGTGTGGAGTCTAGACATTGCCCTGCCATTAGGCTGTGATGTTGGCTGCTGTTGGGCAGAAGGACCCAAAGGCAGATGGTTCATAATGTCTAACAGGTACTGAGGCCTGAAGCCTTCCACAGTGGGGAGAATCTCTAGAAGATGGGTAAGGGGAAAGAGAGCATCCTAGGAAATGTACCGTGCTATGATTTAGGATGAATCCCTAGAAATCATAATGCCATCTTCTGGTCAGAATGTCTTCATGGACCAGAAGAAGAGGGGAAGAAAACAACAATACATCCCAAATCCCTTCATCTGCAGAGAAAAAAGATTGGAGTCAATGTTGAGTGCTGCTCAGAACCCTGCCTGCACAGTATCTTGCGCAGATCCCATCAGTGAATAGGTGTGCACTTGGGCTGCAATCCTGTGCAGTCTGGGCTGGGAAAGCAGCCCTGGTCCTTTGTGTGCAGATTCAAGAAAGCAGCTGAGATGAGCCTATGAACTTCTGTTACTGATAAAAGCTAACCCCATGGCCTGGGGAGAACAAAGGTGTAGCAGCTGGCTTGACTGCTTCTCAGGTGTGGAGATGAAGTGATCTGAGTGATTCATAGAAGTCCTGCTTTGGATCTTACATTTTCACTAGAAAATTCAAGATCCAAAGCAGGACTTCTAGTGAAAATTCAGGCTTAGGTGTCACTGCCTGTCTGAAGAAAGGCTACAGGCCTCATGAAATGTCAAAGCTAATTCTAGCAAATGCCTCTAAAGCTTAAAAAAATGAGGCTTTGGTTTAAAATAGTTGCAGATAGTCACAGTAAGTAGGAGTGCTGTCCACCACCAGAAGGCAAATAAGCAGGGTGAAGTAGCTTCTGTACATGTGCCTGAATCAGGGAAGAATGGCTCGTCTTGCTAATGGTTTGGCACATATGGCTCAGCACCAGCTCTTTAATCTTCACATGGTGAGGAGATATCCTTAGGAAAGAACTTCCCTCCTAGATGTTTTTACATGTATTCATTATTAAACACACAGACCAGTGGAGAGTTCCATTTCCTTTGATTGTTCTGGTTTGGGTTTGTTTTTTACACAATAGAGCATTTGACCAGATTTCAGCCTCAAGTAAGATCTGGTTCAGCTGTGGTACTGTCCATCTGCTTCAAGTTAAGCATGCTTCCAAGAACCCTCCCGCTTTGGATGAACATGGTCCTGCTGCTTTCATGTCCCTGGCAACTCACTCACTTGAAAGACATCACAACGATGAAAATAATTTGTTTTATGTCATCATAGTGGGTGCAGAGGAGGTAATTTGGCCTGTTTGTGTAGCACATCTTTAGCACAGGATTTAGGGAGTAATCCTGTGGTCACTGAAATCCTGGACAGAGCTATCAGTGGAGAGAGTGAAAATCAGATCCAGAGTGACTAAGAAAGTTACACAGCATTTCCAGCAGAAATGTTCATTGTGCCTGATAAAAGTTTGGACAGTGTTTCAGCTCTTCAAGATCACCTGCTTGGCAAAGTAAAGTGCAACAGCTGTGGCTAAAGGCAGACATTAGTTCTCTCCCCATCCAAAATAGCTGTTTCAGCAAATAAATCCAGCATTTAGAATTGTCAAGTTAGAGTTGTGCCATTTCTTGGAATAAGTAGAAAGCACATTTATTGGCTCTTTTAAATTTATCTTCTTTAATCCTGATGAAGAAGTAAAGGCATTTTCTTCAGTATTTAGTGAAGAGAAAGAAAATTTGCAATTGACAGAAAGCAAAGAAAGTGCTGACTAAAAGAAAATTACCCATGAAAGTAGACCTAGAATAAAAACTTAATTTCAGCCCTGCTACACTTGATGGGCTGACAAGAAACAAGAATCTTTACAGTCAAGGATAATCACTGACAGGCTTATATCCAGCTATGTGGTTTTGTGAAAGAGCTCAAGGCTAATCCAGAATTCCATGAAACTTTCTCAGTATGCTGTTTCTTTAATTTTCCTGGGACATTTGCAGTCAGTGAAGCAAACTGTCTATGTAACTCTTCACAAGACCTGAGCTTTAAATGCTTTGAGGCAAGGATGGCCATTAGTTGTGCAAGCCTGCATAGCAAATAACCCAGCAGGATAAGCAGTGGCTCCTGGCCAAGCAAGGACATATTCAAGTGCTTCTCAGAAGGCAGGTCTGAAAGGGCTGGAAAATACATGGCAATTCTTTAGTGCCACAAGTGACTGATCTGACCTTCACCACCCCAAAGAAAAATTCCACTCTACTTAAGTTAGTATTCTGAAAAACACCAAAAATGTTTCCCCCTGTGCTGGAGCTTCACTCCCATGATGCACTCTGTGGCTCTCTCACGGCCTCAGTAAATGCAAGCAGCATTCACAGTGTTACATGGTTAAAAAGAAAAACAAAAATACACCTTTCATACTGTTAAGACTACATTTTATAACAAGTTACTGTTGCTTACATATTGTCTTCAACTCTGACATGCTTGCTCATGTTTTTTAGAGCAAGTTACAAAATCAGAGAGAAAATAAGTCTTATCTCTTGGAAAACCCCTCTCTGCTTTGTGGAAAATCCTTAATTACAGTTGCTAAAAAATGAGGATATATTTTCCTCTCAAAAGACATCCTGAAAAAAAAAAAGCTAATTTAATGGATAAATTGAATTCAATGCGTATCTAAGTGGCTTAAATTTCCTTCAGTAGTTCCAAAGCAAAGCTGTCCTGATATTTCCTAGAAGACATCAGAAATATACCTATGGAAACGAAAGATTTAACAAATTTTGGAGCCTTCCTGAGGGTCCCAGTCTCTCCAGATCCTTCCCAGATGAATGCTTATGTGCACAGCACTAGGTTTCGCTGGAGTTTTCAGGACTGCATCTGAGATTTCTCCTGCATCTTTCCCAGACCAGTGTGAAGGGCTTGAGAAGGGAGTGCAAAGAGAAGAGGGACTGCTGCATCTCTCCTTTCCAAGGCCTAAGCAGCTGTTTTTCTGCCAGCAGGGCTGAGGGCCATATATAGGCTAGCAGTGGGGCTACAGTTCCCACAAAGAGAGAGGGACTAAATCCCTAATTACAGAATTTAATAAAATCATGCATTAATCACATTCATTTTTTCCAATCATTTGCATTTTTCCTTCCAACATTATGAAATACTAACTGACTAACTCATGCTACTTTTAAATATTTTTTTAGCACTTTATTCTCACATTTTAAATAGTTTGGGTTTTTATTGCACTCTTATAAAAATACTTTCAGATTGGGGAAAGCGGTTTGCAAACCATCATTTCACATCTTCCAGCCTGGCTTCAAGTGATCCTCTCCTTTATTTCAAGAGTGCTGGGGCCTAGCACAATTCAGAGCTCACTGTTATGGTCATGTACTTTCTCTTCACCTCCTTTCAATGTTGAAGAGATTTATTTTTGTTTAGTTTTTTGTCTCCATTCAAATTGAGATTACTATTATTAAGATGCATTTGGAGAGCAGAATTCTACTCTTTCCTGTTTATTTTTGGCTTTTAGCTAACTATGCTTGATAATTACATGTAACCACTTCATTTTGTAATATATTCCCCATATTTCCCTTCCAGCTGACCTAACACTTTCATACGGTAACATACTACAAAGTTCACTAACCCTTTTTTATCTGGAGGCATAACTGGGATTCTGTGTTCATGAATCTCTGAAGTCCACATCAATCCTTCTAAGCAAACTTCCTTTCAAATGCAGATAGAGTACTTTTTCTCAACTTGATGAAAAAAGCTCCTTTGCTCCTTTTTTATGTGCTTTGTGATATGTTTCATAATTTTAAGTGGTGAAAAATACCATGCCTAAATTTCATGGTCGTTAAAATCAGTTTTGAATTCATGTTCAACAGTGGGTGAATCAGAGCTGACCTGCCTGTTAAAGGACTGTGGATATAATTCTGTCCTGAACTCTGTGCAAACCTCTTTTGTGGCAGGTTCTTTCACTCAGTGTTTACTGTGTTTGGCTGTATGGGGTGGCTTTCTTCCTCGCTGCAGGTTAATGTTAGGTACATGGCACATGCATAACTGGGAGATCTCTCAGGCATGTGTGTCACATGTACACATGGATGCACGTCATCCCAATTCGCACATGCAGGAGTTTTGGACTATGATGCTCTGCAGATTTGTCACCAGTAACACCCACTTGAGGAGACTTGTGCCTCTGACAGCCTCTCAGCCATTTCCACATAAATGCTCTTATGGCCCGGGAAACTAACTGAAGTTAGGCATCAGCTGAAGTAAAAAAAAAAAAAAAAAAAAAAAAAAAAAAAAAAAAAAAAAAAAAGAGAGAGAGAAAGATGCAGTCTGTTGTTGCACACAGCCCAGGTGACCTCCTGGCCCCACCTGCAGGCATACCTAAAGCTTGGGATGTGAGCGTGAGCAACTGCTTGTGCATGCCAGCTGCCTCAACTAGCTGCTCAAACTGTGCTGCTGTAGCAGACACAGCTCCTCCAATTACCTTGAATTAAGAACCAGCTAGTGAGAACTCAGGGCACAGATTCTCCATGGTCTAAGGCCCTGATCCAGTAAAGCATTTAAGTGCATGCTTGTTTACCCTTTCTGTACAATGTTCACAAGCACATGCTTAGATGTAAGGACATTTTGAAGACCTATTGAAATAATTTTGCAATAAACAAATCCTGACCCTGGTACAGAGAGAAATTTGTTAAATAAAAATGTTGTGTTTATCTCTTAGATTTGTATTAATAGAGCTAGGGTGTGGCTTTCTACTGAAATGTCACAGTGCAAGTAAAAATTACTTTGGAAGTCTCTTTAAGACACTGCCTTTGTCTTTTCTCATTCCCTATTTTTCATTAGCAATTCACCACAAAGAATGCATTTCCCACCAATTCAAAAATAAGGCCAAGCAGCATGTTAATTGCATGTGCTGTATTTCAGAAAGCACTGTTACATATTTTGCTACTTTAAAACAAAAAGCAAACCAAACGGTCACACAGAAGATCAGTCTGCCAGCACATCTCTCTGCCATGAAAAATTTATTATCCTTAGATTGATCAGGGCATTGTATGAATGCTATCCGGCTTTCATGCCCAGACACACATATGACCAAATCTGTGGCTGCTAAGAGTGATGTTCAGCAAAGTTGCTTGACTATCTGTGACTGGTGGAAAACTCGCTATTTGATGCTCCAGTGTTGAATCAGGGTTCTTTTTGGGGGGTCAGATAAAGAAAGAGGTACCACCTGCACTTCTTGCTCTGATTGTTACAGGAGTACCTGAATGGCTGGCTAAATGCTAGTAGTATTTTTCCCTGCTGAAAGAAAAAAAAGTAATAATTAAAATATCCAAATATAATGCTCTTTGCTCTAAATGGTTGGCATGACCTAATAAAAGAAGATGCACTTCATGTATTACTCCAAAAACATTTGCTTCTTCAAAATCCACAAGATTCAGATAAACAGCAATGCACATAAAAGAAGGAAAAACAATTAAGGGTTGTGGGTCTGCCTACTTTCTTCTGGAGGCAGTTAACTTGCACCAAAAAAAACAGACAAAAGTAAAGAATGGCACCTTTTCTTTCTTTGAGCTGATGGGAAATTTGCCATCGACTCTAAACCAGAATTTAACCTTGGGACAGATATCTGGATCTCAGGAGTAGAAAAAGATGTGTTTAGAAGTAAGAATACAGGAAAACTAAAGAGACAGTGACTATCTGAGTCTTGAAATTGCCAGAAATGCTTTCTTGTGTTGCTTTGTGCATTGTATTTTCACATACACAGCTTTGGAAGGAAGGGTTCACATTAATAAAGAAATTATAGTGGTCTTTTAAGACCATCTTTGTTTACTCTGTGTACTAAGCCCAAGGGTAAGTCACGACCACCAGCTTAAAAAAAACCCCAAAAAGCAAATCAGAAGAAAACCCCTCAGGACAGTGAGCATAATGGTCAATACTAAGGTAGAAATTGTAAAAATTACTGGATAGTATACATGACTAATACATTAATATAATATATATTGCTAATATAATAGCATATATTACTAATATAATTAGTATTATATTACTAATAGAATTATACTATAATATATATTATAATTATATATAATTAATATAATTATATATAATTATACTGAAAAAATATGGAAAAATTCATCGTAGAGAATGAGCTGCATAAACGAACACTTTATTCTTCTACTTAAACAAAAAGATACTGCTTTGTAGAGTGACATGCCTTTTACCTTTTATTTGACCTCTATTGTCTTGCTATTTAAGGTTTCAATAGATTTTGGCTTTGTTGTTGGGAAGTATTTTATTAAAACAAGTAAGAATGAGCAGGAAGAATTGTTCCATACAATAATGCCACACACCTTAGTGAGCCACCGATTGTTAGCATTTTAACTTTAAAAGTTTACCCAGTTTAAGCCTTAAAAGAGTTTTAAGGCTTAAACTGGGTAAGAGTTTTGCTAGATATTAATTATTTATGCCTGCCGCAATAAATTAACAGGTGACTACTGAATATTTTGAGAGCTATGAAAGCTCATTCTTTTAATTTGCACTGGATTAAAACCTGGTGCAATTCTGGCTTTTCTCAATATTTTAAAGACTGTATTAGTAGCAAGGTGTAATTTTGTGAAGATTTAAACACTAGCCCCCTTGGCAGGGACAGCTGAATTTCACTGTTAGAGACTGATACATTCTTCAGCATATTTTTGATCATGTAAGGATTGCACTTGGAGCACGGTACTAATAACGCCAAGGTCACAGGCTCGATCCCCGTATAGGCCATTCATGGAAAAATTGGAACGTTCTGAATATTATATATATAATATAATATAATATAATATAATATAATATAATATAATATAATATAATATAATATAATATAATATAATATAATATAATATAATATAATATAATATAATATAATATATAGTTCCATATATATATATTCAGAATATTCTGGTGATGCTCTGAACACTGCTTATGCAAAGCACACGGGACGCACAACTTTGGAATCGCCGCCCATGAAACAAGAATGAGTCAAAATAATTCAAGCCAACGGACAATATAAAAGCTTGTGGGCCAGGAGAGGTCCCAGCGCGGCACTGCCCGGCCGGAGGCTCCGGGACCCCCCCGCTGCCGCCCCACCGCCCGCCTCCGCTGCGACGGGCCCCGCGCCCTCCCCTTCCTCCCCCCGCCCCGCAGGGGACCTTTTAAGAGGAGGGGGCAGAGGCTGGAGGGCTTGGCCGGGGGACGGTGCGGCTCCTGTGAGAGCTCTGGGATTGAATCGGACGGCCAAAACCGAAAACTAACAGGGAGGAAGAAGAAAAAAAAGGGGGGCAAAAGACGTCAAAAAAAAAAAAAAAAGAGAAAAGAAAAGAAAAGAAAAGAAAGAAAGAAAGAAAGAAAGAAAGAAAGAAAGAAGAAGAAAGAAAGAAAGAAAAGAAAGAAAGAAAGAAAGAAAGAAAGAAAGAAAGAAAGAAAGAAAGAAAGAAAGAAAGAAAGAAAGAAAGAAAGAAAGAAAGAAAGAAAGAAAGAAAATAAATAAGTAAAACGGGAGGTGCGGAAGCACGGAAAGGTGGGGGGACAAAACAGGAACCGCAGAGCGACGCGGTCCGCAGGCTGCGCGCAGCGCGGGGATGGTGCGCCCCGGCGGGCTGTGCCGCCCGCTGCTGCTGCTGCTGCTGCTGCAGGGCTCCCTCCTCCTGCTGGCCACAGCCCCGCACGGCCGCGCCGCCGCCTGCCCGCTCCGCAGAAAGGTAAGCGCCGCCCGCGGTGCCCTCCAGCCCGGGGGTGCCCTCCTGCCCCGCGGTGCCCTCCTGCCGTCCGCCCGGCCCCGTCCCGCCCCGGCAGCGCGGGGCACGCGGGACTCGGGCTGCGGTGACGGGAGGGAGCGGCGTGCGGGGCCCCGGCTGAGTCCCCTCTGTCAGGCGCTCGGCAGCGACTCCGCGGCTTGCCGGGACTGCGGGGCAGGGTGCTGGGACCATGCATGGGGGAGGAGGAGCCTGCGGTGAGTTAGGATGAGCGGCGCTGCTCGCCAGAAGACAGACGGGCCGGGAGGGACTTGCTCGCAGCATCCCGCGCGGGGTTACCGCCTAGCCCCACGTCAGAACGCCGAGCGTGCTGGAACAGGTTCGGACCAGCAAATGCCCATTTGGCGTGAAAACGCGAGTACACGTTATGTTAGGTTTTGCTTGTCTCCTAAATTTAGCAGCTTGACTGCAGTAGCCAGGAGCAGCATGCGCTGAGTTTGCTCTGGTGGGTAGTTAGCACAGCAGAGGATCCCTGCTGCAAGTTAGGGCTGATGTTACAGCCGCTATGAAGCTGGTGTAGACGGTGTCTTTCATTTCCATGAAAGATGAGAAAAAGTCGTTCTTATTGAAGCTTGAAGCTTCTGAGACAAAAGTACCAAAAATCTTGTAGGAAAAGCCTTCTTGAACTTACTTTGTGTTAACAGGCCATCTGTGCTGTCTGTTGGCATCTCCTTGGACCTGACGTGCTTCTGGGATATGTGTACGGCCCCTTCACGTTCCCTCCCAGGCAGGGTTAACTCCACCAGCACAGCTCCTAAGGAAACTGGAAGCCTTAGAAGTAGGTGCAGACCTGCTGCACTGGGGAAGTGCCAAAGCCACAGCAGGCTCACTGCAGGGTAGGTGTGAGAAAGTTTTGCAATAGAAGGTCTGCTCTGTGACTTTACTCTGCTCTCTCACCTGCTTATGCCCCTACATGTAGCCCTGGTTCTTGGGGGACTTCCTGACTCTGTGAGCATGCTGGTTCCCCAGAATATCTTCTAGGATTTTGGGCATTATGGAATCAGCCATATGCCAAGCTACATGTGCTTTGCTGGAGGTGTCTGCCTGAGCTTGAGTTAAACAGAGCCTGGCCCTACCTTGTGGGATGGTGTCTTTACAATTTGCTTGGAACCAGTTTGTCAACTGGATTTGTAGGTGGCCAGCTGTGACACTGCCATAAAGCCAGGTCAACCCCCCCTTCTCCTTGAGGGCATGAGGTGCAAAAGAAGTAAGAAAAGAAATAATAAACTAAGGCCGGTATGAAACTACTGCAAGGAGCTAGTGAGAGCAAGTACAAAGAGGACAGCTCCTGAGCAGAAGTCATACTTGTAGAAATGGGTAACTTCGCAGATTGGGTGGGACGTGCAGGAAGTTTTTTTCAGAAACAATTGACCGGACTTCTGCCAGTTGCTAGCAAGACTGGAGGTGAAATGTGTTAATGGTAGGTAATTATGTGCTGATTACGCTGTCATTAAAATGTGAGACCACCTGTAGTTCTGGAATAGGCAGGCCGTTTCCGAGGGTCATTAGGACAGTGGTAATAACCACACTGTCTAGGAATGGCAGTGTCTGCCTTATTTAGAAAACTGTTGAGTTTATCCTTATGAATATTTACATGGACTCCTTAGGGAAAATATACTGTCTTGTTCCTGCATCAGCACGGATGGGTTTTTAATTTACTTTAGTTCTTTATTGGATTCCTTTTCTCACCTCTCTTAGATAGGTCTAACTTTGTTGTTTTTGTTAGGTTGCCTCAGTCTCTGCCATAAGAGAAGTATGTGCGTTGTTGCCTGAAAAGCTTCTATTTTAAGGAATGAACCTACAGTATTTCAGAAGGCTTTCTCATCATGACTCAAAATTATAGTTAAAGCTACAACCAATAATGTGCCTAATCATTCCCCCCCTCCCCCAAAAAGAAAAGGAAAGAAAGACATTGAAAACAATTAATTTAAAATAAAGTATGCTGGAATCTTTTTGGGTTGTATCCAGATACTAAGTAATGTGGTCTGGTACTGCTTTCTTTTTGCTTAACATTGGAGTGTATTGGAAAAATCAAAGCCAGAAATCAGGGATTAATTGTGGAATGCTTGTAGTTGGTTAGCATTTTATGATGTGGTGTTCCTGATAGAGGGCCAATTAATTTATATGGCTGCTTTTCCCCATATATGCCCTTCAGCAGAGCAAGTCATATGTTTGTTCTTAACCTGTGGCTTTTTAGTTAAAAACTTTATTTTTCATTCCTGGCACTTTGGATGTACTCTTTTAGTAGCTGTAGCCAGTGCAGTTTTTATTCCTCAAGTGAGTTCTACTTTCAGTCTTAAGCTGAGTTTGAGAGTGTCAGTAATGCAGGTGGGCAAAAGCTAAATTTGAGTACTATTAAAAATGTGGCTAACATTTTTGTGTGCATTACCATAGTTGCCTAGGCATGTAATGTGGTGAGTAAAATCTTTGCCCCAATTAGGTATAAAGGAACATGACAAGATAGGATGCCAGGATAGATAAGAGAGAGGGAGAAAGCCATAATAGGTAGGGTTATAGGGCTGCCTGCCTGGGTGAAATATTGCATGCCATGTGCTTTGGCTTCTGTAGCTAGCACGAGAATATTGTGGATTGAGAAACAGTGCAGTTCTGGGCTGAGGTTTGGAAGGTGTGCTTGTGAGGTCACGTGGTGAATATCAGGGGTCCTGAAAGACAGGGAAGCTGCAGAGGGCACCCACCTGCAGAGTGAGGTGTATGTACACTTTGTGCTTTGAAATGCATACTCTACATAGATGAGATAGAAAATGGAAGGAAGCAGAGCTCATGTAGAAGGAAGCAGACCAAGTGTAGGTTGTCCATGTCTGGAGTTCTCATCCAATTCTTCAGTCTCTAGACTGTTTTTCTTTCCCTCTGAGCCTTTATTCTCTGCATCGCCACAGTCTTCTGTCTAGACTTTTCTGTTTAGTTTTTTATACTCTCATGCTCTTCTAGATGTTTGGAGTGCTGTCACTAGATAAATTCTTTGTTCCTCCTGGTGTTTTTCTGAATTATTTTCTGGATATTTGTGAATTTTGCTCTTGTTAGTATGTAATTCAGCCCAATTTGAGATAGTTTCAGTGGGGGAAAACAAAAAGACACTTTCTCTGATTTTCTTTTGCATTTCTCTTCCAGAAGAATCATTGCTGCCTCACTTGAAGTGATGTGTGATATCTGACAATGCAGTAGTATTTGCGTATTTGAAGACTACAGGTTGCATCCTATAATGGATCTCTAAATAGTAGTGAAAAGCAAGCTGTTGGTGCTAGTTAAAATGAACAAAATCTGAGGCTTGGGGTTTTTTAATCAAAAATAAGGAGCCTCAGCTCCCAAGGAAGTACCCTTGATGTGCCCCATGCTTTTGCAGAATTTTTGCAGTGACTGACACTGTTGTCCTGTCACATTGGGGAAGTGTTTTCTGGTCCCCATTTCACCTCAGTGGACAGTGGAGTGTCCCCTGTGCAGCCTTGGTTGAGAAGGAGGCTTCCCAAGTCTTGTGGTAGGGAGTGGATCCCACAAGTCCCAGTGACTGTGGGACTCTGTGACCATGTCAACTTTTTCACCTGGGGAGGTAAGGCAGAGGAGAAGGCACCATGCTGTAGTGCTGAGTGTTCAGAAATACCTTGATCTGATGATTCCTTGGACCTTTGTGTGACAGCAAGTTGGGAGACCTGTGTTCTCTTGTGAGACTGCTGCTCTTTCCCCTTGCTCAGGGTTTTTCCTGTGACGAGTAATGCATTGACTACCACCTGTAAATTGTAGACTGGAGGCAGAAATATGTATCTATGCATCTTGAGCTATTCATGATCCTTTTTGTTGTTATGCTGCTGGAACTGAAATTCCTCAAGCTGCACAGCCCATCTGCCATAAGCCTCCAGGACAACACTCTGACTGTAATTTGTGTGTTTTAAAGCACCTTTTTTTGTTGCAAAAGCTGTGTTAAAGGATCTTACTGCAAATGAAAATTGGGCAGTAGCACTTTTGTCTCCTGCATGCTCTCAGGGAGGCGAGGTGCTGCAGTGATGGTGTATGGTGTGATGCTGAGCAAGCCTCGGCACCACTCCTGTGCTATTTCATGGCTACCTGGAGCGCTGTTCAACTGCTGCCCTTGTATGGTGTTGGGGTGAGATTATATCCTTGCTTTTCCCTCTCTGAAGCTGCATTGAGACGTGCAAGAGCTGCAGGAGGTCTGCAGGGAGATGGGAGTGCCTGAAGGTACAGCAGCAGGGGAAGACAGGCCTGCTCAGGTGCACCAAGGGCTTTGCCCCTTCCCCACTTGCACAGAGCAGTAACAGGAGGCTGTTTGCAGGGGTCTGGCACAGAGGCAGAGCACTGCTGGGATTCCAGTCTCCACTTTGGAAGGAAAAGGAGATGCCAAAGGAGTGTCCGGAGCAGCTGCAGTGCCACCTTTTAGAGGGAGAGTGAGCTTTGGGAGCTCCCCATGTACCATCACTTGGTGATGACAACAACCGCTGGTGCCCAGAAGCTGATTCTGCAGGGTCCAGGGAGCTTCCCGTGTGGTGGGACACTGAGGTTTTCTGTCCTCTCACGCTGGCTCCAGGCTTTCTGTGGAGGTCTGAGTGGTGCTTAGGGTGATTTCTCAAGTTCATGACTACTCGTTTTGTTGTGCAAGTGCCAGCAAGACTGCTCAGCTGCTTTGCTTAGTAATGTCAGGGTCTCAAGAACTGTGTGAAAATTTTTGCCATGTCTCAGCCTGCTTTCCTTCTGCCTGTGCTACTGGCTCTTTAAAGGAAGACTTCATGTGCTCTGTGCCTGGTGGCCTGTTTTATTTCTTCAGGGGTACCACTGGTACCAGGCAGTATTACCCTGCTTTCAGTATCCGATTATGAAAGTTGTGGGGATAAGCAAAGAAAAAAAAATACCAAAAGCCTTTCTAGCTGGGCTGTGTGCAGTAGTCAAGAGCAGTGCTAATGATTGTATTGTAAAGTCTGATACCAGTCATCTGGGCTTGAGCCTTCTTGCTGGATTTATTGAGGAGCTGAAAAGCTGGCTGGTGACCACTTGTTCTGTACAATTCCTTGCAGTTGTGGCTGGTTTTGTGCACTCCCACCTACACGACCAGACCTGTGTGAAGAGAAGTATTGACCTCCTAACCTCATGCTTGTCCCAGGTGCCTCCTCTGTCTTTATACTTGCAGTAGATGGAAAGCAGCACTTCTGGTCCTTCTTCCTGGCTGCCTGACCACTACTTCCAGTTCATTTCTCACCGGCGGCATGCCCTTTCATTTTCCCCTTCTGACTAATGTTGGGGGAGAATCCTCTCTCATTTCTCCTTTTGTTTTACTTTGCATATTCATTCTTCTGTATTCTTCCCAGGTCTATGTTCAAATTTTATTCACCTGTTGTGCTGTATCTTTGGTACCCCCCGGGGCTCTTCATGTTTCTTAACCCTTCTTCCTATGATCTTGAGGAGAGTCTTTGTGCTCTGTAATTCAGGTGTGCATTCCAGAACTGTCCTGTAGAATTTGGAGTTGTAGGATGGGGTTGCCATGATCTGAAGTATCCTTCAGACTCTTGATATGCTGCAGAACAGTCTGAAGAGCCCTTTGGAATATATTTGGTTTGTACAATGTTCTTGGGCTGGTGGTGCAGTTCTTGTGGCTTCCCCATGCAGCTCCAGGTGTTGGACTTCAATGATCCCTGAGTGTCCCTTTCAGCTCAGGATATTCTATATTCCATAGTCCATGCAGGTGAAGAGGAATGGTGGTAGCGCTTTGCTGAAGTGCTGCCTGATCTGTGGCCTGGTTTTGATGTACAGAGCTGCTGGAGAAGGTTGTCTGGGATGAGCCATTGCAGAGCAGTCTTTAAGATTAACCTTTCTGACCCTGAGTCTTTAGTGTCAGAAGTTTATAGGCAATGTGCTTCCAGTAAATTCCTGCAAGCAGCTTGTTCTGCTTTTGGCAGTCAGGCAGGCTTCTTAGATCAGCACACATGCACAGTTAGCCCCAGTGCTGAGGTTAGAGTTATCTGCTGGCTCAAGACTGACCAGATGTTTGAGTGCATCTGGAAGCCTGTTCTCTTACTTAGACATGCAAAGGCTACCTCTTCCTGTCTGTGCAGACAGACGCCACTTGTATCCATTGTTCAGTAAGTACTGTGGCACCAGTGAGATGCTGTGTGGGTGATGAAGGCTGGTGTAAAGTGAATTGAAAGGATTCAAATTCAAGCAGGATCTGTGTTGTCCCATCTGCTCTTCTGTCCCGTGGGAATACCACAACCCTATATTGAGGTATCTCAGGTGGTACTGTGAGGTATATTTTCCAACAGAACAAATTTAAATCTGATTCTGTCTTCCTGATGGCTGTGGGTTTTAAAAGGTTTTAAAAGCTAATTTTAAAAAAAGTTTTTTTTTTAAACATCTTTTTTTTAAAAGGGGTTTTTTATCCTTCTGTGTTTACAAGTGTATACCCTGAAACCACAGGCCAAGTTTGGCCTGCAGAAATTTTTTTCATTTATTTTCCAAGGTATTTCATGCTCTTCTCTGCTACTCAAGAAAGAGTACTGGGCCATAAGGGGTCTTTACTGGGTGTCTATCTGCCATGAGCAAAATTTTATTTCTGCCTGTTCCAGCAGGTCTGCCTTGCCAGCTGTGTTTTGTGTTACTCATTTTCTTGGTGTCTTGCTGTTGTGTTATAATCCCAGCTGTCAACCAAGCACTATACTCATTTAATTCCCATTCCATGCAAGAGAGGTTGCAAGAGAGCCCTGGAAGGGTGAATTGTTGGGTTCAGATAATGACAACTTAATAGCTAAAGCAAAAGTCATGTACACAAGCAAAGCAAAACAAGGCATTCATGCACCACTTCCCAGGGCAGGCAGGTGTTCAACCATCCCCAGGAAAGCAGGCTTCATCACGCATAGCAGTGACTTCAGAAGACAATCCCCATCATTCTGAATGTCGTCTCTCCTCTTCCCCGACCTCCCTGGCTTTTTGTGCTGAGAGTGATGCCATATGGTATGGAATATTGCTTTGGTCAGTTAGGGTCAGCTGTCCTGGCTATATCCTCTCCCAATATCTTGTGCACTCTCAGCATGCATGCTCGCAGTCATACGACAGGGAGAAAAGGCCTTGGCTCTGTGCAAGCACTGCTCAGCACTAACACAAAAACATCTCTATAATATCAGCACTGTTTTCAGCACAAATCCAAAACTCAGCCCCATACCAGCCACTGTGAAGAAAATGAACTCCACCCCAACCAAAACCAGTACAGTCAAATGGGAAGTTCACCCATGATGCTGCACCACCTTCTGACTAAGTGTCACAGCAGTTTCTTTGATGAATGGTGCCTTGCTGTGCTGAAGTGAGAGGTGAAAGTGATAGAAATCCTGCTGTTCTGCTTTGCTTCAGCAAGTGGTGCCAATTTTTGACTTGATGAAAGGCAGAAGTTGGGTAAGTGTTGTGCCTGAATCATGGTGTGCTAGGGCTGTGCTCTGCTGCTGCTTTTGGTAGATACCCAGATGATGTATCAGGTGATACTACTGTTGAGAAGATGCAGTGTTACCTTTCAGGAGGAGAAAGCCCAGGACAATATTCTTAGGTTTTTATTTCATGAAAATGGAGTTTTTACCTCAGGACCTGAGAAAAACAATGGTCAAAGAGGACTTTTTGTAAGCAAAGTCACTTTGGGGAAAAGTCACTTTAGGAAAAGTCCATGCTGGCCAGCTGCTGAGCCAGGTGACCTGCTGGCTTGGCACCATGTTTTCCTTAGGCCCTATGCTGCAGTGGCCTGGCGTAAACCTGTGTACTTACTCAGCTGTGTCTCCCTCTCTCCCAGCAAAATGAGCTGAACTCCTTCCTGTGGACAATCAAGAGAGATCCCCCATCTTATTTCTTTGGCACCATCCATGTCCCATACACGCGTGTCTGGGATTTTATCCCAGAGAACTCCAAGAAAGCCTTCCAGCAGAGCCACATCGTGTACTTTGAGCTGGATCTCACTGACCCCTACACCATCTCAGCTCTCACCAGCTGCCAACTCCTGCCCCAGGGGAAGAACCTCCAAGATGTGCTGCCCCGAGACATCTACCGCCGGTTGAAGCGGCACCTGGAGTATGTCAAGCTCATGATGCCGTCCTGGATGACCCCAGACCAACGGGGCAAAGGGCTGTATGCAGACTACCTCTTCAATGCCATTGCTGGAAACTGGGAGCAGAAGAGGCCAGTGTGGGTGATGCTGATGGTGAACTCCCTGACAGAGGTAGACATCAAGTCACGAGGCGTGCCTGTCCTGGATCTGTTCCTGGCCCAGGAAGCGGAGCGGCTGAGGAAGCAAACGGGCGCTGTGGAGAAAGTAGAAGAGCAGTGCCACCCGCTCAATGGGCTGAACTTCTCCCAGGTGAGGTGGAGTGGTGTGCAGGGTGCCAGGCTAGCTCCTGAGCTGGATATTGCAGCAGAAACAGCATGGGCTGGGGTGCGGGGTAAATGCTTTCTACCCAGAGACTTGTGCCTGTCTGCTCCCTGCAGCCCATGCCTTTGCCTGCATCCTCAGGAGAATTTGCTAGCACAGCATCAGGCCAGAGCTGAATTCATCCAGGTCTGGCCTCCTCTCTTCCTTGGGCAGCCTGGTCTCTTCCTTGGGCATGTTCTACCCTCAGGGACACCGGACCTTTGAATGTGTGCTCTCTGACTCTGACTGGGCTGCCCTGCAGGAGCTCAGGACAGGCTGGGGCTCAGTCTCCAAACTTGTTTTTGTAATAGCAAGTTAAAAAGAAAGAAGTGATTACTTGGGGAAAGCAGGGGTGCTGTGAGTAGTATTGAGAAGTAATTGCTGGTTGGAAAGCATCATAGTGAATATTTCGATGCCCTCAGAAATAGGGGCCCATCATTCGCAATGAGAAAAGTGTTTTTTGTTTGTTGGGGTTTTTTTCCCCTTCCTTTGTTACCAGGTGGGGGTCAGCACAGCACAGACTAGTATAGGCCCTGGTGCAAATGCCTTTGTGTTTGCAAACCTGTTGGAGTTCAGCACTGCTGTTCATGCAGCAGGATGACCTCTGTGTTGTCCGTGTGTTGGATGAGGTGCTCCTCTCTGAACCAAATACACCAAGCAGTGGTGTCTGTTGTTGTCTCTGCCCAGTGGGATCACAGGCATAACGTTGCTCTCTGATGTGGGATACCTTTGCTGCAGGGTGGCGCTAGTCTGGGGAGTTGAGTGGCATTTGCTTAGGAATAATCAAGACTTGCATTTTGCAATATGCCCTAGTAGCACAAGATGGGAGGGCCTTTAGTTATAAGGCTGGGGAGTTTGATACCTGACCTTTCTCCCCTGCATCCTGAAGCCTGTGCTGTCACTGATGCATGGTTTGGAAGGGAAAGAGCAGAGGGCGAGTGCAGCACAGCAAGGGCAGGGACAGCAGCCCAGGACAAATGCCTGAAGTGCTGCTACTCCAGACAGCATTGGTGTGGGGACCATGGTACAGGGAATAGCACAACAGCCCAGGCTGCATCACTTGAGCAGTCCTTAACTGCAGGAAGGCCGCTTTTGCACTTCTCTTTTCCATTGTCTGGAGCTGGGCAACCTCCTTTGCATCTCCAGTCTTTTGCTTAACATGGTGCTTTGAGTCCTTATGCTGTTGCTGTTTCCTTGCAGCTAACCTGGGAATAGGCTGGGAAGTCCCTCCTTTTCCAGCTCTTACCTGGCTGAGAATTTATAAGCATTATTGCCCATGTTTTTCTTTTGCTGGCATTGCCCTTACAGTTTATCGTGATAGAAGTGGAGGCGAGGGCATTGTTATCCACTGCCTTAAGAAAGTGGTAGGGAGACCGAGATATATTGACTGCAAATCATATCCCTGCTAAGCTCATGTAAATGTTGACCCTTAGGCCTTCACAGCTTTCTTCAAAGAGCAGGTGGTTTTGTGTTGTTTAGCAGATGGGATAAATACCAAGTGATCCAAGAGGCTGCATGGGCAAAGGACACAGAGCTGCAACATCCAGAATTGCCCGGCCTTCTGAAGGCCGGAGAGACAAAATTTGCAGGAGAATCTAGCCTCTAGTTGGGAAAATAACCCCCCTTGGTTGCCCCATGGTGAGTGGAGATGTGTATTTGCATCATGAAGGCTGCAGCTCCTTCCTTCCTTGCTCACTTCCCAGGGAAGGAGCACGCTGTCCCTTGAGGAAGCAGGTCTGGAGTAGCTACTGCACTGCAAATTCATACCTTCACTGCTGCCCACTACTAGATTTCCAATACACACAGCTCAAGGAAAAGGAAAACCATAGGCAGATGATTTTTGTGCTTCTAAGCCAATTTCATGGCTGTTTCAGAAACTGACTTGTGAACTTTCATGGTTGGCAATTGTGTAAGTCTTAGATTTCAGAGCTTTCTTCTCAGTTTGTTCAGGCAGTAGAGTTAATTATGTGTTTAATAGAAACCAAACAAAGAGTTAGAAGTAGGCTCTTTGGAAAATATTTTCTTTAGTGTGCTGCTGTTTGGAAACCCCCAGTATTGGGCCACTTCTCTGCAAACACACAGACGTGACTTAGAAACTTCTGTTGGGGAAAGTGGAACAGAACCCATAAGGAGTAGTCTAACACTGTACAAGAAATATAGAATCACAGAACGGTCTGACTTGGAAGGGACCTCAAAAATAGTTCTGTCCCCTTCACCATGGGCAGGAACACCCTTCACTAAGACCAGGGTGCTCAGAGCCCCATCCAGCTGGGTTTCCGACACTTCCAGGGATGGGCCACAGCTTCTGTGCCAGCGCCTTACCACTCTCACAGTAAAGAATTTCTCCCTAATATATAATCAAAACCTACTCTCTTTCACTCTGAAGCTGGTCCCCCTTGTCCCTTGTAAAAAGTCTTTCTTGTAGGCTTCCTTCCCATACTGGAAGGTGCATTATAAGTCACCCCAAAGCCTTTTCTTTTCCAGGCTGAACAATCCCAATTGTCTCAGCCTTTTCCTATAGGAGAGATGCTCCTTTCTTCTAATCCATCTTGGTGGCCTGCTCTGGCCCTACTCCAACACATCCATGGTGCTGGGACCCCAGAGCTGGATGCAGGGTTCCAGGTGGGCTCTCAGCAGAGCAGAGCAGAGGGGCAGAATCCCCTCCCTGGCCCTGCTGCCCACGCTGCTTTGGATGCAGCCCAGGACACGTTTGGCTCTCTGGGCTGGGAGTGCCCATGGCTGGGTCATGTCCAGCCCCTCATCCACCAGCACCCCCAAGTCCTTCTCACAGGCTGCTCTCCATCTGCTCATCCCCAGCCTGTCCCCTGATTCTGGGGGTTGTCCTGACCCAGGTGCAGCACCCTGAACTCGGTCTTGTTAAACTGCATGAGATTCCCATGGACCCACTTGTCAAGTTTGGCCAGGTCCCTCTGGATGTCATCTAGGGAGATGCTTTTTTTCTTACAGCAGAATCACAGAGAAATTATTTACTTAGCAGAGAGGCAAGTTCAGTGTTTTCAGTTTGTTTCTGCATAGGGTTTGCTATTTCTTTTACATCCAAAATTATTCTTCTGGTGGTAAGGCAGACTCCCAAGCCACTTCTAAACCATACATTGTTACTGGCTAGGTCCCTGTTTTGATCCATTCTATTGAACAAGGCCTTGATGGTGTATGTTATTGCAGGTGAAGGTCTGGAACAGTTTATTGTTGTCTCCCTGGGTGCAATGCTCAGTAACTGCAAGTACGGACAAACCCAAATTAGCAACTCTCTTCTCCTTGTGAAGAGAAAACAGTAAAAATGAAAAAAAAAAAACCAAAATCAACAGCCAACAGTGCCTGTCAAGGGGCTCTTTTTCTTTGGGCTTTTGTTCCAAAGACTCTTGGTTTATGAGTCTTACTCTTACTTTACCTGCCAAATCTCTCTGTTCATGCTCAATTTAGGCTGCCTGCCCACATTGCCAAATCATAAAAGTATCATTTTTGTTCAGTACACAATGATGTGTACATAAATACTGTGTAATGCTTTACTGGGAAATACTTTACTGCCTTCTCAATCCCTCTCATTCCAAGTCCTGTGCAACTTTAGGAGTGTGGAAAGATTACTTTGTCTCCATGCCAGGGCCATGGTGTTTATTTTTCCTCTCTCATGCTGTTTCCATCCTAGTTTGTCTTACAGACTTGTTCTCCCACTCCACAGTCTTTGCTGGGTAGTGCCTCTCTTGTTGCAATACCCTGCATAGGTCTCATTCCTAGCTGTGTCTGGGCTTTGTAGCCATGCGGGAAGTCAGCATCTGCCACTGCTGACTTCCCGCATGGAGTCAGTCTCTCCCAACTCTTCCTTTACAGTTGTGCTTACATGCTTGCTATATTGCAGGCATTAGTGCTCCAGCCCTAAACAGCTTTGCTGTTGGCTTCAGTAGTGTCATGAACATCAGCTTAGTACTGACTCAGACGAGGAGCAAGTGTTGGCCCTTGTACTGTGCCAGGCACTTGCTTTGGTACACTAAGGTGGTGTCTAGGCTGTATTCCTCACAAACTGGTCTCTGCTTGAACACAAGGAGGTTAGATTTATGTCTGCTCTTTGTGTGGATCCATGGTTAAGAGTGTAAACACTGTCCAGCCATCACTACTTCCTAGCCAAGACCCTGGCCAGTTTGGCTTTTTCAATAATGGGCACTTGGCAGAAGATTCTTGTACCTGTTCTTGATTTGAGAATTGTTTCCCCACATGACTTTCCTGTGATTATACCTTGTCACAGCATTCTTCCTACCTGAGCACCATGATTACATTGCTGCATATTCAGACACAGTCTTCAGAGCTGCTTGGGATGCAGTAGGAAGCCGGGAGCCACTAAGGACTGACTGCTCATGAAATCCTGGCTCCTGTTGCCCTGTTCTGGCTGTAGGACGACAATTAACCCTTGACATTGCCTGTCTGTGGGGACACCAGCTATAATCAGCAATGAAAGAGGCGGGAATGACTGAGGGTTGATTAGAAGCTCATTTATTAGAGCACCAGGCATAGTTGCATTTAGGAAGTTCAACCTCAGAAGACAACATAATGCAGAAGACATGCTAATATATGCCCTTAACTATAGTTCTTCTGTGTCAACTAATCAACAATTTTACTACCTTATATGGAAACATAGCATACCAATCACTAACAATGTTACCTTATATGAAACTATGACATAGTCTTTATTAACATAACAATCCCACAATCCTCTACGCAAAACCCCTTAACAAACTACTTAAGTAACACACTTTACCTTAACAAATTCACTGTCAGTCCCTGCCAGTCCAACTCCCACACCTTCCCCTTTCTGTTGGGAATTTAATAAAAATTCCTTACAAAGATTTTTGCAAAATCTTCTGTAAACAACTCACTAAATGTGGTAATAACATCAACGCAACAGTTATTACAAGAACTAACAATCATGTCTTAACCAGAGATAACAACCAACCTGATAAGCCACAACCTGTAAACAGTCTGTTTACCAGTTCTTAGCATTTTCCACTTGTAGTTTCTTGACTCCTTCCTTTCATTGTTGGAGGCTCCAGTGTATCGACTCATTATGGGCAGACAGATTCACGCAGTATAATGCTTCAAAGTATTGGCATCCATGCCCTTATGCCAGCAGCAGAAAGTCACCTTTTATTGCAGAAAGCAACCCTGTTATATAGAGTGGCATGCCTAACACTACTGAGATCTGTTAACAGACCACTTAGTGCAAGGGATGTAGCATTGGTTTGCTTACTCAGCCAACACCCCAAACTATCCAATTGTTTTAGTGCTTTTGCTGCATTAACCCAAGATGCCAATATGGATGCTGCAACTCTTTTTTCTTTGTTCCAATAAATAATGTCATCTTTACATTCTGATTCAAATTGATGGATAAATCTTTTTTCTTGAGTTTCTCTGTTGCGAATTAGTGTGATGTTAGGTGTTAGTAGAGTAAGTCCACCCAGGCTACATGGTCCACCTTAAATGTGTGATGGAAGGGCAGGCCAGACCCTATCCCCACAAATGAAAAACATTCTTGGTGGCAACTGCAGGGCTCTGTTACTGGATCGTGAAAGTATGGATGATGTGTTACTGCACCAAAGATTTTCATTTTTATTGACAGGGTGGTAAGGGGAAACATCTCACAGAGATGACTGATCTTTTGTTAAACTCCATCTTGAATAATTAAACTTTACACAATAGTCCATTCTAACTGAACCAAGGAGCTCTAACTCCTGAGCTTCCAAGGTTGCTGGTAGCTCTGAGATAAGGTATTGAAGCTCTGGGCTGCTGAGCCTCCGGTGGTTGTTGGCATAGGCAGCAGGGGCATTTTTGTCATCGCATGGGGCCGCCCCGTGCTCCCCTTGAGGTTTCCTGGCAGTGGCTTGCTGTCAGCAACATATTTTGGCTACCATTGGCTAGGGTGATGACCACTTCTCTTACATCTGGAGCATAGATTAAGAGCTTTAGATTTATAACAGCTTTAGATCTTTGAATGTGCCCTTGCTTGCCACACCCATAACATGGGCCAGGACCTTGCTGTTGCAGCCCTTTTGGAATGGCTTCCATTGCTGTTAAAGCTTCTGCAAGCCCTTGGCCTACAGCTTGCACATGCAGGGCTACAGAGTGCTCTGATGTCCCAAGGCGAATACAACCTTTGACCATTTGCATTGTTAAGGCTCTGGTGGAAGGTCAGTACCTTTTTTCACTCTGAGTTTGCATTAGATACAGCCAATTTCTTTACCAATTCATCTCTTGCCCTTTTGTGTGTAACTTGTCTCTCTAGGGCTTGCCTTTGGTGATCAATGTAGGGATCATTAGGTCCTTGCTTTATTTCTACTAAGTCTAGTGCAGGCATATTGCCAACTGGGCACTTGCATAAGTGCCTTTCTTGCTGCCTTTTTAATGTCATCTAAGGCTTGCCTCAGGAGGTGTGCTGCCTGATCCTCAAGTTGTTTGTATGCTCCTTCACCGGCAAGATTATCTACAGTCAATGTGGCTAAAGCTTTATTACCCAGGGAGTCCACCAGCAATTGATTTAATTGATTTCCATCCTCACTCCATAAGGTATGTGTTGGTGATACCAGCATTGTCATTGAATACTTCAAATCATAAGGGGTTAAACATAAGCTGTGAGGGTTGCATGAAATAAATTATTAAAAATGGCGATTCCCTCCCACAGTTCCTTAGCTGCTTTATGTAGTTCCTTTATTTCCCCATAAGTCAGTGGCTCCCATTGCAGATTTGCTCCCTCTGTTCCATACTGTCCCGGCACCACAATAAACTTTGCTGCCACTTCTGGATCCCTTTCTTTAATCACAGCTTTTTGGATCTTTTCCCAGTGGTGGAATGTGGTGGAAGTTCCTCAGATCCAGGAGGGTCAAGGTCTTCTGAGGAAGAATAACTTGAAATAAACGTAGCTTTATTCTTAGAAAGGCTATGGCGGTGATGTTTAGCCGTAGTGGAGGAGGATGGTAGGCTGCAAGATAAGATGGTGGCTTCCAGAGCCAAGGTTCCAGTTCTAGTTTCTGATTCCACAGAGGGGGTGTGGCCCATGGAGAGGGTGGAGTAATGGGAGGAGCCCTGGGGCAAGATGGCATCAGCTTGGGAGGATGCAGGAAAATGGTGGCTGGAAGGAGAGGTGGAGGGAGGAAGAGATGGAGTAGCAGGAACGGGAGGGTCCAGGATGTTTTGGCCACCACCATGTTGGGCTGGAGGTGGAGAAACAAAGACAGCATCTCATCTGCACCTCTTGGCAGGTTCCATCTTGTTTCCTACCCGCAGGGCCTGAAGGGCAAGGAGCAGAGAGAACTGTGCTGCCTTGGGTTGGATTGGGATAACAGAAGTACCAGAGCTATTAAACTTAACTTCTAATTTTAAGGTTTCCAAAATAATGTGAAAAACGGGCAGCATGTGGGGTGCTTCAGGGTCTCTCCTAGTAGCTAGATTATAAAGTTTAACACTCACAGAATCCCAAAAACAACAGTAATGATCACTGAAGTCATAGCATCGGGAAAACTACATAAGATCCACTTCATTATCCTCTTAAGTTCCCTCTTCAGCAATTGTTTGCCATGCTTAATTAAAAGTGCCTTAAAACATCCATATATGATCCCCTATTCCACGAACATTCCTTGTCCTATGGCAATTCCCCACAATCTCACCTGCACTCTCGCTGCAGTTGAGTAGTTGGATCTGGATGCTTTTTCTTCCAGCCGCTTCAAGTGCCTGCTTCTTGCAGCACTCCAAAATTCCTGGGGGCCTCGCTGACCGAATCAGCTAACCGCTGCTGCCTGATAGCTGATTTCCCAAACAGCCAGATCTTCTATAAAACTGGAGAGGTCCCTGTTCGGGCGCCACCTGTCGCATTGCTCCATCCACGCCTGCGAGGACTGACGATGGTTGTGACTGGTTGGCATGGGAGAAAAGTGGATGACAGGTCTTAGGTGGAAAAATCGGAGTCCTTTATTCTTCTGCCACAGTAACAGGAGCACTCCAGAGCACAGCCAAACACTAAGACCTGCAACAAGGGGTGAGCGCAATTTACATACACTAACATGGAATATTCCAGCAACATTCTAACCAATCATAACTGGCAACGTAGCCCGTATTAACATAGTAATTCCCATGATCCTCTTTGAACAAACTTTAACTCTCCCTATCTTGAAACAATGTCCCAGAACTTAGGGTTTTGCTTCCCATGGCCACAGGTTGATCCCGGCTATGGCTGGCTCACTGGCCAAGCCAGGCCATGGGAGTTCTGCAGGCTCCAACTCTGGCACTGAGGGTTGGAAGTCCTGTCATTTCCATCTTCCAGCCAGTCTCTCATATAGCTCATTGCAGATAGAAAAGGAAGCAAAATTTTCTACTTTGGCCATTTTGTATAATTAAGACATTATTTGTTTATGTTTCTACTCAAAAAAACAGCCTTTGCAAGCAACAGAGTGCTGAGAGATTCTTGCTTTTCCCAGCACTTCCAGGTTCTAGATTACTAACATGACTGTGAGAACTGTAGACTGCTGCTTAGCAAATACAGCCCTTCTGACATGACATACCCATCTGTGAAAGGGCCATCCTTTATAACCCATTGTATACAGTTATTATGTAGGAAAAGCCTGTAATTATGGGGAAAGTAGGAAGCAAAGACACTATTGCTTTGTTAACAAGCATTACATGATTTGTTCATTGGATTTTTTCATATTCTCAGGGAGTTAGAAGTGATGCCTTGAAATTACGCACAAAATATAGAATATTAAATTGGTGAGATTTGGGCTAGTCTTCTCATTTCGAGTAAAGGGGGTTCTTGCTATACTTGATTGGCCAGTTATAATAGTTGTCTTTAATTTCCGGAATGATGAGGCCAGATTTGGCAGTGTTTCCATTCACAAAACTTGGTTTGGGCTCATCTTTAATAAGAACAGTAATGGAGAATCTCAAAGAAAGAAAAGAAGCAAGGAAGGGCACACAGTACAAAATCTGCAAAGAATAGATTAGATTCTGTGGTTTAGGTCGAGATTTGGAGCACAGCAAGGCAAAGAGCAGTTGCTAGATGACAGAGCAGACAGAGGAGCAGAGCATTTTATTTCTAAACAAGTGGGATGGAACACTGCTTGCAGTAACCTGGTTGCATCTGCTGCCCCATGGATGTAACTTCAAGACTTATTTGTTAGGATTGGCCTTCTTTCCTCAGGTGATGGGAACATCAAGGTTTTGTGCACATGAACTGGAGCTGGAACAAATGAATTGATCCTATATGCATCTTTAGCTGCTGGAATCTGTAACCTAGATTTGTTTTTGTTTTCAGTTTGTATATAAACAAACCTGCAGACTCCATGTCTAGACATCAGGGACAGGGAATGGGCTGGCTAGTGGGAACCAAAATAACTAAGGCTTTGCCCATCTATTGAAATAATTACAGTTTAATTAAGATCTTTTTAACCGTCCGGGGATTTTAGGGCTCTTCCCGCAATGAAAGTGGTATTCAATGGTGATATGCTGCCTCTGCATTCAGAAGGGTGGGGAGTTTGTTTCAAACAGCCTGGACTCTGTGGTAGGGCTTTGAAATCCCAAAGTGTGAACTTTGCTCCTTGCACTTGTGGTCCGTATGCCTATCAGCTAGCTGGATTTTCCCATTAAAAATGCCCCTAGCTCAGCATATTGCGCAGCAGACACAGAAGATGTCAAGAGGCAGATGTGCCTTCTTCTGTCCTTGCTGCTCCCAGGGAGGTTCCTTGTGAGTGTCTGGCTGGCAGTTTTACAGTGTGAGCATGCCTGTGCACTTTCCTTTTCACTCAGTAAGAAAGGGCGGGCAATGAAATGTGTGCTCTGCTCTGAGGCCTCTTGTGACTAGGTTATCCTGCTAACTTCTGACAAGTGCACTAGGCTGGGTTTTCCTGCTGTCCTCTGACAAGTAGTGCTAAACTGATGGGCTGGTTGGCAGGTGCACTGTGTGTCACTGGAGATCCTCCATCTTTGGGTGAGGGCACTGTTGCTGCAGAGGAGCACAACCCTGTCAGCAGGCTGAGGGCTGCCAGGCATCATGGCCTCTCAGGCTGGCACACAGAGCAGAATGCTTTTCGGAACAGCTCAGCCAAAACTGAGGAGTGTGGAGCAGGGCAGAGATACGGCCCTGGCTTAGTCAGCTGTTCAGGAGTGAGGTGTCCCTGTGTGAAGCTTTGTTCTGCATGGTCTCAAGTTCTGATAGAATTACGGTGATGGATCACAGTGGTCTGATGCTGTGGCTCTGTCAGATGCCTGATCCCAAGAGCTCACTAATTGCCATTACAGAACCCAAAGTGTAGGACTGGCTGTCAGCTTTTCCCTTGGACAAAAGGGTTGCAACTGGTCTGGACACCTTAAAGGTACATGCCTGTGGAAGTTGTGGAAGACAGCTTCCTTTCACACCTAAGAGCTGGACTGCACTCCTATCCAGTGCTAACCCTCCTGTCCAGTACTGATGAGATTGTACTTCTGGTACCACTGGACACACTCCAGCACCTCAATATCCTTAATACCAAATACAAAGATTGGTATTTGGTATTAGGGATATTGAGGTGCTGCAGTGTGGCCAGTGCAGGGAGCAAGGCTTGTGAAGGGTCTAGGAAACTTGCCTTATGAGCAGGTGCTGAGGTAGCTGGGCTTGTTTAGTCATGAGGAGGCCCAGCATTGCAAGATCCTTGGGGATCCATGTCGACTTCTGCATCCCAACTGACATGACTCATGGCAGTGGTTCTGAAGACCGATTTTTGATTTTCATCAACAAATTCATATGAAAAATAAAGCCCAGCAGTAGTTTTCATCTGTTTGATTTTGTGAGGGTTTGTATTCTACGGAAAAGCCTCTCCTGTACTTGTGTGAGCATTTCAGCTATTACCAGTTTGTCCTTTAATGTTCTATTTGTTGAGCCTGTCCCAGAAGGGCATATTTTCTATTTGTTAACTGTTGACTCGGCTCTTCCCAGGTGTAGCAGCATCTGTCTTATGACATGGTAGTCATTTGTGTGCTTGGTGCAGTGGCATTGTCACTGTCCCCATCTTTCCTTGTTTATGCATCTGTGTTTGGCTGTGGTTCTTCCAGGCACAGCAGTTTTCTGAGCATTCACGCTTGGGGCTGTCAAAGTCCTTTTACTCACCCTGCTTCCCAGGGAAGAAAAAGTGTTACTGTTGTTGTTGGTCCAATCCCTGTCTGTTCCCTGGTCAAGGTGAACATGCAAGCCAACTTGCATATTCTTTCTCATCTGTATTTTTAGGTCTTCTAAGTACTGTTTCTGTTCTCCATGTCTTCAGTATGTGAAGTGTTTTGTATTTCTCTAAATTCCTACTGCCATACAGTCTCTTGAGAAAACTATTCATTGATGCTGTTGTCTTACTGCAGAAAACTTGCAAAATGCTATCAAGGCTTTTGGAAAGGGCATGGTTTCCATATACTTATTGACTTGAAGTGTTTATATCCTATAATTATATGCAATAATCTTCATGAAGGCTTTTATTAGATAATTTGAAAGATTGATTGCAGGTAGGATGAGGCTGAAAATAAGATAAGTTTTAAGATAACTGTTTCTTTTTCTGACCTAAGGCAAAAAGGAAAGAGTAGGAACAAGTCTTCATTTTTTGTTGATAACAGAGAAAATATTGGGTTCCTCAATAAAATTCTGATAACCCAGCAAGCTTAGCAGCTACATGCACACGAGACATCATCCATTTCCAGCATGCCTGGATGAAAGATGCTCAGACACTGAGGTGTGTGAATAGTTTCAAAGGGATTACACAGATGGATAAAGGATAGTCGCACCAGGGAAACTCATACATGTCCCAGGTGCTGTCTCTGGTTCAAGACATCTCTCAGCTCCTGAAAGCTTGAATTGAGGGCAGATGTGAGTGGAGGAGTTGTTCTGGAGGTTGTGGGCTTCTGCTCCCCTGGGCAGATGTGGACAGTTTGTTCCCAGAATGTAACTGAGATGGGCTTGGAAGCTGATATGGAATGGGTCAGCCGAAGTAAGTTTGGCAGTGTCCCTCTTGGAGCATTCAGATGCCCATGCAGAGGTCACATATGAACAGTTGAGTATGTGAGGAGCAGTTGACTCTGAATTCTGAAACCAGGGAGAGGTTTAGGAAGGTTTATCCATGGATCTTGAGTACAGTCCTGTCAATTAAGACCAAATGTGTAACAGTGTTTAGTCTGCAATTAACTGTGATGTCAGTCCTGTTCTATTACTGTTTGAGGGAAGATTTAGGTAAGTGGCCTTGTGCATTTCTCAATCCCTTTGTTCCTAACAAGATTAGCAGGATTGCTAGCTTCAGCTGGAACTCAGATTAATCTCTGACAAAAATAGATACACTCACTTGACTTCCACAAAGTCAGGTCTGGTAAATGAATTACAAGACTGTTTTAGCAAATAAAATTTTAATTTTTTAATGGCAGATTTTATGTGTTTTTGTGTGACCTATTTTGCTTTTTGAGTACATTCATTAGCAACACATAGTGTTAGAGACTGATTTGCATCTTACACACTCAAACCCTTCCTTTCTATATGGATCATCAGTGTATCCCACTCCCTTCATATTCCCCAGATAACACCAGATGTGAAAAATGTTTATACATATTTTAGGACTATCAGGCAGTCAAATCTCAAATTAACTGGGTTTGCAACTATGCATCGAATCTGGCTGTATTCGATCCAGATAAATCAGTTCTTCCAGGTGCTACTTGATGCAGAGAGCAAGCATTATCCTGTTCTCTCCAAGATAAAAGCTGAGATTCTGGCTGCCTTTGGTGGGTATGTCTGGTGGACAGGTATGGTCACAGTGGCCACTTCTAATAGCTGTAGGGAGAGACCCCACTGAGACATGGTTTGTGGGGAGAATATCATGCCTTGTTGCTGTCTTGAGACCACCCCATGTAGTGTTAGCCCCTCTGCCTTTCAGCTGGCTCATTGGGATGTCGCACAGGATGAGCCATCCTACTGCCACCAAGGACATGAGTTTCATGGTGTGCTTCACTTGGCTGAGTGGGGAGCCCACACAAGCCTTTTTACACTTCTGCTTGAGAGGTTAGCACAGGATGGGATCATACAGTTCCTTGGCTTTGCTCTTCCATCCTCTTTTCTTCCATCATCTTTGGCATTTTGAAGAGCTTCCTCCAAGCTCAGGGGAAGTGTTTGTGTTCTCATGGGAACATACTGTATAAATAATGCCAGATGCTCTACACCCTGCTCTGGTGTGCTGCTGGAGGTACCCCAGCACAAAGTGTTGTTGAGGATTCTAGTACTGATACTGCAGTTTGCCTGATTCAGGAGCGTAGGCCAAATTTTTGGTTGTCTCAGGTAAAAGCTTTACCTTTGTTTTGGATGCTGGATTAACTTCTTAAAGATTCTAACCACTGAGAAAATTTCATCTGGACATGGTCCTAAACATCTTCCTGCCTCTCCAGCTGCAAATCTTTGAGTCCTGGCTCCTGCATGCACCTAAAGAATGTGGGTAAAAAGCAGGTATTGATTTGGACTTGCTTTGCAGAGGGGAGCTGGCTAAATCACTCAAATGCTCAAAATCCACTGGTTTATGCCCAGATTTTTACCTCTCTGTCTTCTGAAAGGTGGGTAAGTTATGTCAGAAGCCATTGGTAAAGAAGACTAAAGCAGCTTAGCTTTCCATGGTTATACAGGAACAAAACAAAGCTAACACGCCCAGGTCTTTCCATAGACATCTCACTCAAGGCTATGGAGCTCTGTGATTGCTAGCCAAGACCAGAGCTGTCTCAGCAGGAAAGACATGCCCTTGGCCCCTGCTAGGCAGACAGATTTGCTGCTGTTCTGAGCTCAGTTTTCAAGCTCCTGCCTTATCCTGGCCAAAACAGCCCATTCTGCTGGGAATGTGCAGCAGTTTGATCACCTGATCACAGAACCACAATTTCCAGATTACAGAATATTCAGAGTTGGAAGCATTATCAAGTCCAGCTTTTAAGTGAATGGTCCATGCAGGGTTGAACCGCAGCCTTGGTGTTACTAGCACCATGCTCTAACCAAATGAGCTAACCGTAGGGCCACCTGTGATAGCCAATGCCTATAATCTTGTAAGAACTCTCCCAACTTCCACGTATGCCTGAGAGAATTCCTGCCCCTGGAGTTTCAAGGTATCCCCCAAAGTGCAAACATATCAAACTCCTCAGTAGCTCTTTGAGAGAGGAACTAAACTCCTGTCACTTTTGCTATATTTGGCAAAATGGTCTCCGGAAGTTTTCAAAGCTGAAATATCTGTACTCAAGTACTTGCAGATATCCTGAGATAAGGTGTATCCTTACTCTCCTTGAGACCAGAGTGACTAATATAGAGAGGTAATGTACCTTTCAGTCTTGTGTTGGCACTACATTTCCAGTTTCACAGCAGCCTGTATATATGGCTTGACTCTGTAAAATGCAGGCATGTCAGGAGTGATTGGAAGCTTCTGATGAAATAAATCTCCCTGTGCAGCCTAAGTCTGAGCTCTTGTACAGTCTCTGCTCCTCAGCCAGTGTACAGTAACTTGTTGTTAGGGTAATTTGATCACAAGTTTCACCCCTGTGTGAATTTATAACCCCTGTTTATAAAGATAAATGAGCTATTGTCACAGCTGGAGTCCCATGAGATAAGCTGCGTTTTTGTAATGTTAAAAAACAAAGTAGCTACAGACATGTTTTCTAGGAAGGATGAAATGGAGAAGGAAGAGGTAACACTGGATATATTTTTACTTGCTTTGAAGCTGTTGGCAAGTCAAAAGAAGAAGACATGGAAAGCTCAAGGTTTGAACTGATCAGCAGTAATGCAGGGGATGGAAGTACTTGTGTCATGGTTTGACACTGGCACAAGGCCAAATGCCCCCATGAAAATACACTTTCTCTGGTGTCTGCTGTGAGATTTTGACCAGGAATAAACAAAGCAGGCTGTTACTTGAAAAGAAAGAAAAGTTTATTAACTAAACTACAAAACAATAACTAAACTACACACAAAAGGAAAAAAAAAAACCCAAGGAAAATGAAAACCTCACAAAAACATTCTCCTCCTCCTCCCCCCTGAATTCCCAATACAATACATCTTCCAAAATCACCAATTCTGGGTCCAGCACCACCCTTTAGGATGCTCAGCTTCAGTTCCTCAAGAGGAGAGGGAGTCCTTCCATGTGTTGTGGTGGCCTCTTCCTTCCAAGTATAATGCTCTCACCATTACACATGGACCAAAGCTGCTTCTAGGGTTTCTCGTTTAAGGATGCTTTGTCCAGTTCCAGAAAAGCACAGTCTCTCACCTTTGGGACATCTGTCCCCCCCATATTTTATATACCCCCTGGGGCCGAGGGGTACCCACACTGAATCTTCTTTGGCTTCGGGACATTTCTCCCCCTGGACTCAGTCTCTGTATCACACGGAAACATGGCTCTGTCCATGGCTACATAAAAGAGTCCAGCATAAAATGCCACTCCATCTTCTCCATTCCTCCAACATCTCTCACTCTCTCTCTGGTCCAGACCTTCATCATTCGCCCATATCCTCCTTCACCTCCTACTCTTATCTCTCATCTAGGAAGGGTTAATGTTCTGTAAAGTTTTTCACTGTCCAAGAAGGGTTAAAAGCTCCTCCAGGCGGCCGGACTCCTTCTCAGTGCATCCTCCCCCGCTCCTTCTCCACAGGCCGGGCTATGCGGGCAGCCCATATCAAATTTCAAGGGAACAGTCCAGTCCCAAGCACCGGTTCTCTCTCTCGCTCTCTCTCCATCTCCCAAGGGAGGGGGGGAGGCTTCCCAGCGGCTCCTGGTGTCTCTCTCGCTTCCACCCTTCCACCCTTGGGGGGCCAGGCCTACCTCTCCCGGCCGGGCCGCATGGCTTTTCCCCTCCCCCCCGCCCAGCCAGCAGCAGGGCCGGGGGAGAGATCCAACTCCTTCCTGCCGGAAATCCAAAGAGGAAGTGCCAGGGGGAGCACCCTGCTTTTAGCCTGTGTTCTCAGAGGTGGATCCAATGCCCAGTGGTTGGGCCAGATGGCAATATTCAAATCTGAGCACTCATTGGCCCTAACCACAGCATCCCAGAAATCCTGTTTCCAGGTCAAACCATGGCAACTTGTTACCAGTATTTCACAGTTCCTGGGTGAGCATCTCCTTGAAACTCTACCAGAGAAGAACAAGAGAAAAATTATACTCCCATTTTAGGTACATATGTGTTTTAGGTAAATAGCTTTCCCAGCACTCGGAGAAAGCTATTTACCTAAAACACATATGTGAATAACACTGTCTATGAAGTATTGGTGCTATCTTGGAGTAATGCAATTTCAGACCTCGTCCAGGTTAATAAAAAAGGAATTAATCACTGAACTGAAAAGGATGCTTCCTTAGGTACAAATAATAATGACTGAACTTTATTTTTATGTGGAAAGAAAATATATAGTCCCAACCAATAATATGTATGATTGGTGCTCTAAGGGGGAGTCAGATTTTTGAAACAGGAAAGAATTACAGGCCAAATAAAGTAGAAGGAAGAATTTAAGCATAAAAATAGGAATGATAATTGGGAGTTGTTCAAGAATCCTAATTAGGTCCCCAATGAACCACAGTTCTGCATTTGCAAAGACAAAATTTTTAGTTTTAAAGAAAGCTGGTTTGGTTAACAAAGGAGATTAAAGCATTAAAAAAACTCAAAATACAATGAATAGAGAAAATAGAGCAAGCAACACAAACAAGTAATCTGCAAGCAAAGACAGACAATTGATGGGGAAACTGAAGGGTACCAGGGAAGAGCTTTTGGGCAGCAGATTTGAACAACAAATTCTTTAAATGTATCAGGGATTCCTGAAATCCTAGCAGTGCTCTAGGCTCCATACTAACCAGGAGTGAAAAAGCATACTAAAAAACCAGTGGCAGAAATAATCACTATTTATTTTGTGATATTTGGAAAAGACTGTATTTGTAGCTTGGTCATAAGAGAATGTTTTCTGCTCTGCTGACAAATTGCTTCCAGTAATTGGCAAAAATGTTAAATGTCATTGTTTTTAAATGTTCAAAACAATGGTTCACTTACAGTCCATAATTTTTAGAGACTAAGCCAAGGAGCTCTTTGAATCATTAATTGCACTTGAAGAAATTCAGGGGAGTAGAAAAAAAAAGCCTACTGTAAGAGCATTATTCTGGGACAGTGGGGGACTAGCCTGCCAGACTACCCAAAGTTCAGTTTGGTCAGCACACAGAAAGTCTGATAAGCTCTGCAGCTGGTGGAGAATTGAGAGAAGATGGTATGGTACTAGCCAATCTTCCCTGAATGGGAAGCATGCTTTGTCAGACAACTTCTTCATATGAGTATGATTTTTGGAATAATTGGTGAAGTAATTGCACTTCGGAAGCTTTTGACCTTGTTCCTGGTGATACTCTAAAAGAGGAGTATACACCAGGCAAAATCAAAGTGGCTTATTGTAAATAGCCAAGAGTGTTCATGCATTCCTATGAAACAGCTGCAGATGGGGAGTCATCCTCCACCAGGGAGTAGGGAAGCCAAAAACATTATATAAAGAACTACTGAAGGTAGTAGTTCACAGGTCTGTTCCTGGTCCTGTGTTACCCAGTGGCTCTGCCAGTGATACAAATGCTGCGTATGCGTTGGCACAAGCGCGGGAATGCTGCGATTGGAGGGGATGTACGCAACAGGTCAGCTGTTCTGTGTGAGAATGTACATCTAGAACAAGGCACAGACGTCAAGCTAGCAAGACTGGAGGCCTTGTCTGGAATATCCTGGTGGTGCAACAGGCTTGGAAGATATCAGTTAACCACTCCCAAGCTCAGTAGTTCAGCTGTGAGGCAACTTGCAGCCCTCGTGTGAGTGATAGAAGTAGGGGAGAGATGTTCTGAGGATCCTAGTGCAGGAGTGTTGCCCAGTCCTGGTGTCAGCACTTCAGAGAGCATTGAAGAGCTAGATAGTGGCCAGGAAAGAGCTACACGAATATTCTGGGACCTGAAGACCATGATTTTATAGCAGGAAGGTTAAAAAAAAAAACCCAAAACCTGAACTTGATCTGAAAAGTTGTGTCCAGAGAAACAGACAAATTATTCCTTAAATTTGCTTGGGTATTTGAGGCAGCAGGATAATATAACAAATGCTGTATGTCTAGTGGCCTAGATGTTGTTGAGGAAACACGCTGTCAGATTCAAGATAATTGGTCTCTAGTGAAGGCAATTAGCCAGTTAAACAAATCTCTGTAGGACCTAGTGGAGCTGCCATTATTTAGACTTCAAGTTGCCACTAGATATCTCTCTGAAACAAAAACTGTTTCTAGGTAGCTGTTGATTTGTGCAGGGTATCAGTGTACATTTTGATCTATCTGGCCAGGGACTATCTTTAGGCTAATGTGAAACCAGACTTTTTTCTTACAAGGAGTCATAGGACAATAAGATTTTCTAAAGCAGAAGTACTGTGTCTTCAGCAGGCAGGAATGGGGTGGCAGCTGCAGGTCAAAGCTCTGTGCTCTTTGCTGCACATCCCATTTGCTCTTTGCTGCCCATCCCATTTGCTGCAAATGGGGTGAGCTTTTAGAAGCATTTGAAAAAAAGTTGATAAGAGGGGGTCTTGAGGTACTGGAGGCCCTTGCTACCTTGTTTGAAATGCCCTCAGGCATCAGCTCTGTGTGAGTCGTGTGTGTGTCTGTGTGTCTGTGTGTGTCTGTGTCTGTGTTTGTGTGTGTCTGTGTGTCTGTGTGTGACAGGAACCAAAAGACTTGTGGGTCTGCATGCAGTGCTGCAGTGCCTGCAGAGAAAGGTCCCTAAGGAGCTGGTACCATCTCTTCTGGACTCTGTTTAGCTGCTTAGCAAGGAACGAAAGCCATAATGCTGCCTGAAAGCCACATTCCCGCTCAGGTTAGTCAAGAATGATCTACTGGAATTCAACAGCGCCTTTGTCTCACTAAGGCCCTGCCTTAACCTTAGTGGTTTCCCTCTGTTCCAGGACACTGTAAAGGGCCTGTTTCTGTCTGCCACAGGGTAGAGGACAGCCCCCAGAGTGTGACAGGTGCAGAGATGCACAGCAGCTGGGCAGTGTGCCCTGTGAGCATGTGGTCTGACACTAGTCCCCTCATATCCACAAAAGCCCTTCCCATACCTGGTGCTGTTAAGTGGGGGGCTGGGATTCTGGTAAGTGAGAACAGCCCCAGCTTGTTATTGATGTGTGGCACTGAGCACAGGGAGCACCAGACAGATGAAGAATGATTTAAAAAGCATCTGTGTTTCCCTTAATTCAAGGCTGTCCTGGAATACTAGACACTTTCTTGTGTGCTGTTGTGAAGATGCTTGAGTTGGTCCCCAGAGCAGTGCTTTGTGAAGGTTACTGGGACAGCAGCAGTGTCAGGGTGGTGCATCGAGGTGGGAAATTGTGGCAGCAGTGGTGATGGTAGGTACCTGAATTCATTCACTCTTCTTGTTCTTCCTCCCCAGCTGAGGTTCGTGCTGTCTGAGGGAGCTGCAGCATGTATACGCAGTGGCACTGTAATGAATTCCCTGGGAGTAATCTATTTTGGCCAAAATTTGATTGTTATTTTAGGCTTGACCAGTGTGACAATAAAAGTTAGAATTTCCAGCTTACAACGATTGCAAATCTGCTTCCAAAATGTCATTATGTTGTCACTGTTAGAGATAGCATTGTAGTTAGGTGGGGGTATCTCTTCTGTCCTCCTCATGCTCAGTGAGGGTTGGAAACCGGGCCAAAGACATTGCCTTGCTCAGGTAATTTTCTAACAGGTAGTATTTCAAGGCTATTATGGTGTTTTGAAGACCTGTCTTGAGTGTGTCTGCTCCCTGTTGTGGTGGATTAGGGAAGATGGGTTGCCTCTGTTGCTGGAGCATAGTGTTTTTGTAAACTCCAGAGATCATGGCTTGCAGGGGGAAGTCTGTGGCACTGCTTTCATGTTCCATTTACCATGTATGATTGCACATGCACCTAAGCAGACATCTAAAATTTAGAGGAATTAAGTCCTTAGCTCAGGAACCTAAATGAGTTAGTCTGGTTTAGTTGATAAGGTGATGTTAGGTCATAGGTTGGACTTGATGATCTCAAAGGTCTTTTCCAACCTAGTTAATTCTCTGAGTCTCTGTGACTGAGACAGGAGAAACGGGTGTTTCCACTTTCCATTGTCTTTAGGAGATGTATGTTCATCCATAATTGTTGTTTCTATGTATCCTCCTACCAGAGGGATACCTCTCTGGAAGGAGCCACCCTGTGGGCTCTTTGCTGAATTCAGAGCTGGTGGCTGTGGTTTGTCAGGGAGTGCAGGACTGGATGCTGGCATCAAGCAATTTCTCAGGCAGTGCAGTGGAGTGATGGAGTGGCTCAGTAGTATCTGCCTAGTTTACACAGTTGTGGTCCCATGTGCTGTATGCTTTTCTGTTCTTGCTCTTAATATAGATGCTGGGGAGCTCTTGAGAGCCTGTTGGTTCAAGCAGGTCAGTAGAATTGCTGCATGGTGCTAGACCTCACCAAGTCAGGGCGTTTGCCCTGCAATGTGGGAACAGAGTGATCAAGAGCTTTGGACACAGTGTTAATAGAAACACTCATGTTCAGTTCTACTTTGCCTTCAGCTGGGTTTTCTTCTTCTCTCCCTGTCTTAACAGCAGTGTGTTTTAGGGCAGATGTCACTGTTGATGCCAGAAGTTAAATGAAATGTTACTTGATGCTCACATGGTTGTATTCACCAATGACCAGCCCCGAGGTGTGTGTGTCTAGCTGTAGAAGGGGAGAGGTAAAAGCATAGGGATTTGAGTTACTCCCATTTTCTGCTTCAGATGGTCATTCTTCCTTTTGTCCCACATCCAGGGCTCAGTTTTATAGAAGCTCACAAGTCAGGTTTGGTTTGCCTGGTACTATGATGCTCCATATAAATCTGCTGCTGTCGTTTTCTCTGCTGCCTCTGAACCCCACAGGCATCAGAAATTCAGTCCTGTTCCTCTTCAGGATGAGCAGAATTCCTTTTTCTTTCCCCTTGCCAAATTTTGGGCTTCTGCCCTTTTCTGGAATAAGCACAAAGGGACAGATCTAGAACTGAGTTTTAACTGCATTCCTGCCTGGCTCTTTTTTATGGTTTAAAATCAACCCTTGGCCAGAAGTTTGTTGGTTTGGTTTTTTTTTTTTCCTTTCATGTATTTTTCCTGGAATACACACTGTTATTCACAGTTGGATAGGTCTGATGCAAACCAGTGGAGTGAGTGCCTGAGCTCTGACTGTAATCAAGCAAGCACTTTTACTTTATGTTTAGAGACAAAGGCAGCCATTAAGCACACTTTCCTGACTCTTGGGTGACAGGCATCAGCCCTGCAAAAGCTCTGCTGTTTGAACTCCCTGAAGCCTCCTGGAAGCTGGTGTCTGCTGAATATTTGTTCCTTCAGCATTGCACGCAGCATGTGTGATGTCCTGGCAGGTGGGTGCAGGGCTGAGGGCAGCAGGTCTCCCCACTGTGCTCCTGGCCTCAGTGTGCATGCACCAGGTCCTCTGCCCCAGGAGATGACCAAGAAGGAAGCCCAGATTCCTGCCAGTCTGACTGCCAAGACTTTGCTACACAGTGCTTGAAAATACCCTCCAGGCAGGACTGCATTCCTGACTGGATTTGTACATCTGCATGCTCTGCAGGTTGCACAGCCAGAGGTGCAGGTAGGGGTGGGGTAAGGCTTAGGTTTCCCCTCACTGACAGCCCCTTGGGAAGCAAAAAGGAATGCCCTTCCCTCCAGATGGGAAGGAGAGGCCAGAGCATGGGCTGATGATGTGGGTTCACCAGAGCACATACTGTGCATAGATAGTGCCAGTCCACTGAAGATTAAAGAGCTTCCCAGGGTCTGGTGGTGAGAGCTGTGCAGACATTTGTCATCTTCTGCCTGGTAGAGGGAACAAAAACGTGACTTGTTTTAAGGCTGGCAACAAGCCATTTGCTCTAGAGCTGCTGCATTTTCTCAGTTATTTTCCCCCTAGCTGAGGCTCCTGGTTTTATGTGCTCACCTGCCTTTCTCAAGGACTTTCAGTGAACCAGAGGTTCTCCATGTTGCCACACTGTCATAGAGCACAATGCAGTGCTTCTGTTCAGAGCATTTTTCTTCCTCCTCTTTGTCGCCTCTTTTTTTTTCCCAGTCACCCATGCCATGCAGAGGAGCACTACTGCTGAATTAGAAGGAACATGTGCTTTGAAGCTGGGATCTCATACCAAATTGACCATGGTCTTCCTCAGTCCCAGGATCTCTGCTTGCAAATGCCTGCCTCTACAGTGTCAGAGCTCAAGTGTTTGCATTGGCACTGCTGGTTTGCTTGAATTTCTGTTTGCTCTCTGTTTTCACTATGTTTTAATCCAGCCTGGCATTCCTAGAAACTGGCCAATTTATCATCCAGGGTCTAGCTGTATGTCATAGAATGGAAACCTGGAGATTCACCAATGTATGAGTATTCACATTAGGTATTGTAAGTATTACATGAGGTTTTCAAGCATCCTGTAGATAGCTTACTCAGGTTCTAATAACATTTGCCCTGGCCAAGATGCTTTCTTCCATCCCCTTCAGTCCCTAGAGGTGAGTGATTGCAGATTAGTTAGATGATAGCAGGAATTTTATCCTGGCCACAAACAGTTCCAGCAGAGGATTTTATTGATGGGCTTTCATAGCTAAGAGTTAATACAGCTGGGAAAGCACTTTTCTGAAAGCTGTACTGCATTTAGTTTTAATGAAGGCAGAAACTGTACTTGCCTCAGAGTGATTTGAGTAGGAGCAGTCATCCCTTATCTCTGCTATGACCTCTAATATGAGTGGCAGGAGAAAATTAAGGTACTATCTTGTTGCTAAGACTCACAGGAATGAAAATCTGGTGAAGTGCCTAGGTCTCAGAGAGTGGTGACTGAAGCCAGTCCATTTCTCAGCTTCAGCTCCTACTAGGAAGATGATCTTGTCAGTACATGCCATCTTATTTAAGAGTGGCAGAACCGTGGTAGGAAACAGTTATGTCCCAGCATGAGTCAAACAGCAAAGGGATTGCTAATTTAGGCTTCAAAACTGCCCAGCATGAGCAGCTCTGGGAAAATGGGTTGTGAAATTGTTGGTGCAGGAGTGAAGAGGGCTGAAGTCAAATTTCTCAAGGACAGAGACTATCAGTCTCAGAGACACTGCAGTCATTGAGTAAGTGACAGCACATGATAAGTGGCACAATGGAACAGCTCCTAGTGTTGGCATCACTGCTTTCCTCTCTGCTTCTCCAAGCTATGTCAGTGGCGGGCACTTAGCATGCCCTGTAGACGTCTGGTTGCTCAAGTGTTTACATTTCATGCATATCTGCTCCTGGTCTTTTTATCTGATGTTCAAGCAATGTGTAGCCTTGCAGAATTTGGCTCTAAGGTTTTTCAAGGTGGTTATTCTTACACCAGGCTCTGCCCCTGAGATGTAGGGGTGAGTCACTTGTGCATTGCTTCAGGTGGCAAATGGAGTGGCAGCTACATAAAGCAATGCTTAACTGCAGAATTAAAGACATGGGGTACAGCTCATGAGAGAGATGCTTGATGTTCTCTATCACTTTTCATATATCACTTCAGGTTTTAGATGTCCAGGTCGTTTGAGGTCCCCTCTGGAGAGTCTCACAACTTGTCCTGGTGAAACAGTGAGGACTCTGCATGGCTTTGCCGGCCACAAATCCCTGTGCTGATTTCTGGCTAGGCAAGGGCTTTGTAGACTCACAAGAAAGGCTTGTGTTGGGAAGAAGCAGACAGGTTGGGGTGTAGAAAAACAGGTATCGAGCCCATTGGATCATAGCCCATTATGGTTTCTGTTTGACTGCAATCTTAAAATGCTGTACTCCAAGTTGTCTGCAGAAATGTACCAAAGATTGCCTAGTACTGCATCAGTAATTACTACTGGTGTCACCTGTGATAGCAGAGAGCCTTCTTCCTGTGTGGCTGACAAAAGTATTTCTAACCTTTTCATCTTTTGATCTGTGCTGAGTTGACTAGTAAATCTACCCCTGATGTGCAGCCTTCGACATTGTAGACTCTACTGAATTTAATTTGCATTTCTGTGCTCCATCTAATCAGACAAGGATATTACAAGGACTCCAGTTATGCTTTGTAGATCAGTTATCCTCTCCTGAGCTAGCAGTTTACAACTGAAAATTGCACAACAAGACATCTTTTATTCCCTTACATTCTTTCCAGTGAGCAGTGAAACATGTAAATCCTGGACATAGTTTGAACATAGTAGCTCCCACCATCGCAGTGTAGCCTGACTCATTTATGTCAATTTTACATTCGCTGCTTATCTGTAAAAACTAGGAATTATGATTATAGCTTGTCATTCCAAAATCTAGAGATTGGGTTACTCAGAAAATATAGAAGACATATACTTAATGGCTTGCATACCAGAGAAGGGTCCAGTGATGACTGGACACAGCACAGCAGGGTGGAAAATACATGCAGAAAATTGCATTTAGAAGCAAGGAAATTAGAAAGGATGAGAGGAGGATCCAGATGTACTCTTAGCAGTGGTATAATGTAGAAAAAAAATATTGTATCTTCTACAGGAGAATGAGACATATTAACAGACTTATTTTTCTGTTGTCTCTGCTAATCTTTCAAAGTGGAAGTAGATAACTCCCCTAGAAATGGGAAGGGGGGACAGGAAAAGGAACTAGTTTGGGACTGGATCTACAAGAGAAGTTTCCATTCAACCATCTACCTTGTAATGTGATTTTGTGTCTGCCGATCTGGACCTTCTGATAAACAGTGTTACTTGTTCCTGTGTTGGTGTTTTTTTTTCGCTAACAGGGTGGTACTGCTGGGATATGTTCCTTGAGCTTTTATTGAAGCATCATCCTCATTACATAGGTGAGACAATAGAAAGATGGCAATAGCTCGTGTCTTGCCAGCAGCAGCCAAAGATTTCTTTGTTAAAGAGCACTTTAAAAACTTTCTAGCCAATAACATATTGCTAAAGCTTACAGACAACTGTTCTAGCCAATCACTAAAAGCACATATACACTTGCTTCACACAGTGCTTGCTTGTCTGCTCTCTATTAACAATACACAGTACTTCATTATTAAGCTTAAAATCTTCTACTATCTTGCTAAGCATGTTTTTCTGCAGTCTTAAGGTCTATCTTAGCCAAGCCTAAAACTCAAGCTATTGTTTAATGTCTTTGCTTGCTGAACTATTGTAACTTTTTCTACTTTCAGATTTTGCAGCTGCAGCTAGTTCTAAGTTTTCTGTTATTTCTGTTTCTAAGGCCTGCTTTTACAGCTTTCTGGAAATCTTTTTACTTTTACTATTTCCCACAGTTCCAACAAATCAAAGAATGTTAATCAGGACAGCTGAATTACTAAGTGTTGGCCTTAAATGTTTTCCAGGTTTTTTTATCCTCTGAGGTCATGGTTTCCTAGCTTTTACTTTGTCTGCTAGAGGCAAGCAGTGTAGTATTTCACTAGGTAGCTGGGTACCTAGTAGCAGATGAGCTGGTATTACAGCTGCAGGATGCATCCCTCCAAGGCCTGGCTAGCTTCTTATCCAGCTGTAGCCAGGAGGGTGAGCTGAACAAGATGTAGTTCCATAAAGGAATGAAATCAGAATGCAACAAATGCTATTTCATAATTAGCTCACTGCAATAGATTCAGAGGAACAGTGTGCTGACATATCCGTGTTAGTTGTTCACGTGACATAAGCTAGGCTGTCCTGGACCCTGCATTGCAGTGCAGCATGTTTTGCAGTGCCCTGCTTATGCACAATGAATCTCCTCTCGAGGGATGAGCATAGAGCGCTGATGATGTTGTAGGACTGAGGTATGTGAAGTGGGAGATCAGGGATCAGAAGCTCCAAACATGTGCTCTTGGTGTCAGAACACCTGGCTGCATAGTCTCTTCTCCCTTAACTCTGCTCCATCATGCTCTGCTGTAATTACTTCTGACGCATACCAGAAACTTGGCATTCAGTGAAAAGGAATGGCTGAGCCCAAAGGATGAGCCCAAAGAAGGCTGAGCCCAAAGGATGTGTTCAAGGATGCCAGGCAAAGCTTGTAAGACAAGGTGTAGAGTAGGGGCAGGCTTTGGTGTTCAGGAGGAGGAGATGGAGAGTCTTACTTGCAAGTGGTAGCTGGAGGCAAGTTTCTGCAAACAGGTCCTGTATGCTGCAGGGGAAGTGGGTGCTGTTCCTGTTGTGTTCCTGCAAACTCCCATGTGTCTCTTGATCAGGGTGATCAGGTGCTGTGGTGCCCCCCATGTCTCACCTATGGCCTGTGTCCTCAGCCAGCTCTGCAGCAGCACTGCAATTCCTGATTGCCACTTCTGTAGTGGGCTTTGACTAGAGTTGCTCTGAGGATCTGGGGGAAACTCTTTTCTACCAAAAGTTTTGTGAAAAGGCCAGAGAGGCCTAAGTTTGAAAGAAAACCATGAACATGTTAATGTAATCTTGATAATAGTTTGAAAAAGGCTATACTGTGATTATTATTGGGATAATATGGGATGGAAAAAGAGCCTGGTGTTTCCAGGCTGAGAAATTATAATATGAAGACTTGGCTTTAATTCTGAGACCTGCCCTTGCATTTCTGCCTGTACTATGCCTTCTGTTCTGCCTATGTATAATATCAGGATTAACAGTGCTGTGTGGAGCTGTCAGGGAGATGTTGCAATGAATACTGCTGTGCCAGTACTTGGAAATAGCAGTAGCAAAAGAATCCACAGGAACAGAGGATGGTAGCATGCTGCTTCTGCTGTTGACTTTCCTAAACAAATACAGCCTGGCCACATGCTTTCACACTCTAGGTTCTTTTTTTTTTTTTTTTTTTTTTTTGTTCCTTTCCTAGCCTGAGAATCTAGTTCCCTTATTAGTAACAAGCCATTTCAGTGGCCTTTTAGGGAGGTAGAACAGGGCTGTTACTGCAAAGCAAGCTGAGGTGACATGGGAGGTAGTCTGTCTGCTTTGAATGAAGGTGGATTTAGTTCCCCAGGAAGTCTAGGTTTTTCACATGAAGTGAAGCTATGTTACTTAATTAGACTTCAAATATTTTCTTTCAAGAGCTAAGAATGTATTTTTGGTGAAAAAATAGAAAGAATGCATCAAGATTACAATACATACACTTTCCTGGAAGGGTACAAAATCTGTCCTGTAAGCAGCAGACAAATAATTACATAGGACAAAAGCAAATACAAGAATGGGGTTATTTTGCTTACTTTCTCCACTGATCTGTTAAAATGTCTTTTAATCTCAGGTGATGCTGCTTTTTTTTATGATGTTTCCTATTAACGGATTTAGTGAATGTGGATTTTGTTTATTTATGTTGCTTTAATTTTACCATGAATTTTATTAATACTGACAGCGGCCCAGTATGGCAGAGGCCCAGCAGTAGCTGGGTATTTTGTGTATTTTCCTCTTAATAGACCTCAGTTTCTCTAGCAGGAATTAGATTTTCACGTTTGGAAAAATCATATTCTAAAACACAAGTGCTTCAGAGGATAGTGTTGCACCAGTGACTTTACATACTTTTGTGGAGGGGAGGATAGCTGTTGTGTCCTGCTTTCCTTATTTTCAGGGCCCTAGTGAGTGTAAATGAATTATTTTGGAGACTGGAACAGTATTTCACATTTCTGTCACCAATGGGCCTGTTAAGAAAACAGCAGGAGGGTAAGTGCCTTTCAACTGGGGAAGTGGGTGTGTTGGCAGATGCTGTTTTGCAGCCTGATGTTCTTGAGAGTTTTGTCTCATGAGTGCTTTTTCTCATGGTTAAATGAGTTAAGCTGGGTCATGGCAAGTTTTAGTTCAAGCCTATGTGTCATGTTGATGGATTTTTGTTTAGTGCCGGGATGATGTACAATTTCCTGTAGGCTTCTTGCAGTGTGAAGAGCATCCCTTTGCTCCTGGATGTGTTGCTTGCCGGGTAAATATGTATTGGCTGAAGCAGATTTTGAAAAGAGTCAGGTGGGTTACAAGAACAAGTCTTTGTAGTCTCAGTATTATTTGGACTCTTATATTCCAGTCTGCATCTAAAAATCTCTGCTGGGATAACCCAAAGTCTGCTTAATTTTGGATTTTTGAAAGAGCTATTTAAAGGGTCCTGTTTCTTTTCAGTGAGACTGTTTGTTAGAAGATGTTAGGTCTGAATCTCCTCACTATTACTTTGCCTGTGTTGTGACAGCACCATCATCAATGTCAGTGCAGAAGGAGTGTGAACAAGTGATTTTCCAGCTGTTATGCAATGTAACAGCTCAGATTGCTGGAGGTGAGAAGATGGCTTCTTGCTGGTTTGGCCGTGCTCTCAGCTGTGTTGCTATGTAACAGAGGTGCTGAGGGAAAGCATCCGCACGCTTTCTGGCCTAGAGCAGAGTGAAGGTTTCCTGTGCTGAGTATCTTTTCCATGGATTATGCTTACAGCAAAGATGGCAGGATAGACAAAGACAGGTGCAAACAGTCATCTTTCAGTGATCTCAGGTGGTGACATTTTTGGAAATGTGATATAACTTAGGTCAAAGGAGATTTGAACCTTTTGCACATATGACTCACACTTCTTATTAGCATTGATACAGCATTGTTATCATATGGAATAAATCAGGAGGAAGACTGACTTGGGTAATACAAGCCATGTCCTTGAGTGCTGTAGCTTAAAGGGTCTTTCAGCACAACCCTGGTAGCTGATGCTTATTCTTTCTCCCCACTGGGTTGTTCATAGCCAGAAGGCAAGGAATCATATTTTCTCAGGTACAACTAAAAGTGTGTGGGAAAGGGTTTATTTTTCCACTAGAATTTTCTAGCTCTCAGTAAGATCTCCCTCTTTTGAATTGCAGTGTGATTTTAATTTTGTGACAACAGGAAACCTGGAAGGGATCTGACATTTTTGTATCTCCAAATTTTAAAATTTTAATTCTCATTATATCTGCATGTAAAAGTTAATTTCTTTTAGTCCCACTGACTGCCAGTGATTTTGAATTGGGCTGAAAGAGTCCCAGGACTTTTGAAATGTAATATCTTATATACGGGAACTCAATCATAGGTTGATTCTCTTTGGACAGCCCGTTTTGAAAAACTTCACTCTGATATTCAGAAAGCTGGATGGGGTATGCATTATGCTGACTTCCTGGGCTTGTTCTGAAATTCTGATAGCTTTGATTTCCTTCTGCCCGGCATTTCCAAGAGCGCCTGTTTGCTTGCTATCTTGGCAGTCATTAAAAGATCCAGCTGTTCTATGCAGATTTCTCATGGGCTTTCAAGTTTCTGACAGTGTAAGGCAGTAGGGAAAGACTAGAACTCTCTACCTGTGAATTCTGTTAGGTTGGAATCAGGAGAAGTTTTCTTCTCAGGAAGGCTGAACAGACATTGGAACAGGCTGTCCAGGGAGCAGTCTGGTGGAGTCACTGTTCCTGGCGGTGTTTAAGAAAAGACTAGATGTGGCACTTGGTGCTGTGGTCTGTTTGACAAGGTGGTGTTTGGTCATGCATTGGATTTATGATTCAAAGGTGTTTTTCAACCTAGATGACTCTGTGATTTCTGTGATTCTGTGACACACATTCCTGTTCAAGTGTGTGTGTGTGTGCATATGAGCGTGTTAAGCTGAAGCAGCAGTGTGATGGGAGGTGACACATGTGAAGGGGATCTGAGAAAGACATGGAGTTAGTTGAGAGATAGGGTTTGGTAGAGACATGATTTGTCAAGAAGGATTGGAGTACTGGGAAATCAGAATTCTCTTTGTAAGACTTACTATTTCAGTGGGATTTTGGGTTTTTTTTTTCCTTCTGGCATAAAGACTTGTAGAAGGGACTCATCTGTGGCAGAGATTACTGCAGTGCCTTGGCTGCAGTCTCACTTTCAGCAACCTTTTCTGGTTACTAGAAATACCTTGAGAGTATGTCTGTGCTGTAGGAATGAGTTGAGTGGCCTCTGAACTCTGTGGGTATCCATGAATAATTTCTGCTCAGTAACTAAATTAACAGCTAATTCAACAATGACACTTGGTATATTAAGTGGGTTTGTAAGATAAACTGACTGGTTTAATTTAATAAAAAGGAAATTGAAGGACCTGCAGTTGGCAGTTATTAAAGTTCCTGACTGAGCTGTTTTGCAGACAGCTACTGAGCTCATATGATGTAGATGATTTTTTTTATCACCAGGTCTCATGATTCTGAGAAAATTATAACCACCACTGTGTAAATAATCTCCAAGATGACTTGTTTTGTCATGTAACAAACAGAAACATTTCGTATCTTGTGGGTTTGTGGAGTTTAACAAAACTGCCAGGGAGCATATGCTTTTCTATAGTCTTTCTTCTCAGAAATTAATTTTTGGGAAGATTATCATATTAATTTGATAGCTGACTTTTTCTCTGCATGCATTTCTTTTCACTGCTCTAGATGGCTCTTAATTATTGTGTGTACAATATATGGTTTTTACCCAATTTCAGGTTTGTAGTTGTTGGGGTTTAATCCCAGCCAGCAATCCAGCAACCAAGCCCCAGGCAGCAGCTTGGTTATTCCTACATGAATGGGATCAGGGAGAGAAGTGGAAGGGTAAGGGGTAGAAAACTCATGGTCAACCCAGATAAAGACAGTTTAAAAGGAAAAGCAAAAGCCATACACATTCCCTGCTTCCCATGGGTGGGCAGGTGTTTGGCATCTCCAGGACAGCAGGGCCCCCTCATGCCTCACAGTGATTTGGGAGTACAAATTCCATCACGCCAAATGTTCCCCGTTCCTCCTTCTTCTCATCCTGAAATATGAGCAAGAAGTCTCATGGTCTGGAATATCCCTTTGGTCAGTCTGGGTCATCTTTACTGGCCGTGTCCCCTCCCATCCTTCAAGCCATCCTCTAACTTCCTCACCAGCTTGGCAGTACAAAAAGCAGGAAAGGCCTTGGCTCTGTGTAAGCCCTGCTCAGTAATAACAAAAACATCTCTGTGTTATTAACCCTGTGTGCAGCACTAACCCAAAACACAGGCCCACACTTGACACTGTGAAGAAAGTTAACTCTACCCCATCCAAAACCAGCACAGTGTTACGGCAGCAACTGAACCCTTTTTAAGAGGGCAGAACAAATTTGAAAAAAAGGCTAGAGGTTGGAGGAACCTATCAGTCAATAGACCTCTTGGTTTCATTTCAGCAATCACTTTTCAGGGCTGGTAAGATCTGGTATTCTGGTATCACGTGAAAAAGGAAAGTTCTGGGCAAAGTAGCCTGACCTAGAAAATGAGGAGTGTTTCAGAGATAACTAGGAAAATAAGGCAACAAACCTTTTAGAGAACAAAAATTCCCAAGTATTATATCACTTCAAAATGGAGATGGACCTGGGCAATTCAATTGATACTACTATTGTAGGAAATGACAGTTTGAGACACCTTGCTTAGCTTTGTCCATAAATTCTAGTATGGCTTGTAAAAACAGAACTTGTTTCCTTTTTGCCCTTTTTTTTTTTTTTTTTGGTCTGAATACAGGTAATATATGGTATTCTGCTTACTTTACTTTCTGAAATGAGCCTTTTTTTTCAGCATCCTTTCCTTAAGAATAGAGCTTGGCAAGAGTAGTAAGCACATAATGAGTTAGGCATCAAAGGCTGAAGAACTATCACAGGGATGTTGCAACTCAGCCTTTCCTAACAGTTTATCTGTCTAGAGTTGCTGTGTTCATGCCTGAAGAAGCATATACTTTATAGCATAAGAGCATTTCGTTATGACCATTAAAAAGACTTCCTGAATTAAATTTATTTTCTTGTCCCAAGGTAAAAGTAAACCAAAATGATGCATGGAAATGAAGCTAATGGTGTCTTAAATAAAGTGCAGGAAACTGTACAGTGACCCAGGGAAATCCATTCCTCTTCTTTCCTTCCCATATTAGTTTCACATTGTACCCCACACATTTGCTGTTGCAATCTGATGTCTTCTTCTTGTGGACCATAATTTGCTGATTTTTTTGTTTGCTAACTGTCTTCTGTAGGCAGGATGCCTTCTCTTTCCTCAGGCTTCTTTTGTCCTGAATTGATTAAGTCAGTATCTTGATCCTTTCTGGTAGCTTATGTTTGCAAGCCTCTGAACAATCTTCCTTTTCTCTTCCAGACTCTGAATTTGTTTCTGTCTCAGTAGTGTACAAAGCAGAATGCAAGAGACTGGCAGAGGCCTTGACAGGACTGGATAAGACAGCTTAATTACCTCCCAGTTGTTATGTATTACACTACTGGAAACTGCTTTGGCAAAAACATCATATTGTTGATTCACAAATTTTCTAATGCCTTGCCACCCACAGATCCTGTGATGGTATGACTACCTTCTCAATAATCCCTCATGTTTATTTTTGTATTGATCCTGATTTTTGCTTCCCACATTTTGATTTGATCCACCTGAGATTATCCTTTCATTTTACCATAGCTGTTGTGAAATACTGTGCTATCTCCAAAAAGGAAGTTCTGGTGACCTTTTTGACCTTGGAATTAAAACAACCTGACCAAAAATGAAAAAACCAAACCAAAACAAACCAAAACCCCACCAAAATTTGTTGTAATAAATCTTCATCTACTGAGATAGAGACCCAGGAGTTCAAAATCAATTTTGTTATTTTTAGCTCCTTAGCCTATTACAGAAAGGCACATTTAGTTTGCAGTGAGAGCCCCTGTCCTGGGAAGACTTCATAAATTAGCTTGCCTAAACATACTACCTGTTTCTAAGTCTAAAAAGTCCTTTGATTTCTGTGCCCATTTGGTTTGGAAGCTCAAGAGATATGACCAGCTTGAAACCCAAATTTGTCAGAAATGTATTTTAATTGTAATTGTGCATTTATTCTATTAATGTAGTAAATCCCATAAGCATTTATTGAATATCAAATACTTATTAAATAATGTCAGAACATATGAAGAATAAAATGAAGTGTGGAAGGATTATGGTGTTTTAGTTCATTCAGCTGTGCCAGTTTGTGCAGCGATCCTGAGTGCAGTGTGTTTTGCAGTGCTGCACGAGTCCCAGGCCATGTGTGACTGCAGACTCCTGAGCTGTGGTACAGCTGTGCTCAGTAGCACAGGGCACTGTGTGTGCTCTAGCTAAAGTCCATGTTTGGTGTGCATTGCTTGGAAAGAGAAGCAGCAAATGTTTTGGGAGCTCTAGCAATGTGTCTGAGGTTGTGATATTTCACATCTGCAGAGGAGGACTTCTGCAGTTAGAAGCTTTACTGCCAGCAGTGAGTCTGTGCTCCAGGCTTCTGGTAGTTCCTGGTGAGCTGTTTCAACAGGTTTGGTGCATCCATCTGGTCATTCTGTGAAAAGGGAACCTGGTAGTAGCACTTGGGCTGTTTGTTGACTGTGGGGCTTTTTCCCCCTCCAGAATATGTGCTTTCTGCAAGGCTTCTTTCGTATGTTTGCTGTAGTTCTTGACAACACCTTTGAAAGACACCCCATGCTTTGTTTTTGAAGAGAACAGGGCTGAGGATTAAGAACCTTATGACAAAAGCAGACATATTTTATTGTGTCAGCAGTTAAGAATGTAAAAGACTGTAAAAAAACTTTTTACAGAAGGCGACCACAGGACTCCCTTTCTACAGCTGCTCCCTTCCCCTCTAGTAACCTGTCAATGTCTAGCTGCCCTTCAAAACTAGGATAAAAGTTTCAGAAGACTGTCTGGGTTTAGTCAAAACAGTTACTTATGCAGCTAATGCTTTGTTACTTATGTTCCCTTCCAAATGAGGGAAATTGACTTACAGGTTGGTGGTCATTTAATACTTTTCTTTGACTTGTTAAATTAGGAATTTTCTTATAGGGTAGATAAAGCTGTGAAGTCTAATGAATGTGATAAGAAAATTGAATGGACATAAGCAAGTAATGTACAAAATATTTTTTCTGGTGGCCAGTTTTTTTGAGCACTGTCCACCAGCAGGTCTGCCCTTGTTATGCCCAAATATTCATTGCACCATTTTGCAGCAGGGGAGCAGGAGCTGTGGAGGTAGGAGAGGAAGATGAGAGGAGAGGAGAGAAAGACTTGAAAGAACAGCCTTGGACTACCTGAGCATGGCAGAAAGGCTGAAGTAAGCAAATATTTTTGTTAAAAAAGAAGTGCTGTTATGGACCATCAGGAAAAGAATAGAACTGATACTGGTTTAATCAGAAACTTACTGATGAGGGGAAGGTGAGAAGATACCAGGTGAAAGTAACTATTTCTAAGGCTTCTAAAGGAACTAGCACAGGATACTACTAACTGCTAGGCAGCCTGTTTGAACTTTCATGGAAAATAAATGAGATCCACCGAAACTAAACTAGGCAAATGTAGTAACAGTCTTTAACAAGATAAAAGCCATGTCCCTGGAAATTGTTAAGCAGAAAGTTGAATTAAAACAATTTTCAAATGTTATGAAGGTCAAACATGTCAGCTCTTATATCAAAAACAGTTTTTCAACTATTTTGAATTGAAATTGAATTAGGCCTTTCTGCTGGTAGAGGATTGCAGACCATTCTGTGTAGTGCTGTTGCAACAATTCCATCAGTACAGAAAAAATTATTATAGGCTTAAAGTATTAATTATTTTTATTTTATGATTGTTTAGGTTTGATTTTTGATGAAGGTTTTCAAAATGTGCAGTCATGTCATGTATGATTGCCTGGTGTTCCTGGATGACTCCTCTGTCTGACCAAAATTTAAATCATCACTGTGCTGCACCAGATACATCTTTGATACAGTGTACTGAGGGTTGGCCCAGTTGCTTTTGAGTTTCATGGAGTCATTCAAGATAAAAGGTTGTGCTGACAAAATTTTGAGGGCCTCTGGAGCAGAGCTGTGTGATTGCTGAGTAAACTGAAAACATGGGCCTGATGAAATGTGAGTAAAATTGTCTCTATGTTCCATCCTGGATAAAAAATAAATGTGCTAAAATATTTTCTAAGGGCCTCTGCAGAGGAGTGATATATTCCTAGCACAGGCTGTGTATCTCTAGCAGACAGGCTGGGAACACATTCATGATTTGGATTGACATTTATCTGACCATCCTTCTTGCGAAAAGAGGACTTCAGAGAAATGCTGCATTCCGTTGCTGGAATAGATTGTTTCCCTGGCCAGTGATAGAGAATGAAGTAGTTACTTACTAGGGTGTACAGCCTTCAAGTTTTGTTTTGCTTGATTTGAACTGTTCAGGAATGTGTTGGACATGCTGAGAGCCTGCTGTATGAGTCAGGTTTGCGCCTTTTGAGCAGTAGTGCTGCTGTTTTGTGTTTGTGAGCTTGCACTCTTCTGGTGTGAACAAAACAAGCAGGATTGTTCTCAGGTAGCAGTTCTGTCCTCTTCATCTGAAAGGTCTCCTGGAAGGAATTGTACAGGGGGGATTGCAGTAGAGGCTGCAGAGGACTGGGGTTCTGGGTTTGGCACTAATCTTTGATGATGAGCAGAGGACATACCAAGGGTGTGAGTTATTTCCCTGTGATCTCATTCTCACCATTTATGGGTGGATTTGAAAGCACTTCCTTCCACAGTGCTTCTTGTCATCAGGCAGAGAATCAATACTGCCATGTCAGGAGAATCTGATACATCACCCTGCAGCTCGAATTTCATACTGAAATATTGACACCTTTTGCTGTTGTGTCCAGGAAGTATGGAGAGCCACATTATAAAAAGTAAATGTGACAGCACTTAACATGTAACCATCAGGAAGGACCCTACCCTTCTTCCCTCCTTTGGAGCAGCAGAAAACTGGGAGCACTGAATTAAGTGAGCTCTGACTGGACTTGTCAGGTCCCCACACCACCAATGGCACTTTCATTGACTCAGTGGCTTATTTGCATAGTCACACAGTCAGAGTGGATGCCAGCAGGTCACAAGTAAGCCTGGAAGAGGGGGCTTGGAATTGAAAAGGAAGAGAATTTATATAGAGCTCTGGTTTGTGCAGCAAGAAGGGCTTCAGCCCATGTATCACAACCAGCTCAATGTGCTCTTATAGTGTGAAATCCTATTTTTGAGTACAAGAAGGCGAGTAGAAGCAAAGTGAGACACTAGCAAGTGTTACACCTAATTTTCAGCACTGTTCAGCTAGAAGCATGTAGCTGGTTAGGGCTGAATTTTTGGAAAGTGATGTGCATGCACATAACAAAAGGCTCTAATGTCCTCTATGCTTGAAATTGGCATGTGCTTTCACTGCATTTTGGACTTACAGAGATCACAGTGATGTGCAAAGTATCCAGTGGCTTCTGAAATCTCTTCCAAAACTTACATTTCCTTTTTACATTAATTCCAAACCTCTCAGCAGATGCTGGAGGTGTGATCATGCTTCTGAGGGTTCTGGGATTTTTATAAGAGTTTGAAATGCAGTTTTGAGGGATGGTGATTTCTTTCCATGTTTGATCTGTCACAAACAGATGTTATTCTATATAAGGTTTGCTGTATCTATACAAGATGTTTGATGTGAATTTAATTTTCAGAACCAAGTGCATTGAACAACACAATAAGTATGGCATGTTCTGAACAGGAACCTCTGTTGTCATGTTAGGTTTTGTTTTATTAAATCTTGAATGGTGCAGAGCCTGAAAAACTGGCATGGCTGGGAGAAACACAAGTCTGGTTTTGGTGGAGGAGTGGTTTTGGATGAGTGTTCTTAGGGCAACATCTAGGAAGATTCCTACACTAGCAGGACTCTTGTGGGCTTTTCTTTCCTGATGAAATACTGCTGTGTCTGAAAAAATTAGGCAAGAAGTAATACTGACATTTCTTTGTCGTCAGTGAGTCCCTGTACTGCTCATGTGTAAGGAGGCAAAAACACTCCTAAGTGTGGACTCATAGAAAGCAAGCTAGTGCATCTCATAAAAAAACAGCTGCTAGTAAGGAAAGGGAGGTTTGGAGCTAGGGCTGCTTTGGAGGGCAAACAGGCACGGCTTTGGAAACAGACTCCTGAGAGAATGCAGTGTAAGAACTGCAGCGTTAGGGTGCACTGTGTGTTGTGGCATGCTGGTGTGTAGTGCTGGGAAGGGCTCCCTGTGAGCCGTGACACAATCCAGTCCATAGGGGCCCTCACGGTCAATGACTCTGGTGAAAGATTCCCTACCTGGGAATGACGCGTCGCTGGTTCTCAGACACCGCGTGTCCAGTTCTTAGCACGCAACTTTGTGTCAGAAATTGTTAGTTAGGAAGTTTACAGATGAGTCAAAAATACCAATAGGGCAGCATTTTTCCTATGCTCAAATGAATTTGTAGAAGTTTATGTTTATGAGAGTTTCTTTTTTCTGTGATGGATTTTGACACAAGTTTTTCAATTTCAGCTTTATTTTCTTTGCATATTTGTATGGGAGGAGTGTGTTTTAATCCTTTCATGTGTATGAATATTTTAAAAAACCCCATAGAAGCTGGGGTATGATGTGGGATATGTAGAATATTGCAGGGGCTGAATATGTGCTCTATGTTATTTATTCTGTGTCACAATTCATAGCATCAGTGATTGATATCAGAGTAATCTCTGAACTCTTTTATCCTTAATCCAGTGTCACAACACTGCATAGACACAAGGCTTGTGGACCTGCATCTCAGATTTTAACTGAAGAGACAGAAGCATAAGGAGCTCCAGTAGGTGTTGCCTGACACTGAGAAGGGCACACTACTAGCAATGTAATGATGCAGGAGGGAGGCGTACTTCTGGAGATCTTTGGGGTGATTAACAGTAGTGAAATTTAACCCAGGACTTAGTACACGTTGTGTTCTCATTCAAATGTAAGTTTTAAAGGTAGACTTTTTGTAGTACAAGTCTCATGCCTATCCTGTACAGACCTTCTTGACGGTTTGTTGATCAAAAAATGGGGCTGAGTCACTTGATGTTTTCACATCCTTTACAATCTTTTACACCAGAGCTTTTTGCTTTGGTGCTGAATATCACAGGCCATAAGTCAATATATTCTTGCATTTTTCCGTACAGAGAGTTGCTGGTTGAGTTGATACCAATTAGACTGTGGCTTTTTCACATAATTTCTGAAAAGCATTGCCCTGCCTAGCCCAGGAAAACTACCCAGTAATCCACTTTGAGCCCAAGGTGTAACATGCCCATAAGATAAATCCTGACATCCTTTGTTGTCGTTTCTGTTCATTTCATCACACCCCAGAGCCTGCCTGCTTATCTTGGACCATTTTAATCTTGCCAGTCAGACTTATGTAATCACGGTGACTTTGCAAAAATTCTGAGCTCTTGGCAGATAGCTCTGCTTTTCTCAGGGATTTTTGAGCAAATGTTTATCCAGAACACTTACCCTGACAGTAAGTGTGTGTGACCATGTGCTGGAACTGCTGCGGGGAAGGTGACCTGCCCTGGCCTTTAAAAAAAATGATTTGACTATCTAGGGCTCAAAAGTGCTAAAGAAGACAGGGTTGGCAGTTGGAACAGTTGTCTGCCTTGTTTACTGAGATGTTTAAGACATTTCTGTTCAGTTGGTCTAAAAGGTTTAAGTTCAGAGATATTCTCATTGCTTTTTGCCCCACAAAATCTTGCAGTACCTTTTTTTTTTGTCCATTCCAATTGATGGAGGAGACCTTTAATAAAGCTTCTGCTAACCAATTTGAGCTAGCATTCTTCTGCCTTCTTATCTTGATGGACTGTAGTTACATTTTGATGATATAACACTTTTATTTTCAAATGTAGGCAGCAGAGGAATTTGAATAATAAAGGCATGTAGTACAGTGAACAAGTCTCAGGACTAGCAGAGGAAAATAAAACTCTTTTCTTCTGGCTTTGGATGCATTGAAACTGGCTCAGAAATCCACAGGTTAAAAATTTCCATATTTTGCCAGTAACAGTTTACTTTATAGGAGATGTCTTGCAAATCAGTTGAATTTAGACAGCCACTTAAAATTCCTGAGGGATCCTTGTTGGCATGCAACAATCCTTTTCAAGAGTGAAACAAAGAGATAAACGTAACAAAACCGCCCAGATACTTTCTAGCCTTTTGCTCCAAAGTGCCAAACAGCAGCTTCCTCATGGCATTGGCAGAAGATGGATTTTCCTGGGTCTGTAAATCTAAATATTTTAGATTGGTGTATTGGCTGAATTGGGACAACTGGTCATGTCCTAATGTAGACAGCCAGGGAGGTGAGTAGAGGTGCCATCTAGCAATGGATCCACGCGACTCATTCCAAGAGTATCATCTTAGGGCGTTCTTACTGCACAGCTGGTGGCTTGTAAATTCCCATCCTACCTTGGGACATGCTATTTTTTCTGTGTGGCTGAGCTCACAGGTACTACGAAGAACACAGATTTAGGCCTGTGTCTCACTGTTTGAAAATCTTGTTAGTCATTCCTCTTGGAAAGCTTTTGCATTGAAAACTTCCAGCCTTTGATCCTCTTGAAACCAGCTAGGGACCATTCCTGCAGTTCTTGTTTGAAATTTTCTGTTGCAAGTGTAACATTATATAACAACATAGAAATATTATGTTGATTCTTCCTTTCACCCCTGTACCCATGGAAAGGTCATCTCAGCTCTGCTGTTCTCCTTTGGGAAGCCAGAACCTTCTCTTAAAGATGTTTCTAGTTGCCTACAACATAAACAGTAGTTCACAACTGTTGTTCTGTTTGGAACAACAGCCAAAGTCCTGGCCTAATTGTTCTATTGAGTGGAAAAATGTTTTATCAGTGGTGAATGTTTTATACAGAGCATGCTTTCCTAGCTGGCAGAACTTCAAGAAAATCCAGAGATCTTCTTGCATGGTTACCAGAAGGCATATGATAACTGTCTGGGCCTGTGTGTGGCCATTGCAAGGTTAGGTTGTTTACTCTAGCGACCTGATAGTCTTGATTTGTTCACACATAGAGGAATTGTGCAAGTAATGCACATCAGTTTTGCAGAAAGAGGGGGAAGCATTCCAGCCAATTAAAAATATGTGTTCTAAATTATTTCATTCTACCAAAAAAAAAAAAGGTATACAAATATTGGTGAGAATATGTTTGGTATTCTAAATTTCTAAGGAAGCAATCTTTGAAACTGTTGTTGAGTTTAGTCCTAAGCTATATATGGCCTGTGGTAGAGAGGACAAATAAAAAAAAATACTGAAGGCAAGTAGGCAAGTAAGAATTTTTCTTTTATCTAGCAGCATTTCAAAGAGCATCTGTGAGCACTGAGTGAAAAAAAATGGCTGCTAAACCCCAGTTCATTAATACCAAGTTTGTTTAGTGTCTGTATTTGTGGGTCAGGAACATAGAAAGTGTTTCTAAATGTTGGCCTTGAAGCTGTGAAAGATAGGTAGTCTTCAGCAATTTTACTAGCTTACTCCTTACAGTCACAAACACGGTGAAGTGTCATAATTTCTACATTTTTAAATGCTTTCTACAGTTGGAAAGCCATTTTTTTTTCCTTTCTAAGATAATTTTTTACACTTTTTAACATCCCGTATGGATGTTAAAAAGTGTAAAAAAAGAAGTCTGTTAACCTCAGGATTTTAGTTTTGTTTCAACTGTGTTTAAGACTATCCAGTGAAAAGGAAGGAGGAGGAAGTTGATCAAAGCAACTATTTTAGCAGATGATTATTCAAAGTAAACAAACAAAATGCCAACTAAAACATCAGTTGCAGATGTTAAATTTTAAAAGTATAGCTAGTCTCAGCCCAGGAAACCCTAGTTTCAGGGTTTTTGCCTTGCAACTTGGTTATTTTTTTAATACAATCTTGAGATGGTTCTGTTAAGTGTCTTGTGAAGTAAGTATTGCACAAAAGAAAGAAATGATTGCTACTAGTGCACTGGTTAGACAGGTTTGTAAATTGGAAAGAGAGTGTATTCTAAGAGAAATAAGGATTGCTAGTATTTCCTTTTTGTTTTGGTCATTATTCCAAATTTTTTTGAAGCTGGACATTGCTAACTGATGAAATGCTGAGTAGGAGACATGTTAGGAATTGTAAGTGTAGTAGGTTGAAAATAGAGGAGATTTTTTTTGCCTTCAACTTTGCTTCACGATGTAGAAATCTGAAATTAGGCGAAGGGCTAGTCTGTTTCTTGAAGTAAAAATATATCTGATGAAGATTTGATATGTGAAGGTTTTAGAAACAAACTTTGGTAATATTTACAAAATCTTTAACAAAGATGGAATTTTAAAAAAACGTTTTATCTTTCTCCAATAATGTGTAAATATGGATCACCAGGCTCAAGGATTTTCTACACTTTACGAAGAATGCACTTTGTGAAAGCTTGGGAGATTCCTGCAGGACAGGGAGGAATCCCAGTAAGCCTCGATGGAGATTTCTCAGGACGAGTGCAGCTGCAGGCTCATAGTCACATAATTAACCTTATAGAAAATGGGAGGTCTTGGAGACGTCCAGATATAAATTACAAGCCTTCCTGAGAAATGGGAACAACTACTCTACTGCTGGTCATACTCCACGTTCAGCACATAGTGGGGCATTTATTTCTGCTGCAGTCAGTGGAAACATAAAAATTACATTTTACACTGTAAATCATTGTAAATTACTCGGACAAAAGGCTATGTATTAGTGCAGTCTGTTAAAGTAAATGGGTTGCACTTCTTCCAGCAGTGCTGTAAGTAGTGTTCCTTTTCTTCAACATTATCAAGCATCCTTCTGCAATAAGAAGAGAAGGAAAAATTCATTAATTGCTTCTAAAGCCTTATTTTTTATAGTTCCTCGTTGAAAAAGTTGGTTTGTGTATTCCTATTTAAATTCTAAACAACTTAAAACTTTCAGTGTCTTCTGTTTGGCCCTGGTAAGACACATGGCAAAAATTTGGCAAAAGATGTGTTAGTGTGAGTTTATTGTCAGCAGAGACTGATAAAATTCTTCACTGCCTTTACCTGTGTCTGCATTTTTTTTGTCTGACGAGGCAAACTGCATGTCATCTAAGTGACTTGGATGATCCTGCTACAGAAAAGGTGTTCCCTCTATTTGCAATGCTGGCTTTGAGAAAAACCCCAAAAATAAATAATATGAAGCCCATGGGAAATGCGTAACTCATAAGTATCCCAAAGTAGTTTCTGTTTCATTTTATTTCATTGACTTCTACTGTTTGTCTCTTGTCTGCTGGACAGGTCCCTCATACAACCTGTCTCTGCTAAGGGCTTTAATCCAGTCTTTCTCACAGAAGTGGTTCAAGTTTGAGAATTTGCCTCATTTTTCTCTCTTCATTACTAAAGCAACAGTTCTGAAAGTGACTTAGACTGCTCTGAAGGCTGCAGATGGTGGGTTAAACCTCCTTTTGCAATTTTCAGCCCATGCCAAAATCAGGCTTCTCCTGCCTGTGTGTGCAGGAGCTCCTCATGGTAGGTGGGTTCAGGCTTCCAGGCTTTGGCATTGCCAGTCCCAACTTTCTGTTGAAGGCTCACCAGACTTCTAAAGAGTTGCATCACACTGGAGCAAGAAATCCTGCTCTCTTCTCAACACTTGGCCTCCTGGATCATTACCACGACAAAGGAGGATTATTGACTTTTTTAGTCATGATGCTTTTGATTTAAGGCCTGGTTTGTTTTGGGGCAATAGTGTTCATTGGCCCAGAGAAGCAATGGTCTCCTCCAGGTGAAGAGCAAGGACAGAAACGTGCTTTTGAGAAGGAGGAGAAAAAGGGAAAGAATTGGCTGAAGAGGCTGAATGGAAGCTGTAATGGATGCAGTTTGTCACTGGGAAGGACCCAAAAGCAGCCCATGATTTCTTAAGACAATTAAAAGCAAATTGTCCGGCTGAGCGATCCCAGAGCAAGGAAGATGCTCCCCAGACTATAATTCAAGGGGTTGAATGGCCTTCAAAAACTGAGAGCAGAAAGAAAAAAACCCCTGAAGATGAGGCAAATGATGGAACAGATGTGAGTGCTTTTGTTGGGAAGACTTGGAGGCTAGCGGGATGGCGATAGGCTAATTTGCGGCGAATAATGCCAGGTTCCTTTCATATGCAGAGTAGCACTTTGATCCAATGTGGATGAAAGTGCTGAAAAGTGGAGAGGATGGCAGGGGGTCTTTTGTCTTTGACAAAAAAGGCATCTGCCAGGCTCTAACTCCCCTTTCCCCACCCCCTTAGCCTAGCAGGCCACTCCAACAATGCCAGCAAAGGGGACAAGTGTCTCCTGACAGCTGAAGAAATCTCCAGGAGGAGAATGAGGTTTGCAGCAACATGTATACTGGAGAGCTTAATCGATTTTTTCCACAGTACAAAAAGGGAGAGGGTTGGGGGAAAACAGAGATCACAGTGAAAATGGGAGGTGGGAGATAAAAAAATCCCTTTCTAATAAACTTGTTACTTTTGTTCTCCAAATGCATCTTTTCAGAAGTTGCTTTGATGCTAGTATGAATACACTTAATGGAGCAGAGTAGGATGGAGTTGCTGGAGGGGGTGTGTGAAATGAGGAAGAATAGTCTTGCAAGGAGGATGAATGTAGAGTGATTTCTGTGCATTCCAACACAGGAAAGATCTTGGAATAGCAAAATAGTGTGATGCAAGAGATGTCCACAAGACAGAAGAATACTTTTTGTACCACCTGCTGGAGGAGCTCAGATCTACCCAAAATTCTTAGGTTTCATTTCTAAGAAAAACAAAAATTTCTTTTTAACCTTTCCATATTTGCTGTTTTCTCAACTAGCAATGAAAGGACTGCAGGATCGAATGGGGATTTCATAAGGCAAGCAATATCTGTGCCTAGCAAATATAGCAATTTCAGACCAGCAGCTGATGTGGTACCTGATTCTGCTCTGTTGACTTTCTTCACTTTTTCACATCTGGTAAACAAGACTGAGATCCAATTTGCAGAGTTTGATGGCTATGATCTTCTTTAAGCATCACTTTGCACCCAGTCTGATGTTTTCTTTGAGAAGTAATGACAGATAATGGTTATCAACTTCTGAGCAAGACCCATCTCAGTAAATTAAATCCTTCAAGAACAGTAGGTTCAGGAATCTTAACCTTTTTTTTTGAGACCCTTACAATGTTTATCCATTACTATTTACTGAAGATAACCTTCTCACCAGGGCAGAGCTTTAAGCAATCTCTGATATCACAAACAGATCCTGCCCCTTTACCCCTCTCTTTCTGCTGAGGACTTTCAATTCCCTCAAGAAGGTATGAGTGATAGAGGAATTGAAAGGAACTATCACATTGCTTTGAGAGGCTGTACACTTACACTAATGGCAAATTGTAATCCTGTGTAGCTGTTCAGTAGGTGTGCCATCATCCCCCCTCCAGCAGATGCCAGCGTTCTGTTCACACCAGCTGATGTGGAGAATATTTCTGACAACAGAATTTCCTGTTCTCCAGCTGTGCAAAGCCTGATGCTTGAATTACTGTAACTCATTAGGGAGGGCTGATTGTCAGGGACATTGATGCTCTCTTGATTTCTGCCTCTTTGTTGTATCTTGATTTTCTTGCTTCTGGTGCAGAAGGACTTGAGCTGCTGCTGCTGTCCTCAAAGGAGCAGAGACCACCCCTGTCCCTCACAGCACCAAGGTGGAGGCCCACTCTCTATGTGGGGGTCTTCAGGTGGTTCTTGTGTGACCCCCCCCTCATGTACTGTGTACGGTGATAGGATGCAGCTGTAGGTCTAAGTGGGGAAATGTTGTTTGTGGGGAAGTCTGAGCTGTCAGGGAACAGCTGTAGTCCTCCATGGCAAAAGAAGAAAAGCAGCTGATGCACACAAACCACCAACATGGCCATGGAGTCCAAGGCAGGCTGCTGGATGCTCTGTCCCCAGGCAGGAGTCTTGAGCTGGGGCACTTTGGTTTTTGAGATGAAACATGAACAGCCTCATTGTAAAAGGTCTTTCATGCTTTCCCATTTGGGCAGGCAAGCCCTTCAGCTGCTGCCATCCTGAAATTTCTTCATGCGTCCAGTATCAACTTTCACACCTCCAACCAGAAAGGTGGACTCTTAGCAAAGGCCATAGAGCTGCCAAGGCTGCCTCACTGGGGCAGTTTTTTGTCATGTCAGCAGTAACACTAGAGATACGGAGGATGAGGGGGTGAGTTGCCTCTGTTCCTGTGAAAATTTGTGCAGTCATCCTCCATAACTGTAAGTCATCCTTGAAATTTATGCTGTGTTTTGGGGACAGATTTATGTAGCTCTTTGCAGCTTACTGTGTGCTCACAGGAAGGAAGATGCCTGTATGGCTTGGCCTGGCTGCTGCAGTGCAGGCCCAGTCTGTTTGGAAGCAAGACAATCTATTCACCTGAAGCACATTGCAAGGGAGGAGAGAAGAGATCTGTTTGGACCTGAGGGTAGCATGCAGAGCAAATGACAGCAGGAGTACAGGCTGCAGGGGTACAGCAGGGAGAGGAAGATTGTCTTTTTTCTCACGTCTCACCCAGCAGGCTGGTGTTTTCTCCCCAGAAGCCAGTTACCCTCCACTGATTTGTGTTTGGATGAAAATCAAACAGTAAAGATTGCAAAGCCTCTTTGATGTGCTTAGTCTGCATTGAGGTAGTGCTACCTGACCAGCTCGGGAGGCTGCCACATCTCCTGACTGCTGTCTGGCCAGGGACTGTCTGGTCATTGTTTCAAAGTCTGGAGAAGGGCATACTGCTTTAATGGTAAATAATCAAGCAGGTGGTATCCAATAGCTTAAAAATAGGCCATTCTTATGGAACTGCTTTTGGCTGGACTGGTTGTACATGTAACATTTTTCTGGCATGACCTAGCAGTCATGGCTGTAGAAGTCCCATATTTTCAGGATGGATTTGGCTTGTCTCCCAGTGAATGTTGTCTGGTCATTAGCATCCACCAAGAGTTCTCTGAAGCCAAACAAATGGAAAATGATGACTTTGGAGTATGATAAACTCTAGCCTGCATGCAAACCTTTGTTCAAATATAAAGTGGTTTTGTTCAATTTACTTTAAAATGTAACAGAGGTCCTTTGCAAGATAGGCGCTGCTTAGTTATATGTAACTTGCCCGAGCGTCCACATGGAGTTACTATTTTAGTTAAATGCAGTTTGTACCAACAAAGTGCATTCTTTCCCTTTTTACACAAATGAGATGTGGGTGAATGTTGCTATTCACCCTCCCAGAATTAATGTTCCATTATGTGCTTTCATATTGGGTTACATACACAGTGGTTTGGATCCAAAGAGGTGAGTCTAGCTGTAGTGGGGACAGCATGATTTCAGGTCTGGTGGAATTTGCACCTTTCTGTAGAAGACAGATGGTTGTGGTGGGGGAGGGAAGTTGCACCTGTTTGTTTCTACAACTGCTCTGTAATCCCAAAATTTGGTTCACATAGTCTCAGTACATTGAGTATGCTTACTCGTGTGTGAGTTTCGTAGTGTTGGCAAATACTTTCAGTTCTAGAGTCCCTTTGATGGTGTTTGAGGCAAATGTCCAGGAGGAGTTAATTACACAGAGAGTAACCAGAGCTTAAAAAATAACACTCTCATGAGTAATTTTTGAAAAAATTCAAAGCAGTATATCTGAGCTTACTTCCTTTAAAAGTAAAAATAATAAAGCAGTAGGTAGTCAGAAAGCTTGTTACAGATGTCCAGTTTTAGTGTGAAAACCAGCAGTAGCTGGAAAGTAAGCATGAAGAGATGTGCTCAGAAGAGATGGCAGTGTTTTACTTGCCAGGTGCTGACAGAGGCCTGGTCCCTGCACAGGGGAGTATGCAGCTCCATGCCTCACCAAAGGTGCCCACAGGTATCCCATGTTCAGCCTGGGGAGTTTCCACCCAAAGTCTTTCCTTGGCTTCCTGCCTCTCTGGAGCTTGGTGGCCGCTGTCTGCAGTGGCTAGAGGTACAGAGATTCTGCACCTGTTTGGCTTCAGAGACACCTATTGGTCCAAAGTGCTCTCTTATCTCCTTTAAGTTGCTGCCACCCTCACGGGCTGTGCAGTGCCCAAGGCAGTGGGCACTTGGATCAGCAGCCAGTGTCTGGGTCAGGCCCTGAGACCAGCACCTTGGGAGAGCCCTGCTGTGCTGGAGGTGGGGAGGCAGCCACATCTGGAGGGTGATCTGATCTTCTCTCTTTATGGGCAACAGAGAGGTCCCTGGGGGTAGGAGCTGTGGCAGCCATATAGTTTTCCTTGAGTCAAAGGGGATGGGAATGTTTGCATTCCCAGGGGAAGGCTGAGGAGGAAGGAATGCTGTCAGCACCCTCCCTGTGGAGGCAGTCAGCTGGGAGAGACTGAGTGCTGAGCAGCTTCAGGGAGAGCAGCTTCCCATATCCCCCAACAGCCAGCACTCTTCCCTGGCCTGCTCCAGAGAGCCATTCCTGCCTGAAATAGATGTGGTGTCTGAGAGGAGATACAAAGCAGAAAACAACAGCCTGTGACTGATCTTGCAGATGGGAAAGTAAGGGCAAACAAGGAGAAGCCATGCTTAGTTTAGGAAGGTGTCTGAGGAGATAATGAGGATAGAAGCCTGTCAGACCCTGGGGCTCTCTGGTGGTCACACAAACTGTCATCTAAGGGAACAAGGTTGCCCCTGCTTCAGCTTGCCCCTTTGTAGCATTTGTATTCATCAAGTCACAGGCAAAACCCCATTGAGTTGAATCTGGTGAGTCCATTCCCTCTGAGCAGCCAGGATCCAAGGCGTGAGTACCTATGGAGCTCTAGGAGGCATGGATTGGTGATGTCTAGACTGGCAGGCTCAGAGCAGGAGCAGCTTCAGCCAGTGGCTGTGTGTCTGTGACCTTCTCATGGGATGAAAAGAGAACTTACCAGGAACTCTGTCTTTTCCTCCCTTCTCCCCCTCCCTCAGGTGGTCTTTGCTTTGAATCAGACTCTCTTGCAGCAGGAGAGCCTCCGAGCAGGCAGTTTCCAGATCCCCTATACGACAGAAGACCTTATCAAGCATTACAACTGTGGGGACCTCAGCTCCATCATCTTCAACCATGACACTTCTCAAGTGAGTCTTGCCGCTGCAGCCCTTGTGCTACACGCATCTCCCTGTAGTGCTAACCCCTGTAATGTGTGCTTGTCTCTCACTCCTTTCTGGGTGAGGGCCAGGGGCATGTTGCTGGCTCCCTGGCACATCTGCTTTCCTGAGCCTTCTGTTCCAGGAGTTTGCACCACCTCAACCCCTCTTTTGCACCCAAGCAGCAAAGGTGCACCTGGCTTTCCCTTTTGGATGAGTGCCGTGTTCGCTTTAGCATCAAAGCTCTATGAGTTAATAATTTACTTTCTTAAGGATCCTGTGGAATTATGCTAGTTTAGGTATGAGCAAACCTAACGCCAACAGAAAGCAGCAGCATGCTCTCTTGTGTGAATAGGAACAGAGAAATGCACTCGTGACTTGGACACTTTTGTAAGGCTGGGCAAGTTACAAGCTTTTTAATGTCCCCTATCAGTATGATTGTGTGCTGTGGACAAGCCCAAAGGAGAGTAATGGAGTGAAACAAAGAAAAGATAGATTTAGACTGAATGTGAAGAAAAATAGACCTTCTGAGACCTCACAGACTTGGGTTTATGGAGATGGTTTCCTAAGCAGCACAATGGAATGTAACACTGATCTTTAAACCATGAGAAAATGCCCAGCAGGGACCAATTTGGCCTATTTGGGCTGTTAGATTAACTAAACTCAGGCTGAGACATCAGGCCTCTCTGTTCTTGTTTGTGAGGTATTGCCTGGCAATTCGTGTGCATCAGTGAAAACGCAGACTCTATCTTAGAGTGCTGAATAGGTGCTGGTACCTGAGCTTTCTGTGCTGAATAACCATTTTGTTATGACATAAAGCGCAGAACTGCAGAGCTGCAGAGCCATACTAACTCCTGCTTCTCTGGTGCCGAGCTTTGTGTGTGTGTGCTGCTGCCTCCCCATACTGCACACCCACCCTTCTGCAGGTGCTGGCATCCTGGTCATCAATACTGCCTAGCTTTTGTACCGTGCACTCCATGCACAGGTTTCAAAGCATTTCTCAGAGGAGACCAGCATTTTAAGAGGATGCAGATGCTGCATCACTGTCCTGTGGAGATGTTACAGACGTTGCCCCTAGGTCCTTGGAGAGAGCAGCCAAGAGAAAAACTGTCCTTTACTTAATGTGAGGAGCTCCACCTCAGGGCACTCTCCTTGGCAGCAGAGCTGAATACTGATTGTGTGCCACACTGTCAGTTTATGTTTTAAGTATAACTTCTCAGTAAGTTGTATTTGACTCCGTGCTTGCCCAGTAGATGACTACCTCTGGGCTAACTACCCTTTGGAAAGATTCTGTAATAGTCTCTGGGGGGATCCAAAGTCTCTACATCTGCTGCAGTCTTGAAGGGAAAGCGCCTGGCTTATTAGTGGGTTTGCTCTCCAGAAATCACCGCTTGCCGGCCCTTTAGTTAACCATCCCCATAACTGAATGCCTAAAACTACTTGTTCAGAAGCCAGGATTGCTGCAACAATAGCAGACCCACGTTTTTTCTCCACTGGCAAGAGGTCAGGGTAGTGTGTAGCCACAGCTGTCCTTGGGGGATCCAGGGGAGGAAGTCAGCATTCTAAAAGATACCGTCAGGGCAGGGCAACTGGAGGTGGTAATGCATTCTTTCTTGACAAAATCTGGCCCTCTTAAAGTTTAGAGATTTTTTTTTAACTACTTCAAATTGCAGTTATTCTTTGGCAGCCTGAGGCCTCTGATACCAGTCAAATTCTCTTAGAAGAGCATAATTATCATTACAGTTATGTCATACCTGTGGCACTATAAGAAACAGGTATGTAGCTACAGGCAGTTAGTGGCAAATACTTACTTTCTTCAACAGAGTAATCAGGATTTAGGGTCTTCAACGTGGCAAAATGATAGTACTTGTTCATTTTCAATAAAAAAATCCATCTGGCTAGCTGAAATGATGCATTGAGAGAAATGAAGCACCATGCATCATTTGAAATTTGTTAAGTATTTTTTTAGCTTGCTTTGGGTTTTGTCCTACTGGCTGTGCCTTGAGGGATGAGGCAGTTGCTACACTCTGTGTGGAGCAAAAATGCCTGTGCATAAAGGCTGCCTCTGAAATTAATTCCCCTTTCATGAAGACTTTTTTTTTTCTACCTTAGGTCCCAAATTTCATTAATGCTACACTTCCAGCCCATGAACGCATTACTGCCCAAGAAATAGACAGCTACTTCCGGCAGGAGCTCATCTACAAACGAAATGAGCGAATGGGCAGGAGGGTGAAGGACCTGCTGGAAGAGCACCCAGACAAGAGCTTCTTCTTTGCATTTGGAGCTGGTATGTGACTGTGGTGCCATTCAACCTGAACTCATCCTTCCCGTGTCATTCAGAAGCATCTTGCAAATGCTTGCCTCAGTTTAAAGAGGGGTCAGTATTTTTACTGTGGTGGACATGGAACTCAGCTTTTCCCCAATAGTTGTACCCTAGAAGGAAAACCTTTTCAGTGTAGGAGACTGTTTTTCTTCAGTGTGCAAAGAGCTCACAGTGCACATGCTTACTGCAATATCTGTTAATTACAGACATATTTGTTGTATGCAGAGGTGAAGATACTGAGTGACCTACAGTGCATGCACAGGAGCTCATTGACATACACATGTGTTTATTGTCTGGGCAACCAGCGCAAGAGGATGGGAGCAATAGGGAGCTGAGATGAAAGGCAGCACATCTGAGGCTGTACCAGTGCTTGAATTAACCTTTCAAAATGTTCAAAAGAAGAAAATGCCAAATTGTGTGAATCTAGGGGACTCAATAAATAAGCAAGGGAATAAGCAAGGCGCAATTTTGCCTTTCTCTTGTTCCTGCACCTCCTTACCTCTTTCACTGCGCTTCCTACAAGGAAGTTGTGTCTGCTACTATTTTGGAGCAGACAGTAGGCCCAGTTGAGGAAAACCTACTTCATTTTATGCTTCTTAGCAGTCAGCAGGACTTTACAGGCACATCTAGCAGCACATCCAACTCAATAAGGTTAGCATCCACACTTCAGACTAGGGCTGGGTGGAGGGTGTGAACACAATTGTTTTGCCATGACTCCCATCTTTTACTTTAGCTCCAGGGGAAGGAAGAAGTTAGGATCAGCGTTAAAAAAGATAGGTGCTAATTCCCAGAGAAGTATCACATCTTCTCCACCATGAGCCATATGGCCTTTGGGAAAGGGGGAAAACTGAGATTGGTGTCAGCATCCATGTGTGGTTTTCTAGTTTCAGTGCATATTGCTTTAGTGAGGATGAAAGATCTAGACAAGGCAAGGAAAATACTTACACAAACACTAAAGGAATTTGTATTCAGAGTCTGTGAGAATTTCTGTGTTTGCAACAGGGAGCTGTGGTTACAAATTTACGATAACAAAGGCCAAATGTGTGAGAGCTGAGATGTCAGAAAAGGTGGCTGACCATGTTTGTTCAGATGTGTGTGAAGATTGTAACTTGCAGTTTTCCTGCAGTATCACTGCTCTGTGCAACTTGCTGTGACAAAGAACAGTGAAGCAGGCCCTGGTTGTGTAGATTCTGTAGGCTAAGACCAGGGCATTGCTGCACTCCACTGCTGAAGTTCTGACCGCATTTGAACCTGCTACGCTGATGTTTCTGACAAAAGCATGCGCCAGCCCCAAGTCCAAGTTGCATCTGTTGCAGGTAGCTACTCTTCTGTCAGGAGGCCAGTTGAAGATATTTGGGCTTTGGTTACTGCATCACAGCTTGAGTGATGAGCAGCCCATGTAAGCAGACATATGTATTGCTCTGACATGTCCCAAGAGCAAGATCCTTTGAGAGGAGAAAGCTTCTTCCCCCCCTTGCACACACTCTGAATCCCAGCAGCTCTAAATAACATGTCTTTAGATGGTTTTGTGTAATTTGTTTCCCCTTCCATCAATTTCTTTCTGTTCCTGCCCCTCTGCCCAGACTGTCTTCATTGTCACAGGTGTGCACAGCACTGTCTCAGAGCGCAGAAGCACTGCAGGACCGGGACAGATCCTGGTCATTCTTAATTTCGCAGCTTTCTTGTTCTCAGCTTTCATGGCAGTACTAAAATCTTTTCCCAGGCTTGCTGTAATCTTGCTTTTCTTTTTCCTTTTATTTTCCCAGCTCCCCCTTTTCTGTGTCCTGATTGCCAACATTTCTATACTGCAGCACTCCCAGGAGCCTTGTGCCTAAATGAACACCTTTGATCTTTGGCCATGTGTACGTGGCTTGATCTCCAAATACCTGGTGTGCTCTTCTCATGCTTTTCCATCATACTTTTGAACCCAGACAGCTTTCCTGTCTTCTCTGAGGACTTTGGACTGATTTTGAAATTGTCTCTAATTATTCTCTGGCTTTGATACCAGTCTGTACTCTGTTCTCATCTGCTCTTCCAAATAGTTCTGTTCAAAGGATAGTGCCAGCCTCCCACATTTAGCAGCACAATTCTTGATTACACCCTTGTTTGACTGCATGAGGTTTTTTGGTGGGTTTTTGTTAATTTGTTAATTTGTTTTGTTTGTTTCATTTGTTTCTTATTAAGTATCTAAATGAGAAGTAGCATCACAGGATATATTGCAGAAAACAGATCAATTTTTACAGATTTCTGAGGTTTCCTGAGTGCATATTGCAATTATGAATGCAGTCTTTCATTGTTTTCCAGAAAGCTAATTCAGCCGTTTGCTTATGCAGATTGCTGTATGTGATAGATAATTATGTGGAAGAGTTATTTTTATGCCAGCAAGGAGTGAAGATGAACAAATATCTTGTGATCAGTTTTAAGCATTGCTTGGAATTGTACTGCTGTTAATTACTGTGAAAATGTTCCAGGAAAGTCCTCATACAAGGCAGGTTAGAATGAAAAAAGGAAAAGAGAAGCAAAAAAAAAAAAGGCTATAGGAGTGGAAATAAATCATGATGGCATGGTGGCTTGCCCTCTTCTGACCACCAATGAAGATAGTATCTCCTAGCAGTAGCTTATAACCTGCAGGACAAGGTTGTATTAAAATGGCAGTAGTATTTAAGGGTCTCCCAGTTAGTAGAGAAGACTTTCAGTTGTTTTCTTTACAGATGTTTTTTCACCCTGTATTTATTTTTAAAACAGCTAGGCTTTTTGTAAGGAAAGTTCAGTCTTTTAATTAACAAAACACCATTGAAAAAACAACTTTTATCATCAGTTATATGCAAGATCATGGTTTGTGGGTGACTGTGGTATTACATAATACCTTCTCTTGTTATTTAAACTACTCTTGGTATTTTTATTTTAAATGAAGGAAATAAATCAGAAAATACTGATTTATTTTATATGCTAACTGGATTGATGGGGTTTAGAGAGGTGCAACACATTGTGCAAAAGAAGTCTCCTCCCTTTTCAGGTTTTGACATAGCTACATGGCTATAAATGTTAACTTCTTACATTGAATTATGTGTGTTTGATCATTAGATCAAACAATTTGATCATTAGATTCATTACATTTTATGTCTTTTTAAAAACCAATCAGGCAGACTCTCCCTATATTTGGTCAAAAATGCTTCACAGTCAGAGCTCATCTCTGGAACTGTTTTTGTTTGGAAGTAATTTGCACCAAAGCGGGGAACTAAAAACCAGCAGATTTTGCTGAAAAGATCCAAAACACTTTGCTTCTGGCCAGAGTGCAAACAAGGAAAGTTTCAAGCCAAAGTAAGTCTCTTTGTGGGAATTAGAGGAAAGCATGGGAAGAGAGAGCTAGCAATGCCAGCAGCATTCCACTCCGTTCAGCAAAGATTTATCTTAATTGTGGACAGGCCTTTATGTATGGCAGCACCAGGGTTACGAGCCAGGTCTACTCCCTTTTGCCAGTGGTGGAACTTGTGAAGCAAAGCCAGCTATAATCTTTCACCAGCAGTCTTCCTTCCCTATGCATTTCTAATTTCACTGCATTCTGGAGTGGCATGTTTAGGATCTGGGTGCTAAGCCAATGTGAGTGATGGCACATGTGATTCCGTAGCCAGCCAGCCAGGTAGTGCCATAGGTGTCTGGTTTGCCTAGGAAGGGAACACTGACAAAGTGAGAGCTGCATTGTCCTGCTGTACTGTGGAGAGTTTTACCACTTGTCCAAGTTTTACAAGGGTGCTGCATGCTGGCTAAACCTTCCCAGTGGCAGGGGATAGTTGAGACTGGCAGAGAGCTCTGGAAATTGTCTTATTCATCCCTCTGCTCAGAGTGGGATCATACAGAGCAAGCAGTTTTCCTAGGACTGGAGTATGGGCAAGGATGAAGACTCCAGAATCTCTCCGGGTAATTTCTTCTAGTGTTTAAGCACTGAAGATGCTTTATGTTTAAGTCAGACTTCCTGAATATCAGTTTTTGTCCATTGCTTCTTGTCCTTTGATGGAACATTACTACTGGGAAAAGTTCTGCTGTATTTTGCAACTTCCAGTGAGGTATTTATGCATAAGTTATGGCCCCCTAGCCTTCTCTTATCCAGACAGAACAGTCTCAGCCTCTCCTAGAATTTCACATGTTCTGATTGTTTCATCATCTTTGTGGCCCTTAGCAGCACTCTCTCCAGTATGTCCTCATCTCTTTTGAAGTGAAAGCGTCCAGCTAGACACTGGATGGAGCCAGGTATGTGTTACCAGGGCTGAGGAGTAGGAAAGGATCACCCCCCTCAATCTGCTGGCAGCACTTCCCCTCACACAGCCCAGGGGGCCATTGGCTGCCTTTGCCACAAGGACACCTTGCTGGCTTAAGGCCTGCTTGATGACCACCAAGACACCACATCTTTCTCTGCCAAACTAGTCTTCAGCCAGCTGGTGCTCAGCCTGTCATGGTGCCTGAAGCTATTCCTGCCCAGGTGCAGAACTGCCCAGTTTTGCTGAACTTTATGAACCGAGTTTCCCCTTATCATAAATCCATACTGACCACTCCCAACCATTTGCTTCTCGCTGACACATTTGGGAGTAGTTTGCAGGCTGATTTGCCCCACCACCTCCCCCAGGAACAGAGGTGTTGCTGAGCAGTTTTAAATTCCCCAGATCCTCTTCCTGTGCTTTTTGAAGACAAGAGTTACAGTTGCTTTCTTTGAGTCCTCAGGGACCTTCCCCACTTGCCATGACCTTTTGAAGGTAATTGAGAGTGGTCTCTAGTGACATTAAGCAAGCTAACACAGTTTCTATGGACATATCCTATAGGGACTTGAACGTGGCTGGTCTATTTGAATGTTCCATAACCGGATCCTTCTCCACCCATAGTGAACCTTTGTTGCCCTAGACTTTCGCCCTAGTCATAGGAACCTGAGATTCCTGAAGGTTGGTTTGACCACTAAATAAAGTAACAGAGACATTTAGTACTTGGCCTTTTCCACATTCTTTGTCATCAGGTCTTCTGCCCCCTTCAGTGCTTAGATTATATTTACCCAGTCTACAGTTTACTGCTGGCATGCCAGTACAGGCATTCCATGTTCCCCTTGATGTTTCTAACCAGATTCAATTCTAGATGGGCTTTTCTTCAGCATGGTCATTTTATTCCATTTTATTCCCTTAGCTTACTTATGGTTTCTCTTGGAGGAGCTGAAGAATAGGACAGAAAAAAAAAGTGTTGGGGTTTTTATTATGTAGGAGGAAGCATACTTAATGGGTTGAGATCTTGACTTTATTTTGACAGACAAGACCTCTGCTGAAGCCAGGTTTCTAGGAGCCAAATTTAAATTCCCTCTAGTCTCTCCTGCCTCTTTGAACAATTGAGAAACTGAAAAGTGTCAGTTCATGAATAAGAAGTACAGAGGGATCTAAGATTCCTTATATCCCTGTGGAAGAAATTACTGACTTCAGTGAGAGAGGCTGGCTGATTTGACAACCTCAGAAGCTGGTCCTCTTAATCTTGAGAAAACTGGAAAATTCTTTTTTCTCTTAGAGCTATTTTTCCTTGCTCCTGAAAAAAACATCATTCTGAGGCTTTAAAGTATATTGGATGTTGGTAAGCCACCATTGACACAAAGAAAAAAAGGATATTGGTGAGAACTTCTTCAGCTACCATTTCTTCTAATTACTAAAGGAAATAACAAATGTGTTTATTTGGCATTAGTCAGACTGTATGGAGTCAAATCTCCAGGGACTGACTGTTTTTTTCCCAGACAGAATGTGTTACCACCAATGGTTATCCCAGTCTGCTGTAGTCCACCAAATGGCTTCCTTCAGCTTCTCCAGGTTTTGAAGCAATCCTTGTGGTGTGAGAGGTCAGTTTTGTGTCAGCCTTAGGTGCCACATAGGCATGTCTAAACCCTTTTCCATCAATCCTTATGTCATAAAAAGAAAAAAACCCCAAAAATAATAAATAAATTAAAAAAAACCATAACAAAACCAAAAGAATAACCCCAACAAAACAAAACAAAACCCACAAAAAACCCCACAACAACAACCAAAACCCAAACCAAAACAAAAATTCCTGGGGCAAGTGTGCTGAATCTGAGTGATGTGTTAGGTGGTGCTGTTTCTGTGTAGAGCTGTTCAGTCTTACTTCTTGACATTTTCTGTTCCATCTGGAATCTTTAGATGTAAAATTATGCAAGAAGACCAAGATTTTTTGTCTCTGGGTAAAAAAAGATGGGAGAAAGGATCTGTCAGCAGTGGGTGTAAAAAGCAGTCAACGGTGTAAAGCCCAGGATGTGTCTGTCCAGCTTGTATGAGTGTTTATACCCATAAAACAAAACAAAACAAAAACCTGCCATGGGAATACAAAAATTGCTCAGGAAAATGAGATATCACTTTGAAATTTGGTGGGAACTCATTTCCACCATGGAATATTTGAAGCTGCCATCAGTATATTTGGAATTGGAGATATGGGCTCCACAGGGAATGTAGATTTACCTATGCCTTATGTAAAAGATTTGGTGGGAGCTCAGAATCCACCATGGAATATTTGAAAAGTCTGTAAGAGGGTGAATATTTGGGGAACCTGGAAGAGGTAAAAAAAACTGGTGGGAGGAGCAGGAAGACAATGTAGTGATAAAATAGATTTAAAAAACAGATTAAATGAGTCCTGTGGGGCCACCTCAGTTTTCCCTGGGCTCAAAGGGCTTGCCGATTGCCTGCATGCTTCTGTCTCTGGAATGCAGCAGCATTTTAACTTCTTTGGGTGGGAGGAAAGGCTGAGTGCCTGAAGGTGTGCCTGTACCTCTGTAATCTGAGAATGCCAGATACAACCCAGCAGCTTTGAGACTGTTTTCCTTAGTGGGCTCTTTGAGTCTTCAGAATGCTAATGACAGGGTTTATTAGAGCAACAACCCCTGAAGGGAAAAGATAATGTTGTGTGGAGGCAGGACCCACATCCAGCGCTGCAGGGTTCACATGAAGGGCACTACTCTTGACATCTCTGACACCAAAATGAAGAAAGCTTTGCATTTCTCCATTAGAGGCAGTAACCTCTGTTCTAATATATTAGTACAGCTGTCAAAAATCAGCCTGACCAAAATACTGTGTGTTTCTGCTCAGGTACTGACAGTCTTCTTATCAGTGCTGAGTTTGCCCATTACTGCCTTTACTGGGCAACTAAAGTGGGAAAACTTTCATCATGTAATGTATGTTTTGAGCTAGGGGAATTTCAAGTCTTTGATAACTTTTTTGCAGGAAAGGAAGGAACGGTGTGTAATGGGTGCAGGTCCAGTGGCAGAGGTGTCTGTGAGTAGTGTAGCTCAGATATTACACTGGTAATTCCTTCCCTTACTGGTAACATAGTGCTGGCTGCTAGCATGGCACCTCTGTAAGGGTCTTCTTGTCTCATAACCTAAGAAAAAATTTCAGTAAATGGATGCCCACTAGCTAAGGCTGCCTGCATATAAACAGTTTCTCTTAACTAATTTTTTTACAAAACAAGCAATATGGGCATGTAAACTTTTCTGTTAATTTAGCCATAAATTCAGTCTTATAATCAGTGAAAAAGCTTTTTCTTACCATTTTTTGGGGATTGTCAAGGTGTTTGACATTGCCCGAGGGTAAAAATGGGAATCCCTGAAGTAAAAAATACTAATATCTTACATTTAAGAGGCCTAATTTTCAACAGAAATGGGTAGATGAATATCTTCTTATCTTTCACAAGAAAAATGCCTTCCTTTTGGCTCACGCAAATTGTAATGCCAGATTTTTCTTTTCCATGTTATTAGACCATTTTTGCCACGTTGTACAAGGCCATTTGCACAACATCTACTACTTTGAGAAGTTACATAGGTGAGTTGATTAGCAAACCACATCACTTTTGAAGAAATGGAAGATTATATTTTTTCCTCCTGAGTGAATTTAAGTTTGAGGGACATGCTTTAAGCCTTTCCATGTCTAGGAAAGGCTTTCTTGAGCATAGGGAAGACCACTGTTCCACAATTGTACCCACCAGATTTTCCTGTTTGGTTCAAGAGTAGTGAAGTATGGTCCACTAAGGCTTTGTACTAATAACAGATTTCCAGGAAATCATGTTTTTGTGGACAAACACTTATCATGGTCTCAGTAGGCTAAAACCTTGGTTCAAAGATTATGGAGTTGTATTTCATTAATATTTCATCTTGTAGGTAGTCAAAGGATTTTGTTTGGAAGTCTGCAGTCTGAAAAATACAGGAGGGCATGAGAGGGTTGTTTGTATAGGATTTGATCTGCAAGCCTGCAGAAGTGTTTTAGTGCAACATCCTTATACTCCCACACCTAATGTGAATTCAGGGTTTCTTTAAGTTGACTTACAGGATCACTGGTGCCATCTCATCCGTTTCAGTCTTCGTCCTTTCCTTCTCCCTCCAGGATTTGTGAGACTACCATGTTGTTTGTCCTTTGGTTTCTGTTCTGGTACCTAGGCTTTTCTGGACTTGGAAATACTGTGAGAAGCAAGAATTTACTGGATTTAGTATTACATGTTTTGCATTTGATTCACTTAAATGGCAGATTTGGAATTCCAGCCGCTTATCTGGTGGCTCTGTTTTCCATATGTTGCTTGGATTATCTAATGCAACTGTGCAAAATTTCCTCCTCCTGATTCTGGGAGAAGGGAAGTGTGAGCTTGCTACACCTGGGTGTATCGCACTCATGCTTGAAAACAGTCTCTTCCTCTTGAAAAGTCTGTGCAGAAGGAAGCTGATTTGTAATTTATTGATCACCTCATCTGCTTTCCTTCTTTTGCTTTGGATCATAATAAATACTTTGTATAGCTTTTTTCTTCCATGATTGTACTAGCTGGGTTAAAAATTACTCCAAGTTCTGCGTCCTGGTTTGTACTTAAGTATAACTGTGTTTATGTTAAAGGCAAAGTTATGAAGAACAAATGAAGATGATAATTGCCATAAGCATTTCCAGGAAGTTTCTAAATTATTGTAAGATCCACACCTCTGAAACTTTCTTAAAAGTATTTGGTTCAGTGAGGCGTAGAGTCTCTGGCCCCAAAAGTCCATTCGAGTGCTTGTAGTCCAAATAAACATCCAGCTTTATGATGTCTCCAGTGGCTGGACTAATTTGTGCTATTTTGTGATTGCAGTGCTATAATTCTGTGCTTTAGTTGTTCCCACAACATCTTGGAAATCAGCAGTCAAGATCAGGTTTCCTAACAAACAGTTTGGTGTCTTTACATGTATGTGCAGTGATTCATTGTCTTGGGATGTTTGTAAACGGTGAGGCCTTGACATGCTTTTGGGGTGGAAGGGAAGTGCCATCTTTCTACTAAAGAAAACACAGAATTATATATACTTGGGGGTTTCCTTTTACACAACTCTAAGAGGTCAAAAAACTTGATTTATCTGCTTGGAATAGTCAATTTTATTGAAATTCAGAGAGGAGTATAGTTTTCATTAGTCTTACAGAATTGATTTCAGTGAAAAATTAATATTTATTAACAGAAACAGAAACTTTGTCTTGCAATATTTCCTAACGCCTTTTGCTAGACACAGAAATATTTCAGACTCACAATGGCTCAAATTTGGGTTCAACAATCTCTGCTGAAACCCAGTCATCTAGATTAAACTTATCCAAACTGGCACGGTTACATAAGCAGCTCTGCAAGTGCTGACAGTAAAAGCTGCAAGCAGGAGACACCGGTTTCAGGGCAGTAGTAGGAGCCCATGTTCTGCAGGATTGGGTATGGCTGTTGAGGAAGGTCAGCAGCACACAATGCCTGGCCAAGTCTGCAAGTGCACATTGGCCCAACTGTGTTGTTCTTCGAGCATATTGCCTGTTGTGGTCCCTGCATGCCATCTCCTTTCAGTGCAGATTAAAGGCCTGGGTCTTATTTACTCTCCGGTAGAGTGCATGGCTGAGCTGGTCCACATAACAGCTTCTTAGTTTCTCTTTGAGCTTGAACACAGAAGAATAAAGATTCATGACTCCCTACCCCCTGCCAGAGTAAATTGACCTCTTGGAAGCATCTCTTCACCTAGTGGTGTGAGGATAATGCAGGGCTATGTACAGGAAGAAAAGAGCAAGCTTTCTGATAGGACAGAGCCCAGGGCCTTTCTTTTGGGGAGCATTCGAGTGTGTTAGGCTAAAATAGAAAACAGGTGAAAGAGGCCTGCACCCTGTCACATGACTTATCATCTAAATCTCCCTTGCAGCAATAGCTGCTTCATCTTAAACCTTGGGGAGTGACTCTTTCTTGTGTTTGTTACTGTTGTTTTTGACAATCTGATCTCTCATACACCACTGAGTGCTTTTTGTGCTGGTCCCCAGCAATGAGTCAAAAGTTCTGACTCTAGAGAGGCTCCTGTTAGAGTCCTGTACCTCAAACCCTCACTCTTCTGCCACTTTTTAAATTTTGCATCTCACTCAGTTGACCCTGTAGATCCTCTGGGCCACAAACAAGCTCTGTCTCATAAAGAGTGAATGGCTCACCTTTTGGATAGTGAATACTGTATCACCCAGCCCTTTATATTCCTAGCCTGAGTGGCTCCTGATTGATCGTGTCTTGTGAAAAATCTAATATCCCGTGCCTGTTTGTATTTGTATGCATCTCTTTCACACATATTTATTCAATTGGTCTCTTCTCTTTTGCACAATATTAGCCCATCATTTTTCTCTCACATGCAGACATAGCTCATTGCCTTGGCAACAGTGAGCAAAGGCACTCTGGAAGTATGTACAGATAACTGTGATAAAAAATATATTCTTATCACTGCATTGAATTAAATTTAAAATAAAGAGCCCAGCTACAGAAAATCACTTAAGCAAGTTGACTGATTGAAATGGGATTCATCCATGTGCTACAGTGATTTCCTACATTCCAGTCTAAATCACTGCTCTGAGCAAGGATGACTGAAGATTGATGGAGGAGTGGTATGTTTAATAGTGTGGCATGAGCAACTATTCAGTAGCTCACTCACACATGAAATCCATGTAACTGTAAGCTCTTAAACTGGCTCAAGGAAAGTTATTTTAAGACCATACATTGCCCCATAGATTGCTTATCTTTATGTCTAGTCCCTTTCCTTCTGAAAAATTTGGATTAGAAAAATATGATTTCAGAGACTTGGCACTGCTTTTCACTTCTGAAGATGAGATCTGCCTCCTACATTATTGCCTGCATGAAGTGAATGCCTCATCTGAACTTGGAATATACACTACCCCTATCCTTGTCAGTTGAGAGGCACTGCTCTACAAGTCCAAGTTGACCAACTTGCCTGTCATTTGAAAGGAATGCTTCACTCTTTGGAAGCACCCCTTCATCTGCTGTGTGGAGGCAGGGAAGGAGGAATGAATCCCTCTCCCCTTCCCTTTGCACATACCTCTCCTCTGTGTTGAAGGTGAGAGATGGAAGCTAGGTCTAGCATCTTATATACCTAGTGTTTGTTTCACAGTAGCTAATTTTACTCAATTACAATATTTCATTACCGTAATTCCTGTAATGACTGTAAAAAAGACGCCCGGTCTTTTTTGCTGACATGACAGAATTCTTGCTTAGCTATACCTGGAGCTGAGCCATCCTGAAGCAACAGATACTATCAGTATTAGGTTAGGTCAACATAATGGTGCATAAACTTTGCCCCTGCTGAAGACAAAATTTAATCTGAGGAGGTGGGGCAAAATCCATTTACTGTGTGAGAAAATATGGTACCCAATGTGTGTGCATTGCAGTGCTCAGTTAAAAGTTTTCATTTGAGCTAGATTGGTTTATGCTCTTAGCCTCTGAGGGAAAGCTCATCTTGTGCTCAAATGGTAACATCCAACTCATGCCTTAAGCTGGTACATCATAAGCAGTTTGCTGTTGTGGCGTGATAAACTGGAATTTTAGTACTCCAATTCATTCAACACCTTTTGGAATGAAAAGTCATTAATCCCTTATGTTTAGTCTCTTGATATTCTCAGCTCTATTAGAATTCTTTTTATAACTTTATGCTTTCCCTGGCTACTAGAATAATTCTGTTGGTTCTATTGCCATGTATTCTGTTCTCAGAACACAGATCTTCTAGAGTTACTTAACAGTTTTAGCACTGTGTACATCTACAGAAGCAAGGAATCACTCCAATGAGTAATTTGCCAAAGGCCAATTTTAATTTATGTGGGCTGTTAAATGAAGAAATGTTTTATGAAAGCTGGATCTATGAGGGCATGTGCAAGGCCTTTGTTCTGTCTTTGTTCTCTCTTTCTTCTGCTTCTCAGCAGCTTGGTCTGATGACAGATTAGAGTGATGGTGGAAGCTATTCTGTGAGCAGAGCATACAGTCAGGAAAGCTCCTGCAGTTGAGTAGTCATTTATTCACTATGATGCCAAAATACAGTCTTACCAGCCATGACAGCTGTCTGAGAATGGAGTAGAGATGTAAATCACAGAATGAGGGCAGAACTTCTAAAACTGAGTCCTTTCATCAGCATGGCTGAGGTCAAGTTTCTGCCTCCAGTGGCATATAATGAAGAAGTTGATCAGTTTGATGGTCTAAGTCATCGGCTTTCAGAGTGGAGATCTGACCTTCTTTGCATCACGGCCAGTGGTAGGCTCACTGCTGCTCTTGAACAGGGGTGTCCAAACTTCATCTCTTATTCCCTCAAGTAATCCACAATGGCGTGATAATCAGAGAGTCAGTTAGGTTGAAAAAGATGTCTGAGATGATAAAGTCCAACCTTTCACCAATCACCACCATGCCAACTAGACCATGGCTCTAAGTGACACATTCAGTCTTTCCTTAAACACTTCCAGGGATGGTGACTCCACCACCTCCCTCGGCAGCCCATTATGCAACAGCCTGTGGGACCAGAGTAATTGCAATCTCATCTGCATTTTAGAAAGGCAAAATGTAGCAATTGGAGTGACCTTGGGAAAGTTCAGCAATCACTCATTAGAGATCCTGTGTTTCTGGTGCATGTTGATGGGGAGTGATAAAGCCCTGCCTGCCTTGAGTGTGGCACACCTCCTGTGATGAGGAAGGACTTTGTTGTTCTTCTCCCTCTTTCCATGTGCTTGGTGAGTTCTGATGTCATTTTTCTTTTAACTGCAGGTCACTTCATGGGCAACAACACAGTGATTGATGTTTTGAGGAGAGAAGGGTATGAAGTAGAACACACTCCAGCTGGACAAGCCATCAACAAGTAATGCATGCTTCTACCTAGCTGAGCAGCCATTGGGGGAGTTTGTAAACAATTATGAAGTAGGAATGGTAGCTGGAATTATAACTAAGAGGGAGCTAGGCTTTTTCTCTCCTTCCCAGCAGTCTGCTTTTCTCTTCCATGAGCTAGTTTGGAAAGGGGATTTTATTTGGTTTTGTTTTGGTTGGGCTTTTTTGTTTGTTTGTTTTGTTTGTTTTTTGGGTTTTGTTGTTGGGGTTGGGGCTCTTTGGTTTGTTGGTTTGTTGTTGGTTTTACAGTGATTTTTTGTGGGTTTGGGGTTTTTTTGTGGTTTTTTATGTTTTGTTTGTTGGGGTTTTTGGGTTTTTGTTGTTCTTGTTAATAAAATTTCTACCCTTGTAAGTTTTTAACTCTTAAATGAACAGCCACAGAGTATGCATGCTTGGTTCATCAGATCTGGATGCTGTCTTGCATCACACAGGTTCCCAGGTTTCTCTTTTCTCACTTTTATATGTTTGACTACCCTGCCTTTTAATAATACCCTTCTTTTATACTACTATTTTTTATTCTTTCTGTTTACTCTCTCCTAGTCTGGAATCTGATTGCCCAGAGTCTTTGCAAGCTGTTACTGATTGCTCTCATGCCCCCTCTTTTCTTCTGCATTTTTAAGCTAAGATACTTGTTGTTCTAGTTCATCCTGCAGCTGTCCTTTGGGATATACCCTTCCTGCTTCTCTTTATTTCTCACTGGATGCTTTTATCCACCTCCATGGTTTCAGTAAATAGAGAATGCCAGATAATCTCCTCTTCCGCTCTCTACCGAGAATTACTTGTGCTTTGACTCACCTCTTCCTGGAATTCTTGCCACCAGCTGAGGGTCTGTAATCTTTGCTTTCCCCTTCTCCAGACTCTTACCAAACATGTAGCTGTCAGACATGCTTGCTCTTCACTCCTAAAAACCACAAAGGAGAAAACTGGAAATTGATCCCAGTTAGAGTACTGTTTTCCTTTTATCTTCTGTGCTGGGCATAGTGTCCCTGTTTACATCTCTGTCCCTCCTCCCCTACATTTCTGATATGGGTCTTTGCAGGATTACTGCCTTTTGATAGGATTTGTGCAGAGGGCACAGTGTTGGGTCTTGGTCTGTGCCAAGGGCCCTACAGGTGTGGTACAAGTTAGTAACAGCTGTTTTTCTCATACTCTGATTGCTTCATCTTCTCTTTATACCACTTTTGCTGTTGTCTGAAAACATGATATTAAAATTCTGGCAGGTCATGTTTCTGCAATGATTCTTGATGTGGACATACGTCATTAACTCTACGTGCACTGAAAAAAACTGATTCAAGACTTAGCCCATGATTATATAAATGCCAGTCCCTAACTCTGTTTCTGCCAGTGGGCACATGGTCTGACAAGGAGAAGTACCTGTGCTTAAGCACAAGACTTAATGGTTCTGTGACACTGGAGTTGTGCTAGAAAATCAGTGTTTATAAGGATGATAAAAACTAACAAATAAAAATACCCCAAACCTAAAACAGCCTGCACTGATATTTTCAAGTTGTTTTTTCATTCTTAGCTTAGGTATTGCTAAAAACAGCTGCAGCAGCTTCTTAAAGCTTAAAGATAGCTTAATAGGTACTTGAGAATAAACAAGATCTGATACAGCTTTGTAAAGATGTAACTGTAAGGGCAGACAACTGAATAAAGGAGGCACAGATTTTCACTTATCAGGAAGGCTGGTATCAAGGTTACTTACTTGGAGTAGCTGGGCACTCAGTTCCATAACCACATCGTGGGAGATCACTTTTCAGCCTCTTGTGCCTTTGAAAGCCCTCAGTTTGGCATCAGTTGAATCTTAAACCTCTTATTAGGACTATTGGACAGAACATCTTCCCTGGAGACTTGATATTAAACCTGAGTAACAAGATGGCCCTTCACTGTTAGCATTTCTGGATGACTTGGAAACAGATTTAAAAATATTAAATACATTTTAAGAAAAATGTGGGTTCAAAGGGAAAGAGTATAGGGCTTGAAAGGAAGATTTCACTTGATTGCTATCCTGGTCTTGTTCTAGGAGCAAGTAGCAGAGCAGGCTTGACAGTAAACCCAGTGCTGATGATGTAAATGTGGAGCTGTATCCAGGTATTGTCCTATGTAGTGCTGCCCACAGTCCAGTCAGTACCTGGGGACTATTTCACTGTTCATGATTGAGACAGGATAAAAAGGCAAGTGGTTGAACTGAGACAGAGAGTTTAAATGACTACTCTGGTGTCAGACACATAGAGATATTAGCTGAGAGATCCTGAAATACAAGGAGGAGAAAGTCTGCAGTCACCTTCTTTCCCTCCAACATGACGTTTCCCTGTAGCAGTACAGTCTGCTGCTTCCTGTGCTCTAGCTAAACAAAAAGTTCCTTGTGAGATATGTTGTAGATATCTGTGAGTAGAACCAATAAGGATGCAGGATAGTCATGCTCATTTTGCTGTAGCAGGCAGGGCTGCCTGAGGCATACTTTCCACCTGCAGAGCAAATAGGGTGGATGCCTCTAGTTGGAGACAGAAAGGTTCCTTCTCCCTGCTCTCTCCCAGGCAGGGAAGGCAAAAGAGGTGCCCCAAGCAGGCAGTATTGCAAAGGACAGTTTATAAATAGTACCACAAGTTCAGTCAAGTTCCTTCTGACTCACTTTGGTCTTTAACTCTTGTTCCTGATTTTAGAATGTAGTAATATATTGTAAAATAGTCAACACAATCACAGCCATACTTAAGGTGCTTGCTGACTCTCCCTTAGCTGCTGTGTTGGGAAATTGGCCTGGGGGGAGGAAGGATGGGCTTTAGAATCTGTGTGCCCTTTCCACTGATCTCTAGAAGACTTGCCTGCTGGAAGTATTGCAAAGGCAGTTTGGTATATGGATGTGTCTGAGGCTGCATCTATCAGAATAAATGTCTGGCCATGCAGGATGCAGGTCATCTTCTACCTGTAGCAGTGCTGAGCTCCAGCATGGTGTGTCCATGGGTTCAGAAGGGGAGGCTGCAGGCAGCATGGCACTCTAATCCACAGGGGCAGGGTCCTGTCCACTCTGTGACTTAGTTAAGGAACAAAACAGTGAAGAGAAATGGTGGAGAAGGGAATCATGGGCAGAAGACCTTGAAACAGATTAAATCAGGTGAAGAGAGCTAATGAGCTAATTGCTGGAGAGAGCTAATGAGAGATCATCACTCTGCAAGGTAGAGTTAAAGAGTGGATGATGTGAAGCAGCTGAGGAGGAGAGCTGCAGGGTGATAGTCCAGAGGCAATAAAGTGTGACAATGTGTGACACCACAATGGTTTTGAACGAGATTGATAACCAGGATCCGTTCTGTGGCAGACTCTCTCATATAAACTTCAACATGTGATCACTCTGATTTTCCTTGCAGCGAATAAGACAAATTATCTTTGTTTTCCATCTACTCTCTCAGTGTTCTAGACCACAACTTAATTTCCCCTTCTCCAGGAACTACTCTTTATTTGCCATCAAATAAGTGTGCATACAGTGATGGGTTAGCTTTACAACAGCACCCAAGATGAAATATGCCTCCTCCTAGACCACCTCCTTTTCATTGGAAGCTGAAAAAGGAACACAGTTCTGGGGAAGTTTCATTGATTAAAGGCAGGTTTCTGCTTGGTGGTCTGTGGTTTTCAGTTACTTTCCTGAATTTCAGCCCAAGCCAGTCTGCACTTTTGTTACAGAAGACTGGTGCATTTCTTCTCTTTATGAAGTAGCCATAAAGATCAGTCAGATATTCCTGCTAGGTTCCTTGTGTACACTGAGTGGTTTGAGTTTGTGGTTTTGTCCAAGATGCTCATAAACAAGTAACGAGGGAAATTTGTTCCAAACAATGAGAAATGTGGGCCAGCAAAGCCATGAATCAACAGGACACTGCAGACTGCCAGCCTTAGAGTATAGATGAGTTGTTGCTTGCTCTAAAAATAAAGAAACAGCTTCAGTAATCAGGATGAATCAGGATGAAAAAACACTGATTGTTGTTTTTTTTCAATTTATCATCTTTGCAGGGAGCTGAGTAGTCATAGCTTTTTCTGGGAGCTCTACTTGGGGTTTCCAAGATTTGTCTTGTAAGACAGTTTGTACATGCCCATAGTCTCAGTACATATCTCACTGGAGCTCCTTTGAAATTCCCAATAATGCTACCAGCCTAATACAGGATCTGGGCAGCTGAGAGGTTAAGGTCTGACTCCCACTCCCTCATTACTTGCTATAAATGTGTACAAAGCTCAGCTCTGTTTATGAGAGGGATGCAATTTCTCAGTTTCCTCCCCTTCATGCAGACCTCTATACTTGTCCATAAAACCCACTAAGACCACCATTTCATGCTCCTTGGTGTGCTTTCTGAGTGGCAGAGCGGCATTACACCCTTTTGCATTCAACCCTAGAAGCCAATGCCACAATTGTGTGCTGAGCTCTAGTCTCTTATGTGTCAGACATGTCCTCTGATGTGATCTTTTGTAGAGGCTGTACTGCTTTGTATTATCTGCCTTTATCAAGAAGAAAATGAGAAGAGAGTGAACTTGGTGATGCCAAAACTAATCTGCTTTCAGTTGATGCAGACTGAGTGGCCCAAAGGATTCCTTAATCATAGAATATTAAGGGATTGGAAAGGACTTCAAAGATCGTCTAGTCCTAATCCGCCTGCCATGGGCAGGGACACCTCCCACTAGACTTGCTCAAGGCCTTATGCAACCTGGCTTTGAAAAATGCCAGGGTTGGGGCACTGCAACCAACCTGGGCAACCTCTTCCAGTATTTCACTGCCCTCACAGTAAAGAATTTCTTCCCAATACCTGGCCTAATTGCATCCCTTTTTCAGTTTGTGTCTGTTACTCCTGTCACTACAATTCCTGACAGAGTCCCTCTCTAGCTTCCTAGTAGGACCCTTCAGATACTGGGAAGTTGCAATGACATCTCTACACAGCCTTCTCTTCTCCAGGATGAAAAGACCAGCTTTCTCAGTTTTCACAGGGGAGGTGCTCCAGTCCTCTTATCAATGTTGTGGCCTCCTCTGGACTTGATCCAGCAGTTCCATGTCCTTCTTATGCTGAGGACCCCAGAGCTGGATGCAGGGTTCCAGGTGGGCTCTCACCAGAGCAGAGCAGAGGGGCAGAATCCCCTCCCTCCCCTGCTGCCCACTCTGCTCTGGATGCAGCCCAGGATCCCATTGCCTTTCTGTGCTGTGAGTGCTCATGGCTGGGTCATGTTAAGTTTTTTATCAGCCATCACCCCCAAGTCCTTCTCCTCAGGGCTGCTGTCAATCTCTGCTCAACCTGTAGCTGTGTCTGAGATTGCCACAACCCAGAGACAGGATCCTGCGCTTGGCCTTGATGGACTTCATGGGGTCTGTACACCACCACCCCTCCGGCCTGTCCAGGCCCCTCTGGATGGTGTAGCTGCCTGCCAGTGTGCTGACTGCTCCACAGAGCTTGGTGTTGGTGCCAAACTTGCTGAGGGTGCTCTTGATCCCACGCTACACGCCGCTGGCAAAGATCTCGAACAGCAGTGGTGCCAGGACTGACCCTGGAGGGAGACCCCTCATCACTGATTTCCATGTGGACAAGGAGCTGTTGACCACAATTGTTTGCGCACGGCCTTCCAGCCAGTTCTTTATCGGTCCATCCATCAAATCTATGTCCATCTAGTTTGGAGACAAGGATGTTGTGTGGGACAGTGTCAAACGCTTTGCCTAAGTCCAGGCAGACGATGGCAGTTGCTCTGCCACATCCATCAGTGCTGCAGCCCCATCAGAGAAGATACTCAAATTTAACAGGCATTGTTTGCCCTTGGTAAAGCCATGTTGGCTGTTTCCAATCACCTCTTTGTTTTCCATGTTTGTTGTAGTCTTCAGGAGAATCTGCTCCATGATCTTGCCTCACACAAGAGGTGAGACTTTTACTTTCTCCTTTTTAAAAATATGGGTTATTTTTCCCTTTTTCTAGGTATTGGAAATTTTACCTGAGTGCCACAAGTTTTCAGAAATGATTTAGTAGTGGCTTAGCAACTTATCTGCCAGCTTCCTTAGAACCCACAGATGAATCTCATCACGCCCCACACACTTGTGCACATTCAGGCTGTTTAGATGGTCTCAAACTCGATTCTCTCCTACATTGTGCTTATGGACTTCATACTCCCATTTGCCTTTCTTGACTTGGGCAGCTTGGCTGGAACAGCTGCCATTGAACACTGCAATATAGAGGTCATTGAGAACCTCAGCCTTCTCTGGGTCCAGCATGCAACCAGGTTAATGGTATGCTAGCCTTTCCCTTCAAAGTCAGTAATTTTCAAGATGTGTTTCTGTAGCCATGGTCATAGTCTGTAGGCTGGCTTGTTTCTTACCTTCTCCGCCAGTGAGAGGTGATGATCCAGGCCTGGTTCCATCAGCTGATGTGCTTTAGTTGTGTTGTTTGCCCCTTCCCTTTGTCCCCCAAGTTATTTTGCTCTGGGCAGGAATGTTGAAAGGAATAATCTGGTCTATATTCTGCAGCACATCAGATTAGAGGAGTGTGGTTTGACTCTGACTTAGAAGTGATTCCGTTTTTGTCTCTTTCTAGATGTGCAAGCTTATTACCAGGAGTTACTCCACCCTTATCCAGACTGCAGTCTTTCCTCTGACACAGACTGCCTTTTTCCTTTTTTTTTTTTTTTTTTGGCTAAAGAGCACTGTTTTGATGATAAAATCAATATTGGCTTAAGGAAGAGAGAGCAGGAATATACAGCAGAGAAATGAGCATCCAGGGAGAAACATCTATTTTATATTTATGTGCCTTGATACAGGATTTTGCCTCAAAGCCCTTTTAAAAGCTGTGTTCTCTCTTTCTTCCAGCCGAAAATCTCCCAAAACCTTGTTAGCCTTTTCATCATCACACAGTCCCTATGTCATGTCCCATGAGCTCCCCCTGCACCCCCAGAAGGAGGAGGAAGAAGAGGAGGAAGAGTTCCTGCCTCACCTGCTATTCCCTGACAGCATTGATGTGCTCATGAAAGTAGACAGGAAGTACAAAAAGAAGAAGAAAAAGCAGCAGAAGAAGCAAAAACTGCGGCAATTTAACGACCTCTGGGTTCGCCTTGAAGAAAGGTAGCTAATGGCTGGGGAGGAGGAGGATGGCTTGTCAAACTGGACTTTAACTTAGATGGTTTCATACAGACCCTCAAACTTCTGCAGGGGTAGATATACCCTGTGGACAGGATCTGACCTTCTCCACTGCTGTGATTCTTTCTGAAGCATTTGCATGAGGTTTCTTGTGCTTTTAGTGGCAAAAAAAAATTTCTTTGAATAGCTAGATATGTGGAAAACTAGGCATAAAAGAAGTGGAAGTCTAGTCTATATCATTCTCCATTTGGGTTTGAGGGATTGTGAGCATATGGCAGTCCTCTCTTTCATGGAAGGCTGGTTCCAGTGGTGGATGGTACAGATCAAAGCCTTGGACCATTAAACAAAAGCTGCTGCATATGAGGAAACTATCATTCCTGACATATGTTCTCCTTGTATTTGGGCAATATTCATGCAGTATTTTCAGTCTCTGTATTATTTCAGTCAGAAAAAGCATGACAGCCTAATGGATGGCAGAGTTTGTAGAAAAAAATGAGTGTCTTGTGGGGCAGATGTTCACACATATCCCTTACTTTTCATCCAGAAAAGCTTACTTACCAGAAGTACAGCAACCCGCAGAGAAAAAAAAAAAAAAAGCCAATTTCTCTCATTACCTCTAATAGGGCTTGTGACTGAATGTATACCTTAACATTTCCCTCCTGTCAGATAACACACATGCCCAAATCTGCTTTCTTTGTACTTTGTGTGTTTGTATCTCTGCCATACTCAGCTTGAAGGCATTAAATTTTTGTGATACTGTAAACAACTAGACAGGTGGGAGTAATGGAAAGAAGTCTGACAGTTCTTTAAATGAAGCCTGTACATTATTTGGGTTTTTTCCCCTCTGAAGAATACTTCTTCCTGCTCCCCAGGTTACTCAGTATAGCAGAGTTCTATGCCTTTCCTATCATGTCCCTGGATCCTATTTGTACCACTGCTGTGAGTGATACATGGCTCAGACTTGCCACAACTGGCTGCAGCAGCTGTTCTCTTTGAGGTATTCAGCCATTGTCAGATCTTTTAGACCACATTCCCTTCTTTGCTCCTTCCTTCAGCCTTGGTATTAAGTATTTGGGAGACCAATGCTCATGTAACATGTCCTCTGACAGACCTACACACAGTCCAAGATTCACCAATATAACAAATGCTATACTGATCACACTTGATTTTGTCTCTTAGTGCACCATTTACTTTCCGTTGATGTAGTTTATACTAGCTGATTGTGAATGGAGTTTTGGAGTTTCTGTTGATAGTCTGTTTAGTTGAAATACTAAGGAATGTCTGTCTTAATCTCCCCTGTGCCTCCACAGTGCCATGTTCAGTGTTTCACATGCAGTTGCTCCCACAAAGCTCAGGGAAGTCAGTGGGCAGTGACTCTAAGACACCTGTGCCCTTGCAGTATCAAGCCTGCAGAAGAAGAGGGAAGATGGGAAGATGTGCTACTGTGACCAAGTTGAAGGCACATTAGAGCTGCATACTAGATTTGAAGTACTGCCAGGCAGTAGTGAGGCAAAAGCAAAGCAAATGATGGCAGCCTAGGAAACTCCTGCATAAATATGGGAGCAGGAAATGCTGCTTTTCTTTTCTTATTTTTATGTTTCCTTTCTTCCCCTACTATTTAAGATGTCCTTTGTGCTAGAAGCTTACCCTGGTGCTTTGTAGGGGCAACTCCTTAGCAGCAGAGAGGAGCTTAAACATCTGGAGATGGAGATGTTGCATAGCAGTGCTGGGAAAGACAAAGGATGCCTGGGAGATTGCTGTGCCCATAGTGCCAAGGGAAGGCAGCTGTCCCTCACGCAGGAGCCCCACATGTGTGCTGGGCTTCTGTGAAGCCCTGGCTGTCTGCCGGGCTCTGCCACAGCGCCCGTGCCACTGCCGGGCTGGGCTGACAGTCCCACCTCGCAGAGCATCCCTTCCCAGGGAAATCCAGCACCTCTGGGCTCCGGCTCACCTCTGCAGGGCACGTCTGGTCTGCCTGGGAGTCTCAGCCCTCGCTCTAAACATTGCTCAGGGTGTGCAGGCACAGGTAAAGCTGTCGGGTTTCTTATGAATGGCCCATTCACAGCTTTCAGGTTTACAGATGGGCTTGATGACCTTAAAGGTCTTTCCCAACCTACATAATTCTGTGATTCCTCCCATGAGCCTGAAAACATGAAAGGTGCAGCTCAAGTGATTTAGTAGTGTTGTAGTGCGCTTGTCAGAATGGCCTTGGTTCGTGCCCCTGTATGCATCAGCTGCTGGCTGTATTTCCTTGATGTGCTGCCAGCTGGCTTCTCTCTGGCCATTTTTCAGATCTTCTGGGGAGCCCTTTGGGTAAGGAAAAGTAAAGTGTTTTTAGAAAGGGTAGTAATTGCCTTTAATTTCCCAAAGCATTTTTGCTTAGTGGACTGAAATAAGAAAAGAATGGTGCACAGCAGTTGGGGATTGGCTGCGAAAGAAATTACTTGGTTTTGTATTTGCCAGGTGGACTTGCTTTTAGTTTTGTCCAGATTTGTCTTCAGGTTCTACACATCACCCTGCAGTCCTGCCGGGTATGTGAGTCGCACAGCTGTGGTGTCAAGCATTGCCTTCAGTCCATTGCCAAATAAAACAACAACCTGTGTAGTGTCTGACCCTTCTGACTCCTGGCCTGCTATGGTGTGTGATCTCCCCCAGTTCAGGTCAGTAGGCGTTAGCAGTCTGGAGCATACAAATTTCTCTCCTCCATCATGGATTACCACTGTGGCAGTTCAGCTTATGTATGCTCTAATTCAGTTCTTGTTCATCTCTACCACTGGGAGATTCTCTGAAATGTGGTGATCTAGGATGTGTTTCTGGAAGCCATTCTTCTCTGCTTGAAGTACATCAGATAAATCTTTGTAATTCCTGACCTGTGGAAGAGATCGTACAGTATAGAAACAAGGTGGGTCCATATGAAGTGTGTGGATGCCATGGGACAGAGAGAGAGAAACGGCAGGTGTTTCTCACCATGGCTTGTGAGAAGTTTTAGGGAGTTGGAAAGATGTGATAACTCATTGAGTATAAACAATTTGCAGGCGGTGTTTTTCTACTTTATTTTTCTGTTCCTCTTAAGGACAGTGTGTGAGAAAGATGTTTCTGTTAGCTAGCCAGTAGAATAGTACCTGTTGTACCACTCTATAAAAATTGCACGGTTCTTTTGAATAAAGCCTTCTTTGCCTTTTCTACAATCCTGCCTCTCGCCTGCTCCTGCCCCAATCTCGGCACAAGAGCGACATGAAGTGTGGTGCATGGAGCATGGCTGAGGAAGATGTGCTCAGATAAGAGGTGCCTCATCCAGCTGTGCTCAGCAAGCACCCCTGCAGTGACACTCCTTTGCAACAGCACCTCTTTTGTTCTCATCTCTTTTCTGCTTAGCTGACAGCGGTTAGGAATATGGTCATCTTACCCACCTGACTGACTGTGTGCGAGCAATGAGCAGGCTGGGTAGACTTGAGACAGGGCCAGTATTTTGGTGAATTATTATACTGAATATTTGGTATTCAGTATTTTGGTGCTGTCATCACCCTCCTCAGTCTCTTCACTGTTCCCCCTCAAGTCTGCTTCACAGTTTGGCTGGGTAGCACCTCATCCTTGTGGGCTGGTGTGGGAGTGTCCACATGTGTGAGGAAGGGACAAAACAGCACTCTGCCATTTAGGAGCCACAGACTTTTGGTCAGTGTGTAACTTTACAAGAGACCATTCGGATGGACCCAGAAAACTGACAGTGGGTCACAGGGCTGACCAACTCCTGCTCTGTGGCTGTTGGGCAGTTGTGGGCTGGGTCAGGACTGATGTTCTTCTCTTGCCTTGCAGTGCTACTGATCCTCCTCCGCGAATCCGCATCATCAATGGCTACATCACAGTCGAGCCCCGGCCCCGGGGCCACAGGCGGTCCAGCCACGCTCGTGCAGACACCAGCAGGGCTCACCAGATTCCCCACTCCCTCTGCCTTCCTCTGCTGACTTTGACTTTGCATAAGATAATGCTTCATTGAAACACAGGAGGACCCACGCTGTAAGACTCTTGCCTTAAAAATCAAAAAAAGAAATTTATGCAAAAAAGAAGACTATGAGTGGGACACTCATTCTTTGGGGTGTTCTTAAACTGCCTCCTTTTCCTGAGTCCAGATCATTAACTCTGTTAACTGGTTTGACCTTCCCAATAGAGGAGAAGATATTTTAATGAAAGTGTTATTTATCCTTCTCTTGCAGAAGAATGATTTCATGTTATCCCATAATACTTTGGGGAGATTATAATGCCGCTATAACATAGCTGTTGTTTAGCTGTTTGAGCCCAACTAAAGTACATATTTTTCACCTTCAGTGCCTTGTAAAAAGATTTACACACCACTGACTTGTTTATTAGAACAGAATATTTTGATCATAGGAGCACAGCTGGGAAAGAGAGTTGGTATTTTATGTCTCTACTGGTAATGGTTTTAATTCTTGCTTGTTAGGGCTCCAGATTACATAGAAAGGTTCATGGCAACGCCTACAGTAGAATAAAACAGTGAACACTTGTGAACAGAATGCGTCTGCTGTCTGTTTGGTTCTATTTAAGATGGGTCCCCCTGAACCTCTAGTGGCCAGGCAAGTCTCATAAGTGCAAAGTAATATACATTTAAGAAAAAACAATTCTGTGGGAACTTCACAAATCATAATGTTGGAGTCTCCCAAAATAGGTTCTCAAGAGGTGATTTGCACAATTAAGACTTAATTCTAGAAAATCGTTTCAAGTTTTCTACTAAGTTCATTACTCAGACTTTCCAAATTGATTTAATTCCTTTGCTATCTCTGTGAAGTAGATGTGTTGTTGACTGTTGAATGTAAAGAAGCTTGGAAGTGGTGATGAATTTTTTGTATTTGTACAGGACATTCTCTTGTGATCGCATTTAATTTGTGAGCAATACGTCACCCCCATCTCTTAGCAGGGTTTCATTGCCTGGGAAGATCTCTGAAATTTCACCCATGGGTGAACTTAGAGCCCCTGTCTGGAGCTTAGTATCTGGGAAAGATAGTAATCATCTTCCCCAGTAAGACAAAAAACCTTCAGGTTTCCTTTCCCTATGCCTTTGCACATACTTCACTGCTTTTTCCATTGACTGCAAAAAGTAGTTCTTTTTCATAGCTTTCTATAGAACATCAGAGGAGGAACAACAAAGGTTCCAGCTTCCCTAACAGGCTTTTCATCTCTTGATCTCAAAATTTCAGTACATTTCCAGAAGGGCTGAGCCTGAACACAGCCTCTGTTTGCTGAGGAAAACAGAAAGGAGAGGCTAAGTGTCACCATGAGCTGCAGCATTGTGGGGAATTAAATGTATCTGGGCTAGAGTAGAAGACAGCACCATCTCATTGTGAATTCCTTCTCACACATAATACTGCAAGACTTTGAGTACCTGAATGCATTCTGTCTTCCTTGGCTTTCACAGCAGCCAGGCTCCCCTGTGTCTCTCTCTCTGGATGGTCTTTTCACTGGTCATAGACCTGATAGGGCTGGAGCTTGTTTTCCTTGACCTGAATGTGACCTGAAAGGAGCAGATTGTATAAAGTGTAGGTTACTTACAAAAATGCATTGCAGGCCTGACAAACTGGGCACACAGGATCATAGAATGGTTTGGTTTGGTTTGGTTTGGTTTGGTTTGGTTTGGTTTGGTTTGGTTTGGAAAAGACCTCAGTTCATCTCATCTCATCTGTGGCACAGGTCCAAAGAGCACTGCAAGCACTGGGAGAAAGTGGTTGAACCAGAGTTTTCATTTCTTTTCCCCATAACAAGGCTGCTGTGTAAAACAGCCCCAGGCTGCCTTTTCTCTTCGTTTTCTCCTCTAGGGTGGCTCCTGAGCTTCATCTCTGTGGGGGTAACTGGGTTGAGTGAAACAGCCATCAATGTTTTTCTTAGGTTGGCATGAGGAAAGATGGTTTTAAAATACTTCGAAATAACAGAGACCTGAAGTAACACTGTGGATAATTCAGTTCTGGTGGTGTAACTCATTTTGTAGGTTGTTTCCAAGTGCCTGACTGTCAGACAAATATAAATGTACTTAAACTGTGACGGGTAGTGTGCCTACAGAGGCTGCATCCTAGGAGTCTTTCTGCAAAGTAATCAAATAAAGATGTTTTTGAGGGTCTTATGAACTTGGGTTGATATCTGTGAACTAAACTAGTGGTTCCAGTCCCTGCTTTTCCTTCCAGACCAGTCATTGCTGATTGTCCTCCCTGCTTCCCCCGCCAGTAGCAGCTGGGTAGGACCAGCAGGAGTTCAGAGGTCCAGCTTTCTACACACGGACACCCAGTGGAGGAACTGCTTCTGGAGTCCCAAGAAAAAAATGGAACAGAGACTTTTTGCTCTAAGGCAGCTCTGAGATTAAAATGTTGGCTAAAACATGTTTTCAGCTCTCTGCCGGAGGGGATTTGGAGCCAGAGCTCCTCCTGGTGGCCTCTTACCTGCCGCTGAAAAGTTGGTTAGGGAAATGTCCTCTGTATGGAGGTGACCTTTTCTAAAGAAATGGTAGTAATCAGATATTTGGATTATGTTCAGATTAGCAGTAGAATAAAATAAGACACTGTCTTTTCAAGTTGCATTGCAGCAGATATGCAGCTGCATGCAGTTACACATTATATTATTGTGATTTTCCACTTGGCTATTTGGGTCATCCTCGGAAATGCATTTCAGGTGTCTGATTTTAACATAGTAGAATGTTGTAAGTATAAACTCACTTGGCCCATCCAAAAGCTTGGTAGCAGGCAAGGCTGTTCTCTAATACCTTCCAATGGTGGGTCTGGGCCTCAGTTACATGTGGAAGGCACATGAAGTTTTGTGCTGGACTTTTGCAGCAAACTGGATAATTATTTGCCTATGCAGCTTCAAGGATATAAACTCACACCTAAGCGGATAAAATGGACAAAAGCCATTAAAAGTGCTGGAGAAGAAATGCTATAAGCAACAGCAATCTTGAATATCAGTCTCCTGCCCTGGAATGGAAGGCAAAAAGACGTGCAACACAAGTATAGCAGCTCTCTCTCTGCCTTGGGGACTTAATGTTCCCAAGCACTTTGCTGCTGAGCAAACACCTCCGCCATGCTGGGGAACTTCATCACTATGTAGACATCCCACACCTGGGCTCCTGTGCACGTACACAGACTGCTTTTCACTCAACACAAGTGCCAGCTGCTTAAATGCCACACAGTGCTACTGGGTTTTTTTGCAGTGTTGTTAGCCTGCACTGCTACCCATGGAGCTAGAATATTAGTTGGCAAAGGAACTTATTCTCTAGAAGGTGACTTGGGACCACTGTCACTCTGGTGAAGTTTGTTCATATTAACAGTGATACAGGAAAACACAGAGTCTTTGCAACAGACGTCACTAAACATTGCCTAGGATGTATTTTGCCAAAGGATCGTGGGCTGGCAGAAGGCCCTCTTCAAATTTGTTCAAGCTTTTTCAAGCTTGATGCCTAAATTGTCTGGATGTGTGGAAGCTTACACAAACTAAAAGTACTACACTCAGCAGAATTAACTGCATTGTTTATTTATTTATTTATTATTGTGGGCATACTTGTCCATTGTCTGCTTGGGAGATAAAGGTGTAACGTTGGAGCTGTTTTCCATGGTAAGACTCATATTTGAGGAAAATCAGTTAGGTTTCAGGATTATGAAAAAGCCTTTTTTTTTTTGAGCCCAAGAACTGATTAGCTGTAAAGGCAAGTAGAGCAGTTTGCAGAAGAACTGGCAAATAATGTCTTAACGGTTCATCACCATCAGCAGGAATGGAAACTGATAATCCATGAAGTGTTTAGGTGTACCACTGTGAATGAATACAAAATAAATTGCCTAGGAATTAGGTTGTCAGTGATGAAGTACAGTACAGAGATTGGTTTACAGCCTAAAAATTGACAAAAAAAACCTTTCCAAAATTTCAGTGGTCACTGCCAAAAAGAAGCTGAATATTCTTCAAATGCCCAGTGCTTTACTGGATTTATCTACTTCTCTACTAGTATGTTCAAGCTTTACATGGAATTTCTTGCACCTTAATTTCATTAAAACTCAGATTTCTTTTAAAAGTTCTTCATGTTTGCAATATGCCAACTGCATTTCTTAATGCATCAGTTCTGATTTTTTTTTTTTTTTGAATACCGAGTAAGTCTGCTGTACAACTGGAGGTGTTTATGTCTGTTCTGTATGTGGCGAACCATAACACATTAGAGGTCTCTGTAGCACCTCTGCCTTGGTGCACACAATCAGCTTGTACTGGCATGGCCCACTCCTCTGTCTATCCACCACTCGCGCCTGGATCCTGAATCCTTTTGCATGCTTCACAAGTCTCCTACTGACCATTTTGTACAGTTTACAGGCCCAGAACTCACACAGAGTCCATCTCACAGGTCCCATACAATCACAGGTGCCCTCCCTCAGGTACCCGCACTGCTCCTCTGCCTACTTGGTACCTCTGCTCAGACCCAGCACCTTCTGCTTGCTGGCAGCTGCCTCTTGAGGTTTGCCAGTGGAGCGCACCCCACACCTGCACTCAGGGGCTTGGCAGAAGACACAGACCCTCTTTTGCCCATGGCAAATGGTGCCACGCACCTGTGCCTCTGACTTGAGGTCTCAGTCCAGCTGCTGGAGCTGAGCCCCTCACCTGCTTTGTTCTCCCTCACAGTTCCTGTTTTTCAGGATGCCCACTGTTCTTGTCATGGTGGCAGGTGGCCAAGACTGCCAACCACTGTATTTAAGGGAAGATCTAATAAAGAAGATAGGAGCAACTTTATTGATCAGGCACAGGGTGTGCTCAGACAAATGTAGTGACCAGCAAACTAGGCTGTTTTGTACCACTTCCTGTCTACTCCCTTTCCTTGTTTCTCCCCAGTCCCCCTTCACTAAATATTCCTGTGTAAATTTTTCTTAGTCACTACACCTCTCCCCTTGAACATCTCAAATCCTCACAATCCTCTTTTTTCCCCTTTTCTTATCAGTTATGAAGTTGGCCATCTCCAAAGATGGGCCTGGGAGTTCCTTTCAGTCATCCATCAATTAGTAACTAGAAACTTTTAATCCTTGGCATCATCTCTCTTATCTGTTGTCTATCGGGTTTGTCTTTTTGTGTTCTTCCTTATCACTTCCCCTCTCATTTATTTTCCCTTTTGCACTGAATAGGTCCTTGATTAAGCTTAATCAAGGACAGATGCTCTTACCTTCACATACCTACAGCACAAGATATTTTCCCAGTAGAATGACAAGAGATTTTTATTGTTGGCAACTTGGATTTGAGTCAGGAATAGTACAGGTCAGAGCAAAAAGAGTCTCAAACTCATATTAAAGCTTCCTTTGCTGAAACTGCTCTATCTTGCTAAACCCAAGAAACATGACTATATTCCTGTATTTGAAAATCCAGCATGGAAAGAAAAACTGTAGGTGATGCAGTTAAAAGGGCTAGCATGACACCTGGATTTGATATCTTGCCTGACCTCATGATGAAGCAGCAGCCACCAGCACCTTGCACTGAGCCCAGTGGAAGCAAATGACAGCATCTTTTTTTTTACCCAATTTGTGGCTTGTGAATAATCTATAGCTTGCAGGAGGCATGGCTGCTGGATGACTCCCAGAGCGGATACAGGGATACCCTGTGGATTAGAAACTTGTTTGTCTAGAACACATCACTTCTGAATTGGTAGTGTACCTTTAACCTGCTTTCTCAAGGTCCAAACTTTATTAGTAAGTTTAAAATGGACACCAACAGAACAGACAGAGCAGTCAGGCATTGAGACAAGGGAAGCAAATACATGATGTGTGCCTTTTGTGGTAATACCTGTCTGATTTCTAGGATGTATCCTCTTGATCTGACCAAGAGTTTTCAAGGAAACTCTTGCATAGTCATTGATTGTCCATAATCCGGATGTTCAACCATTCACGGATGTGCAGTATGCCTCAGCTAACACTAGATGTTGCTCATGTACTTCAGAAGCTGATACTCATCATGCAAAAGGAAACAGGCTTAAGGCTCTAGGAAAACTACCCTAGGGACATAGCTACGGGCTTCCCATTGCAGAATTATTTCAGTCAGCAGTACAAATACGTTTCTGCCTCACTTTAAGTGGTGCTTATGTCTTCTTATTCTTCTCACCATTGTTCATATCTGACCAGTCCTGACTGAATGGTCATTTGAAAGGAAACTCTTACCTGCCTTCTTAAAATTTCCTTTGTTTTTTTTCCTTTGTTTTTTTCCTTTTTTTTTTTTTTTTTTTTTTTTTTCATACTGCTCTGTGTGAAGCAGTGCTACCCAGGTGGAAATATGCACACTCTAAGTGGATGTGGCAAAATTCTTATTAAGCCTTCAGTACATCCTCACTGTTTTGTATCTTTGTACTCTGTGTCTTGTTCTGTTTGTCATCTTGTTCTCTCTTGAACAAAAAAACTTATGTAGTCAAAACACTGAAGTTGGAAATTGGAGTACTTTGATCAGGTTCCTGCTCATCCAGGCATCATTTACCTGTTTTAGATTAGTAGTTTTTCTCTATTTGGGCCTTGCTGTGTCCTTTCTTAAGAAGGGCCCTAAGGGTGCTTCCTCCCCACATAGGGATGGTACATTCTTAAATATATATCTGAGTGCTCAAACAGGACTGATAAAATTATGTGGGAGAAAAGTACACTTAGAGATAAAACCACTAGAGCCATTACCTGTATTAAAGATGAGTAGTCTATCCCACAATATTCAGCTCTCTAGAGTGCCATGTATTTGGAGAAATTAGAGGAATTAATGGCCACTGTACGTACAGTCCTGGCAGCCAATTCCTCTGAACTCCGGCCAGACCACCGCTCTTGTTCTTTTGAGGCATACCTTGAAGTCTTTGCCATATGCAAATCCTTCAAAGTGCTTTAATCATGACTCTTTCACAGAAAATAAAACCACAAGAGCCCTGAATTCCATTGAATGGCCATAAGTAAACATCAGGCTGGCTGTATGTCTATCACCCTGCTGCAGGAGAGACTCTGTGATATTTCTGCCTCTTTACCTGTGAGAGAAAGCCACTTCCACTCCCAGTCCTACTGCTTTTCTTGCAGAAAATCCCTTCCTTCCTGGTGTGCTGTGACAAAAAGTATCATCTGTGTTTCTTTGGTTTTACTGCTCTTCTTGGGATTTATATCACTCTTGGTTTTTAGATATTTTTTATTCTCCCAATGAAACCAAGGTGCTGCGTCTTAATTCTTAATGTTATACAGCATTTCAAACACAGATTGTCTGGATGATAAATCCAGGTACTCTGTCTGACATGGTCAAGGTCTGAATGTCTGGCAATTAACAAGCAAAACATACCTACCTAGTGCATGTCCTCCTGCTTCTGCTTTGATGCATCTTGCACACAGAAAGACATCCTTAGCAAGACAAACTCAACAAGCCGTTTGTAAAGGATCTCTGACTTTGTGGAGAAATCTCACCAGGTCATTTTCTTTCTCTGGACTGGTCTGTGAGGGGCTTCTCTATAGTCAGACCGAATTAGAAAAATCTACAGCACAGACTTCATCTGTTTGAAGAGAGAAAATAGAAGATTTGACATTTAATTGCTGCAAAGTTAGACAGCAGGAGTGTTTGAACTATTGTGGTGGGTCTGTCCTGGCAGGCAGCTGAACCAGACAGCCACTTGCTCAGTCCCCCACAGTGGCATGGGGAGAGAGTTGGAAGGGTAAAAATGACAAAAATTGTGGGTTGAGACAAAGACAGTTTGATGGGTAAAGCAAAAACTGTGTGTGCAAACAAAGCTTCAGCAGGCAGATGTTCAATTGTCTCTGGGAAAGCAGGGTTTCAGTACATGTAATGATTGCTTGGGAGGACAAATACCTCAACTCCAAATGCCCATACCCCTTTTCCGTTTTTGCCCCTCAGCTTTATATGCTGAGCATGATGCCATACAATATGGAATATTGTTTTGGTCTGCTGGGGTCAGCTGTCCAGCTGTGTCCCTTCCCAACTTTTTCTGCTCTCCCTTCCTGCTCACTGGCCAAGCACCATGTGAAACAGAACAGGACTTATATTGTTCAAGCACTGTTCAGCAGTATCTGAAACACGTGGATGCCATCACTCTATTTTCAGCACCAATCCAAAACACAGAACCATATAAGCTACTTTGTAGAAAATTAACATTATTGAGCAAAGCCCAGTACAGCAATGGAGGAAGATATTACATTTGCATTTGAAGTCTTATATTTGAAGTTGCCAAAACTTTGTTCTTTTTCTTTAACAGATAATATATGTTTCATTTGTAAGTAATGATGTCTAAGAAGCTCGCTCTCTCACTGATGTCTAATCCTTCTGTTAGAGCTGACAGCATATTTGACAGATATTCAAATGAGGGGCTATTTAGTGCTGTCAATAGTACCAGCAGTCCAGGAGAAAGTCTAGTTTGTGTGTTTCCCAAACACACAAACCTAAGTGCCTTGAGATTTGTACATAACACAGAACTACAAGACAGAGCAAGGAAGGTACAGCAAGTTGTAAATGTGGAGCCCTTTGAATGTTGAAAGATATTATAATGTTTTAAAGTTCTGCATTTTAATCTGCTTCATTTGTTGACTTAAAAATTTAGGGCAAATGTCTAAATGGTTCTTTCAAAACTGTGATACTGACTCTCTTGAGGAATATTCACCATCATGGTCTGAGTAAGGATGACCTGGTGCCACCTACTGGGAATTTATCTCTACTTGCTAACATACGTTAGATGATTGAAGGGGCTGGAGCATCTCTCTAATGAGGAAAGGCTGAGAGAGCTGGGCTTGTTCAGCCTCAAGAAGGAATAACTGAGAGGGGACCTCACTAATGACTATAAATATCTCAGGGGAGGGTGTCAGGAGCATGGATGAGACCATCTTCTTGGTGCCCAGCAACAGGACAACAGGCAACAGGCAGAAAGTGATGCACAGGAAGTTCCACCTGAGCTGAGGAAGAACTTTGTTACTGTGCAGGTGACTGTGCATGGAACAGATTGCCCAGAGAAGGTACAGAGTGTCCCTCACTGCAGATATTCAAGAACCACCTGATCACAATCCTTTGCTAAGTGCTCTGGGATGACCATGCTTGAGCAAGGAGGTCAGATCAGGTTATCCACAGCAGTCCTTTCAGACCTGAACCATTCTGTGATTCTGTTTATAGTTACAGTGTTCAGAACTGGAAATCTCAGTTCCTGAAACAATACTCTCTGGAGTAAAGGTCTGTTCAATACCTGAGCATGTTATTTTTCTTGTGAAAGTTATTATGACTGATTGAATGTATCTCAAGTCTGTAATATTATAAACCCCTTCAGGGTCTGTTCCTTTCTACTGACAAGTTAAACTTTTTGGTCTGTATTCAGGGGTTGAGGAGTGAGTAGAGGAGCCTATTCAGAAACATGTAGCACCTGCTTGTGTATAGGGTACTGAAGTGAAAACACCATCAAAGCTTTCTGTAAGAAGTAAAAGAACTGAGAACAGATTGTTCTGCTCTTGGCAGCACTATGTGGTGCAGGAACATGGAAGACTTAGGCAATTAGTCCTAAAATTGCTTTTATGGTGAGGACAATGAATACACAGATGCACAGGACAGGCCAGGGTTTGTAAACTTTCTCAGCTATCAACAGTTCTTGGCTTTGGCACTTTTCTAAGCTAGATGTTCTTTTGTGTATTTAGTAACATCTTACAGATTTCGCTTCCATAAACTTTTTCCATTTCCCTTTAGACCCTTGTAATAGTGTTTAGGATGTTTTGTCAAATGTTTCTACAGATGTGCTTGTTCCTATATGAAGAACTACATCCCTATTCATTTTTAACCAGATTCTCAGTAACTTTATATGTCCTTGAAAACAGCTGAACTGTTTTCAAATTAAAATGTCCACAAGTAGTATTACCTTGGACAAAGACATCATATGGGGTATGCTCTGATGGGAATATACTGTATTAACTTTGGAAGCATTTGAACACAAGCTCCTTCATCCTATTATAAAAAATACACATTTCTTAAAATGTAGCTTTATCTTGGTAAATTGTATTTATTGGCTGGCAGCCCTTGTAGCTAGCACTGCTTGACATTCAAAATATGTAACACAAACTCAGTGACATGTGTCTTTGTCATGTTGGAAAAGGTTACATGGCAGCCTGGGGGAACCTGGAGGGCCCTAGCTCAGACAGCTGGAGCAGGTAATTGGATGTCACTGGCTCAAAGCTCTGGCATTTTCTGTTAGTTATGTTAGAGTTTTGGTATCATAGCTCCTTTGTTGTTCTATTGCTTTCACATCACAATCTGTCTGTTGGAATCCAGGGACCTTGGAAAAGAGTTGTTGGAAGAGATCCACCTACACCTTGAGGAGAGCCCCACAGGGCAGTGGATGCCCAGAGCAGTCTGTGGCCCCTGGGGAAGCCCAGGCTGAAGCAGGCTCCTGGCAGGACCTTTGGCTCCATGCAAAGAACCCACGCTGGAGCAGGTTTGTTGGGGGACTTGTGGCCCCATGAGGGATTCGCCCAGGAGCCGCCTTTTCCTGAAGGACTACACAGGGAACAGACCAGTGTTGGAATAGTTTGTAAAGAACTAAAGCCTTTGGGAAGGACACTCATTGGAGAAGTTCATGGAGACTGTCTCCCATGGGAGACACTCCATACTGAAGCAGGTGAAGAGTGTGAGGAGTTCTTCCTCTAAGGGAAGCAGCGGAAGCAACATGTGATGAACAGACCACAGCTCCCATTCCCTTTTCCTCTGATCCACTGGGGAGGTGCAGAGGAGCTGGAGAATTTGTGAGTAAAGCTGAGCCTAGGAAAAAGGGGAAGGTGAAGTGAATGTGTTTTAAGTTTATTTCTCATTACCCTACTCTGATTTAATCAGTAATATATAAAGATTATTTTCCCAAGTCAAGTCTGTTCCTTCCATGACAGTAATTGCTGAGAGATCTCTCCCTGTCCTTATTTCAGCCCATGAGCTTCCAGTTATATTTTTTTCCCTTGTTCCTTAGAGGAGTGGAAGTGATAGAGCAGCTTTGGTGGGCGTCTGACATCCTGCCAGGATCAACCCAAAACTGGCAGAGGTTCTAGAAAGGTAGGTCTATAGCAACTCTTAATATTTCACCTTCTTTTTCAGGAAAATCAGAACTACCTAATGTTCTGTGTTGCATTAAAGACTATGACATAAATGCTTAAAAAATAGACTTTTTCTCTAGTTGCATTTAATCCACTGAAACTCACAATTTTTTCCTCCCTTAGTTGGTCTTCCAAGAAGAGCTAGATAATAATAAACCTGAGATTTTGGTTAATTCCACTGATGCCCAACATTGCTCAAAAACACCATTGCAAATTTCAGGTAGGCCACACCTATGGAGATGTAATTATATACAAGCTGTTCTGGGGCAGGGCTAGTAAAATTATGTGTGTGAAAAAAAAGTAAAAAGTGCTTAGATGTTCAAAGTTATCTGTACTTGTATAGCTCTGTGTAATATTTAATTCGTAATAAGGAAGGTATTGCAGAACTCTGCTCTGAGTAGTAATAGCCTGTTTGATTTTCTCCTATTTCTTAGAGTGATTATAGACTTCCTAAGACTGTACTTAAATGTGTAGGTTTTATTTTTCTTAGTTTGAAGCAATCAAATAAATGAAAATTAAAAGCAGCTTTGTTTTAATATTCTCTGGAAATTTCACTAATATTTGAAATGTATAAGTTTTGTTTTTTAGTCATGAACTAAACAAATGTTTCTTAATCCCTGCAACTGTTGAAATTTGGATAATCCTAAGAAAGCTGTATTATACACTCCATCAGAAAATGGCATTATAATGTATTTCTTCATTTCAGCAGGTGTACTGGATGCATTAATTCCTAGTAATCTTCCTAAATTACACAGACATATTCCTAAATTAAACAGCACTGATAAATATTGACAGGAATGTCAGAGGGATTGTTACTGGGGTGTTGAGGTACAGAGGTACAGAGTTTCTTCATGTACAAACCCACCCAAGAAAACAGTATGTTTCATTTCTGTAGGTGCCAACTCTGCCAACAATTTTGAAAGGCAAAAGTAGGGACGTTACTAGTAGGACATGGGTCTGAATAACCATGCCATGGGAATGAGTCTATCCCAGGGTACATTTGTTTATGGTCACCTGGGTTGGGTCCAAGTTTGGTTATAACCTCAAAAATGTTATGGATTTAATTATATTTTTTGTTATTCAATTAATGCACTGTTGGATTTTTATGGGATACAGCTGTAGAAAGCTTGCATTAATAGTTTTTAACTACTTGTATCCATTTGGGTTGATAATTCATACCCAGGAATATGACATTGACTTGCAGCATGGACAAAATGGGATTGGTAGAGGGTAATCAATGATTGTGAGCTTGCAACTGCTAAATTTTGTAAATACCTGTAAATAGATAATTTAAAACATTCTAGTCTTGCGTAGAGGTGTGTCTTTATCCATACTTCAATACCTGCATCAGTTTTTTGTCATCACTTAGATGAACAGTTTGAAATACCTTCAGCTTATGACTTCATTCAGACTGAACTTGCCAAAATGTAACTGTAAAAACTAGTCTCACATGTTAGTAAGAAACATCAAACTTGTACATCTGAGCATTTATATTCAGGCTTAGGATGTTTTTGGGTATAGAACTCGTCTTAGAGCTATCTTTTCCCTGTGACTGTGTGAATACCTGTGCATCCCGTTCCCATGGCTTGCCATGATCAACATTTGATTTCCCTTTTTGCTGAATTAATTCTCATTGATGATCAGATCAATGCAATTCTTAACCTTTTCAACCACACAAAAGGACAGAAATAGGCGTTGTACTCAACTTTTTGGGCATCACTTAAGTGACAGATTGGGACCTACTTAAGTGTAATGCATTTTTTTTGTTTGCTTCATATTTTCCTAGAAAATGGCAGCACTGTGTAGACTGCAAATACACACACCTGTCCATAGATTTCACAAGTTTGCCACTCTATCATAAAGTTAGTCTATTCTTTAAAAGAATTTTGTAACAATGGAAATAATGGCATTCACTCAGTGCAATAACTTTGTTCCGCATGTAATTCATCTGATATATTACCTGTGACAATCAAGTATCTATCCATAAAACTTTCCTCCCTGCTACTCCATGTATGGTAGTTATTCTCAGGAGCAATCTCTATGGCTAGACCTCAAGTTTTTATTATCAGCCTTTAATTGCAGGGCAATGTGTTACTTTTTACCACAGGATATGCATCCTAGTTGTGAATAGCTGCTGGATTCTTGAAAGTTTAAAAACCAGTCTTTTGGTTTGGCCATACTGGTTACTTCTGCTTTTTCTGAAAAAGAATAGGCTTCTCCTATAAATACTTGAAAAGCCTAACACTGGAGTTCCTAAAACAGCCATGAATGTGCCTCTTCTCATATGAAGAGATGTTTGTTCAATGGTTTGGCTCAGTCTGGGACATGGTGCTGCTTTGATGAATTTATTCATATTGATATTGAAATTATTTCTCTGGCTTTGCAGTAGGCGATTACTTTCAGGGAATCTAAAGTTGCAAATATGGATTCTTTTGTCCTTATGTAAGTGATAAATTTATGTCATATTTAGAATCATATTATCATAGAATATCCTGAGGTGGAAGGGAAGCACACAGATTATTGAGTTCAACTCAGACTCTATGTAGGACACCCCAAGAGTCCCACCATGTGTCCTAGAGCATTGTCCAGATTCTTCTTGAACTGGACAGGCTGGCTTCTTCCTTGGGGAGCCTGTTCCAGTACCCCACCACCAATTCTGGAGGTCAAAGTAATAATTTTAAATGCAGAAATAAAAAGAAGAGTATTACTTCTTTACTGAAATACCATGTCTCAGATACCTATAGTCTTTGGAGGTCTTTTGTTGTTTTTTTAAGCCTCACAAACTTATGCTTTATTTGCTGTATTTGTATATTCCCTTTCATTTATACAGCTGTCAGTTTATAAAGGCATAGTGTGTGTCAACTTTTTTGTAATTTACTGTTTCACAAATTTAGTGATTAATTAAAATGTAGAGCAGTAGCATACCAGAGTACCGCTGTGCTCATCATGGGATTTTTCTTTTTCGGAATATTCCCCTGCTGCACAATAACTTGATTTAGCCAAATGATTCGGTGATTCTCTAGTGGTCAGCCTTCTTCACTCCTTGTGGTCCAGCAGACAGAGTTGGAAGGTTTCTTCCTAGTGTTGATTACAGAGTTGTTAATCTGTTAAGTGGTAAATGTATTTATGTGTTTGGTGAAAACCTGCAGTTGGCCAAAGAGGTACAGCAAGGAGTACATATTTACATATACTGTGGAGTCTTTTGAAACTATCAGACATTGATTCTTAAAACATTAATTAGCAGTCTTATAAGTTGAAGAGAAGATAGTTGTCTGTATTTCTGGATAGTAAAAATAGGGAGAACAGGATAAGAAAACTTTGACAGTGTTGTAATCAGGAGTTTGCATCTGTTAACAACTCTTAGAAAAATATAACCTCATAGCATAGAAAACCCAGTGCTGGCGTATGCAAAGCAGTGCTCTCATGGCCAATGATTATCTCTGTTTGCAAATTTTACTTTACTATGACTGTTTTTACATATATTACTTACTTACATTTGTCTGACTGTTTGAGATAAAGGCCTGGGCATCATGTGCCCAAAGATGATTTTAGGATACATCAAAAGTAAAAAAATGTTAAAGTAGAAATAGCAAACAAACTCAATTTAATTTTAAGAACAAAATATGCAATATACCTGGACCAAGTTATTCTATACACCTTTCTCAGCTTCATTTATAGGAACATGGAATCAATACAATTTGAAAAGACCTCTAAAATCATCAAATCCATCTGTTAACCCAGCATTGCCCTGTTCACTACTCATCCATGTCCTTAGGCACCATGTCTAAAATGCCTCCAGGGATGATGATTTCACCACTTTCTGTTCATATACCTGAAAACCTTTCAGTGAAAAAGTTTTTCCTTATATGAAATTCAAACCTCACCTGTCACAGCTTGAGGCCATTTCCTCTTATCCTATTGCCTGCTGCCTGGAAAAAGAGGCCAAACATTCCCTGGTTACAATCTCCTTTTCAGTAGTTGTAGAGAACAATAGGGGCTCCCCTGAGCCTTGTTTTCTCTGGGCTAAACAATCCCATCTCCTTCAGCTGTTCCTCATAAAACTTGTGCTCCAGACCCTTCCCCAGCTCTGCTGCCCTTCTTTGGACACACTTCAGCACCTCAATGTCCTCCTTGCCATGAGGGGCCCAGAACTGCACATGGGACTTGAGGGGTGGCCTCACCAGTGCTGAGTACAAGGGGGAGAATTGCTGCCCTCGTCATGCTGGCCAGGAGGTAGGCCAGGTCTGCCACCCCAGGAAGCAATCTGGTTACATCTCCCCCCATCTATTAGGTCCTGTCCTTCTGCAGGGGGTTGAGAGGGTGAAGGATCCTTCCCTTCCTGTGATACAGCCAGCTGGGGAGCTTACCTCAGGAGTGACTGAGCATGGCTCCAGCAGTCAATCTCCTCTTCAGAAGAGCATCCTTGTCCCTGGTGCCTCAGCCATTCTGCCTTCTCTCCTAGCTCTGACACAAGGCTGAGCAGCTTGTCTACCGGCTGAGCTAGGGGCACCTCACACAAATGTTGTCCCTAGTGCCATCTAATACTGGTGACAGGCTCTGGCCCTCCCCACAGCCTGACATCCAGGTAGATGCATGAGTCTGTGCGAGCTCTGTTGAGGTTCCCCACATCCCTTCTGGTGCATGCAGACGGATCTGGCTGCTGCCACTCCCAGTTGTGCCTGCATGGGGTTGGAGCTGCCTCTCATCAGAATCCAAGCAGTCCTTACTTAAGGACTTCTCTCTGCACTGAGACTGAATTTTTGCCAGTTTAGGAAAACTTCCTATGGTGCTTGATGCCATCCACTGCTCCAGAGCTTGACTGCCAGTGTAGTTCACCTCACAGATTGCAGATTTCCTCTGCAATACCGAGTTTTGGAAGAAAAGCGTTTCTGAGATAATATGGCAATTCATGGTTCCGAAGCAGCAGACATTGCAGGTCTGATGCGCTGCTGTGTGTCCCTGGAAGTGGAGGGGAGCAGCGTAGCAGCCTGTTGCAAGGTAACCTGGAAAAGTGAATTAAGGACTTGTATCTGTTTCACATCTTCCAATACTTTGAATTATATCATGGAACTGGGTGCAGTATTACATAATTAAGCATAAAATGGAGGCATCCAACTATACTCATGGATATACTGTGCCTCTAGCTGGAAATGTGCTATAGTTGTTACTAAAGGTTTCTTTTTCTTTCTGCTGTCTGTAGCTACAACTAATACAAGATAAATAAGCTATGTGCCAATTTATCTAAATTGCTCTGCTCATACATCATCAAGTACACAAGAGATTATTGAATCCAAATGGGAAAAGACAAAGAAATACATCTGAGGTAGGTTTTTTTCTAATTATTTATTTATTTGAATATCAACATTTTGAAATACTTTCTGCTGGAGATTTTTATATCCTGGAGTTAGCTCCACTGGAAAGCCACCAAGGTAGTGAGGGGGTTGTTAACACCTGACATATTAACAATGTCTTAGAGAACATTAACAATGTCTGAGAGAGCAGGGTTTGTTTGTTTATTTGCCTAGAGAAGAGTCTAAGGAGTCTTCTAAGTTGTTTGGGGTTGGAGTTTTTTTGCTTTGTCCTTTTTTTTACAATGTAGGTGAGAAAATACTGGAATAGTCTGTTCACAGACATTTTTAAATGTCTATCCTTGGAGATACTAATCAATCTACTGGACAAGTAGAGACAAGTGCTCTACTGGACAAGAGACCTTGATTAGTCCCACTTTGATCAGAAGGTTCATATACAAGATCCTGGAGGTTTCTTTTGGCCTAAAATATTTCATGATTCTATTGTTCATGATTCTAATTATATATTGAGGGGCACAGCAACTTTGCCTTTAACAAATGTGCTCCTTAAATTTCCACAGCTGAACACAAAATTAAGGTATCTCATAGTTCAATTTTTTTCACCTTGTAGCCTGTTATATGGCAAAGTTTTAAAAATTATTGCCAGAATCTTTTCTAATGTGATGTTTAATCACACCCATATAGTCTGGCATTACAATTTATTTTAGATTATATTTGTAGTATATTACCACTCAGGCAACTTACTAGCAGTGATAGAAAGAAAACCTATCCACATTTAATTCACATCTAGGCTTAGCCCTGACAGTTCAACTGAACAACTCCAGAGCTGTAAACTGGCTTTTATTATCAATATTTTTGTCTGCAATGCAACCATCCTTTTTCTCACAAAGTATATTCACTCCATAATCCAAATAGCACTTACCTACCCATAAAAGCATGTTGATATAAAATAAACAAAAGATGACATTTTGAGAAACCCAAAGAACACGGCTAAAAAGAAATAGCAGCATACAACAAGTGCCTTTATGGAACTAATAAAATTATTCATTGGGGAGCTTCTCAAAATTTGGCAATTCCTCTTGCCCCACATAATTTTTCTCTTTTGTCAACCCTGATGTCAAAATATTAAATTGTGGCAGTGAAGAAACACTACATGTTTATTTGAATGGTTTTGGTTTTCCTTTCAAAATTTTACCACCTTGGACTTTCCTGAAAATCGAATGTCCTTTTGAAGTGTGATTTATTTGTCATTGGTAGATCATAGAAGACAGTTAAGATGTCTGAGATAGTAAAATCTCTTCCCTTGATTAATTTAGACCTGAACTAGACAATACAAAAAATAGTTAAGAAGTTTGGTCATCTTGAGACTATCTATGATTTAGAGTGATTGTAAAAAATTACTTGCCTGATTTAAGAATCTACCTGCTCTTTGAGACCCCATACAAAATGCCATGAAAATATTTTTTCCTTCCTATCTGTCCTTAACGTACTCTTTCTTTAATAACCACCCTGTTTTCATGCTTAGTGGATTTTGTGGGGTGGGCTTTTTTGGTGGGTTTTTTCAGTTGGTTGGTTGGGGGCTTTTTTTTGGTTGGTTGTGCTTTTGTTTTGGGGATTGTTTGTTTGTTTGTTTGAAGTTTTTTAAGGGGGGTTGATTGGTTGTTTTTTTACTGATTCAACAAGCTTTTTTCTTAAGTTTCACAGCATGAGGATGCGAATAAAACTATTATCTAAATGTCTGCAGCATGACTAGATCTGTAGGATGGTGTTCCTTTGATCTAACAATATATCCTATTGCATAGTGAAAACCTCAGAGGTTACACAAAATTGAACAACAAAACAACAATGAGGCTTGTGTTCCTTGTTTCAAGTGAACAGTTTTGAGACAAAAAATGTGAGAATTTTCCAGGTAAAGAGAATGAGCCAGTTGAAATCTCATGAGGGCTAACGAGACCAAATTCAGGTGCTGCACCAGTGTCAGGGCATCAGCACAGGCTGGGAATGAGCAGATGGAGAGCAGCCCTGTGAGAAGGACTTGGGGGTACTGGTGGATGAGGGGCTGGACATGACCCAGCCATGGGCACTCCCAGCCCAGAGAGCCAAACGTGTCCTGGGCTGCATCCAAAGCAGCATGGGCAGCAGGGGAGGGAGGGGATTCTGCCCCTCTGCTCTGCTCTGGTGAAGGGTGGAGCATCTCTTCTGTGAGGAAAGGCTAAGAAAATTGGGATTGTTCAGACTTGAGAAGAGAATGCATCAGGGTGAGCCAGCTGTAGCATCCAGCTCCCTCTGGATGGCATCCTGTCCTCCAGGAGTGTCAACTGCACCACTCAGCTTGGTGTCATCTGTAAATTCATTGAGGTGCACTCAATCCCTTCATCTGTGTCACTAATGAAGACATTAAGTAACACTGGTCCCAGTATGGGCCCCTGGGGGACCACTTATTACTGATATCCATCGAGACTCTAAGTCATTAACCAACTACACTCTGGACGCAATTATCAGGGTGCTCATCAAATCCATCTCCCTGCAGTTTAGAGAGAGGAATGGTGTGGGGGACTGTGTCAGAGGTTTTGCAGAAGTTCAGATAAATGGCAGCTGGTCCAGTGGTGGAGTCACTCCATCAGAGAAGGCCCCTGTAGGCTGATCAAGAAGGTCTTGCCCTCAGTGAAGCCATGCTGACTGTCACAAATCACATCCTGCTTCTCCATGTGCCTTTACATTTAGCAGGAAAATTAATTTTCAGCACTTGTTATGAAATGACTGTAAATGACTATATTAATAAAAGAGTATTCTGTCCAGTTGTGGTCTCATACTGTCAAAAAGCAAGTTTCCCCTTGTGAATAGCCTGAACTACCTTTAACACTGTAATATAACACTACAGCTCATGAGGGCTAAATGCTTAAGAGGACCTGCTGAAAATTCTGAAAATAAAATTAGAAGTTTGATCTGTTTGTCACAGAAGTAGCTGATCTGTTTTTCAGCAGAGCAAGCTGCTAATATTTGGGAGTTGTTAATAGTAATGTGTTTGTAGCTGCAATGGCAAGGATTTGACAGTGCAACTTCTCCAGCAGCAATGTTGTCTGAAAACATCCCAGCTTTCTGTCAGCTCTTTCTTATTCTAATATATGTAATTTCTTCCTTAGTACCTGTTTGTGGAGCTGCACAGTAAGGTCATTCAGCCCTTTCTAACAAAAGCAGTAAAAACCCCCCATTAAAATATACTTATTTTTTTTTTTTTTAATCCTGCTTTCAAAGACACAGTTTACATCTTAATTGCAATGGCTGAAATTAATTTATTCCCCCTTCAGTGAGATTTCTTGGATAGACAAGTAAGATCCCATGGTAATTCAAGAGTTAGCAGATATACATGTACAATACCAATAAGAGGGAGCACTAATTATTCTCCCTGCCTCTTTGCAGGTCTCAGGGGAGGGTAAATTACACACAACATTTTGGTCATTCAGCTCCAAGGAACAAAGGGGAAAGGAATCTGTCACCGACACCATTTGTTTTACACTAAACTCCAGCCCTGAATGACTTTTTTTAAAACAATGAATTTCATCAAAACAATTATGCTTAAAAGGAATTTAAGGAATTAAAAGGAATTAAAGCTAGATAATTTTCATTAAAAAGAGCAGATCACTTAACTTTTTATCAGAAGAGGTTTCAGAGGCAACCACCTTTCACAAAGATACTTCCACTCTTCTCTGACAAGCAAAGGTTTTATTGTGTTTTGTTTGACTTCTGTGAGTAGAAACTTAGGACTTTTTAGGAATTCCTTTCCACCTAGTCCCAGAAGATATCTCATTGTAGAGATAGGAAGAATTCATTTGGCATGCAAGTAAGCAAGGATATGTTTATGAGATAAGAGGTGACAATAACTGAAATATTCCACCTGCATTGTGAGAGTGATTTGACAGAAAATGAGACATGAAACATCATTTAATTGTAATTAGAGTAAGTTAATTGCCTATTGTAACCTATATTGAAAGATGAAAGGGTGGAGCTTTTAATCAGCTGAAAAACTAAACTGAAAATTGAGATAAGGGTGTGAGCACACTGGAAAAAATCAGGCATGGATTTTAAGAATCAGGTTTTGGTACATAAAAATAAATATATTCATAAGTGTGTTGCTGTATTTCTAATTTTGAAAATGTGAACCAGTAGACTTTAGGATGCTTTAGAACTGTGCTACTTTATATAGTTTTTCCAGTTTTATTCCAGTTTTATATATTATTTTACATAATTTTCTTCGGATAATTTACACTGAGTTTGGAACAGAAAAAACTGATAGGCTGCATGAAGATCTGGCTGACATGGCAACCAACAAATTGTGTTAGTCCTAACACTGAAGATTTTCTGTGGTAACCTAAAACTGAAGGAGACAGTTGTAATTTACTGGGAATGTCTCACATACTGAGTGCTGGGACCAGAGCTCCAGTGGTGGACAGGCAGTCACGGGTTGGCTTGACTTGGGATTGCAGTCTAACCAGGGATGCTGCATAGCTTTGTATCCATGGCTTAGACATACAACACAGAGCACATCCTTCTCAGGAGCTCTGCCTTGTCTAAAACAAAAATCAACGTAGGAGGCTACCTGTCCATATTACTACTTTCATGAGAAGTGGTTATCTATGATTATTTGTATAAAAAGCAGTTGGTTTTTTCAGCTTCTCAGGTCTTCTGTGCAATCAGAAGGGTTTCACTGACCATCCTTCTATTCAAGTATTTCCAAATCTCTTCTTAGTTGTGGTCTAAATTCCCTTTTATGGACATTTGAAAGTTCTCATGCCTTTGTGCCTTTGGCTTCTATCAAGACTTTTGCATGCTGAAGGTGATCCATGAACCATACCCAAATAATATGAAAGATGCTGTGGGTCTTTCTGACTCCATGACTTAAGGACATTAAATGGAAACTGTGAAGAATGTTTTTGGAATTTTTGTGGATTTGAAGAAGTGGTCATGGATTTTTTTGGTTCTTTTTAATAGTTTGCAATGCTTTTCATTTTTTTTTAAATCTATCTTCCATAGGTTTTATAATGTGAGTATTTATGCCATTAATACCAATTTTTGTGGTCACTTTGTCAGTTTTCAGTGTTGCAAGTGGTAATCGAATGTATGTACAGTCTTACCTGTAGATTGCAATACAGATGTTCTTGAAAGATATAAATATTCTTCATTTTGTGGAATCCTGTAATATATTTGAAAAGGAAGGATTAGATAGGCAACTATCAGACCTAAAGAGAAGTAGAAATACCAGATTGAAATATACAGACAGCATTTTGCATGGAAATCAAGATACTTATTTTGAAAGAAGGAAAAGAGAAATTTTAGTCAGTACATTTTATTAATCTTTATTTAATTTGAACAGAGAAGGATATTACATTTGCTCTATAACTGAAAAAACACTGTGTAGGATTTCTGATTAATACAATGATATGTCAGGTTTGGATAGAATATTGATAGGCTGCTTTTAGTGAAAGTCAGTAGGTAAATAAGTATTTCAGAAAGGTGACCTAAGTCCATAGTCAAAACTGAATTATTTTCTAGCATCATCAGAGGAATGATTACTAATCAGTTGGAAAGGCTGAAGCTTAATGTTGCAGCCAATTTAACTTACTTTACCTCATAGAAAGAGTGTTCTTAGTTGAAGGAGAAAGAGGAATAGAAAGGTCCAAATATGCATCTTTTCACATGGCAATACAAAAGGAGAAAAATTAAAGATGAAAAAAAAAGGACAAAGAGGTATCCTTAAAATCAAATATGTTTTTATATATCTCTGAGTGCTTTTGTACATAAATGCAGGCAAATACTTTGTAAGAAGGTGCAGACAAAATAAGCTACCCTTTTAGTGAGCAATAACATCATCATCTTTGTCCTTAATGTTGTACTATAGTCAGTGTTTTACTTTTCCAATTATTCTTTTTCAGAGCCTAATATTTCAAGAGTACCAAGCAGGCATCATACCTAAAACAGTGCAAATTATTCAAAAATATTGGCTACTGTCAATAGCTTGACCAAATGAAAAGTTCAGGGGCTTTTGAGATCTTCTTAACGGCCCTTTGGGAACAAACTACAGTAATCACTCATTGTGTAACAAACAAGACCAGAGATGCTGTCTGAAAAAGTAGGAGGAAAACCCCCCCAAAGACTGCTTATCGTAGAGAATAGTCCTCAGTTTGTGAGGTAATGTGAAACAAGGAACTCAAGATAATTATTCCTGGCTAATAACCCTAAAGGGTAAATTTGTTAATCTAAAACATATTTCTTGGTTTTCTGAACATAAAATGCTTCATTATAAAAAAAAGTATGACGGGGAAATAATGAGAAAATGGCAGAGCTTAAGACTGTGGTTCTGGAAACTGTCTTGGTGGAAGAACATTAATTTTAAGACAACATATCAGTGCTGTTTGATTTTAATTGCTGATGGCAACCCCCACAGACAAAACTACAGTGAGAGAAAAAGGTGACAAAGATTCTTGATACCTTCTGAGAAGGACAAAGAGGCAGAGGAAGAGAAACTACAGAAACCAGATCTATGAAAGCCAGAGAAAATCTTTGGAAGAAGCAGTCAGTGCACTGACATATCTAGAGAGAAGCAGTCCACAGTGGCACCCCTTTCCTGGTGTTATCTGTTGGACAGGCTACGGAGAATTCACACTTTCCTGCCTACCCAGCAGGTGGCATCCAGAAGACACAAATCACAGCAAATTTCTAGTTTCTTCCTGTAAACCATAACTGAGAAACTTCTTGGATGTTTTGTCTTCACCTTCTTCCCTGGGGAGAGATGAAAACAGTTTTGTGACCAGAACTTTTGACTGCCTGATGTGTGACCTCTCCCCAAATCACAGCAGTCAGCAAAAAGAAAGAAATCCTCTTTGAACTAAGACAGACATTGTATAAATGAGCATCCTAATCTAGTAACTTGAACAGGTAGTAGTATAGCAGAAAAGTGCTTCCTCCCAAAGTGTTGTTTGGGTCAAAAATGTAGAGTATTGCCCAGAGGCTTTGAAGCCATAAATGTGTAGGATACAAGAATACTTTGTTATGGCTATCCAGGATGGTTTGTCTTTACTGTCCAAGTAGTCTTCAGAAGAATAGTTTCTGCTCTTTTGGAAACACAAAAAAGAGTTCTAAGTCATCCATGCTAAAATGTTTGATGAGGTAATTTCAATACCCTAGTGCCATAATCCCCTATTTATTCCATTAAATCTATTTTACTCAGAAAATTAAAATCTACTGGAAAGCAGTTTCTATCATAAGGTTTACTCTCTGAAGCCATTCTATGTGAAGATTTTACAGCCCATTTATGCCAAACTCTAGTCCATGAGAAATTTTTTAATTTTTACCTCTGAAAATTGTTGCTTTTTAGTTGTTTCTATGCCATTACTATAATTGATTCTCAAATGCTGAATATTTCTATTTTTTTAATGGAATTGTGGCTGCTTTTTAATTTTATAGTTAATTCTGTGTATTACTATTTTTTAAATGGAATTGTGACTGCTTTTTAATTTTATAATTAATGCTGTGTATTTCTATTTTTGTTTCAACTGGAATTGTGATGGCTTTTTAATTTTATGGTTAATGCTGTGACATTTTTAGCACAGTGGGTATATTTATTGTATACATGTGAAGGATGCCGGGTTGCCAGGGTGTTCTGTAGTTGAGGTTCTTTGGTAAGAGGGGCCAGCTAACATAGGAAGAGCTCAGAGGGAGCCAAGAAACGTGGCAGTTTGCAGAGCAGGCTGCACAGAATGGGGCTCAGCTTAGGAAGGCGTGTGTGTCCTCAGCAGTGGTGTCACTGCACCACAGAGCAACCCTCAACAGCTGCTGGGGTACCTGTCCCTGTGGCCCTTGAGGGGTTATCCTGTCAGAGCTCTGGTGGGTAGATGCTGCCTTCCAGGAGAGCCTAAGGCCTCTTGTTGGGAATGGAGCACTGGGCAAAGGCTCCCTATGCTGCAGGAAGTGTGCCTGTGCTGAGAAAGGGTGCTGCCAGCTGAAGAAGCTGTGGGAAAAGGTCCACAGACTGTGCAGCAGCAGAGATGATGGAGAAAAGTTTAAGCACGTCTTTTACAAGATTCTGGCTTCAAGAACTTGACCTTAAAAGTGTACTAAAGGCAGCACAGGTAGAGTGTGATATGAGAGATAGACAGTTCCATTGCAGCAAGTGTTGGAAGTTTGTACGTTCAGGCATTAGGAGAACAGCTTCTACTCTGTCTGTAGGATTGCTAATAAGGAGTGGGTGCAGTGCTTTTTTAGCTGTCAAGGGTTGACAGCTCTGTCAAATGAAGCCTCTAATTGGGCTGAGCTTGAGCCCTGCAACAGCACCAGGATGAAGCAGCAAGTTATGGAAGTGTGAGACTCTCTATGGTGATCTCTTTATGACATTTAAGAGGTGAATGAACAGAAGAGGATCTGTTTCAGTTTTGTTGAGGTAAAGTGAGACTTTCTGAAGTCCTGAATTGAAGAAAAGGAAAACAAGGATCACAAGTGTCAGGTCAACCAACAGAAATACAAATCTTTCCTAGTGATGATGTGCATCTGTGGAAATCAGAGCTTGAAGATCAAAGGATTCAAATCACTGTGGGCACCAATGCTGCCAAAAAAGTACAAAAATCTGGGCCATTGAAGACAAAACTCTCAGAAAAATTCTCATGGAAACACTCTGGACAGTGAAGAACTCATTGGCCTACTGCAGCAATCAAATGCAGGAGACATGCTTGCAGTTCCTGGGCAGAAATCAGAATAAATTATTGATGTGCTGATTTTTGGTTTTGCGTTTCTCCAGGATGGGATTATTTCTACAGAGGAAGTGTTGCTCTGATAAGGACCAACTGAGGGCTCATGGATCTGGATTAAAGGCAGGGCAGGTGACATTACAGCAGGGGCTCACTACAGGCTGCCTGACCAGGAACATTGAGCAGATGAGTCCCTCTGTAGACAGATAGGAGCAGCCTCACATTCACAAGCCAGTTCCACAGAGGGGACTTGAACCACACTGAGAGCAGTTCAAGGGAGAATACAGCAGGACATAAGCAATCTGGGAGGTTTCTGGAATGCAGTGATAGCAGCTTCCTTCTCCAAGGGACAGAGAAGCCAACAGGGAAAGGTGCTATCCTGGACCTTGTTTTCACCAGAAGTAGAGGCCAGTGGGGAATGGGAAGCCCAAGGGCAGCCTGGGCTACAGTGGCCATCAAATGGTGGAATTTGAGATCTTTGAGGCAGTGAGGAAGGCACATAGCAAGTTCACTACTCTGGATTTCAGAGGAGCACACTTTGGCCTCCTCAGGGATTTGCTCAGTTGGGTACCATGGGATAACTCCCTGAAGGGATGAGAGGCCAAAGAAAGCCTCTACACCCCTGCCCCAGGTTGATATTCAAGGATCACCTCCAAGCTCAGGAATGATACATCTCAGTAAGGAGAAAGTAAGGCAAAAATATCAAGAGGCCTATGCGGGTGAATGAAGAGCTCCTGGACAAACTCAGACATGAAAAGGAAGTGCACAGAGGTGGAAGCAAGGACAGCAGCCTGGGAAAAATACAAAGATCCTGTCTGAGCAGCCAGGGATAAGATTAGGAAAGCTAAAGTCCTGAAAAATACAAAGATCCTGTCTGACCAACCAGGGATAAGGTTAGGAAAGATAAAGTCCTGATAGAAACAAACTTGCCAAGGACATCAAGGGCAACAAGAAAATTTACTGTGGGTACATTGGTGATTAAAAGAAGACTAGAGACAATATGGGCCCTCTCTGGAAGGGAGCAGGAGACCTGGTTACCAGAAATATTGGGAAGACTGAGGCACTCCATGAATTTTTTGACTCAGTCTCCCCTGTGAGTGCTTCAGCCACACTGACAAAATTGCAGAAGTCACAGAAATTAAAGGGACTGGAGAAACACCTGCTATAGGAGAAGATCAGTTTTGAGACCATCTAAGAAACCTGAAGGTGCACAAGTCTGTGACACTTGATGAGATTCATCCATGGATCCTGAAGAAACTAGCAAAGGAAGTGACTAAGACACTGTCCAGCATATTTGAGAAGTTGTGGCAGTTTGGTGATGTCCACATTGCCTGGAAAAGGGAAAATATAACCCACATTTTAAAAAGGGTATGTAAGGATGGAATGGGAGACTACAAGCCAGTAAGTCTTGTTTTGTGGAGATATGGCCAAAAACTCCACAACTTTGTGAAAGTTGTAAAGCCAGTATGTTTTTTACAGCACCGGAGGCATGCGGAGATTGCTCTCTTTAAGAGGCATGCATACCTCTGGGAACTTCAGATCCCTTTTTATCCCCCTCTCAAATACATATGCATACAGTTTCACAATAGGTTCATACATATTCATTTTTACGAATTTTGCGTGACATTTGCCGCTAGTTTTTCTTTATCAGAAAGAATTCCTAGGTCAGGCTGTCTTGCTCTCACAGCAGTCTCTGTCTCTCTCTGTCTCTCCCCCCCCCCCCCCCCCCCCCCCTATCCTTGTCCTTCACCAAAGTAACTTCACTGAGCCTAGGTTCTGCAGTCAGGCTAAATAGCTATGGTTTCTAACCACAGACTCAACTCAAAAATGTGCATTTCACCTAAATCAAAATGGATTTCTACCCTGGAAAATTTCCACTTTGCCTCAGTCTCGCCTGAGTTTCTGGACCTATCATAGGTCAGATGCCCCTGGAAAATACAGAAGTACACAAGAAAAATAGTTAGGTAATTGTTGATGACCAATCAGCAATGTGCCTTCGCTAAGTAGATAATGCCTGATGAATTGGTGGCCTTCTCCAGTGGGGTTACAGCCGTGACAGGATGAAGGGCTTTAAACTGAGACAGAGTAGGTTTAGATTAGATACTAGGGAGAAATTCTTTAACATGAGGGTGGTGAGTCACTCACTGGCAGAGGCTGCCCAAAGAATCTGTGGGTACCTGGAAGCTGCTCTCCCAAGGCCAGGTTGGATGTAGCTTTGATGGGCCTGATGTAGAAGAAGGTATTCCTGACTGTGGCAGGGGGTTGGATCTAGATGATCTTTAAGGTCCCTTCCAACCCAGGCTATTCTATGATTCTTTAAATAGGGAGCCTTAAGGAATTGAGTACATTTCCCTTTCTCAGAGAACAACTTCTATTTGCACATATTCCATGTAGATTTCTACTCCAAAGACATTCCTCAACTTTTATGGTGTGGCATAATTTAATTGACGTTTTGAGTAGGCCGTCCCTCTGTAGCTGAAAATAACTTTGATATCTCCACCCTGCCCAGAAAGCAGAGCTGAGAAGTTACTTTGTTGACGTAAAGGTCATCAACTGATTACTTTTAAAACCTTCAGAAGATGGTACATAATTTTTTCTTCTTCAGAATTTTTGATCAGGAAGTCAGTTTACATGATCTGCTGGCACAGTGCCTGTAGAATAAATATTAGCTACTACCTTTTCTTGGTATTAACTTCTTCAGCTCTAAAGCCACCAAATGCTGCAGAGTCCTCTGGGTTTTAAATTTACTTCATTATTTTAGAAGTGCACAGTACCCAGTATAGAAATAATCCTTGGTCCTGAGTTTCTGCCTTTGGTGAACAGAAGAGAGAGGAATTTAAGTGGAGTCAGCCCTCCTTCAGCATGACTTAACATTTACATACCAAATGTGCTCTGACAAGCTGTCCCTGTAACCACTTCAGCCTTGGGAGAAGAAATTTTCCTCCAGTGTTCATTTCCTAGTTAGAGAGAACATGGAAAATATTATGGGAAAATGTATTTCTTTTACATTGCTACAAGGCTGAAGGAGGCAGAAGAAATGTTACAGAAAATGAGTGCCACTCATGAGAAATATTCAGTTGTCACCACTCTGTCATGCATTTTGCAGTGGCAAGCCTACCAGAGGCAGATCCTGTGTATCAGTTTTTCTTTGAAGTGTTTTTAGTAGGTTAATTTAGAATATCTTTTAAGAAAATAGCATTCTGCATTACCCGTGTTTTAAATGCCGCAAGATAGCATCTTATTAAATTGCACTAAAATTTCCACCCTTAGAAAGTAGAATATTTGTAGAAAAAGAAAAGTTTAAAATATTTCCTAGAAGATGGGATTAGCATGGACTTTATGAATTTACCCTACAATGTAGGCCAGATTTCTTTATTCCATACCTCGGGTAAGCATTCATTCTATTTGTATGTACATTATGAGAAACTAAAGAGGTCATTGAAGTTGTAAAAATGTTCATGCTTTACTTCCAGTGCATATTCTGTATTTAGTCTTAGTTTAGGTGACAAATAAAATTTGTCTTTCAAAGCACATATAAACATATGCATGTATACATATATGTAAGCTTCTTTTTAAGGTTAAGATGCTTAAATAAATCTTACAAAATGCTCTTGGACCTTGAGTGCTCATCCCCTTCTGTTCCAAAGTTGGGTTTGAGATGCCTAGGTCTCTCTCTACAAGCATTTGCTTAAGTGCTTATTAGCAAACCACTGACAGAAATTCTGCAAGTTCCTCTTACCACCTTTAGCCATGACTGGTTACTATACATCATCTTTTGAAATCAGGTCATTTGTCCTGTGAGGTAGATGAATTTAAACTAAGTATCAAGCAACATTTGACTAAATCAACTTTCTTCAAGGTTGCGTAAGAGCTCTTTAAAGGGAACCAGGTTCTTCTACTCTTGTTTTCCCTAATATTTCACTTTTTTCCTCTCTGGTTTATCACCATCAAAACAAAAATAAGAATATGCTGCCTTGCAGGTGTCCCCATTTTAAACTAATTTTCTTGTCCTCTTGCCTCCCTAATGCTCCTTTATGTGTTTGGCATCTGATACACTGCTGCTTCGAGAGAAAAAATAAGGGTGTCACTAGTGAGAACTGAGGATCTGTGATATCTTTAGTATAAACTGTGATCTATCACATGAAATCAAGAGTAATGTTTTCAGATAATCTAGTGAATTACTCCAGGATTTCGCTGTATTTAAGTTACTGAGCTCATCTAAAGCTAATCTGTTCTTCTTTCAACTATTTGATAAAACTGCTAAGACTTTTGAAAGGAATGATGATCTGGATAGGCTCTTCCTACTACAGCTTAGTCAGACTCTCCACACAATATGCACCCATGTTTGTTGAGGTCTTTCTGAGCTTCTGACCAAGTCCTGTCTAGCTTTACGCTGTGCCTTGAAACCCTACAGCAAAGAGGAGGATTTAGAGATACGGAATGGAATTCTGCCTCCAGGGGCCTTCTTACTTGGGTTCCGTACCTTGCCACAGGCTTGGGTTAAGTTTTCTCTACTGAAAGTGATGCACTTCCTAAACTTTTATTTGTAATTCTCTTTATTTGATTTTCACAGAGTATTCTCTCTACCCAAGAGCAATGCCTTGTTAAACTGGATGTACCATGGCTTGAAGACACTGTGATTTATGTGACATGACTGATATGAAGTGCACAGAAAGAAAGCCACAAGGATGGGATTGATAGTCCTATCTTCATTAAATTAGGTAACAAAAGAAACTGGATATATTTGAAAGATACTTTGTGTTTTTCAACACATTGTTTTTAAAGTATATTTTTCATAGTGTCTCATGGGGTTGGATGTATTTTTGAACAATTTCAAAGACACCAGCTCAGCTCTGTCTGTAATTATCTTCCTAAAGCCCATTTCTCTGTTTCCTCAGCCTGCATAAAAGGATCTTGCCACACACCTCAATGGGGCAGGTCAAAACTCCTCTTCCACCTCCACAGAAGCAATGCAAAAGAGTATGTGAAGTACTTCTCCCTTCTTCCCACACTTACCTGTTCCTTGCCCCAAACCCAGACCATGTCAGTGTTTGTGCCCCTGTTTGATGAGACATGCTGTAATAACCTCTACATATACAAAATACTTTCTCTGGCAGTAAGAGGGGCATGGCTGTCAATCTGAAAACCATTTATTTGTTACCACAGATTCACTGAAGTTAGAGGAGATGCAAGAGATTACCTAGCTCAATCCTCCCACTCTGAGAAGACCCAAAGAATTATTTACTGATTTTTATGCAGTATGTGTCTTCTGATTCTGTTTTAATCCTTGTAGTGTGTTTCCAGTGAATGTAATAAAATGTGTGTTCACTTTGAAGTTCCAAGGGCTTTTATCTTAGAAGCATAAAAAATCTGTTTCTTTTATCTGTGTCATATTTATGACCTAGATATGAGATTATTGATATGGTATGGACTAAACAATCATGGCATAGAAAATGGTAGTTCCATGTGTAAATTTCTTTGGAATTCATGTTCATCCAGAATGGGGACACGATGATTAGGAGCCTTTTCCCACGGAGTAACAGGAGGAAGGAAGAGAGAAATAAAAAAGTGACAAAAGCTTCCTGAGACTCAAGACTGATCAGGTTTTAGAAATTAATTGTGGTAAAGTTCTTTATTGCAGAAAAGTTATGTTTTCTTTTGAATTCTACCTGTTCCAAACTCCAATACTTCTCTGTGAAAGGAATAATGAAATATGAGTCCTGAGAGAGTGAGGGCATGGCTCTCTACGAGCCAGTTCAAGCTGGGTTTAAGGTAGACTCAGACTAGCTTGTAGATTCATAGCTGTTACAGAGGAACATAGATCTGAAAGGTAGTTTCTGTCTGTTCTTCCTGCTTTTTAGAGGCTTTTTACAGCTGTATAGTGCCATTTACAGTCCATATTTGTGAATGCAGTGGGAACAGTGACTTCAGTAAGACTACTTGGAGGGACTGCTCTTATGTAGTTCCTCCCTGTGACACAGAGCAGGTCCAGCCTCTAGAAGCTGACCTCAATTTCTTGAAGCATTGACAGTTACAGGTAATATTATTTGAATTAGTAGATTGAAGAGAGCTCTTTCTTTTGCTTGTGGATATACTGAGGCAGTTGTTTCTAGACATGATAAATTTTTAAATTAGTATCCCAGATGATTGGGTTTTTTAAAAATTCTTAATTATTTTTGTATAACGATGAAAAAATAGGATACATATGATTTTGTCGGGTATTGTTGAAGAAGAAATGGATTTGCTGCTAAGGTTTGTTTTGCTAATCTTTCCTGCATTTATGTAGAGCTGTATCATTATTTCCTCTGATCACCTCTTCACTTGCAGAGTTTGGAATAGCGATCTTGGAAAACAATCCACAGAGAATCTTCAGGCTGGATTTTGACCTCTGCATAAAGACAAATCTTCCTCAGCTGCATTGATGATTGTCTTGAGCACATGTCCTGACCCAACTGAGGCTTCTGAGCAATTTCACAAAAAGCAGGGATGTTTAGAAATGCATCGATTACACTGTTTGATTGCACATGCTGCCAGGCAGATTTTTACAGATGTCAATGTCAAAATATTTTAGTAATATTTAGGAAATTGTAACTTTAGACTTCTTTGGAAAAGAATTCTACTTGGTCCCTTTAAAATGCCAGTCTCTTTTAAATGTATCCTTATTGTGTCAAAATACCTGATGCTACATTGCCATGCATGAAATCTTAGCTTTGTAACAATTGACAAGATTTTACTGCTGCCTTAGTAGAAGCTGAGATTACATCTGCATAGTGTAAGTGTAGGTATATATTTCTACACATTTGTGTATATTATATAGTTCTTCACCTTTATAAGAACAGCAGCAGGTGTTTTGTGTCTAAAGTAATATGGAACAACTAAATGCCTAATGATGCCTTGATTTCTGGTTTTTAAGCCATTACTGCCAAAATTATGTGCTCATGGATTTGGTGGTGTTTAGCCCTTCAGAAAATTAAGTAATTTTCATTTTAGATCTGAAAATTAGACTGAAAACCCTAATTTCAACAGTTAAGCTCCAGAGCTTTTAAAATGCAAATCCCAAAGCTTCAGTTATTTTAAAAGTGATACATAATTGTACTTACTATGAACTCTCATAAAACTTTTGCTTTATTGCAGGCTGGAGTAAATTTCACTGGGATAAAGCCAAGGCTCTGTTGCAGAAAAACATGATGTAGGATGCAATAAAACAAATGGAATACCTCTGGTAAACTGCCAAGTCAGCTTTACATGGGAGTTTGCTCTATAAGAGCTTGTAAAATGTTTAACCCAGCCAAGTATGTAATTTTCATTAGAGTACCTTATCACAAAGTTAATGTCAGATCAGAATTGTGCTCTTGTAATTCTCTCTTACAGTTCAGGATAAATGGAAAGATGCTCTATGATTTAAAAGTCGCTATTTGCGGTACTGTTATGCAAAATGTGACCTACACTATACTGGCCTTCAGGCCCTCCCATTTTTTTATGGTTTTCTGAGGTGTACCGCATTACTTAGATGTGGTTCTTTTATGAAAGAATGAATTAAAATCCACTGGAAAACTGTACACTTACCCAGTTTTAAAGCCTGAGAGCTGAATCATAGGAAGGTCTACATAACATATAGCATGCCATCATTTTTTGCTGCATCTACTCTTCAACCACCACCAGGTGCTCATTTTTACAGCTCTCACAATTTCACTTTGCTTAGATATCCATAGTCTCTGATTTCTTTGTTATTAATTTCATTGGTCTTGTACTTTTTTTTAATAGGTAGCAGTGATTCTGAAAGGGATGTCAGTAGTCAAGCCACGGCAATAAAATTATAAGCAAAAAAAGAGATTGTTTTTGCTATTATATGGTTGCACAAACAACACATAATTACTGCCTTTGCAATTTTCAATAATTATCTTCTGCCTTTAGTTTTAATTCTTAACTGTTATCTCCCATAAGTTTTCTGTGGGTTTTTGCTTTTGTTCATTCTTCTGAACCTCCAACCAATTCTAAACTCCCCAATTCCAAGAAGATTTCCTAAATGCAATTAGAAAATTGTTTACTTTGTCCCCCAAATCACGCATATAGGAATTAGCAAATATTACTCATTTTAATTAGTTTTGTGATGCCATTATTTAAAAATTGGGTTAGTGAATTAAGCCAAAGTTAACAAGAGAACAAGCTGTTCACATGTGCTGGTTTTGGTTGGGATACAGTTAATTTTTGTCACAGTAACAAGTATGGGCTGTGTTTTGGGTTTGTGTTGGAAACAGTGCTGATAACAGAGATGTTTTCACTGCTGCTGAGCAGCCTTTACACAGAGCCTTTTTTGTCCCTCACACCGTCCCACTGTACGTGAGCTGGGCGTGCAAGAGGAATTGTGAGGGGACACAGCCAGGAGAGCTGATCCCAGTTAACCAAAGGGATGTCCCAAAACACATGGCCTCATGCTCAGCCAATCACAGCTGGGGGAGAGCAAGGGGGGACATTTGGCATGATGGTGTTTGTCTACCCAAGTCACCATTACTTGTGATGGGGCCCTGATGTCCTGGAGATGGCTGGACACCTGCCTGCCCATGGGAAGTGATGAATGAATTCCTTGCTTTTCTTTCTTGTGTGTGTAGCTTTTGTTTTCCCTATTAGACTGTCTTTATCTCAACCCACAGGTTTGCCAGCTTTTACCCTTCTGATTCTCTCTCCCAAACCCAGCAAGGGGACAGTGACTGAGTGGCTGTGTGTGGTGCTTAGTTAACAGCTGGGGTTAAGTTGCAACAACTACTTGTTTTTCAGGTATTTCTGTTAATGGGAGCTTCCATTTCCATTTAAGCTCTCTGCTCTGTAAAACCTGTCCTGTCCCTGTGCTGCCAAATACTGCCAATGAAATGTGCTCAGAAAATACAAAGCAAAATAAAAAACCATTTCCTTATAATATTTCTCAGATAAAATATTTATGTTGTTTTCTAAAAACTGTATTTGTGGATGTTGGTTTTACACACTGATGTATTTATCTTTAGTTATCTTCCTTTATGTTTTAAGACACACCTTATTTATGGCTACATGAAATGGGATGAACTGTCATCACTGGAGGTACTTAAGAATATCAAGTTCCAACAAGTCACGACATATTGCAATTTTAGTCCTCATGTAAAATGTGATGCATGTAAATACAAGTACTAAGCAAGTACCTATATCAAGTCTCAGGAATGGAAATGTAGGTTCTGAGGAAACACAGAATAAACCCCAATCTTCCCTTGCTTTTTAAAAACACGTGATGTGTTTGACTCAAAATTCCAGAATGGCAGTAGCAAAATAAATGATCATAAGTAGATCTTTGCCAATGATAGCAGAAGCCAGAAGTGAAAATCTCCAGTTAAATAAATTATCAAATAACAGAATAATTATGACAGAAAACATAAATTGAAGTTTGCATTTTCAGTTCTGGTGGATGAACTTTAAGTAATTCCCAACCAGAACCTCTCTGTTCTGTCTTAAATTTTAGTATTGGCAGAAGTGATGTGGATACAAAACCTGATATATTTGAGAGTTACAAGTAACAAGAACAGATTAGCATTGACCTCAAAAATTTAGACCCTTGCAAGAATGAAAAAAGTGTACTACCCACTCAAGTGTAAATAGACCAGTTCAAATTGCCTTGGTATCTGCAGTTCACTTTGTGGCAAATGTGACTGCAATTTTTAAAAAGGATTCAAGAGACATTCTTGGAAGCTACACAACAGTCTTTGTTGAGACTGAGAAAATTTGAAAAAATTATGAATCATAGAATTTACTACTCATTCTATGATTCATTCCATGAGTCAATTTATTCTCAGGAATGTCATTGCCCATTTTTCCTAAGAATGGATAAACAAGTACTCTTGGGAAACATCACACAGCAAGGGAATGCCATTTTATAAAGTGAAGTCAGGCCCCATGGATCAGTTGCAGGTCTTTGAAAGAATTAAAGGTGCAAACCCGTTGTCATACTGGTACTCTTGGCGTTCAAAGTACTCAGCAAAGTCTCCAGTGAAAGAGTAGGAGTGCCTGTACTTCTTTAAACACAAAGACCAAAACCAGAGGAGACAGCATTCATGATGGTGCAAGCAATTAGTAAAAGCCCATGAACCTCCTTGCTAAGATTACTTGTGTTCATTGCGACTGTAACTGCCCTGTAAGAGGGGATGATCAATGAAGTGGCATTATTGAAGATATACAGAGAAGTAAAAACAAAAGCAAACTGAAGAGCTGCTGAAGAATCTCATGCAGTAAAATTAATAATAAAGTGGCAGATGTATAGATAAAATTTAAATATGCAAGTGGGAAAAAAATCCTAAATCTTCCTACAAGACAATCTGAGGAGATTTTACACACAGTCCTATGAAAACCTAAGAGCAGCAATCAGGAAAGAGCAAAAAAGTGGAAGGAAAGTAATGGAGAGGACCACAATTCTCTACTACGCCTCCGTAAAAATCATGCTGGTCCCACTGAGTCCTGTGCGCTATTCTGGTCATCCCCTGTCAAAAGCTGCATAAATAATAATTAAAAGAAAAATTAAAAAAAAAAAATTTAAGGTTAGAAAAGATGAATAAGCATCATCCCAGATGTAAAACTTTGGGGGGGGGGGTTAAATTTTTTTTAGTTTTTTTAAATGAGGAACCATTAGACTAGAAACCTTCAACCTGGAAAAGAAGTTAATGAGAAAGAAATAATAAAACTTTATACTGAGAAGATCAAAAGAGTGTAGGAGGGGATTATAGTATACTTTAAAAGAGGAGGATGGGCATCAAATTAAGCCATTAGTTAGCAAATAGAAAAAAAATTCCTACTATATGAAATCTAAAGAGAAAGAAAACACTCCTAGATTAGGAAAGCACCCCACAAAGCAAGGTTACATAGAAGAAGTTCTGAGAAATTAATATTCTATGATATTTCTGATTTTATACTCTCTCTTCATACTTCCTAAACTTGCTTACCTTTGCAACTCTCATCTTTTTAATCAAGCTGCTGGCTCTCCTGCCTGGCCATTCTTTCTGCCCATTAGGAAAGGTAGCTGCTGCTTGAAAATGGGATATTATAACAGCTAAACAAGGCCATTAAATTGTAATAGGATGTACTCAGTCAACTTTCAGCTAATTTATAGCATGGTTATGCCCATCTCTGCAAGACCATTTATTTTACATCTTTTTCTGCTCTAAATCTCTTCTTTCCCACATTCAAATGTCGCAAAATTTTAATGCCACTTTTATGTAATCAGCATGCTCATCTGACTAAAGCTAAAACCTACTGTAGATAAATCTATTTCATTCAGAAAATGGAAATCCAGTTTCCATGTTGCTAGAGTCCATCTGTTAACTTCACAGCACCATAAAAAATGGAAAGAAAATTTAAATATATAGTTACTGTTTTTTCTTTCAATTCATATAGCTAATGAACCTGCAAAAGGACTTCGTGCAGACAGATGGTCAGCATTCACAGGAATGACAGCTACATTTTTTAAAAAAATATATATCTTTTGCAAAATGCAGAGAAAATATTTCCACATTTGTGGAGCTTTTCCTTTTTTTTTTTTTTTTTTTTTTTTGCCTAGTGCTGTTAGCCAGGTATGTCTGAAGGTACTGAAGCACATAGGAAGAGATAGTTATTAAAACAATTATTCTGCCTGTGTTATGTATTTAGGATTTTTTCTTTAAGGAGAGTTTCACAACTGTAATAGTATTTTCTGCAGATTTTATATAGTGACTATCTCAAAAGAAATGAGTGCAGTATTTATTTCTCTGCTATGAAGCATCTCATCAATCATATTAGTTGTGATTCTGCAGAAAAGTCTGCACAAGATTACTACTTAAAACTAACTTATAAAATTACTAGACAAAGGAAGAAAAAACAAAAAGAAAAAGTAATCTCTGTGTTTCCAAGCAGTTCAATTAATAAACTACATATCTGAAGTATAAGGTCATAGACTGGGAGTGGACACATGGATATATATGCCTCCACTGTTAGTCTCTTTTCATCCTGATTTTTGGAAGTGTTTTTAAATAAAAATACGATTAATGTTCCTTTACTGATTTCGCAGTGAGCCAGTATTTATCCCATTTTCCACTACAGCCAACCATAGTTTACTTGTTACCAATGTTATAAATTTTATTTAGTTCCATCTCAAAGTGGCAGGAATTTCTTTTTTATCAACTGTTGTAGATACAACTTCATATTTCTTCAGTCATGTAATGAAAACTTGCAGAACTATGTGTTCTAAGACTGCAAATGCATATTAAAGAGTCATTGGTTTCAGCTTAAATCCTGTTTTCACATTTCCCAATATTTATGTCACTCTGCACTAAAGATTTCAAAAGCTGAGAGCAAAAATCTGTTTTCTTTTTTGGTATTTTTAAAATATTTTCTCGAGAAAATTCCTGCTGTAACTTAAAAAAAAAATGCTTGCATGACCATTTTCATTCATTCCACTTAGAAAAAATCTGGAAGAATCTGTGTTAAAAAATATACATCTGTAAAGGAAATCTCTTTACAGTTGTATATTTTTAATACAGATATATGTATATGTATATACATATACATATAATGTTTTTTATACAGATGTATATATTTTATTTTACAAAGGTGATTAGAAGTTGGGGGAAAAAAATTAAAAATGATGGAAACTTGTTTGAGAGCCTGAACCAGGAGATCAACATTCAAGTAGAGATTAGAATTCAAATGGCTGTTAAAGCAATTTTTCTAGTGCTGAATTGACAGCTTCAGCGTTTCCAAGAGCTAATGCAGTGGCAATTCAGAGGAATTTTCCTGAGCACTAGTGCTTTCAGCCATAGCGCACGGAGAGGTGGTCAGATGCACCTCTTTGTGCCCCAGGGGACAAGGTGCGATCCGTGCTCTGATCATCGCCTGTTTCTGGGACTGCACAAAAAAACCCCACTCCACACAACTTTGCACTGCATTTTGCTTTAGACGCAGAGGGAGAGGAAAACATTTGCGTCTCTTGTTTGGAGCATCTGTGGTGGATTCAGTGAGGGTGATCCTTTCCCGGGGCCGCGGCTGGCGGCAGCAGGGGCCGGGCTGCCCTGCCCGGGATAACGAGCGCAGCAGCGGCGCGGCGGCCGGCGGCTCTCCCTCTGCTCCTGGCGCTCGCCGGGGATGGGCGGCTCTGCAGAAGGCAGCTTATGTAACGTGGCCCAGGGCTGACACCACCAACTGGCTGCCAGATGAAGCTGTAAAGCGTTTGCAGAACCCAAAGATGTTTTCCTTGTTAATACAGCTCGTCACGGATAACTAAAGGTAGGGTGAATGCTGCTTACTGACAAGCAGAAGTATTTCGCTTAATTGTGGTGTAAAGCTAATAGGTCTATTCTCTGAGCTGTCTCTAGTATCCCCTACAAAAGCAAGGAGAAGGAGGTGAAGGAGGAAAAACACATACTGTGTAGACACAGCATATTCCATCTGTTTAACATGTTTATTCCATCTGTTTTAGATATTCTTCCTGATTTATTATTACCTTAGTGAGTTGCCCTTTTCATTCCATTGACTGGGGAGGGTTCAAGACAGCAGGCTAAAAGAAAGGCACTGTTCTTTCTGAAGGCTAAATTAGGTGGGCTGAATTCCACATACTCTCTAAAACTGAAGCACCCAGTGAAACAAAGGATATAGTAACTGAAGTCCAGGATCTGTGGTAACTACTGTGATCTCAGACTCAGATTAATGATTCAAAACTGAGTGCCTTTGAAATATTCTTAATATAACTCAGAGGTTTTGATTCTTAACACCTCTTTTTCTTTTTTTCTCAGAAAGATGAAGAGCTTTCTAACTTAAAGACTCTACATATAGTCCTTATACACAGAATAGTTAAGTATTCTTACATGCTGCCTGTCAAGTCATAGGTAATATTCTTGAAGTCTCCTATCCAAAAATAAGCATATAAAAAATCCTTAAATTTCTCTTATTAACAGAGACCATTTACCTTTTCCAAGATGAAAAGCAAATTTCCAGTTTTTATCTTCTAACACAAAATGCAATGTCTTTTTTCTCACAGTAAGGAGCTTTCACAGCTCACCATTTTCAGCCACAGTCACAGTCTTTGGCTTATGCAACTGCTTTACTGCTGTCCTCTTTGAACTCTCCCATTATCTTGTCTGCTAAGTGCGTTAGCCATTACCCAGCTGACTATTTCTTTCTTGCTTTCACAGAAAGAGCATCCACAGAGAGCCTTCATGCCTTTGCAGAGCAGGCAGTAGCTGTATGCTCTCACCCTCTGCAGCAGGAGCAATCCATAACTGCTTGACTTCAGACCTTCATGACATTTGCAAAGAAACACTGTCTGCTTATTTTTATGCCTGAAGATTTCCCTTCAAGGCTGACCAGGCATCTGTTCAATGTATTGAGGGAATCAGTGGACAGATTTAGACAATTCATTTCTGGTACCACAGGTTACTGAACAGGGCATTCACAATACTGCAGTGTCTTCTGCAAGGTTATTTCAGTTTTTCACTCTTACAAATATCTCTCTTATATTCTGCTCTAGAACTGGTGATGTATTACCCATTAGTCCTCATACCTGGTACTAAATTCAGGCTGCTTAAGATTGCATCGTTACTGCCCCAGCTTCCACTGGAGTCATAGCTTCCAGCTAGGATAGCAATGGTAAGGGAACCGAGGTAACTATGTGTAGTATAACAGAGAAAAATGGGTGCAAAGATGAGGCAGAGCTTCTATACAAACATCTCCTTTCTATTGAAATATGAAAGTGCTTTCTTTGCCCAATACTGTATATTTTATATAGTCACCTTCCCCATGCACTAGAAGATACAAATCAAAAACTGGGCATACTGTTCTGAACTCTTTTGCAAAGCTTAAGTCAAAGACCCTTATGTATTTGTTGAAATAAGTGTTTTCAAGCATTCATCCTAGGCAAAATCCATTTTGATCTGCAGAATGCAGTCCACTATGAGTTTCAAAAGATTAGTTCTTTGGCATAAGAAAGTAAGTGCTTGTTTAGGTTACAGAATTTGTTTGGACTACAATCATGTAATCACAGAAAGGTTTGGATTTGAATGGTCCTTAAAGATCATCTGTTTCCAACACCCCCCCACCATGGGAAGGGACGCCTTTCACAAGACCAGGTTACTCAAAGTTTCATCCAACTTGGCCTGAAACACTTCCAGTAATGGGCCACCTACTTCTTCTCTGGATCTTCCCCAGTGCATCACCACCCTCCCAGTAAATATTTCTACCATCTTTCTACCATATATAACTGACCCTTTTTCCATTCAAAGCCATTCCCCCTAGTCCTGCCACTACATGGCCTTGTAAAAAGTCCCTGTACAGGTCTCTAGTAGCCCTCTCCAGGTACTGGAATGTGCCCTAATATCCACTGGAGTCTTCTCTTTTCCAAACTGAACAACCCCAACTTTCTCAGCCTGTCTCTGCAGAAAAGGTGCTCCAGCCCTCTGATCTACTTTGTGGACCTCCAATGGACTCGTTCCAACAGGTCCATGTCCTTCCTGTGTTGGGATCTCGGGATAGTTGGACACAGCTCTCCAGGCAGGATCACACAGAAACAGAGAGCAGGATTAATCTCCCTCCCACTGCTGGCCGCCTCCTTGCATGCAGCCCAGGATGCAGCTGGCTTTCTGTGCTGGAAGCGCACATCGCCAGGTCACATCAAGCTCCTTGACCAACAATGCTCCCGAGTACTTCTCCTCAGGATTGCTTTCTATTCATTCCCCACTGACACCGATTTTGTGCTTGGGATTGCCACAGCCAAGGTGTAGGACCTTGCTCTTCACTAATCTCTATAAGCTTTGCACAGACCCTAGACTGGCCTAGAGTGTCAATGTCTCTCTTGTGACATCCTTCCCTCCAGTGTGTTGACTGCCCCCCACAGCTCAGTTTCTGTGGTAAACTTGCTCTTGGTCCCACCGTCCATGGGGCAAAAAAGGTGTTGAACAGTGCCAGTCCCAGCACTGAACCCTGAGGATACTACTGGCTGCTGCTTGGACACTGAGCCATTGACCACAACCCTTTGAGAGTGACATCCAGCCAATTCCTCATCCACCTAGTTCTCCGTCTGGCAGATTCACATCTCTCCAGTTCAGAGACAAGGATGTTGTGTGGGACAGTGGCAAACACCCTGCACAAGTCCAGATAAGCTCAGTCACTTTCATCCACCAGCTTTTTAACACTGCCATAAGCAGCCCTCACATTGCCTTTGAAACTATTTTGCTATATTAGAGAGAGCATATACATTAATATTTGATTATTCTAATGATTCTTGTGCAAAATTAATTGTCTCTATTAAAATATTTTTTCTTTGTTTCCTTTTATTTTCTTCCTTTCTCTTATGAAATATGAAAATGCAACTGTATTTCTTTGGTATTATGTAGCCCTGACTCCTAAACTATTCTAGAGAAAAACTATTTTCTTTCTAGATTTTACCCAAGGATTTCAAAGAAATGTGTCATTAATGAGAATATCAACTCTGATAATCTGGTTTTCCATAAATTGCCAGACCCTTAAAAATGGAAAAGCTACCAATGACAGGAAAAAAAAGTGTGGAAACGTAAAACTACAGGGTAACTCGGAATTAGATTCTCAGATGTAGATGTATCAGCCCTTGAAGGCAAACTCTGCAAAACATCTCCATGTTCCACACGGACCATGTAAGGATTTCTTTTTCTATACTTCTTCTAGCAGTTGTCTTAAAACAAAAATTATTTCTATTACATTTAAAAGACACAGCATTTCTTTAGCCTTCTCACATTCTCTTTATTAACCTTTACTTCTTGTTTACTGTATCACAAATATTTGCCCTTTGAGATAAAAGTCAATCAGAGCACATAATAATACCTGACATAATTTTTCTTGTTCCCTTGAGAATGTTTCCACTTTTCATTTGACAAGCCAAATGAAAATGCATTTTGTGTCTTTCAGAGAGTCTCTTTGTGAGCCCAAGTGTAATCAAACAGTGCTGATACCAATTTAGTTTTAGAAGGTTTGCATGTCTAGAAAGTTTCATTTATCTCTTACCAAGAAACTGGTATTTCCATATAGAATTAGAAACCCTTTCAATCATTATATGAAATTAAGACAAAAATAGTTCATTCATATAAATGATCCCACTAAAGATTATAATTTGAAGCTGCAAGTGAAGAAATTGAAAAAGTGTTTGTTTTGCACATGCATCAGTTCTGTTTATATAGGAAATTGTGCACATATACAAATAGATGACCCACATTACCTGTTTGTTCACATGGGTGATGAGGCAAATAAAGGCCGTAAAGCATAAATATACAGCTGCAACTATGACCATATTCAAATCAGGTATACAGTTGCTTATGTATGATGTCCAATAGTCAACGTTTACATAATTTTTATTGCTTGACATATATACTTTATAGTACTACCAGTATTCCTTTATACTTTGACAACTGAAAAGAACTGATTCTGATATGAGGGCACTTCCACTTTTGTGTACATGACAATAAAAAAACCTCCTAGATCAATCAGAATACTCAGAATATTTAGAAATATGAAATAATATTTCTTTGTGCATTTTTATGTTCAGCAGAAATCTGTCAATACTGCATCTGAAACTGCCTCAGCCTTTATAAAGTCTTGAAGATACTCTTTTGCTGGCACTTTGAAGCACAACAAATATACAGAATCAGGTATATTCCAAGGAAAGGATGAAAATATTTCAGTTATCTGACAATCTGAGTAGAATTATTTATTCAGTCTCAGGTATTATATTTGTACTCTAAGAATGTGAATAGTTGAGTGTTTTCCTACCTGTTTTATTTGATGCAGAGAAGCAATAATCTTTATCTGAAATCAAGCTCACTCAATGCATCTAAGCAATATGCTAAAATTCAGTTATAGTCTTCACAGGTGTTTATATAGAAAACTGTTATTTTCTATGGTGAATTATTGCTGATTTCCCTCATTTCCAACATGCAAAGCTTTCTGATCAGCAGGCAGAGTTGCAGGGAGGCATTCTTGGCCCAGACTTGTCATGAGCAATATTTTGTCTAGCAATAGATCTGGCACTAGCAATATTCTGTCATGAATCTTGCTTGTAGATTATTTAAGCATTACTTTGTTAGTATTATCTGTAAATACATAAACTGACCTAATGGTTTTATTTAATTCCTTCTTCATGTCAGAGAGCAGAAGAGCAACAAATAAACACTCTCAGTGACCACCTTCAGGTGATTCATTTGGCTCACTTTAGCTGTGTGACTTAATTTTCAATGCTTAGGCTTGAAACAGATCTTGGGATTTCTAAATCTTTTTTTGTTATCCATGTTGGGGGATGTGTGTGACAGAGTGTCAAACTTTAGATTGTCCTCCACAGTCAAGACACAGTATTTCAGAATAATATCTGGGTTTTTTAATGGGAACAAACCCCTCAGTTTCAGGGTTCAGCTTGAGGATATCAAAAGCTGATACTGATCTGTCACACCTATGTAGAAGTTTGTCATCCATGTCTTCCTACTGATATTTTCTTATGGTGAATTACACATATCTTCAGATACTTCAAGGAAAATCCATTATTTATTTTGATAACATATGTGTAGGCTGACTTTTCATTTTACCTATTTAATTAACAAGAAAATACTTTAATATGGATGTCATAAATAAATGGATGTTTCTGCAATGAGAGTTACTTTGCTCAGTGTGTGGCAATTGCTGAGACTTTAAAGAATACATTGAAACCTTCTTTTGAGAGTAGATGCAGGATTCCTTAAAATGCCCAGAAATGCCAATCTATTGTTTTGAGTCTGTGGACTTTTCTTAAATACATTTATAAAACAGTTTTGTTAAATGAATTATACTTTGTAGATTAAAGGGTGAATTTGATTTAACGATCACAGTTTGTTAAGCAGAAATAATGAGAAATGGCTGTACTACTTGTTAGATCTGGCTTTTCTTGCATAACAGAGGATTCTTGGATGTTCTCTTCAGCCCATTTCTTATCAACTCAGGTTTTAATAAATAACTTCCTAATATTTATACATTTTATATTCTATGCTAGCATGTATATTATCCATGGCTTTGTGCAAATCAATCACTTTTTGTGGGATAGTGGTTTTATACTTTCTGATTTCACAAAGGAGCACTTTGAAGGAATACTAAAAAGCTATTCATATTCAAGTTCTCAATATTATATTTTTTAAATCCTATTCATTTTTCCTATGGGTACCCTAGTAATCCTCTAAAATCTTCTTAAGCAGGACATTTATAGCAGCTGAATCAAAGTAATATTATATGCTTAGAAACACACAGGGTAAGAATTCTGAGACCTTAAATGCAAACTAATGGATGCATAAACAAGAAGGAAAAAATTTCTAGTTTATGCTTATGGTTTTTGGGTAGAATTGCAGGCATTTTGTATAATTCTTAATTGTAGCACAGACCCCCTGGGTAAGTAATTTCCTCTCTTTTTGTCTTTGTTTCTGCTCATCACAAGAGTTGATAAGATATGCTTTCTTCCTATGCTTGTTGTATTTAATAATGACCACACTTGACTTTAGAAACACTGTTACATTCACTTTGTATCATTCTGAGTAACCTGAACTGTAAATCATAATTCTGCCATTTATCTGACAGATTCTACAGGCTTTCTAATTATTTAAAGTCCTATTCTAAATCCATTAGTCAACAAAACACATACCAGTCCTTTTGGGAAGATGGTATCAACTTCAGGTTTTTGAAGCAGTTTTTGAACCAAATCAATGTATGGGTCTCATAGCTCTCTATTTGGGGGGAAAAAAAGCTCCAGTATGTGTCCATAAATTAAAATTAGTTATACCAATTAGGCTTCTTAGCAATAAGGTGAATTACTAGCAAAATAAAGGAGAACCCTTTCCCCTAGAAAATAGGAAAGAAAAATAACACAATATTTAATAAACTTTGTTCCTATGGGCTTGCAACAAGGACTAAATAACGTCTAGAACTAAGATAATGAAGTAAAATCATTAAAATTTTAACTCATTTCCTCATGTTTGAGATCTCATTTAGTAATATATATAAGGAGTTTAATGGTCAAATTAGAAACATTCTGAGAAGAATAAGCTTCTTTATGCAGAAATCAGTGAAAATTGTCTTTAGAATGATCAGCTTGAAGTATTAATAAACATTTTAATCTGACTGTAGGTCTCTCTTTTGAATTTAAATAGTATTCCTAGTCTGCAATTGAATGGACTGGAATGGTGCAGAATTAAAAAAAATACAGCATATTTATGGGTATGAAATTTAGGAAATGCATTTTTCCAGTGTAGGTATTCTTTTCCTAAATAGCTGAGAAAGCTGGTGCATAACTAGAAAGTTGGTGCAGAATACCAGTACTAAATTCCGGAGTTAGCCATGTAAATAGGATAATAATCCCAAATATTCCGTAGAAATGTGTCCTATGAGCAAAGAGAAAAAGAAAAGACAGGATAAGGCTTCTGAAAATTTCTCTGAAAGATGCCTGTTTTTTTCTCCTTTCTCTTCTCTCTGCAGCATAAAGAGATAAATACTCTAATTGTAATAATTCTTGAGTTGCAGCCATGGACAAAAGCACAAGGATCAGGAAAAAACAGAGATGAAATTGTTCAAGCACTTGCTAGAACCATGTTGTCCAAACTTCCTGGTATGACAGGTTCACTTTCGTCCTTATTGGTGCTGCTGTTCTACATTGTGATCATTCTTGACTGAAAAAAATGAAAATGGGTTTTCTCTTCAATAAACTTACTCCTAACAAAAGTGCACTTATGGTGATCCTGATCTTACTTAATGAAATAATGTGTATACTTATAGCATAAAAAGTTTAAGCTTCTAATACTCAATTTTTTTGTGCTTTGAGTGTTAAAAGGAGAAAACATTTTAATCATAAATCATGGTTAATCAACGGAAGTTGCAGTATAAAGCATCATTGAGCATGAATTCTCATTTGTGCTTTGAACATCTTCACAAAGACATTTTGACTGGTGAATATAAAGCATATATTATTAAGCAAAACACTTTTTTTTTCTTTTAAGCTAAATTGTTCTTTTGCTAAGCATAGACAGGTGCTACGCAGCATAAATATTGGGAATTATAACTCAAGTGCCTAAAGAAATAAGACCCCAAACAGTGATCATTGTGAAGACTGATCCTAAAAAACATTCTGCAGGGACAAATTGCAGTGTTAGCAGCCTCTTGCCAGGTGCCCCACACTGGCCAGTACTGCAAACCGCAGTATCTGAAGAGATGTCAGAGCAGGTGGGTGGGATAAACCAATTAAACAATTAGATTAAATTGTGCTGGCTCCTGCTGCCTTGCTGCCCTTACAGGCACAGCACGGAACACTTTGTCACCAAGAGATCACAGCTCAGAAAAGCAGCAGGACAGAATTCCAGGTTGTGGTAATTTCAGCTGGTGAAGCACCTACTTTTAGGATTTCCTCAGTTTCCCTAATCAGAAAATAAAACCTCTTTCACTTCAGAAAATGTTTCTTAGAAAAATGAAGTGCATGAAGATTGAGTTCAGCCTGGGTTCAGCTCCTCCCCTAGCTGAGCTCTTCCCATTTCTCCTGTTTTCTAGAAGCTACTGTTTGATGGGCCCACCAACTGTATGGGAACAGGGAAAGGGGACCAGACTCCTGGAGTCAGAGCAAGTACTGAATATTTTGTGGAAAAATACTGAGAATATCAGGGATGGATTCAGACAAGCAAGTGGAACTATTCTCACCAAGTTCACTGAGACTGGATGGCGACAAACGCCAGCCCTCTTCAATACATTAGTGTAAATCAAGGCAGGCAAATCTTTTCACTGGCCCCTCTTATGGGTGATCATATGTGAGATTTATGCAATTTAGGTGATGTGAGTGCTAAAATTTTCTATCAGAAAAGAAAATGTGATAAGATGGTAAGGAATGTGAAATAAAAGCTGTTCACCAGAAACCTGGTATTCTCCCTAGTGGAATAGAAGTTGCATATTGTTGCTATGATACCTCATCAGGAAAATTTATTTAAGCAGTAGAGATGATTTTTCTAATCACTTAAGACTTCCAAATCCTTTTAGAAATACAGCTTTATGTTTCCAAATAGGCATTGCAGTAATATTGTGCGCTTGATATATAAGCAAGGGCAATAGATTCACTCTCGTGTCATGTTTTTCTCAAAAATGCTTGCCCTATTTGCCTATAGGAATACTATTATTGGTAAGACTATAATTCTGAGGGCATTTAATTTGTTTCTGTTTTGTTGTATGTTTGAAAGAATGTTATCTAAACATTGTTTTCTGCATAGAACATGATGAAAAACATTGTGACTAATAATTATTCGTCTGCGTTATTCCCAGCTACCCTTAATCACACAGTTAATAATTTTCATTAAATCCTTATGTTAGAAATATTTACTACATTGTAGTGAAAATCCTAATTGCCCTGAAGTGTATTATGTTCTTTAAGAGATGCCTCTGAATATTTAGGACATCTCTTATGATGCTCTGAAATAGCTGAAAAGCAAAACAGAAAGTGGAAGTTACTTTTGTATTACCCTGCGATTGCACAAATCTTTCTGTTGCTTACAATTTGAAATCATTGTTTTAGCAACTTATATGTCCGTCATACACTAAGAGTTCTTTCACCCAGTCCACATAATAAGTGCAGGAAGAGCTCAGTCTACTGCTTTCGTATTACACAAACCCTTTAGCTGGTACTTTGCAATGAATCACCAAAAGTTTCAAGCTAATATTAGAAAGGTGAGCTTGCATGGGGCCCATAACTTGTTGCTGAAAATGCAAGATGAGTGTTTCCATACAAAACTATGAATAAATCCCAGCATATTTTATGGAGGTCAAAACACTTGGACCATTAGTTTATGTCTGTGGAAAGCAAAGGTTCTGAAGATGACTCAAACCAATGACAATATGCATTTAGATGTTAAGGTGTGAATGCAGACACCTGACTCAAAGCTCAATCACCCTTCAGATGCCCTTGATAAAGGAAAGCAAGGATCCACATTTCACTAAAAATATGGTTGTGCTCTGGTATCTAGACCTCCTCAATCTCCAAGCTACTTTAGCAAACCTGCTTGCAAGCAACAAAACCATCAGTATTTCATTACATCCATGCTATTGGTTAGAAGTGCAGAGAAGATGTGCTGTTAATGTTAGAATAGAGCAGTTCAGAATAAATTAAGCAATTCAGAATTTATTCTGAGCAATTCAGAATAAATGAACTGCTCTATTCTAAGAAACATTAACAGCACAAACTGGTACTGAGAGTTTAAGCATTCTTTCAGTCAGTAAACAAAAGTAACTTTACAGTTATAGCCGTTTTACTAATGTCAGATCTAACTAATTCTGCTTTGAGTATAGGCAGCACAGTTTTGGGGTTTTTTTTTTTTTTTTTGGTGAGTCAGTCTGTATCAGAGAGCTCTGGATCTGTCCATCAGGAGGGATCCATCCCATTAAAGCTTCACGATGGGTCACTACAGCAGACTCTTTCAGAGTTATCTTCTCTGTGCTAAGTACAAACAGAGCAGTGCACAGCTCCTGCACTGCAGTCAGAAAAGAATATACGTGTTCTGCTTCTCTCTATGTTGTGGAGAGAATAATTTCCTCACATCTACCACTAGTATTCAGTGATATCTACTGCTAGTATTCACTAGCCTTACTTCTGAGACTATTTCATAAACTCAGAGAACATCTATAAACGATGACTGAATGGAAGAACAGATTTAACTTCAGATAATCACTTTTATAAACCTATATAATTTCTTACTGGGTTTTCATAACAGGGTATTTTCTTCTGTACCCCTGGGAACTTTTATAGATACTTGGTGATATTGGTGTTGAGCTTGGTTATGAATAAACTCTGACTTAGACAAGGGCGCTTGTCCCTCTTTTGATGGGTGCTGTGCTTTATGAGCACAGTGAACCACTGCTAAATATTCAGTAGATGTGCCCTGCACTTCAAATGTTCACTGTGCAGTGGATAAGTACTCCTGTGCCAGGTGTCAGCCACAATTTTATATCCAGCCTCAAGGTACCATGGGGATCTGACTGGGATTTCCTCCTGATGCAGAGGAAAACATGAGCAGGGATTCTTATTGTAAGGATGTTTAGATGTTGCACTTCTGGAAAGGGACAATAAAATATTTGCCTTCTATCTGTTAAAAGTGGTGAACATCATGGCAAAACTCTGCCTGTGCTGAAGACTAAACCCTGAATGGCTGTTTCTGCCACTGGACAAACTCTGTTTCCTTGGTCACATATAGGGAACTCCATGACACAGACTTCAGTTGTGCCACCTGGAAAACCCTGTTTCGGTGGAGAAGTACTCCACAGCCTGTCTGAGAGTAGAACTGATTGTCATCTTGCTAAGAAGAGACTACTAGAATGTGGTAGAAAATGTGATCCCTGAGCTACAAAAAGCTGGAACTATTTTTTGACAGTCGGTCAATGAGATAAAAGGGGATGACAAAAGCTACTGTACTATAGCATTTTTACATCAAAATCTGTATAAAATGCCACACTTATTGCTGTCTAACCATAAACAGGGCCTCTGTTTTCATCTATTAACAACCATGGAAGAAGAACATGGACACGTGTGGTTTGTCTTATCCAGATTTAGAAGATCAGCTGGTCTTTATGTCAGATGGTCTTCATACATCTCCAGGAACTGTGGAAAAGACATTTCTCCTTACGAACACGTCTCTTTCTCGCACTCACCACTGAATTCTGACAATTTCGTAGGATTCTTTAGTATTTTGCAAATGCTTGTCCTTCCAAAAGCCCACATTTTCACTTGGCCATCTTACCCATGGTATAAATCTGACTGCTTTTTGCTATTGAAAAACTCCCTCAAATACCAAAATATCAAAAGCTGAGATTGTTATATTGTTGAATACAAAGCATGGTATTATCCCGTGGAAGCAATCATTACAAAAAAACAACTAGGAATAAGGGACAAGTGATCCAATTCTGATTTTGTGGCAATGCTTTTAATTCTTGTTTTTAGAACTCAGGGGGAACTCTCAAAAAAGGTAATGCTGGGGTTTTTTGAGTATGTCAGAAGAAATGGAGAACATCTGTAGTAGTTTTCTAAATAATCAGGTTTCTGCTCTGTCAGCCAATGCAGCATATCCTCTGAAGCCTTAGGAGGCTTTGTACAAGATTCACCTCAGGATAGCCATTCTAGATGGCACATGCTGAACCTGACCTTTCTCAGCTTTAACTAGGAGACCTGTCCAGAGATATTAAAGAAAAGGCTGGCCCAAATTTGCTTTGTATTCCTTTCTCTGAAGGTAATTTGAAATTAAAATCTAAAATTCACACAGCTGACTGAAAAGTCTGTTAGTCAACACTTTTCCTGGACATCTGGTTGCAATCTGCTGCTATTCTTCAAGACAAAGACTTCTGGGCAGTAGAGAGAATATGCTGAAGCACAGTCCTTGTGGAATATGTGGTCGTCAGCACCTCCACAGCTTGAGCCTTCCAGGTCATTGCACTGCATCAGTCTCTGAGATAGGGTCATTCCCTTCATCTGTCTGATCTCTCTGGAGCTATTGTTTCCCGTTCCACTTTGAATATTGTGTGCTTAATGCCATTTTCCCAGGTTTGTAGCCTAGAATGTTTCTGGCAGCAGTATTCCAATTAAGGCTGAGGACATCTTAACATAATTAGAGAGAGCTAAGTCTCCAGGTGTCCTCCTCGCTACCACAAACACCACTTGCCTTTAAAAAAACCTGCTGAGAACTTGAATCTCTGGCACTCTTTTCTGCTGACCTTAGATCTGTTTGTGGAGAGTGTGCTGGGACACTTAATCCCAGGGTATGTTCATTTTAAATGCAGCAGCAGCAGGAATTTCGTGGGGAGGTTTGCTAGAGTGGTCGTGTTCAGTGGACACATCTTCAAAGAACACCCAAGGGACTTTAACAAACAGGGCATGGCAAATTTTATGTTTGGAGTTGAGCTAGTGCTTGAGATTATGTATTTAGCCCAGTCCTAAACTTCCAATTTCTCCTGTTCAGAATCTTACGCAGCCAATATCTAATGCAGAAGATTCTTTTTTTGTCACTTCCATTTCCTACTCATTATTGTATGCCTATGCTATGTAAGAACGACATAATTTTGCAATGAGATTTTGACATTTGATTGCACAGAATTATATAATTGGAAACTTTCTGAACTGGCAAAAAACTGTGCTTCAACTCTGACTTCCTTATGAAGTCAAGGTATCTCAGCATTCAGAATGCTGAAAAAAATGCATTATTTAAATCCTCAGGTCATATGTGAAGATGTTCACTTTAACCATAAATATGTTTTATATTCTCAGTTCTTCTCAACACATAATATGTGGTCTTTCATTTCCTTGTTATCTGCAAAGCTGTAGAAATTTACATTTAGGAAGGCATATTAGGTCATGGAAATTGTTGGTCGTCTTAGTTTGACACTGGACTAGAAGGACATGTCATCACCACACTATGCATAATTTAATTGTGCTTCAAAAGGGCTGAACTTAGCTATGAATTCCTACTACAGCTTAAGTATGCAGTGTTAAAACTAGCAAACTACATTCAGTAAAATACTCCGAGTTTGTAGCGTCGTGGTCAAAAAAGTCACCAAGAGCCTTTCTGTTCCCCGCTTTTGCTTTTCCACAGGGATTTTTTACACGGTATAAAAACCTCACCAACAATCCAAAAGTAAAACTAAATCAAAACAACAATAAAAAACAATGAATCAGCCAGACAAAACCCCCACAACAACAACAATAACAACAACACCTCCAAACTAACCTAACAAAAACCAATGCTCTAAATGGAAATACATTTGTTTGTTACAGGGTTCCAGAACATGGATGCTAGTTGTTCATATGTCAGGATGTCTCCCTGTTGTTTGCCCTAGATAAAAGGAAAAAGAGAGTTATCACCTGTAATTTTGGGTAGTCTTCATGGCCTGACAGACTCTACAGAGATGCAAAGGTTAATTATTCATCACTCTTCTATTAACTATAAAGTTAAAAATCTTGGCTTTTTCTTAGCAGCAATTTTTCTTTATACAAACTGACAGTGCTATCCAAATAAAAATGCATTCTTAAATACTAATCATATGCCTTCTCAAAAGATCATAAAAACTAGTGAAAGTTTTAAATCAGAATTATTTCTAATTAAAATGAATTTCAGAATAATATTGGTACATCTATTTTTAGAGTTCTCTGTGGCTTTGACCTTATCTTTTCCTTCATGAACTTCAATATTTTATGCTGAATGGATTCTGAGTTTCTGGTTGGTTTTCTTTGTCTGTGACATTTTAATGATTGTTTTCACTTTTTGATGTTCTTTTCAGTGTCTGTGTCCTAAGGATATTCTATTGGTTCATGGGATGTTATTGACTGCAAGTCCTTGGGACAATGACAGCACTATGTGCTGCTGGTTTTGGATGGGGTAGGGTTAGTTTTTTTCATGCTGTCAGGTATGGTGCTGTGTTTTGGATTTGTGCTGAATACAGGGTTGATAACAGCCATGTTTTTGTTATTTCTGAGCAGGGCTTACACAGAGCCAAGACCTTTTCTGCTTTGTCCTACTGTCAAGCTGGTGAGGAAACTGGGAGTACATGGGAGGCTGGGGAGAGATCCAAGCTGACCAAAGGGACATTCCAGACCATCTGACATCCAGCTCAGTATTTCAAGCTGGTGCAAGAAGGAGGAAGGAGGGACGTTTGGGGTGATGGCATTTGTCCTCCCAAGTCCTTGTGAGGCCTAAGGGGGCCCTGCTGTCCTGGAGATGCAAAACACCTGTCTGCCCATGGGAAATGGTGAATGAGTTCTTTGGGGTTTTTTGCTTGTGTGTATGGTTTCTGCATTCCCTATGCAACTGAATTATTCTCCACCTGTCAGTTTTCCAGCTTTTACCCTTTCAGTTCACTGCCCAGTCCATCCTGCTGGTGGGGCATTAAGCAAGCATGGCTCTGTGTGGTGCTGGGTTGCTGGCTGGGGTTAAACCACAACTCACAGCCACAGAAGATTCCTCATCTACACAAATGGGTCTATTGGACCCAGAAAGTTACTTGGAACTGCAGAAGAAATGTGAGGCTGATCTGCAAATGTAACATTCAACACTTCATAACCAGAGCAGGAACCTGCCAATGACAGATAAGGATTTCTTTGAAATTCCATTTTTTCTGATCAAAACCTTAATTTGTTTGAACTGGAAAGTGAACATTTCAATGCATGAAAGATGAAATCTAAGCTTTTGCTGAGTGAAAGGTTTTCTCAGTGTGTACTAACATAAGATCACTGAACTACAGAATCACAGAATTATAGAATGTTTGGGATTGGGAAGGTCCCTTAAAGGTCATCTAGTTCCAACCTCCCTGCAAGAGGTCAGGTTGCTCAGAGCACCATCTGAACTGGCCTTGAACACTTTCAGGGATAGGGCATCCACAAGTTCTGTGGGAAACCTGTTCCAGTGTCTCATCACCCTTACAGCAAAGAATTTCTTTCCAACATCTAATTTAACTCTCCTCTTGTAGTTTAAAACCCTTCCCCTTTTTTCTACCACAATCTGCCCCACTATAATGCTGTACTTCATAGGTTTCAGAAATCTTTCCCTGAAACACCATCAAGACTATTTTTTCTCCCCCACAATTTCAAAAAACATTATAGGGAAGCTTTTTTTGCATTTTCTTTTGCTTTTTATGCTTTTTTCCTCAATGAGAAAGGATTTTCCATTTTTTTGACATGAAATTTCTGTGTAAAAAACCTCCCAGTCCTATTTGTTTGCAAAAATAGCCGAGTGTACAGCTTTAACCTTGAGGGATGCAGACAATTAGAGGATATTGAGATTTCTAAGGATGCCTTCCCATTTTTATGTTCTATCATTGAATGTTAATAATGAAAATTTTTGGAATGCAACATCATGCGCCTGAAAGCCAAGAGCGTCACAGATATGATCTTTACATTCATTTTTATTAGAACTCACTGTACCGTGTCATGTGTACTTCCCCTTTCTGGATGTTGTATATGTTGTATAACCATGCAAATTATTTCAACAAAAAAAATTTCCTGTAAAGGAACTGGATACTCCTAAAGGCACAGTACCATATTCCTGTCATTGGTCTGGAATTTAAACCCTGTTTTCTCTCATAAATGGATGTAAAAATTCAAAAAGATAGAATGTCTGTATGAGTTAAGCATGTGTTCTAAAAATCAAATTGTTGAATCTTCTCTTTTTTTCAATAATATCTCTTTTTAGAGTTTTCCATCATAATGAATGAAGGTTTTTTACTAGCATTCAGGTTTTTTTCCTGCATTCTAATTGCATTTGAGTTTTGGGGGGGGGGGGGGGTGTTTTGTTTTGTTGGGGGTTTTTTTGTTCAACATATTTTTCCTTCAGTCAGGCAAGTCTGTCTGGTCTGTGTCAAACCTATGTTTTACTTGGTAAGGTCTTCATCAGTTCCTCCCATTAAATGAAAATCTACAGGGGGAGTGTGTTGACAGCCTATGTAACAACTCAGAGGCTTCTGTTCACAAAATAAATTCTCTGTGTTGAAGAACTAGTAAACTTTCTTTTCCAAAATTGTGTCTGTTACATGATCAAGGTATTCCCAATATTAAAATAACTGTGCCATGATTAGGACTTTGATTGCTAATAATGATCATGATTATCACCATAAAGATTCTTTTTATTCATACTTAATCAGCTAACAATCCTGACATTTTGCTTTGTCACATGAAAGGTGGGGTTTTCAAGTGATTAAGATGACTAGATTCATTTATATGCTAGATATTAACAAGGAGTAATAAATATGCAAATAATTTCTTAGGGAAAGAGAGTTCTCTGTTATTGGAAGTTAAGATTAAACACCTTTTGAAAGCACTTGAGCCACAGCCACTCTTGCTCCCATACTTGGACAGGAGAAAAAGTGGTGTGAATTATTTGCATGATTAACAGACTTGACAAGGAGTCACAGTCAGAGATCCGAGGACCATCTGAAATGGTGTCAGGAAGCAGTTGTGATGTAGCTTAGCTTTAACAGCTGCAGTATCAAACATAAACTCAAGATGCTCTTCTACTATGGCTAGTGCAGAGCCCTTTGCATTCTCTAGATCATTCAACAAGAAAGAAAAGTAGGCAAAATTCTGAGCACATGCTTTCTTACCTATTCTAAAACTTGGATTTTCATATGTTGCATGTCCTTTATCCCTTAGTCTCTTTGTCATCAAGAAAAGGAAAAAATATACCTAGAAACCCTTGTGTGGCATCTAATTCCAAACTGGGTATGTAATTCTGGAAAGCCTTTCAGCCAGAGGATCAGTGCTCAGCCCAATCCCCTAACCCAGATGTAACCTCACCAAGTGTTCAACAGAGTTCTAAATTTTTGTTCCAAATTCTGCCAAGAGGAGCCTCACAAAAGGGAAGGCATTTCAGCCTTCAAACCCTAAATGTTTTGCCTTTATTTACTTCTGTAGGGATTTCCCAGTATTTGGGGATTTCTCAGTATTTGACATCCTTATTGTCTAAAATCCCAGATTAGTCCTGTCCTTCATTAACTTTCATCTGATTTATAGCATACTCTTTTCCCAGGCACTTGGTATATCAGAATAATGGATTTAGATCATGATCCCCTACTACTTTATTGTCATCAATACTGAAAAGTTAATTTCAAATTAAAGATGTATGCAACCTTACTGTAATATAGAAATACTTAACATTCACTGTTGGAAGTTACACAGCTGTATTTCTCATGGTGGCAGATAAATTAGAAAACTTGCAAGACAAAAATTATCTATCAAAACCAAAGAAACCACAGACCTTCATGTGTGTATCTAGATATGTTAACTCATGAGTCAGAAGTAAAGATTATGTTTGATTATATGAATTGCTCTTTATGTTTGATAAATAAACCGTGGCAGATTCTCATTTTATTATGCTGAATAGCTTTATAGCAGAAACCTATTGTGCCTTCTGGGAAATAAGGTGCCCCTCAGCAAGGTGAAGTGCGCAAGGACCTTTACTATAATGTTCTGTGTTACCAGAGGACAGTAAGGCCATCACTCCTTGTGTAACATTTCTACAAGTGCTTGGATTTTGTGGGTTAGTTTCTTGTTGCCATTTAACTTTTGCGATCAATTTGGGATTTTTTCCTTCTCTTGGAATTAAATACACCACGACACTAACTGGTGATGCCATAAAGAGCTGAGAATCAGTATGTATCAATCTTTCAAGTGTACTATAATTCTCAGGAAAATCTTAGATTGGTTCACACTTTATTCTGCAATGTTCTTTATGTACAATAACCATTTTTCTGTACTATTTTACACTGTTTTTTCCACAAACTTTGTAACAATGTTATTGCATTTCAGAAAGCCAAGTGATAAGTGGATAGCAAAAGGATCTGCCTCATATGCGATCTGAAAAAGTAATCAGCAAGTAGTTTAAGTCCAGTGTGAAGACTTGTAAATTGCAATTTGAGTTTTAGGACATGTCTATAAGGGACAATCTAAGAGTACAAAGTCATGACCTATAAATGGAATTTTTTTATTTGTATCAACTTTTCTATATGAAAAAAAGTTATTTAAACTAATTTTTCACTGTTGTTTTCAGATAGTTTTCATCCTCATTCTGATCTTAAGGTCTATGCATCTAGTTAAAAATACTCTTATACAACAACTCATTTAATGTAAGGGAGCAATGCTTTGCATGAGGATGCTAATTTATTTTGACTGTGTGCTTTAACATTAGCTTTTACCTTTTTTATCCTGTCACTGAAAATTACTTTCAAAAATGCTTTTCAAGCAAAAATATTAGTGGTCCTTGAACAAGTGCTCCAAAGTTCATTTAGCATCTTCATCACAAGTTGCAGAAATAATGGGATATTTAGTCTTTTAACTAACAGAAAAATGAAATTAGTACTTCAGCTGCTGTCCAAGAAAAGAGCCTGGCATTACTAACCCAAAACCCCAGAATGATTCTACTCTTCACTGAGGTTTTTCTGTTAGGAAAAACCCTCCTGAATTACATTCTATACCTTAGCAAGGACAATTTTGTAAGCAGAAGCAGTAAAATGCACAAGAGAAATCACCAGGTATCGGGAGTTTTCTCCTGCAGGCTTGGAAAGAGTTACTTAGAGCACAGTGCTCCTATCAAGAAGAAGAAGAGATCTCGCTGAAATATGGATAGAATTAGTAGGGGATTTTACCATTGTTACCACTTGGAGCTGCACCTGGAGCTGAAGTAACCAGGAAAACTGTGTGAAATATAAAAGAGGTCACTGCAGTCAGAACCTTCTCAGGTTGACCTCCTCAGGTGCTTTTTTGAACACAACTCGAAGAAGTATGATAAATCCATGGTTGTGATGATCTAATCCGCAGAGCTTTGACATTCAAAACAATGAAGTCTCCTTTTAAAGCCAGGTATCACCACCTAATAAAGGCCATAGTAGAAAAGCTGAGGGACCTTTTCCTTTAAGAAATAGTAGCATATTGCTTCAATCCATAGAACTACCAGCTTCACCATCCATTTTAGATGAAAGTACTTCCTGTTGAATAAAATCATGATCATATTCTTTCTCTCTAATGATGATGATGTGAAGGATCCCATCATGCAGATAGGGGAAATGTTATTTTTTTACTAACCCTGAAAGAACAGGAAGTCAGCCAGAGAAGAAAATAGATTGCTATTTTCTTCCAGTAAACATTCAGAAAAGTGTTGTGTTACTCCAAAGGGGAAAGGTGTCTATAATAGATCATGTTCTTTTGTAGCTCTGCTGTGATCAACAGGGAAAATAAAATCATGCAACACAGGTGTCATTCCCACCCACAGTACTGGGTAGAAAAAGGCTGCTATTAAGAATAATGCTTTTTTTTCCTCTATATTTCAGGAAGTGGCATAATTCAATTATGTTTTATTAACATATAGACATTATATTAAAGAATATTTAGGGACAGAAAATCCATAATAAACATTGATACATTTAAGTTGAGGAAAATAAAATTAGTCTTTTATACACTCCTTTTAACAAAGCCTAGTGACCACACAGAAAGGAAGCTGTACTAATAGAATTTTCAAAAAAATACTACTTCAGTGGTTTAGACTGGATAGGAAATCTGAGCCAAATTAAATCTGTGGACCATTTCCTAGATATTATGGAGCCACAAGATTCTGCCTTAATTGCAGAGAGTTAATTAGTATTAGGTTGGCAACTGTGTTCCAAGAAAGCAGTGATATTTTAAAGTAGACTTTCAAGGTGACAGAAACAGTTAAGCAAGCATTGTAAATTACATAGAGGCTTGTCAGCAAGGAGAAAGAATTTTCTTTCCAATGTCACAACCAATATTTCCTAATTAAAATTAAAAAAAAAAAAACAAAACAAAACCAAAAACAAAGTGATTTTCTGGGGAAGATACATTCTTAACAAATTTACCAAGAAAGCATTCCAGTCATTGTGATAGCTTGAGCTAATATGATGATGGTTTATTTTCATAAACACAATACACAGCATCATGAGACTGTGGAGATATGTCTTTCAAATCTGAGAAGTGCATGTCACAGCCACACCAAACAATAATTAAAAAACACAGATATACTGAAAACAATAAAATTATGCAAAAATTATAGTCTTCAATGGTCATTTAAATTAACGATATCCAAAAGTTCACAAATTCAAAGTAACACATTGATACTAGTGTTAACTTGTAATAAATATATTATAGTATTGTAATGTATTGAATTCTTGCCTATCACTTATCACAGATCATGACATAATTACATGTGGCACTAGACTATGAAAAAAATAACGGAGTTCAATACATTTACTATTCAGTAACTACAATCACTAACATCAGGAATAATTATGTCCTGAAATTATTTTAATCCCCTTCTGTGTATGTTAGCACATATAAGTACACTTCTCTATTTGAGTTAAATTATCTAGTAAAATTACTGGCAATATTCACTTTTTGATTATCATGCTCATCTTTGAAAACCTTATGCAAAATCCTTTGAAACAGCTTCTATAAAATTTGGAGCAGACATGAGTATTGTAAATGTGCAAATGATAGCAAAAAGGGTAAATGCAACCAGACATAATCTGTCTATGACAGCAGCTGCAAACTTCCACTCACTGCAGATCTCTTCACCCTCATCTTGTTTCCTGAATCGCATCGCTATGAACTGGACTTCCTCCAGGATCTTCACCATCACTGGAAGAGTGTCCATTAAAGCTTTCTTTTGCACAAGCTCAATATCTTCTGCTAAGGGGCAGATCATCTTCCCACCTTTGCTGCCCAGGTCGTTCTGCTGTGGGCAGCACGGGCTCTCCATGGCGTGGTAGCTGTAGATGGTGTTGCCATTGCTGGACTGGTGCCCGGGAAGGACATTCACTTCCATGCTGTTCACACTCAGCTGCTGCTTGGAATAGCTATATTTGCATGAGAGGGGCTTTATGTTTTCCCCAGGTTTTTTCATTCGTAAAAACCAAGCACACCAGTTCAGCAGGATGACGCGGACCTGAAAGAGAGTTACCGTGGCAGAAATACAGGAGACTCTTCAGCATTTTAAAAGTTTTTGTGACTATTATAGTTAGTCTGCACAGTTTCTTAGAAATACTAATGGATTTCTGTGTTCTCCAGCTATCTGATTTCAAAATGATTATTTGAGGGTCTAGCCTTCTACTAAGGATAGCCCTTTTTTGGATCTGTCTTGAACATAGGGATGTTCAATGCCCACTTAGCTTATAAAGCAAAAGAGATGTAAAATCTTACTTTACAAAATGGTCCTTGGAGACCCATCTTTACTAAACACTTTGAGATCTCTGCAATTGAGCAGACAGCCCAAAATTGGCTGCATGGTTTTCAAACATTTCTCAGATTGTAAGGGAAGTGATACAGTTAAATACTTGTGCGTGTCAATGTTTAGATTTTGCTGAAAAAAAATCACTATGTGACAGATTCTAGAACATTTCCCATCCCCATTGCTATTGTTTACATCTAAATAAAAGACCTTGGTTGGGTTTTCATGGATTTTTTGAAAGCTATTTTATACTCCTTTGAGGAGTTCAACCACATATTACAGCAGGCTTTTTTTTCAAAAGAGTAAAACAATTACATTTAGCGGTTCAAAATCTAAGTGCCGCTATTAACTGCTGTCATTTTCCTGTGTGCTGGTGCATCACGAGGTGCTCTAACGTGCACATGGCAGATTGTGCCTCATATGCTTCTTGTCAAGGTCATTAAGTGAGCTAACTCTAGAGAGTGCTTCCAGAATTTTTTTCCACTGAACTGACCTTCAGATGTTTGGTCTGAGCCAGAGCCTGCTGGAATTCCTATCGGTGACATATAAGGCAGGAAAAAGGCTGTGGATTCAGTAACATCTTGTGTGAAGAGCAGAAAACTAAATTAGCAAAATCATGTTCTTTTAAGTTCCTCCAGGTGTTATGCATACAAAAAGGGCATTTACAATGTGCTTGAGAGGGACTCTCCATGCATACAGGCCTCTTTGATGACTTTATTATCCTGGTTGCAAGCCAAATAATCTGACATGAAGGAGGAAATAGATGTGGCCTCTGGTTTTCCCTTTGAGCCTTGACTCCCAAGGACTCCCTGTGAAATCCTGCTTACTTTGGTCATCTTTGACTTGGGACCACACTTTGACTGCAAAGATCTTTTAGATGCAGGAAAAGTTGACTCTTGTGTTTGCACAGTACAGACACAGGAATGGGAAAATTACAGCTAGCACTTGGAGTTACTGCTGTAATGACAAGCATAATTTCAGAAAGGAGGAAGCCTAAGTAATCACAGATAGGAATAATAATAATAATAATAATAATAATAATAATAATAATAATAATAATAATAATAATAATAATAATAATAATAGCCAAAACCAATGACCAGTGAAAGGCAGTTACACCATTTTTTTTTAATTCTGCAATGTGAGCTCTTCTATGTCACAGTCCTGTACCATTTTCTGTGAGCGACTTTGCTTCTCTCCCACTAGTGAATGTTTTGTTCTTCATCATTGTCATGGTTTTGGTTGGAATAGAGTTAATCTTTTACCTAGTAGCTGGTACAGCATGGTGTTTTAGATTCAGTATGAGAATAATGTTGATAAAACACTGATGTTTTGGTTGTTGGAAAGTAGTGCTTACTCTGAATCAAGGACTTTTCAATTTCCTGTGCTCTGCATGTGAGCACATGCACACAATGCCATGAGGAAGCATGGCCAGGACAGGTGACCTGAATTAGCGAGAGGGATCTTCCAAAAGGATATAAAGTGTGGGGAGTTAGTTGGAGGCTGTCAATTGCTTCTCAAAAACAGGCTGTGCATCAGTCAGCAGGTGGTGAGCAATTGTACTATGTATCACTTGTTTCTCTTGAATTTTATTACTCTCTCTCATTCTTGCTGTTATTATTTTTTATTATTGTTACTCATTATTATAATTAATATTATTAATATTATTATATTGCATTCTGTTTCAATTATTGAACTGTTCTTCTTTCAACCCACAAAGTGTTGGAGTTTTATTCTTACCATCACAAGGGACGGGAGCTGGGATGTGAGCAAGTAGCTGTCTGGTACTTAAATGCCAGCTAGATTTAAACTATGAAAGTCTTGAAATACTGTTTTCCATTATTCATATTATTTTGTTTTAAATATTTCATTATTTCCTCCATAGTCATCACAAACAAATAGTTACCCATAGTGTTGCAGCCTAAAAAACTGATTCTCCCTTTAATTGAACTTACTTAATTATAATGTGCTCAGACTGCTCAGGGACACAAAATGAGACAACATGGAACAAAATAAAGGTCTTAATTTCTAGCAATGTGTCAACAGTGTCAGTTGCAACGGGGAGAGAGAAGTTAATTCTCTAGGACTGTGAAATTCCAAAACACTTAGTCAGACAAACTTTCTTATTGGAAAATGTTAGTATGTCTGCCTTAACTCTGAAAAGATACATGAGGTGAAAAAGCACTTTTATATAGGAATGCTGCTTTTTCCTTCAAGACAGAGTTTTTACTCCTTAGGGAAATTACTTTTATAACTACAGTCAAACCCATTTCCCATAGAAAAATAAATACCCAGAAGACAGTAACACAGCTTTTAATTAGCTTGGATTTCAAATGCCCTATTTCTTTTAAAACACAGACACTCAGGCATCAATCTGTTCTCGCCATACCAATTAATTCAAGAGACAGCTGCAGCATACAAGTTTTTGGATTACAGCTGAGTATGATAATACAAATTTAAACTCTCACCTGCATTGTCATATATGGATTTCTGTGAAGGAAGTACACAGGTACAGCTGTCTTTAGAGGTCAACAACCCTTATGTGAGCCTCTCCTAGCTATAATACAGCTATACTGCTAGCTTCCATCACAGCCACCAGCCTGGTCTAGCCCAGAGCAGACAGTCTCCAGTTAAAGCTCTCTTGATAAGGGACATCTGCACCTAGGAGAACTGTGCATGTCCAAGTTTGAACCAGATCAACAGAGAAGCCTGAAACATAACAAACCTGCTTCAAGCACAACAAAGAGCCAGAGTTCTCTTGCCTTTTCCCACAAAACCCCTTCTTCATTCAGTGCTTGGTCTCTCTCTATCTCTTTCCCATGAAACAGTCTTGCTGTCAGTAGAGAAAGGTCAGTTGAGCTGTAGTCCATACCTGATGTTATCCACTCCCAAACAGCTCCTTAGCTGAGCCTTCTTTAGTGGTTTTTTTTCCATGCTAGCTCAGCAGACATTATCAAAAGTGTCCATCAGCCAGCAGCTCTCATTTCTCAACTGAGTAGCCAACAAATGCCCTGACTGAACACCTTGGATTTAAATTCCCCTCTTGGAAAAAGCTGGTTTGTAAGTCATCAAAGACTAATAGAAAGAAAGACACAATTCTAAGCAATGGTTTAAGGAAAGTGAACACCTACAGAGAGGATAAACACTAACAGGCACTCTCCTCCCTCTTCTATCGCAAAGTGCAAGCACAGATGCCTTGAGAGACAGGCAGGGGAAAAAAACTGCTCAACTGTAAATGGTTTAGAAAGCAGCTGTGTTTAGGAAATGCATCCATTTAAATCTTCTGGCTCTGCAGAAGCTCCCACACATGCCAAATTGTCCAATGCCTCTCCCTGCAACTGACTCCAGTAGACAAATCCATTTAAGCAGGAGGTGAGAACAATCCTGTAACAATATCTAATTAATCAGGGTTAGAGCTTGCAATAAGCTGATGCCTGGCTCTGACATGAAGAGAACATTGTGGGAAGTAAGTAAATGGTAAGGGCAACAGCTGGTACCAGAAATGCAGAAAAATGCAATGCAAAAAATTTTCTTCATTCTTAAGTTACTTCTTCACTTCCGATTTTTTTTTTACTGAGCAAAAGTCATTCAAGGTGTCTGTAAGAAACACCTGACATAGGTGAACAGGCAAAACTGAAAAAACAAGAAAACAAACAACCAAAAACCCACAAAAAACCTCCCCCAAAACAACAACAAAAAAAATAGAGACTAACAAGAATTCTAACAACTGAGCCTTGGCCATGGCTTGTCGAGTATAAGTGCCTACTTTTACAGGGTCAGTCTCTTCCCTACACACTTGGCATTCACTCTTTTCCTCCTGAGATCCCTCAGCCCTGTCAACTTGTCTGGTCTACACCTTTTACAGTCTATCATCTGCACTTCCCAGTTATGCTTTCCACAGTTTTTGCTTCCTCATGGCATGTTGTGTAATGTATGCCAGTTCAGCTGTCAGGCCACTGAACAAGGTTTCTCCTGAAGGAGAATTTGCCGCACATTGTGTTTCCAGACAAGAAAACATGAGACTGGTAGAGAGCAAGAGCTGACTTGCAGGGCCTGTGGAGGACTAACATGAGCCATTGTGTCTGGGTTCTTCAAAAAGCAATAGAATGGGTTCTGTTACACTGCTGCAGACTCTGCCCATGAAGATATCTGAAAAATGTTTCCCATATTTGTGTCCTCAGGTTTTGCCTACAAGCAGGATTCACATTCTCTGTTGCCTTGAAAGTAAGAGGTTTTTAAATAATACAGCACTTTGGGAAATAATTGGGAAATGTCAGGATAATTGTGCATGAAAAATTTGATGAACAAGATATCAGAGGATGTTGTACAACCAGTCTCCTACAAACAGGGTGGTAGATAGTTGACTGTGACTATCTGCTTCTGCTTTTGTCCTTTTTCATTCTCTGAACACAAGCATACCTTGCTTATTTTAATATCTTTTAAATAGATAGAACATAATTTTCTTTTAACTTGAAAGAACATAATTTGCTTTTGACTTGAAAATCTAAAGGAAACATTCCATTTGAAAGCCAGCTGGCATTGGTGTGAGACCTCTCTGGGCTGGCAAAGTCTGCTGTTGCAGAAAAAAGAGGGTTCACATGCTAATGCACTGGGAATTGATCAGATGGCAGCAGACAAACTGCCCAGTAGAGACTAGTGTTTGTTTAGCACATTCTGTCAGTACTGCTGTCTGCTGGATAAGAAATTAAAGGTCTACACTTGCAAAGTGGGTAGTGAATGAGATAACTTTGTGATGACTCAACCGCTCCATCATGAGGTTGAAAACAAAGGCCAAATAGGAGGAACTATTTTTAATGGAGAATAGGAGAAACTGGTTTTAGTGGAAAAGCATATTTAGTATGCTTGCTCTTTCCCTTCAATTGCAAACAAAAGCATCAACTATGCTGTTTGTAACTGACTCTTCAAATTAATGGAAAACTACTTCTGCCTCTCACCTATAACAAGTTAACTGTTAAGTTTACTGTAGCTTTTAGACAATTTTCTTTTCTTTCAGTAGTAACCTCCTGAATGTTTCTCACCAAAGCTGCTTACCCATTTGGGCATCTTTCCTGCTTGGGGGTCATGATGGTGAAACTGCAGAACCAGCACTGTTACCACCACAGACAGACCAACGATGACCATGATGCTAGCGAAATACTGAGCTGCAAGCAAAAGGAGGACTTGGTTACAGGGAGGGGGAAATACAAGGAGCACATAATATGCCTTGGCCATGCCTCAAGATCTACATTTGTGAAGCACTGCATCACGTCTGGACACCCTCTTCTCTGGTTTGCTGCACTGGAGCATTTGAGGTGTGTATCTGCTCAACTCCCTTCTCTCCTGTGATGGAAGGCCCAGAACATACAGATGATGAAAACTGTTTGGGTTTTGTCCCTGAAGAGGAGTGCAGGGCCTCACAGTAAGAACACCTTTGTGCCTGCTGCCAGGACAGTGAGGACTTGAGCTGACAACACCCACTGAACACCAGCATTCCCAGTCCTAAGCCTTCTATGGTACCAGCAGAGGTGCTGGAGGGGGATGCTGTCCTCTTGGTGCCTCTGCATCCCTCCAAAAAGCGTCACCAGTTCCCCACCTGCTCCCAGATGGTTAGGCATATTTCTCATTACTCTTCTTAGCACTCAAGACCATTTCTTCCAGTTCCTATGAAAGTACACTAAAGCCTCCTTGAATGCTAAATTTTAATCTGCTGTGCAGGAAAGAAACCAAGATCTTGAAAGCCAGAACTGAAGCTTGAAGCCATATCTCCTAAGTGGCAGTACAGCTTCCTCATGCCAGAAGTGGGGTTGATGTGCTGGAGTGTAAAGCAGAATTGCCCACAGGGGTAATGACATTTGAAGGCTTCAGTGGCAAAATACCAGGGAGCATTACTGTTGGCTGACGTAATGATGCAATGTGGGAGAGCACATCACACTGCCCCAGACTGCAGCCTCTTGCAATCTGCTAGCCCTCCCTCCTGCAGCTTGAAGGAAAAGTAAAAAAATCAATTAAAGCTCCAAAGCAAGTTTTGTTCTGCCTGTGTTTCTTACTACCAAATCCTACTGCTTTGCGAGAAAAAGCTTGTCTACAATAATGAGGTTCTAAGGCCTTCCTGAAAACGAGGCTGCAATTGCCTCAAGAGGTATGGCTTTTCATGACAAAATGAATTATGTATCTAGATTAGAAGAATAGTCCCAAGGGTGAGATGAATTCAAAGGTCTCTATTGCACTTATTCATAGAGAGGAGAGTCAACAAGCAGGCAGAAGCAGAACAAACCAGGTTTCATGGAAGTTGTTAACATGCCTGATGTTACAGAAACACAGCAGTGTTGATATTGTTGGTTTAATTACTGCCATGAGTGAGTAAATAATGTCCTTAAACTCTATGTATTTTGATGCCACCAGACTTCAAAGGCCTGAAATAGTCCACTTAAAATGGCTTTAGCTAAGATTTTTCACATATCCTTGGAAAATTAGTCACCTGGTTAAACTTGGAAATAACCTGGCAATATCTGACTCAAGATCCTAGCCAATGATTAGCAAAGGCATTGATGCTCCCAGGGTTTTTTGTGCTGTAAACCCAGGAACAGATGTCAGGAAACTGCTGTATAGAACAGCTGTTAAATAGAAAACTGTTCTCTCCAGAACACACTGGGAACTAGAAGGGAGCCAGGGACCCATAAAGAAAGATATTTTATAGTTTTGCCTGGTGGTAGGCAAGGAAGAGGCTGGAGATTTGTCATCTGCATTTTGAGGGGAGGAGTGGGGTGCTCCCATTCAAGGTACACGGAAGTCTTCAGTTGGAAAGTAAGGATAGAGGACATAGCGCACGGTACTTGAACCCTATGTGTTAGTGTGAGGCAGTCAAATGTGTACAAGATATCTCTGAAATCTGGCAGGTAGATCTATGCCCACCAGGTAGGTGCAGGCGCTGTATTCAGAGAGAAAGTCGCAAAGTCCTGGAAATGCCCAGCACGGCTCTAAGGCTGGATTTTGCCGGTCCTAAAGAGACAACAGTGAAAGTGGAGGAAAAATATAGCAATGACTGACATAACTGCTGGTCTTTCACATCTCTATCTGGAGATATGATGAAGGCTGTTGCCTCCTTTTGTGTGACAGGAGAAGGTAGAACTAATAGCCAATGATCACAAAGGAATTGCTAGATCACATGCCCATGCATCCCCTTGATTGAAAACGTGACTGTCCCTACAATCTAGAACCAGGCAGGGATGGCCAAGACCCTGGGTTTAGACTCAGTGACCACTCTCCTGTTAGGGAAGGGAAGGAAAGCCCTCAGAAATCAGTGGCTATGCCCACAAGACAAAAAAAAAAAAAAAAAAAAAAAAAGGCTATGGCTCTGAAATTATATCCTTACTTACTCAGTATTTTCAGATTTTTCCTCCAGGGTTTAATCCTACCTCCTCTCTTTCCTGGCAGCAGAAAAACAGTCTTATTGCAGCAGGAGAACTGATGAGGAAAACTCCTGTGTTCTCCTCCATGCACCTCCCTAAAAGCATTGCCTAATCTTCCAGTCTGCTCATTTCTGTTCCTGACAGTCTTTTGCCCTTGCACCAGCAAGGTAGAACCCATCACTTGATGACAGCTACAAGGGCTGCTGTCCCTGTTCACTTGTGAGGAGCCAATTCAGTTTTGTTATGCCTCAACAATGGTTGTCAGAGGCACACAGGGCAGGGGTTGCACATGTGCCACGTCCAGGAGGCAGCTAGGAGAAAATGGAGGAAAGTCTTGTCTCTGGGGAGGCTTTGCCTGGCCACCAGCTCATGTCTCGCATGGGACAGGCAGTCAGCAGGGGAACACTGAAGAACTGTACCCCAAAGACATTCTCCAGCCAGAGGGCAAAAGGTCTCTGCTGATGGACTGCACTGAGACACCAGACTGGGCCAATGGTCTCCTGCGGCAGACTTTGGGAGGAGCTGGGGGCATAAAAAGTATGCATCATAAGCCTTGGGGGCTCTTTAGGGCCTGTTCTGTCCTTTGCCTTTTGTCTTTTTGGGAGCTTCTCGGGTCTTATGCTTTTGCCCTGGCCCCAGCTGACCTTTGGGCTCTCCTGCCCTCACTGGCTCTTGCTCACCCTCGCGTCTGCCCTGTCTCCCTGTGTCCCTGAGCAGTGCCCTGCCGGCTCCGTCTCCGCGTCCCTGCCTGAGCCTCCTGCGTCCAGCCCTGCCCGCCTCCGAGCCTGCCCACCACCGTGATCCGCGCCGCGACCCTGTCCAGGGTCCTGCCCGATCCCCCTCCCCTCGCGTCAGGCCACCGCAAGCTCTGTCCGCAGGCAGGCAGTGTGCCCAGCCTCGGGACAGCGGGGGCACTCCCCAGCCTCTGGAGGTAGTGCCCTGTTTTCCCCTCTGTCTCCTCTCTCTCTCCCTTTCTCCCATTTTTCTTCCTCTTGCTCCATCTTCTCTAGCTCTCTTTAGAAGAGTAAATCCTTTTTATTTTGTCTTTTCATTACCAATAAATGGTTCTCAGATATAACACTTGCCTTGTTTGGCTTAATTCGTTCCGGACCATCCATTATTAAAAGAACTCCTTGCAGGCCCCCACAGTGGAATGTGCCATCACCTCTGGCACCCTCTCTGATTATGACTATGATGCAGCACTCTCCAGCAACCCTGTGAGCAGAGAAGCCTTTCTGCTTAAAGGATCAAGCTACAATGCTCATGGATAACACTTCCCCTGGAGCCACAGGACTTCAGTCTTCACTCATTCTACCCTAGCCCCACACTGCCCTGAATTAGCAAACCCTGTTTCTGGGTCTCCACTGATGTTGCTGAGCACAGAAATAGGATGTCGTCCTGCGAGGTGGGGCATGGTGGTTACAAGTAATGAGGTTTGGTCTCCCAAGAAACAGCCTTGACCCAGCCACCAGACCTTTCTGGCAGTATTTTAGGAACCATCCTAAATCCTTTTTATTCATTTAGGCCTTTGAAACTGTTGCCCCCACAAAGTTCTATGCCCATGTGTCTGTTGGTGGAGGCAAAGGCAAATCTGATTTTACAAAGCTCAGCCCCTTTTACTTAAACTGCAGGAGGAAAATGCTTAACAACTCCCACTAAACATCCCTCTATGTCCTACTTGTAACTCCTAGTTACTAGATTAGCTTGGAATCTTTAACATTCCCTTCACTGTGGGAAGTGTCAGGAACAGCAACCTCAGATCAGGGTGCATGTGAAAGACCAAGGATCTGGTTGCTGATAATTCACCTGCTCTGAGGCAGAGCTTGGAAATGACTGTTCTGGGTAGCTGCCACAAGCCAGAAAAATGCATCAGACAACCTGTGTTAGGAGCCCCTTAACATTCCTCAGGGATACTGAGGTCTGTACCAGTCACTTCTAAATGCTCTTCATAGGTTTGAAAACCAGTAGGATGCTTTCTTCATCAGAGGTGAGTGAACAGAACAGCTGGTTTGGATGCTTGATTGATCTTCAAGAAGTATGAAATATTTGCTCTTGTACAATTGATATTCTTCCTTTTCTTTGCCAGAGGCATTATGAAACAATTTGGACAGCAGTTTTAACATCTAGGAGTTGTCATCATCTGTCCCAGGACAATCAGAAGATGATCAGGTGCTGTTATAATAACAAATATGGATCTAATAAAACCACAGATAGTCAGATCTTCTAAAAAGTCAGTGAGAACAGCTATTTGTTCTTTGCAGGCATACTCTGATGCCACCTACATCAAAAATATAGCAATGATTTGCAATTCATAATTTGAAGAGCATTTAGAACCATTTTTTTTGTGTTTTGTGTCTTTACCTGATGTTAGAGAAGCACCTTATCATTGTTTAAGAGATATTTTTGAAGACATACTGCTAAAGTAGAACTTGATTAACTTCAAGGGCTGATTAGGGTAAACAAAACAGAATCCCTAAGTTGAATGTTTTGCCTTGATTTTGTCATGGAACAGCGATATCATATAATATCATATAATATCATATCATAATCATATCATATCAATCATATCAAATCATGCCAGCAGTTATCATCTGACCCTGATTTGTTAACATAGTCAATCACAAGTCACAGCCTTCTTGTTCCTGTGAAATACTAGGGGAAGGAGGAAAGCGTTGTGCTCAAATATTCACATTGATCACGTTGCATGTTGGATGCCTCCCACTGGTGTTCCTGTTTTTATTCTATTTTTTCAGAAAACATCAGGTTTTGCATTTTTGTGAAATGAATAACTGGGTTAGAGACACTCTAAGTCTGGTAATTTCAGTCATTCAGGGCTGAATGCTTTGTGCTCCTTGCGAGCTCAGAATGAGATATTCACTGCTCCTACTTCTGGAAATGGCCCAGGTGAGAGAACTAAAGCCTGTGCAGGTTAATGAAAACCTCAGATCCTGGCAGAGGGGCTTCCAACCATCTTTCTCCTTTTCTCCTATGGTAGGGATGAGGCCTGGTGCTCGGCAGATACTGTGACAGTCTAAAAATGGTAATGGCAGAGTTACTGAGAGACCGACAAATCAAAGACAGAGGAGAAAGCCTCTTTATGACTTACTGTTGTACACAGACAGCAAAGAAATACATAAGTGGACATATGATTAGGGTACTTGTGTTTTGAAACTCTTCTCCTTCCACATGCTTTTGAAGAATAGACATGGGAGTTTGATCACAAAGGAATTGCTAGATCACATGTTTTACAAAAGTAAAACCATTCTCTAATTTCATTTGACTGCATTTTTCTGTAAAGAAAAAACATCCAAGACTCTTGGCTTTGGAAAAGCATCACTGATCATGGAGAATGAAACTGTAAGAGCTGCCATGAATGAGAATTTCTGTTTCATGAAAGAGATTGAGTAGGGGCCTGATTCTGACAAGGTACCAGGCAGGACCATGAAAACATAGGGGGGAAAAGCACTCCAAAAACATACTGTAAGACGACAAAAAATATAATACAGATTAATATAATTTTCTTTCTAGTGAGAACAACTAACGCCTTATGTTCCTAACTTAAAACAATCTGTAACTTCTGAAGGTGACAAAGCACCACATTGCTTCCCTGTCCTAGTAATTTCCAGTCTCATTTGCTCTATGACTAAATGCAAGGAATCACCCCAAGCATCTGCTGCAAAGGTGCTTAACTACAGTGCAAAGTGTTCATGCTTACGCCATTTCAGGTGTAGTCATGGTAAGGAACAGCAAGGATGGGACACAGCTGGAAAATATCATTATAATGGAGCCCTAAGCAGCAAGTAAATTGTGATTTTTAAAAAAAGCAGAGGAGCTTAGCAAAATAAGACTGAGAAATTCCATTTTGCTAACTGAAGATGGAGATAACTATATTTTTATTGTGTTTTATTTGATACATCCAGCCAAAATGTCAAGCATCACATGAATGTTAATCATAGGAAGTGCCAGTTCCTCATATTTATGAACCTTTCAAACACTGTTGACATACCAGCTTCCTGGTGTTCCCCACTTTCTGCTATAAACTCATTTTAAAGAAAAATACAGTGGTGTTATTTTGGAGAGAGCTGGTAGAAAATAAGGATTTGCAGCACTTTGAAATTTTTTTGGCATGGAAGACAATCAGAAATTATTAACTCCTGTGCAAGGGGAAGCCTCAAATTGTAAGGTGTAAAAAGTGTTTACTGAAAAAACAAATCATCTGACCACCCTGATGCATCTGAATATCCCATTTCAAGATTTGGCTTTTGGGCAGAAGCATGCTTTATCTGCTTTGACAAAGTACTTTGAAAATGATACTTAGGATGGACAGAGAGCTGCTAAGTCAGAGCTTATTGCAGCTTTAGTCAAATGCTGAAAGAGTCCAGCCGTGGCTGCTGCTGGCTGCTTTTCTGGGTGACTGTACCTTCTGTGCTACCTGGGGCCTGAACTCAAAGCCTGCAGAGCTTCAGCTCAATACAAGGGCAAAGAGCTGTGTGAAGTTTTCAAAGCAGGCATTTTAGGGTTTGTCTCTGTACAGTGTCACCCCGTCCTCGCAGGGACTGCAGCACAGGAAAACAGAGGGGAATTGCAGGAAGGTGGGGGAAGTGCAGACAGTGCCCCAAAAGTGTTGCCCCTCTGAAGGTGATATTGCAGGCAGGGGAAAAGAATGGTCAGGAAGGTGTACTGGTTAGGCTCCTCACTGGCTTGGCCTAAATTTTTCAGAGCAATGGCTTTTGGCCATATCTGACTTAACGTGGGCTGTGGCTTGATCAGTCTTTATGAAAAACTGGCTGATTTTGGTAGGAATTAAGTATTACATTAGGAGATTAATTATTTTAAGTCTATGAGCCCAAACTAGCGACTTATCCTGCAGCATTATTGAAGAGTTTCCTACAACAGTGCATGATAAATTTGATTCTGGTCACTACTTTATTTGGTACCACTGGATGTGGGACCACATGACCACCAATTGTGTAATCTTAAGGAGGCTCCAGCCAAAACATAGCAATGAAATATAAGAGTTATAGTTAGGAATCTGTATTGACTTCGAGGAATTTGCTCCTTAGTGACTTCTTAATGCATGATTTCCTAATCTTAATTATAAGATTGCTTTTGGATAGAAAACACTATTTTATGAAATGGATCGGGGATATGAAGACTTTAAAGGAATTCAGGCGTATATCTATTGCCTAAGGATAGAACTCATCCTTTCCTGAGAAATGGCCACATAACCATTACCAAAACCAGATCCTTGTCCACTATTATTTACCTAGAATAATAGAATCATTTAGGTTTGAAAATACCTCTAATATAATTTGTTTTAACCATTCACTTAACATGGATCACAATATCTTTATTTTAAAAAATGGTCCTTACAGTGTAGAGCTAAATACCTCCAATGTAGTTTTCAGATGAATTGCCTAGTCCTTTGATTTCAAGGGGCAGAGCCTGATCTTGTACAAAGGCTCTAATTAAAATAACAGTACTTGTTAATCAGTATTTGTCCAATTTTGATTTAGTTGCTGAACCAGGAAATCAACACAGTTGGACATGGTTACGTCTTCCTTTGTAATGCACTGGATAAGTGCAATAATAGGGACTGGAAGGTGCATGAAATCCACACAAAATTACTGGCATTTATAGTGCAGAACAAATCTGCATAATTATGTAGGTTTTTAAAAAGAGAAAAAAACAATTGTCTTATACCTGAGCTGCATCACACAGGCTTTATGATTTTACCCAGTGATTAGCACAGTCAGACCAGTAATTTAGTTGTGTAGCACATCTGGAGTTCTCTGCATTTCTGTACATACTTTCCTCAAGTAATGAACTCCAGTTTCCTACTTATATGGACTCTTGATAAAAGTAAGTTTAAAGAGAAAAATTAAAAGTAAGTAAAATCATGGCTGCAGCAAGACACACTTCCCACAAGGCATGATTAAGCTACAGTAGAAAGGGTAAGTTTAGGACACAGTTGCTGCTGTATAGCCATGGTCTGAAAGTCTTTTAGGAGCTACACTCTAGAGGTTTTAAGTGCCCGGAGGGACTTCCAGTACCCTGTAGAGAAAGAATCTTTGTTCATAAAGTTGACATGTGCTGGATTCTAGCCAAACTGTTATGTTTGTAGATGTCATGGGCCTTCAACTCTTTTTATTTAAATGGCTGAGCTAATTGCTGAGCTATGGGTGATTAATGTTTTAAACAGAATCAGAGACATCGTTCCCTGGTTTGGCCTTCTCCTCTCATTGGCATCTCTGTGGAAGGGCAGGATTCAAGTTTTGAAATATTGTGGTGCCTTTCTTTACATAGATGTGTGCTGTTGAAAACTGGGCTTTGAAAATAAATATTTTCCCCAGAAGGGGGGGTGTGCTAGAGAAGGATGAGAGCCAGTATGCTGCTGGGCAAGGAGGTACTGATGTGAATGCCAGCCCCAAGAAAGCTGAGTGAGAGCAGGGGGGCAGCCTGTCCAGCTGGAACATATGATAGCTCTACCCTGCAGCAGGAGCAGCAGGCTTCTGGTGCTCTAAGGTGCTGAGCAGCCAGCTACTGATTCCTAGCTCAAGTCTTGTCACTTGCTCTTTACAGGAAAAGAAGTTGACCTGTTTTAACCTATATTATCATGATAGTTGGTAGGCTGCTGAGAAATGGGAATCTCTCATCTGGGGAAGTTGGATGTGTGGAGTAAGAGAGTCTCTGCTTTGGGTAGCTTTATTAACAGAGAATGCTCAACACATACCAAGGAAGGGGTGACCCACTTTGCAAAAGTACAAAAAAGAAGCTGTCTTGTCCCACTTGCATGTGTCTGATTATGGGTGTGAAGGGCTTCTGTCTGGATGGATGAGAGTTGCTGGAGAACTTGTGGATCAGCTTCCATGAAGAGGCCAAAAGGAGTGATTCTGTGGTGGGGGTGCATAATAGACCATCCCAAGAAAGTGGACACGGGGACTTCTTAAAACAACTCAGGGAAACTTCTGTCTCATAAACCCTCATTGCCACCAGGGGCTTGATCTACCCTGATGACTGCTGAAAAGGCAGTACATATATAATGTACAACCAGGGGTGGTGCATATTGTGCTTCACTAGCAATGAAGTACTGTTTGGGAACATAATAATCAGTGGCAACCTAGGCTGGCGTCATTGTGATATAGTGAAGCTCAGGACCATTAAGTAAGTGAGGACTAAGAACAGCAAAGCATAGACCTTGGACTTCAGGTGAACAGACTTGGGGGGAACTAGTAGCTGGGATCCCACCAGGGAATGCTCTGAAAGATAAAGCAGCGCAGGAAAACTGCAAGAGTTTAAAGCACAGTGCCTCCAAATGCAAGAAGTAAGTAAGCACACCAGTAGATGAGTGTGGCCAAACTGTGAACTCATGGTAGGACTTTGGTGCAAATGAGATAGGGTTGTGGGAAGCAGAGACAGGCTACTAAATGAAAATTGGGAAGCATTTTCTGGTCATTATGGTTGGTGTCAGAAATGTTAAAACTCATTAATTGAAGCTGGTGTGGGAATCAAAGGCAACAGGAAGAGTCTCCACCACTACACAAACACTACACAAACAGCTAAACAAGGCAAACATGGACTTGCTGCTGAAAGGAGGGGATGATTTAGTGACAGTGAACAGCGAAAAGGTCAAGGCAGTGTGTACTTTGCCTTAGTTTGCACCATCAAGGTCTCTGACATCTCTGTGTTTAGAGATGGTTCAAGGATGAGGAACACAACCACCAATAGGTAAGGAAGGACTCATGGATTGATGGTGAGATCTGAACCTGCCCAAATCCATGGGATCATCAAGAATCCTAATGGGATCATTGCAAGACCAAGGAGATTGAGAAAGATAGATGTTGCATCCACCTCTCAAAAGGACAATCCAGAGAACAAGAGCTTTGTCATTCTGACTCTTTCCCTGAGTAAATCAGGCAGCAAGTCCTCAGGGAACATTTCTGGACAGATGAGGAAGGGGGTGGGGATGGGAACAGCCATCCAAAATTTAATAAGAATAAATAGTGTCTGACCAACATTACTGTCTTCAATAACAAATTAAAATATTTGCAGAGAATGAGAGAGTAGTAGATATCATTTACAGCAACTTGAGGAATTCTCTGATAAGCAGAAATTGTCTGTCACTGCAACATCAAAGTCTGTAAAAATACATAATTATTCATAGTTTTTCTCAGTACAAATCCTACCTTCTGTGATAGAAGACTGTATTAGTAGAAACTGTTCAGGTTAAAGCTAGCAGACTGACCATAGGCAAGTGTACTCCTTTACAAATTCTCAATGGGATTTGTTTTGTATTATATGCAGCAAAGTTCTGTCGAGATGGCTTGTGTCTCCTCCATGCATACAAGTTTCTCTTAGAACTGTGCCTGTCTCCATTGTGTCTACAAGCTCAGAAAGAGGTTTAATTAGTTTTTTGGAAGCCTCTGTATGACTCAAAGCCAAGAGTCCTGCTGACTTTCACTGAGATGAGTAAGTTTTTTGGAGGCTTTCAAAAACTCTTGCCTATGGGTGCCATTGTCCTTACTGTTGCATGCTTATCTCCTTCCTCAGAGTCAGGCCTAGTCTTAAAGCCTTGAAGAGAGATCATGAAGCTGTCTGAGTAAATGTTTTTCTTTTGTCCTAGTCATTATATAACTTTTTTGAGGCTTTCATTATACAAATGTAAGGTGCATCTTACATCGGCACCTAGATATATTGTTGACTATTTTGTTCGTTTCTGCTGTCTATAGCATGTACTTTAGTCATGGTTGGTAGTCATAGGTCTTTTAGGTAGTGTTCATTTGTTACTTTGTAAAATAGGACAGGTTTATTTTGTTTACCCTGCAATAAGGCCCCATGAGACCAAGGTAAAGGGACAGTCCTATAAAAACAGAGGCTGTAACAATGTCTGTCTGGCCCACAATCCCAAGATGATGATCTGCCCCATAGTTTTCGGTACACATTAAAAATGCTTCAATGACATACTTGAATTATGACTGTTGTATCCTGAATTGCTCTTCAGATTGAGGGAAGAGGGAAGGCAGGAAGGATTTGTGTAATTGCAGGGAGGCGGCGTGATGCAGAAGAAGAAAAATTAATTTTCTGCAGTGTATATTCTATGTCCTCTCAATCCTTGCAGTTATCTGCTTATCAATTATTTCCAGTGCCTTTCTGCAACCTCATGTAAGTCCTTTTCACACACATGGTGAAATCCAGGTTGACATTCCTGACATTGCTGAATGCAAAACTGTAGTAACAAAGAGTCAGTCCTCAAATTGGCTTTGAACAGCTCTTGAGAGGCATCATACATGGCACACAAAGCAGTGAAAATCAACTTACCTATTAGTGGGACAGAGTCAGAAGTTGCAGGCATGATCTCAGCCACGAGCAGCATGAATACAGTCAGGGAAAGAAGGACAGTAATACCTGGAGGGAGTGAACATATTTGGGAAGAATGAGGTAAATGAACTCTGCAGCTGCTCCTCTGATGTCTTTGCTGTAAAATATAGCATTGTCCTGATATACAGCTAGGGCAAACCCATGACTTCCTGTCTGTCAATGAAGATTAGAACTTCCACAAAGTGCGAGTGTTTTTAGATGCAACTCTATCTGCTCTCTTTTCACTTTTCTCTAATACACACAAACCCTTCTTTGCTTCTCTCAAAGTAATGGAGAAATCTTTTTTGCTGAGTGAAACGAAGCTTGCAAAACTGGTGAACTACAGTGCTTTTCTGAAACATTGCACAAAACCCAAATGGCTGTTAAGGGCTAGGAGAGACTTGCACAGACAGCAGCTTAGGTTTTGCTATCACATATTATATAACACCCCTCAAAGACATGCAGTCTGTTTTAAAAGAACTTTATTCTATCTGGAAGGGCTGTTGCTAAACTTAACCATCCTGATACTGAGAAATCAAAAGGTCAATGCATGAACATTAGCTCCTATTTTTATGTCAACATTGTACTTCAGCTCAAATAACTCTTTTCCTTATCCCCATCCTTTATTTCATAGACAGCTATTGTACCCCTGATAGCCTGCGTTTTATTTCTTGTAAGGCAGGCTGCTCAGATACCTTTTTTTAAACAAAAAAAGCCCCACTGAGGACACTTCATATGATTTAGAAGTCTCTGTCCTGAGACAGAATCATGCACAATTAACTCTTAAGATCTCAACTGGCCCAGTCTGGTGTATTTACAGCTCTTGCCTATCTCCTCTTGGAAGGAGACCCTTCCCATTTTTATCAACACACACAACAGTAAAACTCATTTAGCCCTTCCCATGTCTGTGATCACAGGGGATACATGACTAGGTGTTTTGGGAGCTAATTTTGAAGGTGAAAATCCAGTGCCCAGCAGCTGCTGTTCACAGCTCTTCCACTCTTTGCTTCCTAGTATGTTTCATCTGAAAAAGAGAGTCAAGAGTCAATGAGCTGTGAAATGCATTGAGATGTACTAAAGCACATAACAACAGGCATGACAGAATATTATCACTGTTGCCTGTGCCAGCAACATGTTCAGCTTCCTCCCAGGCCACAAGATATTATATGTAGCACAGGATGTGTGAATGCCATACAGAAAGCTGTTATCCTTGCTCCTGTAACCAAAAAAGTACTTCTATTGCTCTTCTAGTGAAATCTTCATCGAGCAACATAGTCCCATGAGGTATTTATTTTCCTATTTTATAGGATGCTTATAAAAGAAATTAATATTTTAGCACTTACCTAAAGAAATCTTCTCCCCAGAATCAGCTGGCAAAAGGAATACAAGCAGTGCTAAGCCAGATATGAGAACACAGGGAATGAGTAAGTTCAAGCCATAGTAGAGGGTGCGTCGACGCATGGTGATGGTGTATGTCACATCTGGGTATGGTTCTTTGCAGCATTCATAGTACATCTCATTCCTCTTCCCTGGGACACCTACAGAGAGGACTATCAGAGCAGTGGGGAGAGATGCAGGACTCCCAGTTACCTCCCTGGACTGGACTAAGAAGTGATGGTTTATGAGCCTATGTGTGTCACCTCTGCTATTCTTGGTCCACCTTCTGTCTTTTCTAGGGTTTGCTTTCATGCCTTCTGAGTTATTCAAACCTAGCTTAGCTAATAAAGCTCATCTGAGCCAGAACAAAACAGTCTTGAGCATCACAACCTCAACAATGTGCATTCTGCCTTCCTACATTCTGTGAATGGTAACATACCGTTGATGTGATATTCACTAGCACATGCAGCAGATTTTCTGGGTTACAAGTGCCACATTACTTTTCTGTGATCCTCTACACATTTTTGCTCTTTTTTTTTGTCAGGAAAAACAGACAGGCTTACTTGTCAAAAAGGATGCCAAGTTAAGCTCAAAGTCTGTTATATCTGAAGGTTAAGACACATAGCTGTCCAATACAGCTGTACTGCAGGGTTGCCCATGGTGATCCCGCTGCAGCAGATTGCCTGACATGTTCCATGATGGGGACTGCAAGAGCACTGGAAATGTCAAGAGAGATGGAAGAAGTCAGCACCTTGTATCTTTCATGCCAAAATTTCTCACTTCTCTTTTGTTTCTGTGGACATGACAGATGATATGACAATGTGTGCATTTTGGCAGAGGCTTAGCAAAGTTTTTTAAAGGATATAGCCATGGCTTGCCTGAGGTGCTATTTAATGCTTTTGCTGTATGAGCTAAATAAGTCCCTGTTTTGTTCTCCCTAGTCAGGGTTGAAGGCAGATAAACCACAAACTCTTAATCAGATATGCAAAGTTATTGGACAAAAATACCCACTGTAAAGGAGGACTGGAAGGGAGGATTGCTCTAAAATAGCTGGACTTTAGGAGGATTTTACTATGGAGTCTTCTGGTTTCTCAGAAAACTGAATATAATTTCTCAGATGCCCTATATGATAAAAATACTGCATGCAGTCGGGTAGGGCACTTATTTCCTTGTCTGTATATCCAGACCAGAAGATAAATGTATTTTTCATAACTTCTCCTTGCAGTTGTCCCATCAAGTTCCATCAATTTCTGTAACATTGCTTGTGACCTACAGCTTCATAAATGAGTTCAAAATAACTTACTAGTTCTCTAAATAACTAGTTCTGGACATAAATTCTTTTGAAAATACAGGTACCTTCCAAAGCATAGAAGAGAGACATACTAATCTGTGCATTTTATGAACTGGAAGACACTTTGATGCTTTTCTGGGTGAGAAAGATCCTTTTATGTAAAAGTGTTGCTGAAATACTTTTTACACCAATCATTTTTGCTGATGTATTCGAGTAAATGTGACAGTAGTGTTCCATGCACCTACAAGAGACACATCCAAGTTTAGTACTGACAAACTGCTCAGATGTGTCAGGACTAGTAGCTTTCATTTATGTACTCAGTGGCAGGCAATTGCTTCAGAACACAGTGTTTTCAGACACAGTTCAATGAACATTGCTGAAAGGCTGTCTCTGATATGTAATTTTTTTTCCTATTTCTTTTCTTCTGCTTAGATCTATATTTTTAATATCTGCATTCCATGTCCAATTGATTGATAATTTCTATATATTTGAGGTTTGCCTTTGAAAATTAGACTATTGAAAATTTGTAAATTGGCCAATTTACCCACTAAATCCCATTCTCCATTTGAGATGTAATTGGAAATATCAGCCTCGAGCATCTGCAGGTCAATCAACCAGCCACTGTGAGTCCAGGAGCCAAACTTCAAATCACACTTCTGCACATCAAAGGGGAACCAGCGGACATCAATGTAACATGTGCTCTTCAAAATGCCTGTAGATAGAAATCAGTTATGATCAAGCATGTTTCATCTTACCCTTATCTGTCTCTGATTGTGAACAAGCTCTCCAAAAATTCTGTGTGATACAGTCATGGGGTAACCAAACAAGTACTGCAGGTGGAAGATGCTGCCATGAGTGGAATAACCTCCCTTCCTCCACCAGTGAAGATCTCTCTCACTGCATCCTTGAGGTAGATTGCCTGGGACACTGTGGCCAGCCAGGAGCAGCCCAGCCTGTTTCCCAGTGCCAGCTGGCCCTAGCAGATTGCAGGCAGTGTTGCTTGGTCTGACAGGAGCAAAGAGTACACCCCAGGGACTTACTGCGCTGTGAGCAGCTCTTTGAAAGGAGTTCCTGGACAGGCCATGCCTCAGACCTACAGCCCTTTGAAAATATATTGTTCTCCTAAACCTTGCTCAGTGCTGGCCTTTATCATCTGTGTGGTAACCAAGCCTTGAATTTAACTCTGGATGTGTCTAGTTCATGTTCTGGGACACTTTAAGGGGTTTAATGGGTAGGGAACAACAGGGGAGCAGCTGTCAGGGAATGATTGCTGATCCCTACTGGGCCTTGTGGACAGTGCTATGCTGTGACACAAAGTTTAGGAATTTTTTGTCCACCACAGTGAGCAACTGCAGAATAGCCTCTCTGTTCACAGGTGAGCTCAGGATGCTGGAACATGCAGGCAGGGAATCAGCAACACAGATTAAAAGAGGCCGAGACTTGGGCCCCACTGGCTGAGACCAATCCCAGTAAGTCTTTTTACCTGGATTTAACCTCAGCCTGGCAAGAAGGGCTTCAATGCTGAGCGAGTGCTGCTCTTGGGGTGACTTCTGCTCACACACCTCTCCACACAACAGATACCTAGCTGGAGTGCACATGAAAAATGATGACATAGTGCACACCACCTTACTTTGGATGACACCTTAGGGGGGCCTCTGGATGTTTTGAGCAAACTGCTCAGAGGAATATTTTACTGCTTCATAAAGTGTAAATGCCACTGATAATGGACTTAAATGTTCATAGTGGGTCTGTCCCATTATTAGGCAGTCCAATAATGTTTGCAAGGTTGCAAACATTATGTTGCAAAATTTCCACAGAGGGCTTTTAAACACCCTTGGTTTCATTCATGAAGGAAATCTGCTTGAAATTATTTGATTAAAAGTAAACAAATACTCTCTGTGCCCTACCTGGAGGAATATATTGGCAGGATCCAGAGTAGTTCACCAGCACATTTGTGTGAAATGTTGCATCAAATCTTTCATCTGCACTGTAACACAGTATAAACAAAACAGAACAAAATAAAGAAAAAGCAAGCTGATGTGTGAGTAAAGATGTAGCTGTCAACATAAAAATAATCTTTTGGCTGAATTAAATTCCTACATCTGGGTGAAGTGTCCCTTGATAAATATCCCAGTTCCTCGTGGTTACTGTCAGTCTGCACCTGGGCAGGCTGCTTGCAGGCTGCAATGTCCTCAAAGAAGTGAGAGGCAGAGTGTTGCATGTCTCAGAAAAAAGGCAGAAGGAAAAGAAGCAAAAGTGCCACATTAGCTGTATCCAAAAACTGGACAGTTGGGACAATGAGGCTTTTCTAGGGAGGGCACTTGTCAAAATGAGCCAGCTCACCACATAAATCACCTTCTCTGTTATCTTACCCAGATATCTGCAGTAACAGATATATTGTAACAGCAATGGTGGCCTGACATAACAACTCTGCAGTCTCCTGAGATGCAAAGAGGACAAGAGTTTGCTTCTAACATTGGAAGAAACCACTGGAGAAAAGTTAGTTTAGGAGCTTGAAGGAGGAGTCATTGAAACTCCAACAGCAGGAGGGACCAAGAATAGAGAATTTCTTTACTATTCCAAAATTCTAAGATAATTAAAGGGGTAATGAGCCAGACAAGGATACGATTCTTCAAGGAAGCAGGTCTGGGGGCTTGTTCCAGAGGATCTCTTAGAAAGAGATTAACCACAGAGGGATCCCCTGGCTTGTAGAGCCTTGCCTGTAGTGGCTATGTGCAGGTCTGTGTTGCATGACTACACCATCGTGCATACCCTGTCTTTCAACCAGATTTTAGAGCCTCCATTACTCTTCTGATCTGCTTTTTATTCATGTCTTGAGTCTTCAGTCACCAATACAAAACAAAGGGGATGACACTGAAAAGACTAAGTCCAGAACAATTGATATTTATCAAAGACATAAAAGACAACAAGAAGATGTTTTATAAGTACACAGGGACAAGGAAGAGATGAAAGGAAGGGAAAAAACAACAGGGTGCAGAGAGCTGCAGTATCCTGCACCCTGTGTGCCTCACTCTTTGCAACTCATTCTCACACAGTGGCAGGAGTCCATGGCAGAACAGGAGATGAACAGGTTAAGGAAATGTAGATAAGAGAGATTCTACTCAGCAGAGCTGATGAAATTTACTCTTGAGAACTGAAAGGACTGGCCGAAATACCCTCTGAAGCATTAACAATTATCTGTGAGAGCTTGTGGAGAAGAGGGAAGGGCATGGTGAATTAGGGGAGATCAAAGAGAATTCTGACTTCTTTTAAAGGTGAAATTATAGACACCAGCCTAACTTCAAAGAAAATGGGGTGAAATATCTGGCACAGATTTGTGAAGGGCCAACTGCATCAAATCAATCTATTTTTCTTACTAAGAGCAGGCTGGTAACTATCTGAATTTCAGCATGTTCTTATAAACTACAGTAATATGGACCAAGCTGTACACCTCCTTTTTAGAGACTGGAAAGGAATAAAGAGACAGTAAGAAGCAAAGCTGAGGTAAAGAAAAGCACTTAAACAATCCAGGTGTCTCCAGGCCTCCTTTGGATATCTTGTAGTGAGGATTTGGAATGGAATATAGATCATGGTGAACTCTGGAAACTAACAAAATGAAATTTAATCTGGGTAATTAGAAAGTATTACCCTGAAAACTGTCAGAGAAAGACATAAGAGGGAAAACCTAGTAAGGCAGCAGAGCTGAACAACAACATCTGGGGTGTGCAATAGATAAAAAAATAAGTCCAGAATTAAGATATTATTAGAGAAACCCCCAAATCCCCTTCTCCTGGAAAGCATTAAGGAAACAGCTGTCTAGAGAGTTTCCACTTCATTCAACACTGTAGCAATGCTGTCTAGAGAGCTAGATTCATCTCTGTAGAAGGAAAACAGATTAGCAAATGTTCAGAATAGAAGAAGAACAATAGAGAGGTTTATAAAATACGTGATAATGGAAGTGAGATGAAAATCCATTTGTTTACTTCAATCAGAAACACTATGACATATATAGGACAGTAGCTCTCCTGCAGATTTGGTAATTTTGAAGAGACTGTAATAGTTTCTTCTCTGTGTTCACTGAGAAAAAGTTAAAGAAGACATCTGTGGAACTACAGCAAGGAAGATCAGATGGGCTACTAGAAAAATCTGTCTTTCTAAAAAGATTTCTAAAAATCTGACTTCTAGTCTCCTACCAGCCATTTCACATCTTGCTTACCTGTTATACAGAAGAATGTCTGGTACCCAAATCTGGTCGGCAGGAAATCGCAAGTTCTGCACTCCTGGGTATTCATATTGATCCCAAGACAAGTAAACATCAACCCAGGACTGTTGACAAACACATACATCAGATTATATGAGCTTTTAAAAGTCTTTTAAGTTCTTTGTAATATTATGGGAATAGAATAGATTTTGCCAATAGCAATAGCCTCAGTATGATAATAGTTTAATGCTCGGTTTTAATTATTAAGAAAGGCTGGTATATATAGAGGAAATAACAGTGTGACTACTGAAGACAGTGCTTAGCTCTTCATCTTGTGGCCAGGCATCCCAAACCTTTGCTGGAGGGCTGGCAGAACCACTGGCAGTAGGGACCTCCATGAGGTCTGCTGGTTCTGAAGTGGTTTTTGAGGTGGTTAGTGGTATGTGGACCATGGTCTAAGTCTCCCTGTTGGGTGGAAATAATTTAATCTGTTACAAAGGTTGGGTGGCTCTTTTACTAACCACCTTGCCATGAGAGGTAGGCAAGTGAACTTTACAGGCCAAGGGGCTGTTTCTGATCCCATCTCCTCCACCTCAACACAGTTAATTTAAGAAAGGTGCAGGAACAGCTTTTGGGAAGAACCTTCTGACTTACAATGAAGTTCAGTGGGAGGCTTGCAAGGGAAACCTTAATCCATGGAACATCTCTGTGGAACATCTGAACCTGTGGAACATCTCTGCAAAGGACAGGACACCTACAGGCTCTGACCTAACAATACTGTAGTCATATAGGTTTGTCTCGGTTAGTTTTTGCAATATGAAAATTCTCATTCTGTTGCAAATCCCAGCAGGTAGCTGAGGAAGAAACAGCCTGCTCAGCTGAACATATTAATATGAGATAGTGTTTGGCTGTGAAAATCAAAGTGGAATTAGTTTAATCATTCAAGTCTCCCACTGGCTTTTCCTTTAAGAAATGCTTCCTTCCTGACCACAAGCCCTTAAGGAGATCTGATTATGTAGCATAAGAAAACACTGTATCCCTCACCATAGGCAGCCAGGCAGACCTGATGGGAAATTCCATCCTGTAAAGGAAGTCCCTTTCTTTAGTGAAGGTCAGTTTTGCTTATTCTGTGTGAGCGTGCAGGCGAATACTCAGCTGGAGCAGGTTGCAGAAGAGCGAGGAGGAATGTTTCTCTAAGAGGTTTGTAAAGCACGAAGGAAGGCAATATTCCAGAGAGCTGGCTGGGTGCTGCCAGCAGCAAAACAGCATTGGGCCCTCTGTGGTCCCTGGACTACCCACTACCCCCTGTGAGTAGTCTGTGTGTGACCACTTCTGTGTTCAGGGACAGACGCCCTGGCTCCCAGTCTCAGGCAGAGGTGGAAATTTCCCAGAAGTGGTAAGTGCAGGTGCCTGTTCTACTGGGTGTTTGGCTTGCTCCTAAGTCCCCATCACTGGTTATGGAGAGGGCCTTGAGCCCCTTGAAGATACTCTTCTTAGCTATGATGGGGCTCTAACTCTGGACTCTTTTTTATTAGATCACTTCATCCACTGGCAAAACAATGCAGTTGGTTTCCATGCTCAAAAGGTCAACAGGTCTGTCCAAAGGATTAGTGTAGTCTCCTGAATTTAACTTTCAATTCTAAAAGAAGTACTAGGGAAATTTTAAAGGACTCAAAATGCCTGTACTGCATTAAACGTAATCTATAAGATAGCAGTCTTGCTTTTCTGCTAAGAAATCACATTCAGTAGTTTTCAATTAGAGTTTCTTTACTGACAGGTTACTCACCATCTGCAGCCAAGCATTGGTGATCAACACTTGATTCTTCTCATCCTTTGAACAAAAGAGGGAAGGAAAGACAAGAGAAAAAGGGATGAAACAGTTTGATTAGAGATGGAAGAGTTTCTGTGTCTTTTAGAGAATCCACACTTTTGGCGTACATAAACCAAACTCCATGGAGTAGATTGTGAGCTCACTGGAGCACCACTATTTGGCCCAGACAACAGTGGCTCTTTTTCTTATCCTTTAAACCTACAGGCTCCCTGTGTTTATCATAACTGATCAACAATAGAAAGGAAAGTAATAGATGATTTCTCTTCTTTTTCTGGGGATGAACTCCTTACCAAGTTTTACCTTCTAGCTACTTGCTCAAAACAAGATGTTTTTCAGTACCACACTGCATGTCATAGCTGGAGAGACTTTATGTTGTGTTTGCTGCCACTGCAAAGCAATGGTGAAATAATGCCAGAATTGCTGTTCTTTTCAAGTGTCATTGCTATGTAAGTTAGCTCTGGCTAAAGGAAAGAAAGGGCTGGCCTTAGGCAGAAGCTATCACTTGGCTAAAAGGACACAAATGCTGCATGAGAGAGAGCTCTCACAATACCTGCACAGGGCAGGTGTCTGCAGGTTCATTCCTGCATGCAGAGGCCATGGGGAAGAATCTCTTATAACAGAAACAAAGATGTTCTCACCACCCACTTGGTGCCCAAGTTCTGTGGAGAGTCGCAGGGTGCCTGGCTTTTTGCAGTTACTCTGCAGGTCCAGGACCCTGCACTGTGGGGATGGAGAAGCAGGGCTGCAGAGTCACTGTGGTGCAGATATACAGGTTCCCAAACACCACAGCAGCCATGCACTGCACTTCCCAGGAGCTGAGGCTGTGCTGCTCAGGAGGCCTGGCTCACTGTATGCCCAGCTGTCCCTGTGTGTGTCCATACCCTAGGAAGCTTACGTGGTTGTCTGAAGTGTCTCAGGTGGGAAACATTGCTATTGCAAGCTGCTTGGCAGGCATTTAAACCATACAGAAAGTTCCCTGGACATGCATATCCTCTCTGGTCATGTCCTTATTGCAGTACTTACTCTCTAACAAGGTAGAAAAACCTAAACTGCCTTATTCACTTTGGAAAAATACCAGTCTGCCCACCTCAAGCTACCTTCATTCTGCCTTTCCTCCCTCCTCCCCTCCTGAGCTACCTTCACAGTACATATGCAAAGAAACTTTTCCAGAAGTGTCAGGGAAGGGCTGCTCAAAACCAAACTGCAACATCTCACACCAAGCTGCAACCCTAGGTATGTCTGGTCATCCATGTGTCCTCTGGAGTTACTTCTTCTGTGTCCCATGCAGGAACTGCAGATTCCTCGCCTAAGGCATGAAGAAGAACTGCCCAGAGAAGTCTCCTAATTACCCAGCATAGCAGGCACTGGACCAGTGGTACTGCTGAATTCTTAGCATGAACCTTTTCATCTCCTGTAGCATCATCTCCTGTTTTTACATTTGGGTTGTTGGAGCTCCAGAAATACAACAACCTAGAAAGGGAGACATCATTGACTATTACAGAAGCACTCCAGCAAGGAGTCCAGGTTTAACATCAACGTCTGGAGGATTCCTGATATGGCACTATGGCCAGAGTTAGGCTCTGCAGCCAGGCTCCTTTTTACGAGTAAAGGTAAATTTCAGACAGGAAACAGGTCTTTGCCATAGTGATCCACATAAAACTGCCTATCACAGTACCTCTTCTTGAGTCCCCTTGAGACCTGACTACACTGCTTCTGCTGCTGTGAGATGCCACACAAAAATCAGATGTGATTTTATATTGCTACACCGATCATACATTTCCCTTTCTCCTCTTTGCTGCTCCAGCAGATGTACCCCTCTCTACATTCAAACTACAACCCACCTCCAGAGGCCTGGTCTTTCTGCACCCCCTTTTGTTCCCTTGGTTGCTGTGGTTGAAGCAATTGTAAGAAAATCTGCAGAAAAATAAGAGAAAGACTGGGCTTGTTCAGACAAGTTTTTTAGATGCTGGAGGATTCAAACACCATCTTGAAAAATAAAATTCTAAAGTAAAGAATAACCCCAGAGCTGGTAATTGATAGAGTCATCAGAGCTATCTGTGTCCACTGACCTGGGAAATGAAAGCAACACAGAAACACAGAGGTCGTGTCTGAGGGATCCTCAGAGGCTAACCACCAGCCCATCTGACTGATGCATTCCTGGCCACCAATGACTCCTGAGGTGTCCTGTAGGGCTGGCAAGCATGATGGTCATCTGAATTGCACATCGAGTACTAAAAATATTTTGTGTTGTTAGCCAAAGAATGCCTTATACTTGTAAGCTGCACATGTCCTCCTAACAAAGACTTTCTGTGTACTGTTGAAAGAGCTTGAACAACATGATTAAAAATCTGGTCAGCAACAATCAGCCAATGCCACTGCTGTTCAAAAATAAGGATTTTCCCCAGCTACACTGAAACCTACAGGGAACATTCCTCATTTTGTCATCTACCTATGTAAACCTAACAGGAATGCAATAAAGTCCAATGTACATCTGTGAGGCTGCGGGTTTCCATCATGTGCAGATGCCTTCTATCAGGAGCCTTTCATATGTGGCTCTGATTTACAAGGAAACTCATTTTTTTCTGGCACAGTAAGTTTATATTTGACAGCTTGCAAAGGAAGATATCTCCGGCTGACTTCTGTATTTCACAAAACAGTTTGTTGTCCTTACCTGTTTATCTGTGTGTCAGATACTAATGACCTGGCTAATCAGTTTTGACTCCAAACAATTCTCCAGACAAATATTTCACGTAGCATTAAATTTACTGTCTTGGGTCTTTTTTGCCTGCTTTTCACAGGGCTACTGTGCTTAGATATATTTTATAGTCAAAGGAAAACTTATAGTTTTGAGTTCTCAAATGCTTATCTAGAGAGCAGAAATGGTCTTCCTTGTCTGGTGTTTAGGTAGCAGCAAAACCACAAGGTCTAACTAGGGCTTTGGGCTGCTTACATCTCTCTTAGCTTGGGTGAAACAAAAAAGCCACTTCAGGATGTTTCTTGGCCATTGAGAGACTATTCCTATCCTTGCCTTCAGGCTGCTGAGCTCTTAAATGGCACCTGACATTTTCATAAAACACAGAAAATGCTTCCATATGTAGCACTGGTCAACAGATGCACCCTGATGGGTCCTTCTCATTGCATGACAGAACAGAACATTTTTCAAACAAGGATCTGGGTTTTCCAGAAGTGCCTGGTTTGCAGAAGCAGCAAAGCTGACTTCATACTGGGCAGGCATTTGTCCAGGTGTAGCTCTCCTGCTAAGTCCTTTCTAGAGGAGGACCCTGAGGAACCAAGGAAAAAGTGCCTGCTGGGGCTGCCGAGGAGAGGAGGGCCATGGGAACCTTGAGTCTGAGTTCACCCCCTGTTAGAGAGAGAGAGTCATTTTAGAGCTGAGGTGTTTATGGAGCTTTCCATCATTGTGGTAGCTTTGCATTCTGTAAGGAAATACTTTGGCCTTTGCAGTAGGCTGATTGCCTTGCCTTTCCAGAGCTGCAGAAGAATTACAGCTCCTGCCATCTTTATCATGACCTATGTGCTGTGTGCGCCTCTAAAATACCTTAGCACAGAAGGGACTGTATCTTTCTCTTACACAGACACACACAAACAAATAACTTGGAGAAAGTCTGTCTCAGGAGATCACTGGTCACTTAGCTTTGCCCAAATTAAAAGGTAATTATTGAGCTTGAGAAGTGCTGGAGGCAGTTCCCTCATTCTGTGTCACTGGTTTATGCAGAGGGGTTTAAAGGTCAGTTGGGAGGATGCCTTTCCTCACAGAAGAAAACTTGAATAATCCCTCACACTGTTTTTTTCTGTTCAAGATTCCTGTCTTAGCACTGTTAGCGCTGGGAATGACCTTCCCTCTGCAATGGGCCAGCTCTCAGCTCCCATCTTTTTATGCAGCAAAGCATTGAAAGCAGTCCTGCAAAGATTCTGGGCGAGGTTGAAAATTATCAGCTCACAGAGATGCTTTTCCATCATTCCTCTGGCAGTTCTCCTGCCAGATGCAAATGTTCAGCTCAGACAAATAATTTTGCTTCCAGTATTTAAAAATGCTAGAAAAGCTGTGGTCACTAGTGAGTGCAACACTTGTTCTCTAAATCCTTCCTGTATTTATCTGGGTCATTTTCTCCCCTTTCTATCTCTAGCCTTACTCCAATTAATCCTCTGCCCTGGATATCTGCTTATTCCTACAGCCACCTTTGACCCATGTAAAGTGACAGTTTGGTTTGTTCTGGTGCACATGCTGTGACATGTGAATGTTTTAGTTTGGTTTTCTTTTCCCTGCCCTAAATTCAAAGCTTACAATGTATGTACATCTGCCTACATTGTGCACCACTGCCTGTCAACAGATCCTCCCTTGCCAGGTCAACACCTAAATAAAATATAACTGCCCTTAGCCACATAATTACTTGGGTCATATCACCTGGACAAAAAAACCCAAAGCCCTTCCTGGTTCAGTAGTCACATCGTATGATTACATGTCATCTACGTAGCAAGGCATTTGCTACATTTACCACCACGATCAGAAGGAGTCATTAATTCTTGTCCTCTCACAGAGCCACAGAAGGGGGAGTTGAATCAGCCACTGAATTATTTCAAGACAATGATCAGAAAAGTCCCTAATTGAACAGGTAACTCTCAATGGTCATTGCGACTACTTAGGTACTACTTCAGGTAATTTTAAAATTTTTTTCCCACTGTTTTTGTACCTGAAGATCTGAAGATGAGAAGTGAAATGGTCAAGTGACATGAAAACATTGACATGGAGACTTGCAAAGTTTTGTTAGCAGAGACACTGATCTTTGAGTGGGATCTTATTCAAAATATCCAAAGGAATTGATAAGATTTCAAATGTTTGTACGCTCAGTCTACAACTGTACAGGCACTCCTTTCCATTGCTGAACCACCAATTTGCCCACAATTTTCAGCTAATTATCTAAAACTCAACTCAAATGCATTGAATGGTTGAAGACTCACAGAGCCAGTAATTTTGAGGAGTGCCTAGGTTGCCCTGGCAACATTCAAGTAAGTATCGCTGGACAGCCTTTTTATTTCAGTGCTCTCATTAAGAAGCTGAAATAAACCTTGTCATGGTAACATCAACTAGGTAGGGATAACTTAAGTTTAAATACTTCATCTCAATCTCTTAAAAAAAATGCCCTCAGGAGGAAGATGTAAATCAGACAGGAGGGTTCAGAGTTAAGGTGAAAGACTAGGGAGAAATACAAAAATACTAAGAAATAACAAAAGAACAAACACCTGCTGAGTATTTTGTTGCCCATCAAGATGACGATACATCTGGGCAAGTGCTCATAGCTGGATATCTTTGTTGCTCAGGATTTCCTCCTATGAATGGCTGGAAGTGATGACAAATAAGTGGTTTTTCATCTTGAATCACACTCCCATCTGATGCCACTGGCTTCTCCTTGAGGGCATGCCTTTATTGGTTCCCTCCTGTCTTGTAGAGGAATGTGTTCTTTCACTGTCAACAAGAAGTGCAATCTGCCTTTGGTCTTTCCACTGTGTAGCAGCTACTACAAAGGCAGTGTAGTAGGCTGAGCAGGCTGTGCTGTCCCACTGTCTTTAACCACCCGCATTCTTCTCCCCCCAGTTTGGGGGAGTACCATTGTACTTCTATCTGCTGCTTTCAGCACAATCTATTCACTTGCTTTTGAGACAGGAACTTTACATATTGGAGGTTTTGGCCCCTGTCAAGATTATAGTCCTCCCCTTACAAGTCCCTGAGCCAGGAGCAATTGCTTGTGGTGACAGTGGAGAGTTTAAGAGAACCCTGTACTCAGAGAAGCACAGCACTGAAAGAGGGACTGTGCTAGAGAAGCCTGCAAATACATGGATGCCAGCCATATTCCTTAGGCTCTGTGATGGATGGTTATCTAAAGTCCTCAAGAGGTATTCCTTGTGAAAGCCTTGATTCCCTGTATGTCAGAGACCAACCAGACATGGATGTTAAATGCAAAAGCCTGGATACAAAAGCCACTGCAGCAAGTACTGAATCCATGCATTTCCCAAAGCTGAGAGTAGAAGTAAGAAATAAGGGAAGAAATGCCAGTTTCTGTTGCCAGTCAGGGCCTCAGAATAGGCAGCCCTCCCATTCACTTGCACAACTGGTGAGAGTCTCCCAAGCCTACTTGATTTGTGTCTTACTTTCCTTATCCCCCAGCATCTTCCAACTTTCCAATTTCCATTGCGGTGAAAAAAGGCAGTCTTGTTCTTGCTCTGCACATGTGACATGACTCCCAACCACTGCCTGGAGCTGTGGGTACTTGACTTAGGAACTAATTTTATTTTTCTAGGTTGTGGCTTTGCACTAGTCCTTGAAGATCAGGGAACTGATCTCATTCACTCGTGCGAATTGTGACACAATGTAGCCTCACTGGTCTTGAGACTGTTTGACTTCAAGTTCCTCCACAAAGACCTGCAAATCGCAGGACTCCCTGCTCCAGAACTCTATGACATCCTGGGAAGAGAGAAGCCACCAGCTTTGTCCCTCTATTTCAAAGATAATTCTCGTGGAAGACCCGGAAGCTGGGTCAGAGGGCCTCACATGGCTTTCCCTCTCTAACTGCTTGGATAAACTGACATACATGCTTAGTTCCTGGGGGAAAGGGTGTTATGTCACCATACAAAAGCTGTCAGTCCTCCATTACAATCCCAAAATATCATACATAGCATGTAGGTGGTTTTTATATTCTCCAGGGTAGATACCTCCTCCTGAAATAGCCTCCATGTATTTTGTGCACAGTTGGCAGGTGCTTCAAACAAACAGGATTAGACACAAATCTTTATTCTAGAATATTAATTATTAATTGCCCTTTTCAGCATTTGAAAATCACAAGGAAAACAGCAGAAGGATGGTTGAGAAAGCAAACCTTGAGTACTTATCTGAGACTCACATTCAGTCTATCTGCAAGGTTCCCTGTGTTTTTTCTTTCTATATTTCCTTGCTGGTGTGACAGCAAAAAATAAGGGAACCTAGGTATGTTCCAAAACTCAAGTGAGCTCTTAAAGTCTGTGATTAGGAATAGAAAGTGGGAGGAAAGGTTTTTACTCAGGAACTGAACTCACTGTCTCTCAGGACTTACCCTCAGAGAACTCAGAGAAACTAAGAAATACTAGGTTCAAGGCCACCCCAACAGCTTTGGCTCAAATGTTTTACTGCAAATCTTTGATGCCTCAGATTAGTTACCCAAAATTAAGGAATGTACATGAGCTCAAGATCTAAATTTCTACATCTACAAACAACAGCGTACAGTCTTTTCACCAGTCAAACAGAAAATTGTTTAATTATCATGAAATGCCCAAGCTGGATGACCCCAACCAAAAATCTCAGAAGGAAATCAGCCTTTCTTTTGTCAGAGCCACAGACACTAAGTACAGCTTGGGAAACCATGCTGAAAGAAAACAAATCATGGCATTTCTTCTCACTAAGTGAGCTGCCTCCACTCTGAGCTGAGCGGGGCAGAAGTCACACAAAATAAAAAGATGCCAGTAAAGTTCAGGTAATTAAAACTCCATCATAATGCTTCATGCAGGCAAGTGCAAGTAGTAATAGTCAGGGAGCCATAGTACCCATGGTGCTTAATTAGCTTCATTGTGCTAGCAAATTCAGACGTTGTATGTTTAACTGTTTTAGTGAGACTGGCATTTTGATAATGTCTGGCACATAGGGGACAGCCAAAATAATAATTAATGGCTCAATTAGTCTTGAATTTCCCAATTTTCAATATCCTCCCATGCTAATGGAGAGGAATTTTGTTTTTTCTTCCTGGAGTTGAAAATTGGTCACACTAAGTGAGTTCTGTGACCAAGAGAGAGATTTTGGGATTTAACTCTAATGAATCTGTTGATCTAGAATCCTTTCTGTAATTTTTCTGTCTGGAATTTTAATGCTCTTGGTTACAAATTGATTTTCAGCTTTTATGATGGTGTCCAGTCTGTTTTTCTTCTCAGTTGCACCATTTTGCATCAGCCTTGCTGTTCTGATCTCATTGCAAGATGAGAGTGACAAAAACTTTCCAGAAAGATATGTGGTTTGGTAGAGTAGGTCTTTCAAGGAGATAGAGCGTCAACATTGCTCACAAAAGCTATGCAGGAAGCCCAAAATAAATACAAAGGCATTATTAGGAAAGAAAAAAAAAAAAAGATACTTTAATCCAGAAGGGCGGAAAAGTCAGTTGAATGGTCAAGCTTACATAGTTGAAGATATCTATCTGTAAAAGATTTGTACAGGATGTACTATAGGGATTATAGTTTAATCTAGTAAATACTGATACTATATTGGGAATAACAAATGAATAGGTGCTTATGTGCACTGCATATTTTTATTTGTTTCCTTGAATTGCTTGTATGTTGATCTGGGTTTACTACATAACACCCAGCATAGACTTTTGTATATGTGAGAATGCTAGAATGAAAGGTGGGAGGGAATGACCTAGATGCTGTAAGGTCAGTTTAACAAGGAAGAGATGAATTAGAGCTAGAAAACAAACCTTCTGGCCTTTCAATAACCTGCAGAACCAGCCCTAGTAATCTTATGAAACAAAATAATTTAAAAACAAGGATATCAGCTGCTAAAGGCATTCAGATTTCATAGAAATTTTGTAAAAAACCCAACAGTAGAAAAGCTGTGTCAGACAGGATGCACCCCAGGGCCAGGCATAGCATCCCCTCCTGCCTTCTCACCTTTAACTTCTGGCACAGTATACTGACAGGCAGCCCTAGTTCTGGCAACTCTCCCTCACATAGAGAACTCCTCAGCAAAAAGGTCTGAGCTCCTGAGGACTGAGTTCAACAGTCCTATTATTTGATGAGCAGATCACCAGAGAAATGAGCAGTCTGGTGAAGGCAGCTTCAATGTCAACAGATACCTGCATTTAAAAGTTGGTCTCTTACCAAACTCTTTCTAAAACCACTCCACAAACTGACACAAAATAACAAAAATCTCCAACTCCTTCAGGGTTGTATTCTTTGATTTAGAGGAAAACAGTGGAAGCTTAAGTTTGAATCCAACATTTTGATAAGGTCTGGGTACAAAAGGCAAAAATATCTATGTTGCTAAGCTAGTATGCTGCTTATAGTGATAGTGACTGCACCTGAGCACTTGGTGAAGTATGTGAAGATCTTTTCTCTTGTCTTCTCTGAACAGTAAGGCTCAGACCCAGTTTTCAGGAAAAAAATCCAAAGTTAATATTTGTTTTTATTGTTCTACTAAACTCCTACATTAACTTGTCTTGCTGCTTTTTAAAAATGTGGAGAGCTTTGACACACCATAGCAACAACCTCTGTAGTTTATAAGTGAATTGTTTGCAACCTTGTGATATCCCAACCATGAGGTTGGGATAATCCTGCATTTCCTAGGATGCACAATCATTTTACACACTGTGCAATTGAATCAAAACAAAAATTTTTCCAGACACAGTATTTGTTTTGAACTTACAGCCCAAAACATGTGAAGATTATGTATTCCTTTTTTTGTCATTATGACCTCTGACAGTGGCAGCTGAAAGGCTGAACATGGATGAGAAAAGTACTACAGAACTCCACCATATGCAGTGATGTCAACAGATGTATTTTTTTTTAATAACTTAACAGTGCAACCACATATACACCCCTTCAGATAAGGTCTCTTGCAGATGCCAACATGAGAAATGAAAACAGTCATTCATGATGACAAATAGTTTTCACCTAGCAGCTTCCTTTCACATTGTGCCAAAAGAAAATCCTTGCATTTCCTCTGCTGCAGAAAATGCCATGCCTCATTTCTTTATTACTCTATCCTCGCCAACTGACTGGGCTCTCAAACAAAATAAGACGAGAATTTTTGGTCCAAGTACTCTTGGATATCTACCCTTCCTTGGGTTGGCAGAGCCTAGCAGTGTCTGACAGTGCTCTGTGCGAGAGATCACCAGCCAATGCCCTCCTGAAGCACAGGGAGTGCCGGGAGGTTAGGCTCCAAACAAACGTGACCCTCAGAACTGTCATACATGAGACAGCTCAGCATGAAGCTGTCCTTTCACACAGAGGACAAGGCAAACTGAACTGAACCCTGGTGTTAAACAGGGGCTGTAACTGTCTCTCTTTCTGCTCATTTGTTTCCTGAATGTAATGGGCCTGTCATGGCTGTAGTTATGAATTAATGTAATTTTGGGAAAAAGTCTGAACCCCAAAGTCTTCATTTGCATTTGTCTACCCCAACTGTGACAAGTAGATAAAATGTTCTTCTCAGCATTGAGTATGATGGTTAACTTTGAATCCTAAAAACCATACATATCCTGTGTAGGCAAATACATGCACAAATAAGCAGAAAACATAATCCAAAGCAATCATGCTTTGACATTTTCTTTGACAGGTTTTAAGAAGAGGAGGTGGGATTTTAAGTAGTTACTACTGCTTGGAAAACCAGAGATCTCAGAACAGTCTTTTCTCTCTGTATAGCAGTGTGCAACTAGATTGTCACCAATGCTGTTCTCAGCAGTCTGTCAGCAGAAGTTGAATTTAGGATTCATTAGATTTTAATACAGTATGTGTAGGAAACAGACTTATAGAGGCATGTGATGGAACCTATCCCAGATAAAAGTGCTTTAGATGTGATGCCAGGTCTTGGCATGGGTAAGGCACAAGTTTCTTTGAATATCAGCAGCAGACCCCTTCTCATTTCCATGCAACAATGAAACAGATTTGTTTTTATCTTCTTCACATTGTTTTCTCCTGCAGGGAAACCAGAACAGGGTCCACTGTCTCATGCCCATTGCAGTGACTGCTTGCAAAGTATCTCAGTGAGTCCAGCAATGCTGTAGTATGTCTTGGCACATGACACTTCCCTGAGCATGGAGGGCTTTTTTCCCAGGGAGTATGATGTAAAAAGTGCCTTCATGATGGGGCCCTGCCTAGCACCCTGCTCTTTTACAGCAATGGACCACACCAGACACACAAGTCCTCAAAAAGAGCAGCTTTTCTCTTTGTTAATGCATACACCATTGTCAAGACCGGGATGCTCTCTTTCCTCCTCCCCACGTGAAGAGCTGTGCACCATCTGCTTTGTCTTCCACCAGGCAGAGCAGCTGAGAAGGCAGAGTCTATTCACCCCAGACTCCCATCTGATTGAACAGAGATGGCCACTTGGTTTGCCTCATGGTGTCTTAGCTGATGGAGGTTACCTCTTTCTTGTAGCTTGACTGCTTCTCTTTACCTCATTGGGGCTATAAAGAGTCTCCTTTTAAACAGACATTTACTTCAGCAGCTGGAGCAGATACTGCCATCTGTCCAGCCAGCAGTGGAGGATGAGGGGCTTACAAGTACAGTGCTTGTTGCTGGCATATTTCTGCATTGATTCCTGATTTAAGGACCCAGGGGATCAGTGTTTTGTGCACTTTCAGGCTGGTTGGTTTAGCCACTTGTTGATGCCACAATGACATCTTCAATATAGGGATTCAACTGCCAAGTGATTTTTTTGTCCTGCACTGAGGAGACAGGCACCTTTTCACATCATCCAAGGCAAAAATTTCTGCTAAGTCTGGGTGTTTTTTAAAACACTTTGGGTGCAGTTTGCAAGACCACAAGCCTGGAACAGGTTCTGATTAAAACAGATTAACATCTAGCGTCTGTACTGGGTACAAAGATGTAGCAAAAAAAAGCTTCATTTCTGAAAGGTATGAACATTTAGCATACCTATTTCCTATTGCACAACCAAAAGGGAACACTGGAACTACATTACTTATAATAGACATTGATCTAATGTAGATAAAGTACTTTTAAAAAATACCAATTTCCTGAAAGGTTGGGTTTCATATATGAATGTGAAACACAGTTGAAAATTGTTTTACTTAACTCCTCCTGACTTTGAAAATGTACAGTTACAGTCCTATGGCCCTTTAGTACCCACAACCTTCAAATAAGGTTGAAAGAAAATGCCAAAAGGAAATAAAGAAGGACTGAAGGAAGATCTTTGGAGCTGAGACACCTCTGCTAAACCTAGAATTGCTTGCTGAAATTTACTTGAAATTAGCTGCAGGAAATCTTTGCTCTTTCATTCATGTAGAGGCCTTTGGTTGACAGTACAGATTTCTTCTCTCTTCCAGTTCAATGCAGTTGGTAACATTTCAAAACAGAAAGATGCATACCCTATCTGAGTGGCTTCTGTGCGCCTCCAGGAATACCACAGCTGACTGGACTTGCCACTTGCATGTTGTGTGATGCTGGCAGGCTACACCTTCAGGGTCCTGCTTGCTTCTCCAGGGAGAGCACCTGGCATACTACACATTTTCAGAAAGATTGTGAGAGCTTTAAAAAGCTTAAATATTTGAGGCTTCTGTTAAATTGCTTTGTGACTGCACAAATATTTCCACATCTCTCCCTCTATTCCTCATTCCCTCCATAACAGTGACAGTGTATCAGAAACCAGCTCCAAATACTATTTATGGAAAAGGCAGAATGAAGATAAGAGCACTAGTGTGTTCACCTGTTTGCTCTGCTGACAGGGTAAAGATGGTCAAAATTGCTTGCTTTTCTCATGTAGATAAAAGAAATCCTGTCTATATATATCATGGTTTATCATACAGAATCCTCTTCATGATGAAAAAAAGGATTTGGATTATTATGTTAAAGTTTTCCGTGGGTCAAATCTCCAATTCTGTAAAAGCATGTTGCAGTCAAGACAATTAGAAGGCTGTGCCTCCAGGTTTTACTTTTATGTATTTCTAAGCTCATCTCATTCAGTGCAGTGCGCAGTAAAAATATGATGGGAGAAGAGGCCAATGCCATTATAATATCTAATGAAAAAGTGTAAGTGCAGTGATGGTAGCTTTGAATGTGCACATAGTCTTGAGTTATTGCATCCCACACAGCTCTGAGAAGAATGTATCATTAATAATTTGTAGTAACACATGGCTTCTAATTGATTGAATTATTTTTTCTGTTTAAAACAAATGGAAAAAAAATACATAATTCATTTCCTTGAAGCTCGTGTTGTGTCAGAACTAGCTGTGCTTTTAGGATGATATTCACTTTTCTAAAGTGTCAAAGCATGTACTCCAGCATTTTGGGAGGATGCTTAGCAAAAGACAGACTGCTTTCATCTCTGATAGCCTGATAAAGAGGAAAAATATGTCTCCTAGATGAGAGATCAGATTTGTTATGCTGAATGGGTGCCATAGAGAAGGAAACAGCAAGTAACTTACCACATCAATTATCTGCAGCAAGGAAAGCTGGAGCTCGACTACGATCGGTTGGGAGTCATTCACTACGGGTCGTTCTAGACGATTGTAGTTCCGCAGCAGTTCTCTGTACAAGCGTCTCTGGCTTTCCCCCTGTTGAGAGACTAGAGGAAAAGAAAGAAGGTGTCTGTCATTCACACTGTCACACAGCCACCATGGTTTGTCTTTTTTGTTGAAAACTCCCTCTTACTAGGCTTGTAATTAGAAAGCAGTTCATAAAGATATCACCCAAATTCTGCACATGGATGTGACACAGCTTTTCTGCATATGTGAATGATGAACTCTCGAAAAAATTAACTACTAACACACTAACTCATTAGTAACATTCAGAAACCGGTGAACAGAATTTGGGGCTCTGATGGAATATCCCCATTCCTTAGAGTCTCTCCCACTGATGGAGAGTAGGGTTGAGGCTCCAAAACTACCAGGCAGCTTCCTGGAAGGCAAGCAAATGAATTCATTAATTTGCTTCTTCTTATTTCCTAGACACTGGCTACTGTGAGCCAGCACTGGTATTACTTAGCCATATTGTGTTTATACCAAGCATGGGTAACAGGTAGCTTTATTTCTTGGAGCTGATGTATCAGGCTTTTTTCTGTGCTCAAAAATACAGTAACAACTATTCTTCCTACCCTCTTCAGTTTTTCCAGGTTTTGGCTTACTTTCCTTGACTTTTTTCCATCTGATGGAAAAAAGCACACTTTGTTAACACCTACTGAGGTGGTGGTATGAAGGCTAGAGTATCTAACAGCTATTATAGAGATACTGAATTTCTGGTATTACACGCTTAACTCAGTTTGCACTAAGAACAGACTCCACAAAAATCTGTCATACAAGCAGCTAAGCTTGCTGAAGATTAGCAGAACTTCAGTCTATGCTTAATTTCCAAGATGCCCTAGTTCCCACCTTTGGAGTGGGTGTGGAAAGCATTCATCTAACCTGCTCTGGCAGGTTTCCTTGCCATGACAACTATGGATGGTAAAGGTTTGGGTGTCTTCCCTCAGCAAAGCAAGAAATTTGCTGGCATACACTGCTCAGAACCTTAGTTTCCCCAAAACTGTGTTGATCTTGGTGCTGTGGCTAGTGGCAGCCTGAGTTCTACTTAAGAGCTGCACCTAAGAGAGGGAAGGTCATGGACTGCAGGTTCCCTGAGGTCAATCAGTCCTGTCAACATGAGTGTGTATTCTCTGAGCTGTATAAATTCAATCCCTGGCAGAGAATCTGCACTCTAAATCATTATTACTTTGGACTGAAGCAATTTTTATCCACTGCAGTTCCCACTCTCTGTATATGACGGTTTTTACTTCTTAATCAGACCTCTGCACATTGGGACCAAAACTTCTCTTTGAGAGGTTGTGATGAATATTTTCTTGACAGTGCAAACAAACTATAACAACCCGATCTGCCTTCCCAGCCTCTTACTATGCTTAGCAAACCCTCCAAGTCTGAGACAAGCTGCCCTACAACAAAGCAGCCATGCCTTTTAAAACTAATAATAAATTCAGTTTATAAACACTCCATAGGTCTGTTTAATTTGTGTTCTTTTCATTTTTGCTGATACTCAAGGGAGATTGTGACTTTCTAGTATGGCAGTGCCCAGTAAACAAGAAAGAAGAGTATTTTGGTTCAGTTTGGTAAATTACACCATCACATCAATTTCATGGGTCCTTTCTCCTCTTGCGTAACATTCTACATGATCACAGGCGTCCAGAGGAGCAAATGCTGTAAGCAAGCCTTCAATGGCCCTTGTTGACACCTCAGTATTGGTCGCTGTGCTTTCACCAATGGCAAAGATGAGCTCTGACCACAGTATCTCTCCTTCAGCATCTTAAGTAATCTTCCCTGCTTACTTAAGTAGAGATTTAAGTCCTCTGTTATGGCCTTAGTATTTTCCAGTGCCTCAACGGGACCAGACTCCATCATAAATCTCTTGTGTGTGAAGGAAACCCGTGAAAATCTCACATGTTGTGCTATGGAAAGATGCTCTGAGTTTGGAGCAAATCTGCTGTTCTTTCACTCACCTACCCACCCATGCTCCTGTGCTTTAGGGAAGAAATGACTTCCTGAACTATTGCTCTCATCTTGAGTACTTACATAATACTTGCCTTCAACCTTTCTTTTAAACTGGCTCCCTCAGCTTTTAAAAGGGGAAAAGTGCCCTTCAACAGTCTCTGGACCCAACCGGGCTGCTAGACTGCCCTGGTACTACCATGGTCGGGGTAAATTGAAGAGCCCCCCAGGGGAGGGGGGGCTTGCAGAAATCTAAGCATAACCCTTTGCTCCAGGCTTTGGAAAGCTATCTTTGCACTGTGTGCTTCATCCATGCAAAAGTCAAGCCTCTTTCCCGTTAAACTTTGTGAGGTGAAGTAGCCAAGAACTGCACCTAGTTCTCCATCCTTTCTTCAGCTCTCCTCTCTGTAATGTAATCCTGATACTTTGCAATCTCTTGTATTCAAAACTGTTAACATAGTCATAGATGGTCTATTCTTAGTCTGCCGAGTTGGCATTGGTGACCATGTATTTTTGTGCTGCATGGTTTTGCTTACAAAATTACATATATTCAGAAGCGATGGAGGCCTGGGGTGTCCTGGCCAAGTGCCACAGCAGCTGTTGGCACCACAAAGAGCTGGCTAGCCTAATCACACTGCAATCTCTCTGCTACAGCTGCTTTGAAGAAGGGAACTGAGGTGGAAGTCTAGTCTGACTTACATGCTCACAGACTTTTTCTTTAAATTGTAACTTTCAAATACTTAATGTTTCATACTCCAGACAGATTTCTGCTTTTTTTCTCCTATGTTTGTGCTAATGCATTTTGACACTACAACTCTGTGTGCTAAATGGAGTGCTTGCTGGTGATGGGGAAGCCTGAATCTCCCAGGACTAGTGCTAGAATAAGCTTTACCACTGACTACCCCTCAGTCACAACAAGTTTACCAAAAGCAGTGGCACTGGTTCATATTTTAAACTAGGCTAGATGACAGATGTCAATATTTAAGGTTGCCAAGTCAGTCTCCCAAAACCAGTGCCAGATTTGCTTGTGTATGTTACTAGTAAGTAAAAGTAACTGGCAAAGGGCATGTTTTCTAAGGAAAGGATCTGAGAATTTTTATGACCCACTGCCTCTGATAGTGTCTCCCTTGTCTATGAAGTATCTTTAAAGCAGTAGGAAAACATACAAACTCATTAAAATTTGAGAGAGGAGCAGTGTAGGATGTTTACCTCAAGCTTAGCAAGATTTTTGACATAATCTCTGAAAAATTCTCATGCACATTTGTCTATGCTTTGCAGGCTAGGTAAGTGAACAGTGGGCAGAAAAGCGGCTGAACTGTCAGGCTCAGAGGATTCTAGTCAGCAGCAAAAAGTTCAGCTGAAGGCGAGCCCGTGGTGGAGCACTCCAGGGATGGATACTGGGAACTATGATATTTAACAGTGTTATGAATGATGGGACAGAGTGCACCCTTAGCAAGCTGGGTTTTTTTTCAGATGGTGCAAAACTGGGAGGAGTGGCTGATACAGCGCAAGGTTTTCTGCCACTCAGAAGGACCTTAAAGAACTGGAGAAATGACTGACAGGAACCCCATGAAGCTCAATGAAAAAAAGTATAAAGTTGTCCTGCACCTGGGGAGTAATTCCAGGTACCAGAAAAGGCTGGGGGCTCGCTGGCTGGGAAGCAGGATAGCACAAAAGCCCCGAGGAATCTTATAGGTATGAAGTCAGCAATGCACCCTTGTAGCAAAGGTCACCAGCATCCTGAGCTGCAAGGAAGAACCACACAAGTAGATCAATAGAAGTCATTCTTCCTCTCTACTCAGCACTTGTGATACAGACCTGGAATGCTGGATCCAGTGCTGGGGCTTATCAGTAGAAAGAAAACATGGAATTACCAGATCAAAGGCTGGATTGTTCCTCAAGATTTACTGTTAATTAATCTGAAATGTTTCCTAAACTGCTCCTGGAGTTTGCAGACAACTGGGAAGCACAAGGCAACCAATCCTTGGAATGACTGTGAGGAGCTCTATGGAAAGCAGTTTTTTGTGCACTACGTTAAACTTTTAAACACCTCTCTGGAAATTCCTTCTGTGCTTCTGCATATGCAAAGAAGTCTGCAGGAAGCCCACTGATTGAATGATTTATACAAACTATAAACTGCTACCAGTCTTTTGAGCATAGATACTATAGCTGTATTTCATATTTCTTTCCAGGATGTAATTGCTGAGAATTGCACAGCAAGGGAACCTGCAGTTAGGTCCAGACAGACTATCCATATGGCATCCCCAGGAAGGACAGATGCTTTCTCCTTTCCAGGAGCTGTGCTGTCATGTCTGGTCTTGGCTGGTTGATTTTCCTGCTCTGCTTTGCATGCCAAGGTCTCCAAGCTATAAGGCAAGAGTCCAGCCCTTCCAGTTCCCCAGGTTTGTTCACAAAGAAACATTCTCAGCTTCTTAAATGAGAATGCTGGTCTGAGACATATTATGGCTGGTTGTGCACAGTAAAGAATAAATAATGAAATATCGACAAGATGATAGGTAGTAGAACATGGATTTCCACTAGTTTTTTAACAATGACACCTGCATTATCAGCCATTCTACATCTGTTTCATACTGTTCCCTGGTTTTGTTTTCATAGTATCTCAACTTTTGGAGAGGCAGAGCTTCTAGCTGTTTTCTAGATGTTGCTCATTTCTTTAGGCAGACACCTGAGACCGAATAAACCAGTTATTACTTTATTCATACAAGATTATTGGTACCTAACATGAAGTCTTTCGGACAAAATATCATAGTCTTTCCATATCACTTTATATTAACATATACGCATGCTAACATGCCTCTGAATTATAAAGTATCTCTTTGTTTTCTTCTTCTGTTTTCAAAGACAGTTCCCAGAATCACTTTCATTTATAATCATTTTGAAGAACATGGTAAGTTACAATCAATAGTACGTTTCTGATCCATCACATTGTTGCTTTTATATATTTTGCCCCCCAACACTTCATGAAAGGTCTCAAAATGGAGTGATACTGTAGTTGTGACATTTATTCACTCCCCTTGTACCTTCCGCAAGTATTTCACCACATCTATGTCACTTTTTTCTCTCTGTACTGCTACTTTGACATGTATCTTTTGTTTTGGTTTATTTGTTTGTTATTTGTTGTGTTTGTTATTTGTTTCATAAAAGAAAATTAGCAACATTCTGGCATTTATAAAAAAAAAAAACACAACAGTGCCATTATACTGTGAAGTATTGTTAAGTTTAGTTGTGTAATGAGTGTACTTAATTTTCTTACAGCTGGAATATTTACAGAGGAAAAATCCATTAAAAACTATGGTTATCAGAGCTAAATGCTAGAACTTAAAACTGTTTTCCTAAAATCTTCCTGCCACAGCTCCTTCTATTATTTATTTTCATTTTAGTTTATCTTATTTATTTTCATTTTAGTTTAGCTCCTTCTATTATTTGTTTTCATTTTTAGCTACTGTACTTTTGCAGGGATTTTTAGCTATTGATTTCAGAATCCAAACAGAATGATCAGAGGAAAAAAACATATACGCACACACACACTACATGCAATAATGAATTATGGGGGAAGCAACATGAAAAGTGTCAGGAAAAAAGTAGGTTCTTTCACAGACCATTTCATTCACATAAAGAACTGCAATGGCAAGAGCATTTACAAAATGAGGCATGTTCTAATGATTTGGTAGCTATAAAAAACAACTTAATTTTGAATATTTTGCAGATTTTTGAGAATGTAAAGCATGTCATTGCCATATGTCACTTAATCCCCAGAGACACAGATGTATCCCATCTGCTTTTGTTCTTATGCACTTTTGTTCATAAGCATTGTTACTTTTATCTGTGGCTGTAAATGCACTATTTCTTTCAATGCCCTTTGATTTAAAATGCATGCCATCATGCCTTCAGGGAAATGGATTCACATAAGAAACAATGGAATCACATTAGCTACCTCTACCCCGAGTGTGTCTGTGTGTGTGTTTATGTGTTGTGTATTTGAATATTTCTCTCATTTAAAACCTCTTTTTAATCTACTTCCCTTCTGGGTAATCTTTGACTCTAATCTTTGTCTCTCGCTATGCAGATTGTTTCTGCATCTTACACACAAAATTCATCAGCTATCCAGAGGAATGTGAGAAATTACTTGATTTCCTAAGCAAGGGCCTAATATTCCTGATACAGGTCATTTCTGTTTTTTCATAGCAGATAAAGAGTTCCCAGCAGTGATAGGTATCAAAAAGGTGTGCAGGGAAAGGCTTTTTCTTAAAGATTCTAGGCCCATGACAACATGCTAAAACTATATCATGAAAGGATGAGCTTATATTTTTGATCCTATTGGCTTGGTTACAGGTGTTTCAAAGGCTAAGTAATGTATATAAGGTAGAGAGACACACTTGGAGGTATTAACAGTGGGATGCCTCTCAATCATAGTTATCAATGTTATTTTAACTGTCTCATTACTCCAGGTCAGAAACCTAAGTAGCTATAGCCAGTAAAGGCAAAAAATGTACTTTTAGTGTAATGCTAGTTTGCATTAGCTCTATGTAATACAAGAGTCATTGCTACAATACTAGATGCACAGGGAGCACAGGAGGAGGAATCTGGAGCAGTGATGAAGCGAGGGACACCCCTTGTTACACATTACAGAGTGCTCTGGCTGTCTGGAAGAAACTCTCGCCAGCTATCCTGGGATTTGTGGAGAGAAGTAGTAATGGAAGGTAAAGAAAAGAAACAAAACTGTAAGATAAAAGCAAGACACCAGTGACATGGCCATCAGTATACTGGACTAGGCTTCTGCACTCCCTGATCCCACTGGCTCGTAGAGCATCTTGTCACATCCCTTCATCTCTATGTGTTTCAGCACCCAAACCAGTTAACCCAGGGAAAGCCTTTCTTGGGAAAGCACCATGAGCTTCACCCTCTAAGTGGCATCAATGTGGAAGCTATGGCATTATAGAAAGCATTATCAGATGGCTCTGAAAAGGGTCAAGTCAGTCTGCATCTCCCCATCAAAAATCCACTGTACACATGTGGAGAGCTCAGGTCCGAGAAAGTCAAAAGTTGACAGAAAGGTGTAATAATGATTTCTGTGGAAACAGATAGGCAAGTCTGATTAGGCTGAGAAAAACAATAGGTAGGAAGAGTTCTTTTCCCTAAATCCAGTGCAGAAAATAGCAGTGAGGGAGCCTGCAATGATGTTGTGGTTTAACCCCACACTGCAACTGAGTACCATGCAGTCACTCGCGTACAATCACCCCTCCCCCAAGGGGATGAAGAGTTAGAAAAAAATTACAATAACATTAATGAAACATATTAATAATAAACCATAATGAAACATAATTAATAATAATAATAGTGATGATGATGATGATGATGATGATGATGATGATGATGATGATGATGATGAAGAAAAGGGAGACCGCAAAAAGAGAGACAGAAATAAAACCCAAAGAAGAAAAATTATGCATAACACAATTGCTTGCCACCCACTGATCTGTGCCCAGCCCACCCCTGCCTGAGCAGCAATCAGCCTTTTCTAGTCAGTTTTCCTCAGTTTATATACTGAGATATACTAACTTCCCACAAAGAGAAACATAACCATTTTGTCCCAAGATGTGAAGAGAGCAAAGATTCCAAGAGCTATTCCTTAGTCACATGGATATCCTTAACAGGGAAAAAAAAGCTTGTATCCTTTTTTTATGGTTCAAAGATGAGGGAGAGATCTTGCTCTAAACCATTGCCTCAGTGTGTTATTGGTGAAGCAGTGGTAATATGGTTAAATTCCTCTGGGCAATGTAGAGGAGAGGCTGGAGTGGAAATGATACAGACAATAATACTATGAAAAGGAACTGCCTAGTGTGCTCAGAGATGTTGCAGTGCTTCTTTCCATTTTTCCTTCTGCAGTGCTCATCAGCTGGTTATGATTCAAGAGACAGCTAGTTTCCCAAAGTAGAACTTCTGCCTTGCCAGCCTGCCACCTGTACTTGCATAGCAAAGCTAAGCAGCACAGTCATTGAGGATGCAATAGGCAAGGCTAGAGATGGCTTCTCCTGCCTTTTTCCCTCATCACTCAAGTTGCAGCTGTTGTCCATGAACAAAGTAAGAGCTCCACTGGCTGCAAGGCACAGGCAAGACACAAATGACCTTAGTTAACATGGATCTGAGAATGCAGAGAAAGTTCCAAGTTTGTCTTTACAATACCAGAAGTCAAATGATGTATAATGAAAAAAACAATGTAAGAGCCCTCTGAAAGGGGGCTCTGAAGGGGGTTAGTCAGATGAAAATTTTGACTGCACCTTGAATGACTCCTAACTTGTACAGTGCTTAGTATGTGAACTAGGAAACATGGAGAGACATTTTCTAAATGTTTCCTAAATCTGAAACAGTTTCACACTTGGGGAACAGAACTTTCATAGCACACCTACAGATAAGACTCAGCCCTGTTTTAGGCAGTACCAATGAGCTTTCATTAAGTCAGGTCAAATATGCTGCCTGTCTATGTGAGATATTGTGCTGCCAATCAGCTGGTGATAGTTTGGAGGTCTTGGCAGCAGAAGTGGCTGCTATCAAGGGATTGTTTCTAAGGGAAAGTCTGAGGCTTTGGTGGTTGAGGTCTTCATAGACAAAGGGAACTGTAAATAAGGGTGTGAAAATTCTTAGCAAGGAGTCTGAATTTATTTCACATTGAAGAGAAAAGCTGCTTCTACTACTTCTTGATGAAGTAAATTACTGGCTCTGAGGAAATTGGACTTGTGACCAATCAAACAAGGTTTGTGGAAATCTGACCTAAGACACTTGAAACTTTTATGTACTATGCTTTGGCTGACTCAGTCCAGACTTACTTATATGCATACAAAATGGATTAAAAGCTTACATCTATTTTGTTGTTTGATTTTTCCCCCCAGACTTTTAAAAGGTATCAAGATGTCAGTGACAGCTTGGTTAGCCTTGATCTATTTTCAGAACACTAGATGCTATTGTCTTTTCCTTGGGTACATGGCTCAGGTCCTGGTTTTGTTAGTGGTTATATGAAATATTGGTCTCTCCCTGCTGCACCCTGCCAGCCAAACCTGCATTGACTGAGTCACTCATCCTGGCTAAGAGCAGAAATGAATCACAGTGAAATTGAGGTACTTCTAGAGAATGATGATCTGGGGAGTGTGATTTTGTCCTGTTTTTGCTCTGTTGCTTTTAAGCTTTGGTAACTTCAGTCTACTGTTCCTGAATTATGTTGGTGCAGACAAAACAAAATTAAAACAAAACTGGTGCCCTGTGCATCCAGAGGGAGCATGATCGTCATCCTGTAATACAGCAGCAATGCCACAGTTGCAGGATGTTCGGTCTCTGAGCGAGACCAGAATAAGCCTGAAAGTTAGAAAGTGATCATGTACTGTTTGGGCTGCCCTCTTGTATTCCCCAGCAAAGAATTCCTGAGACTGCTAGAGCATTTTGACCCAAAGGTGAAGTAATTTGTCCACTTGACAGAGACCTCCTCTGGAGAAGGATGTCTCTTCTCCTTACCCACAGACTGGTTTCCTTATATCTACCTTCTCTTTACCCTGCTGCCTCCTCTTTCATATAATCTGGCAACATATAAGTAGATCTGATGGTGCCAGGAGTGCAGAAGTGCTTAAGCTAAGATACCAATCCAATAAATTTAAATTATAATTGGTGACCCTAATGTCTTCAGAAATTACATTAGAAGTCTCAGACCTTGAACAAAATGCTACTTATAGAGTATGCTACAGGATAGCTGTTTGGTTATAAAAGAAAGGCAAAGCTTTTTCTTGGAGCTCCTGCAGCTGCCCAGTTGCCATTTATGGATTGTGTGTGAAGCCTGAACATGAATAGGTTTAATTCAAAGTTGCTGTCCATTTGCCACTCGAAACAGTGGGAACTGCAAACTATCTGTCAACTTTTTATTTAAGTTTTGATCTCTTCTTCCCATTGTTATAATTGCTTCCCATTGTTATATTTGTTATAAAAGCTGGATTTCAGTTTGCTGACTACCTTTCTAAAATGACACAATATTAAAGGGAACGCACTCCATCAATTGCTTTATCACTCCTGCAGGATCTTCAAAAAGACCCACAAGATGGCTAAGAATTATGTAAAGTATTATCTGCATGATTATATTACTTTCTACTTTTGGTTTTTCCCAAATGCACTGACTCAGATGTGATGAGAACATTAAGAAGCATCATTCCTTACAGCCAGCTTGCGCTCAATGAGACCCACTGCATGACACACAGCCAGTTCTGTGTCATGAAGCCCCCATAGGGCCGCACTGATCCCTTGGAGTGAGTGAAATGGAGGCCACAAACAACAGGCTGCAACCCAGCGGATGGATTAGAGTTAAAGAGATATGCTTTTGATCTGCTTGGAGATGAGAAAACAAGGGGGAGCTCTTTTGGCTGCCTTCAGCTTCCATGAGGAAGGGCCCCATCATGAAGAAGCTGGGCTCTCCTGGGAGGTGCACAGGGACAGAACCGGTAAGATAAAAGTGCATGATGGGGCATTCCCAGAGTACTAAGAGAGCCTTTTTTTTCTCAAGGGTACTCTGCATAAGGAACACTGCTGTCCTTGGAGATGTTTGCTGGCTGACTCCTCAGATAACAATCCAACAGAGAAGAAGGGTGAGACTGAAAAATGTCTGGAGGTCCCTTCCAGCCAAATTATTCTACCATTATATGAACCTGTATAGATCAGACCCTCTCTCACCTCAGCTGCCACAGACACACCCTTTTCCAATTTACAACTTAATTTTCTCCCTTTAATTTTCTCTCTTCTGTACGGTGAAGATCTAAGTGACCAGCGATGTTTTTCCATGTAACCACAGCTAAGCGTCAGGGAACACAGTGTACTGTCTTAGTCCAGTCTGCAAACTGACTTCAGCCTCTTGGAATTCTCAGTGAGAAATGAGACCTCCTCAAGCCTGCCTGTTTCTTCTAAGTAATTTTTCTGATCAAATCTTTGTTGCATTAAGAATAGAAATGAGGACTGTGGTTTTCTCTTCAACCTTGTAGAATACAAAAGTGTTGAAAATACCCATTTCTGAGTGGTGATAAGGTTTGCAGGCATCTGTTTCAGCACTCCATTAAGCACAGATTTTCTAATTGAGCAAAGCCAATTGATAGCAATGCAAGATGGAGACATATGCACCTCACTGTTTACATACATAAGTACTCATGTTGACTACAGGTTCCTTTCCATGTCAATTTACTGGCTTAATTGAAAGCCCTGGATGGGGAGATTCTTACTTCCAAACACTCCATCAGGTTCTGGTCTCAGCCTTCTCATCAGCTGTTTTGCTCAATGCAGAAAGCAACTGATATTTGATAAGCAAAACTCTTTCTTTAAGCCATATTTTCTCAGGACTGTGCTCTAAAACAGCAATAAACTCCTGTCTGCCTTTCTCATTTCCTGGGTTGATACTGATTGTCAGTGCTAGTCCTACCTGTCTCAGTCAGATTTGATCTCTTTCTTAATTAGTTTATGTAGGACCTCTAGGCAGTAGACATCTTCAAACAACCATGTCAAGACTGATGCAAAGGGTTTTCATCTACTTTAATCACACTCTAGAGCTGAAGAGACTATACCTCCCTCCTTGCTTGTCACATGCAAATGAAATTGTATGTGCTACCACCATAAGTAACTCATGTTCTTTTCCACACGCCTTAGAAAAATAAACCAGAGAGAAAGAAAAGTTCTGAAGCTGCCCTTAAGAGATAAAGCCTCCGTCTGGAAGGAGAACTTCTGCTCTGAGGCCATCAGAAAACTCTGTGAGCTGAAGCAAGGCTGAAGGTACCCAAGGTGCTATCTGGCATCATCCCAAAGACCAGATGGGTGCTACTTTCTCATCTGCTTCTGGACCCCTCCCTACATGCAAGACTGCTATACCAATAGCTGCATGTAACAATAGGCACTGGTGATGTCATGACTCAGTTGCTTTTTCTGGACCTGCCCACTTTTTCCAGTGATATTTGAGAAGAATTAACACAAGATTTAGTTCAGATCCCTGTCAGCAAATGCACATAGAAATATCTCCAACTTTCCTGGAGCCTGGCAACTTCTCAGAAGCTTGGGCCAGCTCCACTGTGTGTGGAGCAGCTGTGCCTATGATAATACAGATCAGCCTTAAAGCTGTGCCAGTGAACGCACATAGAAGATTACTGACTGAACACAAGGTCTGGTTCATTGAACTATAAAGTCAACCTCAAAAGCAAGCATGAACAGCAAGTTACTGTAGCAGACAGTAATGCAGAGGAAATAGGGGTTTGCTGAGGATCCTGCCTGCCTGTTTTAAATGTATTGACAGACATCAATGGCACTAGTGCTCCTGATCACAGAGCATATGTGCACATGCCATGGGCAAGTACATTTATTCCCTTGGCTCCATGCACATGCGATGCCTTAGCACGCTCTCAGCATTCAGAGTGATCAGCTCTGCTGTCTGTGCTATTAGATATTAAAGTAGTAGCAGGGCTCTGACAGCAAATTGCCACGTCTGCAAGTTGTATGTGTGGCATCTTCTTATGCCATCAATATGGAAGAAAAGAGCTACCAGTACAAGCTAAGACCTAGCTCATGTATTTTCTATTTTAAATGTATCAGCTGCATTGCTGTCTTTGAAACTGTATCATTCAGTGCATCAACATAGACAATATGGAGAGTTGAGGTCAATACAATCTTCAGACCTCTAATTAAGGTATGAAAGATTCTAAATGATTTAACTTTCACACCTGGTTCTACTCTGATAACAGTTATGAGATGTAAAAATACAGCTACTTCACCAACCACCTAAATTACCAATGATATTACACTGTACTCCTATAAGGCATAGGAGTCCTTTTATCTGTTCAACGGTGTCTCTTTGGAGTAAATAAGTTTGATTAAAACACATCATTGCAGTTCTATCATGCCTAAACAGCTGAGGCCTGAAGTTTAGACTCCATATATAGGTATTTACGTAACATTATTTGTTCTTCCTACTACACAGATCTCTCAACTCATGTCACCTCAGTCTAATTAGCTCACATTAGAGAAATTGTAGCTTGGCAGTGGAAACTGGCCTTCTGAGGCTATCTTGCCAATGCTTCTGCTGTTGCAGAAACAGCACCTGCTTGCATGGAAGTGAACCAAGAAATTTGTGAGGATTTGCTCCAAGAGATCATCAGTTCTGTTCTGATGTGATCACTAGACTCCATCGAAATAAGCAAAGGTGTGAAAAAGCACGAAATTGGGTGTAGCATTACAATTCAAATCTGTATTGTGAGTGAGCCAAAGAAAAGCTGCTTGCACCAGCTGGGTACACCAAGTCAGGCTGAATTACTTCATCATTTACATATGTGGGCTGGTTAGCTCACTTGCAGCATCCCCTGCCATAGGATTTGTCCCATACAGCTGAGCACTTATATTCCCACCAGACTGCAGAGAAAGGTTGTTGTCCTCAGCTTGCCTTGGCCTCTACTGGGCTTTTCAAAGCCACTTGCCCAGATATGACCCTGATGGCAGTCTGTCCAGAACAAAGAAACTGAGAGGTCTGACTCTGCTCTGTGTGGCATGTGGGCACTTTAATGGTCTCACTCGAGAAATAAAAAAGGATATAAAGGCACAGTAATTAGAATACATGGTTTGACTGGAGACTAGCCAAGTGCGTGTTTAACCTCCCTGGCTGTTCAAACCCTCTAGGTGACCGTGCCCTGAGCTGAAGGTAACTCCTCAGAGAGGCTATGCATCTTTGTGGTCACTGTGACATGTTTCTCAGAATGTACTTGCAGGGTTGTTGGCACCCTATCTCTCAGATTATATCACACTCAAAAAAAGGAGCAGGAATGGGACTGATCCCTCCTTTGCAATCAATCCCTAAACCAAGTTTCTCCACCCAAGGTTGTTAGATAGCTGCTGAGACTCACTGGGTCCTTCTACGTTCTGGGTGCTCCTTCAGGGATTGCCCCTGGCCTGGAAGGGATGTCTGACCCTGAGAGCATTCACCTGGGATATAGGAAGGTTGAAAACCAGTTTCCTGATTTTCCCTTAGACCCATGTCTCAAAAAAAGCATCATCAGCCCTTTGAGAAGGAGGGCTGCTATGACCCAGCTTAAAGGACATGACTACTGGAGCTTTTAGCATTATTGCAAGTAAAGTCAGGTTGAAGCAGACAGCTGAGGAAAGAACTGGGAAAAAGACTGAGTTCTTCACGTGTTGTTTGTGTTTGGTTTTTATCTAGTTCTTGTGACAACTTTCCTGTCAAACAGCCCTACAGGAGTTTTCAGTACTTGATAAATTGCTAAGAACAGTGTTGAAAAAACTCAGTGCTATGTGAGAGTGATGTTAGCTATGATTTGAATTTGGTGTGACTTCCTTGTGGGTGAACTAAGGAACCCAGGGGGAAGTTCATCTGGATTTACTGTTAAAAAATAAAAAATTCTGCTACTGATAACATGCTAATATCATCTTGACTTTTTTATCTTCTGCCCCAAGTGCTCAGTTCCCGGGTCTTTCTGGGGTTTTTTTTTTCCCTTTTTTTTTCTTTTCTATTTTTTTTTTTGTTTTTTTGTTTTTTTTTGGTTTTTTTTTTTGTTTTTTTTTTTTTTTTCTTAAAAAAATCTGTAAAGCAGAAGTCAGTTACAGACCAACATTATCAGAGATTAATTTTATTCTGCTTTAGCATTTTTCTGTAGAAGTGCACACTTGTAAACTGTTGGTAAGAGCACCTAACAAAAAAATTCTCTGAATTATTTATAAAAGCAGTTTGTCTTCATGTGCTGTTTAGAGAAACTAGGCATCCCCTGATGAATTAGTGATTACTCATTATTTAAAAGGCAGAATTTACATGACACACAACTTCTCAAAATGGGAATGTCCACAAAATCACTTATCTCATAACTAGATGCTATAACCCGCCTGTTAGTTCAGTTCCTACAGTAGCACAGAAATGTCTTGAAGATAGCAAGGTTCTTTCTTAATTCAGTAAGGTGGAGAAACATTTTTCTCTAGTACCATTACTACATTAGGCAGATGAAATGTGGATCTGTAATTATGAAATGCCCAGATCTTTTACAGCTTCAGATGAATTAATGAGGAATTATCTATGTGGCATGAATAGTCCAGTGCAACATCCCATATACGCAAGTTTCCAGTGCCCTTGCACTTCTGAAATAGATGGACAACTTTCTCTGCTTTAAAAAGACAATCCTGCTTTATACATAAATTGTGAGAAACAAAACATGGTCCTTCACACCTAGAATACTTAGTTTTAGAATTTTTGATTGCTGCAGGCATTTATGTTTCAGCTCAAAGGGACCCATAAAAGCACATTTTGTGTAGAATACTGAATATCTTTCATCACAATAGTCTTTTCATGACTATTTCAACATTCTCACTTATAAACTCTTTATTGTCAGCCTTGCTATCCTGAAGTTTTGAAATAATCACACAGCTCCTATTTTTTTAGCACCATGCTGAAACTTCTGAAGACAGTTTAGTCAGAGCTGACACCTTAGACTAAAGGAGCCCATTACTCTTATTAGATATTTCCAGCTATATATGCATCTCTGTCTTAACTGTTTTTTATTAAGCATACTAAGAGTATGTTTAATAAAAACAAACCAGAATTAGTAAATTTATGTATTTATACAGATTTAATCTTTCTACATGATGCACAGAGAATAAACAGTTATTAATTTTCTTCTGCTTGTATTTCTCTGTAGAATACCATTGCACTCACACACCTAAAGGGTTCTCAAATAATTCTGCCCAGTCTGAGGTTATAATTTCTTGTTGTCAAAAAACATGGTAAGGTTACATTTTTCAGGAAAGCAAGAACATATTTATTTTGAAACACAAACATTTCAATTAATTTATGGAAGTTAAAATTACTCATCTTTAATTAATAAAAAAGAAAAACCACAAAACCAAACACACACACTTCTTCCTTCCCTAAAAAAAAAATGTAAGATCCCAGCACTGTAAGATCTACAAACTTACCCAAACTGATTACAAAAGTCAGTTAAACCAGTATGGGACTCCAATGAAGTTCAAAATACAAGCAGATACATGACTTACTGAAAATAAAATTTGGGTTGGATGTAACTAGCATTTAGAAGATAAAAAAAAAAAAAAAAAAAACCAACAAAAAAAAACAAAACCCAAAAAACCCAAACAACAAATCAAAACAACAGCAACGAAAAACCCAAACCACAACAAAAAAAAAAAAAAAAAAAAGAAAGCCCTGGACAAACACAGATGAGCTTACCTTTAAAGAGTGAGAAGAACAAGGACGACCAGAGATAGAGTGCAGAATAAACAAATGCCAAGAACTTTTCTGTGAGCATTGTCAAAATAAGCTGGCTCTCCTTCCTGAGCAGAGGGTAAAAGAGGATGAAGTCTTGAAGACAGCCTGCAATGACTGATGGATTTGGCAATTACAGTAATAAGGCATCAAACCAGCTTCCCACCAGGGGAGAAAAGTGCATTTGCTCATGTGCTTCTCCAGTCCCCAGGAGCCAAGTCAGCTCAGTGCTTGGTCAGTAAATCAAACACAAAGGAACAGCTTACATTCCTTTGCTCGACACACTGAGCCTTTCCCTGGTCAGGAGCAAATGCAAGTAATCCTCGCACACAGCTGTCTGTGTACTGCAAGAAGGGGGAGTGTGCTGCCTCGGAGATGCTTTCCACATCTCCACATATTGTACCTAACTCGAGACAGCACGGCTGCAGTGTTCCCAGTGCTTGCACTCGAGTGCCTCTAGAGTTGTTTCCCGGTGAAATGAATTAGTGTGTGTCCCCCTCTGCTCCCTCCCAGCTGCCAGGGCAAGTTGCAGCAAGCACCTGTGGCACCTTTTCTCCCAGCAGAGGTGGCGGGGGGGATTCAATAGTGCAAAATTTTGAAAAGATGAAAATAGCCAATCTCCTGTCCATTTTTGGTGCACCGCTTCCTGTAAATCGCTTCCACCAGATGTAGAGAGCTGCTCTGAGCGCCCTCTTCCCTAGCTGTCTACTGTGGGATTTCGCACACACCTTGGCTCCCCTTCCTCTCCAAATTTTATCCACTAGCAAAAGAAAGGCAAGGGGAGCCAAAGTCTTGAATGAATTATATTCATCATTTTGGCCCTTCTTTTCTCATTTACCTGTTCTGAACACTCACCCACTTCTCTTTCACTGCAAGCAGGGACAGTACTTTGTACTTCCCCATGTTGAATTTCTTGGGGCTTCTGCCTTGACAGGGTACAACCCTGGATTGACTCAGAGAGCAGCAGCAAGTTGTGACTCCGAGCAGGAGGAGGGATTTGGACACTGCCGTAGTGAGGCTGCAGCAGGCAGTGCAAGCTGGCAGGAGCGCAGAGCCCCGGGATGTGGGACACAGCGTGAGCTGAGGAGGAGGAGTGGTGGGGAACAGGCTGACCATGGAGTCGCCCTGGCTGGAAACATCTGCCTTGGGATCAGCTGAGAAATGCAAACCTATAATGCTCAGGAAACACGTGAAAAATCAGTGATCAAAGAACCAGGAAAGGGGAGGAAAACATTACAAGTGGGGAGAGCAACACCACCAGCGTTAGTTAGTAACACAAACATCTTCTGCAGTTTTCATGCTTTCATTTCTTTTAATAAATGTTAAATATATTTGGAAGGCTGAGACTACAAGGGGCCGGTGCATACCCTAGCTGCAGCCTGGACTGATTTAGCTGTATCCTCATGCCCTCTCAACCCTGTCACTGGGTGATGGGCTGACTACTGGGGGCCTGGGAAGTGTCCCCAGCTGCTGGCCCTCCCTTTGCAGGCTTGCTGGGATGCCCCAGGTGAGCTTTCATTGACCAGCTGCATGTGGAACAACCAGGCACAGCCTACTCTGGGTTCTCCCAGGCCTCTTCCTGCTCTCCATGGGTAGGAATGGGGACAGAATGGGACTTGCTGCTGGGAACTCATGAAGGCTGGCCTGGGAGACCCCCTTGAGTGGCATCAGGGCCAGGGACCATAGAGGGGCTGTTCTCCACTCTCCAGCTGCACTGCTGACCTCCAGGCCCATTTGATCTTGGGCCTCCCCACTGAGTCTGTGATGGCGTCAAAAAGCTGGTGGGCAAAGCTCCTTGTGTGCCTCTGCAGGGAAGCCCACAGAAGCTGGAACAAAGCCTCATTTGGGCCAAAGTAGTGCAGGCTGGATGGGACAAGGCACTACACTGTTGCTGCTTCCTACCATCCTCAAAGAGCTGGCCCTGCTCCCGATGCAACTCTGACAGCAGGTGGTGGAGAACAGCAAGGTAGAGGAGGGATGCTGAGACATAGTGCAGGAGAAGCTCACTGACCCCAGGGCAGTGGCCACATGGCTGATGGCAGGACTATTGCAGTGCTGTGGGAACTAGGGGCAGCAGGAGGTCATACTCTCAGGTCTGATTGTGCTGCAGAGCAATGGAGATTGGGAGCAGCTAAGTGCTTAGGAGATCAGTGAGTTTGATACATGATCACAGCTCCCTGCAGGGGAGATCACTTGAGCAGAGCCCATTGCAGAGTGTGGAAAATGGATTTGTAGAGTTCTCAGGCCCTGACAGAAAGCCCACACAGTATCCATTCACACGCAAACTTTGAGACAAGAAATGCTGACTTAGAAATGCCATGGAATAGAACAGATATTGTTGAGAGAGAAATGGAGCTAGAAAAAAGTTTCGAAGGATGGCCTTGCAAATAAGACTAGATACTTTGGAGAAATAGAACTATGAAAGATGCATTTTAGTAGGACCCATGAGGGGTAGTTCTAGATGATTGGCTTTAAAGCATCTACAGCATGCTGTGGCAAAAAGCAGATAGGCCAAGAAATGCATATAGTGTATTGCAATTAGGAAATAGTCAGCTTCTGATTGTGATGGCATGAATTATAACATCTGTATTGTCACACCCTTTTCATGAGACTAAAAATGGAATTAAAGCTTTTAAAACACTTCTCAGTTGTTGCATTTCTGGTAGAAAAAAGGTACTGTCCAACAGCAGAGATGCCTGTTCTTGCAGACAATTGTGCTGACTGCAGCACAGCTGTACCTGAACTTCTCATTTTTCTCCTTCTCTACTCCCCTCACATCCCCACAGTAGAACAACATGGACCATAGTTTTGTCCATGATTTTTGGTTTAGATTTGGGTTTTTCTTAAATTCCTTTAAAAATGAAAGCTTTCATCAGTGAGTACAATTTCACACATATTGCAGTTCATTTGCTGTACTCACCTTCAGTCACTGTATGTGGCTCTCTTCCCATTGATGGCCAGAGTGTGGGGACTGGGAGCAGCTGGCTACCTGGGACCTGCTTGTCTCAGGTGGAACATATCCAGTGGTGCCCTGTGGGCTGGAATGACATGCTCCTCAAAGCTGTCATCCTCCCACACCGAGTACAGGATGGAGGTCACCCTCCTCTTGCAGAGGGGGCACTCAGGCTTGCTCCCAGCCCACTGCAGAAGGCACACTTAGCAGAAGCAGAGAGGCAGTGCATAGCTGGCCTGCTCCCAGCTGTCCAGGCAGATGGGACAGCAGTTGTCCAGCTCCATGGCCATGCTTGCCATGCACGGTGGGGTCTGCAGACAGCTGGGGATGACAAACCACTACACTGCCTCTCACTGACACTGCAGCAGCAATTGTTGTGCTAGAAGAGTGAGGCCACAATTGTCTGGCCCAAGGACAGATGGAAGTAATACCTATGTCCCCCAGGAAGGAAACCTTCTCTGCTCCCCAGATGGAGTTTTCCCCTCCTAGATAATTTCTGCTGCTGCAAGAGCGATTCCTGAGTGCCCTGGCTGCCTCAGCTCAGAGCTCCATTTTGCAAATTGCTCACAGGGGCACAGGCTGAAAGTCACTGATCTCAAAAGGATGGAAAATCCACCTATATTATGGCTCTCTGCAAGTAGGAGAGTTGGTGCTGCAATATCCCACTTTGAGCATGCAAATGCAGACAGGCAGAATCCAGGAGCTTTGCAGTCTAGCTCCTTCTCTGCACTCCTCAGGTCTTAATCACATTTCAAAATTAGTCTACAAGTGAATTCTTCGAAACGCCTGGATTCCTTTGTTCCACAGACAGCCATTTAACCGTGTTATCTGGCAAAAGCAAGCATGTCTGACAACCAAATATACACTGTGGCGTCTATAAAACACAACTTATTGTACTACTGAGCCGCAACCAGGTTCTTTGTTGAGATCGCTGCTCACACAGGTTTCATCATCAGTACAGGGGCCTGAAGGTGTATTTCTCTCACAGGCTCTCGTTAAGGAAGGACACAGTAAGAACAAAATTATTGTGCAAGTCTGTTGTGCTCCTCCTCTCCCATGTCCACTGAACTGTGCTGCCACTGCAGAAAGCTTTCCCAGAGAAGATAAAACCAGTCCTTCTGGCTGATATCCTACAGTAAGGACGTACACCTGCCCCTCAGCTCTGGATGTTTTCATTGCTCAGTCCCCATCTCCTGCAGAAGCAGATGACACGAATACAGAAACCAGGATTTTTCACCAAAGAGCTTAGAGGCAGGCATTTTCTCTGACTGCCATTTCCCTGTGAAACCTGAGATGGACTGCTGCAGACTGGGGCTTATAGACAAGGTCCATGTCAAAGCTCTACCTAGGGGCTCAGACTGTGTTCTGACTTTGTGAAGTTATGTGACTTGTTCCTCTTCTTGAGGTTTTGTCTCCTCTGGGTCACATTGGTACAACTCAGCAAGTTTGGAGCTAGGCATCCTTCCTCTGTGAATGGGTTTGTCTGCAGGTGAGACAGCTCTTCTTCTACCACCTTTCACCATGCTTGCTGCTGAGTTTCCCAGTCAGTCCTTCTAGCACTGACTTGACTTCCAAGATAAACTCAGCACCTCATGCTGTGAGGGAGCAGAGATAAAGGACAACTGGCCAGAGTCACACTTTAACAGCTGAGCAAGAAGAAAGGAGGATGAAGAAAGCCTTCATAATACAGCAAGTACTGGCAAGGGCTTTATCCCAGGAGTGGTTTGGATGAGTTATGAGTGATTTGAGGAAGTCTGATAAAGGTATCAAGTGCTGAAGTGGATACAGTGCATAATTCAGAAGTAACAGCTCCAGGGTTTCACCATCTGCAGAGACCACTCAGGTGGTTCAGCTCCTCTCCAAGGAAGGCAGATGACACCAGGCCACACATACACAGGCCAAGTGACCTTGCTGGTGAGGCTGGGGATGCTGGAGGATAGGAAAGTACTGCAGGATGTGAATATACCTGGCTAGTTAAGCAGGGACCTGGGCTGGGGTGATTCCAATTCTGCTGGGTGCCAGGATGAAGAAGCCAAGGAAGTGAGCTATGGAGGGGTCCACTCCTTTTGCTGGTGCAAAGGGAGGCAGATGGTGGCAGGAGGGTCTGCATGAACTAGGGATGTCATGGCTTCCCACTCTTGCAGGCAGCAGATGCCTTGTGGGTGAGCTGAGGTGACAATGGAGCTGCCACCTGAACTTTGCATGCTCCAATGGCACATGGAAAGAGCTGCACAACAAAAGCATGGCGCAAGGAGCTCCAGCCCTGTCAGGCAGGCCTGCAGTAGCCCCTCAAGCCTAAAGGCTCAGGCTCTGATTCTTCAGCCCCTGTTCTGTCCTTTCCCCACGCAAGAGGAAGAGAAGCATAGAGGTGCAGAGCACTGCACCAGAGCTCAGCCCAGAGGGTGATTCCGCCTCCTTGGCTGCTGGGGCCTGCACCACTGGGCATGGTAGATGCTCAGATGGTGAGGGAGCAATGCCAGCCCCTGGCCCTGCTGACAGGGACTCAGCCAAGAGGGGGGCTGTGCTCCTGGGGTCAGCCTGCATCCTTGAGGCCTGCGGATCTTCTTATCTGTCCTATTTCCCATCTCTACACTTCTTTCCCCAAATCAGCATCGACCTCCCTTTTTCCTGCTGTGCTTCCTTCCTGCTCCCCATCCCTTTTCTTTGTTTCTGCCCCACTTCCTGGTTTTTCCACTCTGCCCCTCTTTCCCAATTTCTCTTCCTCCTACTGCCAGGCCCTCAGGCTTGTTGCTGTATCCTTTTTGTGTATTTTTTTAGCCCTTCACTTCCCTGTCCCCTGATTTCTTCCTTTATACCTGTCTTCTTTTGCTCTCTCCTGCTTCTTCTTCTCCTCCTCCTCCTTTCCTTATCCCTATTTCATTCTCCCTATCCCCGCTTCTTGTCTCACCATCCCTTTTCCTCTCCCGGTCCCTCTCTTCCACTCTCGAACACATCCCCACTCCTCGCTCCCTAACCTTCTCCTTCTCTCCCTCTCGCCGCGGGGCAGCGTCCCCCCACCGTCCCTGCCTCTCTCCGTGCCCGGCACACGGGCGCTGCCTCCTCGGAGCCCGCGGCGCTGCGGGCACGCCGGGGCCATGCGCGGGGCCTGGGAGCCGCGGGCACGCCGGGGCCATGCGCGGGGCCTGGGAGCCGCGGGCACGCCGGGGCCATGCGCGGGGCCTGGGAGCCGCGGGCACGCCGGGGCCATGCGCGGGGCCTGGGAGCCGCGGGCACGCCGGGGCCATGCGCGGGGCCTGGGAGCCGCGGGCACGCCGGGGCCATGCGCGGGGCCTGGGAGCCGCGGGCACGCCGGGGCCATGCGCGGGGCCTGGGAGCCGGGCCCCACGGCCGCGCCCGGCCCTGCGCGCTGCCCGCTGCGGCGGGGCCTCCGCCTCCGCGCGCTGTTCCGGCATGGCCGCGCCGCTCCGCTGCCCCTCCGCGGCGGAGGGTGGGCACGGCCTGAGGCGGGCAGCCCGAGGCGGCAGCCTGGGGAGCCGGCGCTGCTGCGGCGGGAGCGCGCTGAGGGCTGAAGGACGGCGGCGGGATGTCCTCTGCTGGTGGGAGCCGGGGCAGCGGCAAAGACGTGCCCGGAGCGTGCCCCTGCAGCGTTGAGCCAGCTCATCGCCACACCTGTGCTGAGTTTAAAAAGGCTCCCCACACTAACTCGGGGCTCTTGGTTTTCGCTGGGCACACGCAAACCCGCACTGGTGCCCCCACGAAAGCCCGAACCACAGCCTCAAACAACAAGAGCTCTGCTTGAGGCCCCCGAGGCTCAGCCTCACATAATCACAGAAACACAAAATGTTCTCTGAGTTGGAAGGGACCCACAAGGACCATCCAGCCGAGCTCCTCCTGGCCCTGTTCAGCACTATCCCAGAGAATCACACCATGTGCCTGACAGTGGTGTCCAAATTCTTCTTGAGCTCTGCCAGGCTTGGTGCTGTGACTACTTCCCTGGGGAGCCTGTTCCAGTGCCCAGACACCCTCTGGGTGAAGAACCATTTCCTGATATCCTAAACATCCCCTGACACAAGTTCACCCTGTTCCCTCAGGTCCTGTCACTGATCACCAGGGAGATCAGTGCCTGCCCTCCACCTTCTCTCATGAGGAAGCTGAACAGTGAGGTTTTCCCTCAGTCTCCTCCAAGCTGAACAGATCAAGTGACCTCAAGCAATCTTCATATGGCCTCTCCTCAAGGCTCTTCAATCATTTTTGTAGCCTTCCTTTGGATGCAATAGCTTCAGGACCCAAAATCCCTGCCTGTCTAAACCCAAGGATGCCTGAGTTGTCCTAGGGCCCCAATACATCCCAAATCCTTCTCTAGTCTCCTCCCTCTGAATCTTGCTCAGCAGCCTCCCCCCACACTACCTAAATGTCCCCAAACATCCCCATCCCCATGCCAGTGGCTCAAAACCCTCTTAAGTCCGGCTCCAGGGTACCTCCACTTATCCTCACAGCCTACCTGAGTATCTCTGGTATTCTCCAATCCTGTCAGAGTACACACCCAAAACTGCTTTCAAGGTGTCCACGTACTTCTGGTCCTCTGAATGGGACCTGGAGAATGTCATCTAGGTGTCATGAACACCTGCAAACCTTACCCAAGTACCCTCAAAACCCCCCAAACCTGCCTCACAGCCCCCAAAGTTCCCAACCCCTGCTTCTGAACTACTGAAAGTCCTTCTTCAAAGACCCATAAACCATAATTTCCTATAAACATCCCATAAACCTTTTTTGTAGTCCACAAAACATCCATAAGCCCCTTCCAGGAGCAACCAAACAAACCACAAGCTTGTCTATGGCCCCCAAAAGTTCCTATACCCTGTGTCCAGGGCTGCAACCACTAAACACCCTGAAACCTTTTTTTTTTTTTGGGCCAGGAATACATCTGAAATCACAACTGCCCCCAAAGACTCTAAAAGACATCTAAAACGTCCACAAACAACGTAAACCCTCTGAAGATTTTCTCAGACTTCTCCAGGGCCATGATAAAGGTTCCATACATGTCTCACCAAGCCCCAGATATAACAGGATGTGCCACATAGCTCCTGCTGCCTCCACAAGATTCTGTACCCTGCCCAATTCTACTCAAAGCACCCAAAATTTGGGTTCTTTTCTACAAGGGAGATTGTCTGAAAGGACTGCTTTAAACACGGAGGCGTGCTGCTTTCCTGCAAAATAGACTCACAATGGCCATAAAGTTTTACAACTACCTGTCAGATTCTTTGCAACTTTTCTCTAAGTACGGTGCTAGTTTCACACCAAAGGATTTTGCACAATGCCCGGCTCCTCCAGGACAGCTCCTCTGCCTCGCCACTCACTACAGTTTTATTCACCAGCCAAGAAAAGGTTAACAAAGGCTTGAATAAACTCATCATTTGGGCCTTTCTTTTCTCATTTACCTGTTCTGAACACCCACCCACTTCTCTTTCACTGCAAACTGCACTTCCCCGTGTTGAATTTCTTGCTGCTTCTGCCTTGACAGGGTACAACCCTGGATTGACTCAGAGAGCAGCAGCAAGTTGTGACTCCGAGCAGGAGGAGGGATTTGGACACTGCCGTAGTGAGGCTGCAGCAGGCGGTGCAAGCTGGCAGGAGAGCAGAGCCCCGGGATGTGGGGCACAGGATGCGCTGAGGAGGAGGATTTGCGAGGTTGAGTGGTGGGGAACGGGCTGACCGTGGAGTTGCCCTGGCTGGAAACATCTGCCCTGGGATCAACTGCAGAAATGCAAAATGGAGCAGAGTCCATTATTTTTGTGTTAGATTTGTTTGGGGTTTTTGTGGGGTTTGTTTTTTGGGTTTTTTGTTTGTTTGTTTGTTTTTGGTTTTTGTGGGGTTTTGTTTGTTTTTTGTTTGTTTGTTTGTATGTTTGGGGGTTTGGGGTTTTTTGGGGGGTTGTTTGGGTTTTTTTTGTTTTGTTTTGTTCTGGGTTTTTTGTTTGTTTGTTTGTTTTTGTTTATTTGGTTGGTTGGTTGGTTTTGTTTTTCAAATTTCTTTTTAAATGAAGGCACTTGCCAGTGAGTACAACTTCACACATTTTGCATTTCTGGTCGCTGTACTCACCTTCAGCCACTGGAGGTGGCTGTCTTCCCGCTGATGGCCCGGGTGTTGCAGGGCTGTGCAGACGGGGGGGGGCAGCTGGGTACCCGGGACCTCCTCCCCTCGGATGAAACATGTCCAGTGGTGCCCTGTGGGCTGGAATGACATGCTCCTCAAAGTTGTCATCCTCCCACACCGAGTACAGGATGGAGGTCACCCTCCTCTTGCAGAGGGGGCACTCAGGCTTGCTCCCAGCCCACTGCAGAAGGCACACTTAGCAGAGCTGCCAGGCAGTGCATAGCTGGCCTGCTCCCAGCTGTCCAGGCAGATGGGGCCAAGCGCTGAGAGCAATACCACTAACCAGCAACAGCTTTGCCTGTCATTCCTTTCTGGCTGTGGCAGCAATGCTGTTGGCTTAATAAAAGCCTTTGGGACGCTCTCTCTAGCCCACAGGCAACTACAAAAAGATCTTGAAATTACTGTGGAGTGTCAAAGTGACAGACTTAGGCAAGGGATACTTATGCTTCAACTGTTTGATTTTTGGATGTGTAACTTTCTCAGTTCTATGTTCTTTTCTTTCTCCTCCAAGCAGAGGAGGAGCACTTATTTGAGGGGAGGCCAGGCCATGAATTCTCTGAGCTGCATTATCATCCTCCATTCCTTCCACATCTGGAGGACCAACAGGATTGTGCTGTGCATGCACAATCTGTGTTCCTGGTACAAACAGTAAACACCAAGTCAGAACAGGTAGGAAGCGCTTTCTTCTCTCACTGTGGGCAAGAAAGCTCCATGGGAGTGAAGACTGCTGGACAAGGAAGGGGGGGAAGAGACAAAGCATACAAGGGCTACCCATCCATATGGAGGGGCTGCTGCTTTAGCCACAGGAGCTTTGACCATTATGACAGCATGGGGGAACCCAGGAAAGTGTTGGTGACTGTCAGCAGAGGAACAGCTTCAGATTGACCCCCCAGCTCCTTTGCAGGCTTGCTGGTGGGACTAGTCAGGAAGCTGAGGACATCTTCAAGACATTTGTAAGCTCCTGAATCCATGTGCAGTTAGCACCTCAGAGATAAGGATGTCTTTGGGAAGCAGAGCCCCTCTGCCCAACTGAAGATTCTGCCTGTTGCAGGGTGGACAGCCCACTCATCCCAGGTGACACTGGTAGAATGAAGCCTGCCTCTGTCAATACCCTAGTTGACCTAAGCAGCCTGAATGCTTTTGTCTTGTCCGTGCTGACTCCAAGCACTGCTCATCAGTGCTTCCTCAGCCCACTCCATGTCTCCCCTTTGCATACCGCATGCTTTCAGAAACAGCAGCCCCTGAGTGGGATCTCCCCTTTTCCACTCACAACTTACTTGGCAAGGAAAAAGTGGGTTAAGATGAGGTTGCATGATAGGTACAGCATCTCTTATAGCTTCTTTTCCTCTGTGTTTCCTCAGTGCCAGACAAGGCTCAGTGAAGACTGTCAGGTTTCTCAAACTTTTCTGAGAATCTGTCCTGCAGGAGCCTGCAAAGGGAAGTGGCACGGAGACCCCCGGAGGAAGGCTTGGAGTCAACAAAGCAACCCAAACCATGACTGATATCTGAATATATGTGTATTTATCTATCAGCTGCGGAATTGCAGATCTATTCTGTAACAAAGCAGTTCTTGCTAATGATTCATTCTTGCATGCTGCTCATCATATCTTCATTTCCCACCCTGTGAGTATGTAGCTCAGTGCTCAGTAAGCTATGAGTACCATGTAGCAGATGGCACCTCCTTAGCATTGCTGCCTGTGGTCCTGAGTGGCTTCTAGTCATGAAGGGAATGGCGCTAAGTCACAAAAGCACTTTGAGGAGAGAGGTTAAAGTAAGCTTGTCTTACGACTGCTGATTTTCCTCCATTGTGCCTAGCTTCTTTTATGCTCTTTCCCGAAATGGTGTGGAGGTTTCCCCTGTTCCTCACACTGTTTATATTGGTTTGCTTTTGCTACTTGCTATTTAGAATGTTTCTTATTTCCAGGGTCTTGCGCTCCCTTTCTAGCAACATTTAGCTACTCGAAAACCTTTATTCTGAATCTGAGTCCTACTTTGCCCCTTCACTGATAACATGGTTCCCATACTTAACCACAAAGTGTGTCTGGCTGTGCCATCAGAGTATTAAAAAGTTCTTGAACACTGCTTGCAGAACAGTAGTTGAGTATAGTTACGCATGTATTTAAGAAAATATGATATTTCTTATGTCTTGATCAGTGTATTTATAATTCATGGGTAACTAAAACTTTTGCTTTGGTTATGCAACTCCCTAACTGTGTTACAGATTTCTAAAAGTCAAGATGTTATGGAGGGTGTGAGACAGGAGGACTCCTGCAGAATGCAGCTGGACCCAAAAGTGCCCAACCCTGACCTATCTAAAGATACTCTGCCAAGTTTTGTACCTGATGGTGGGGAACATGCAACTAGATATCCTCCACAGAACATGTGGCATGTCTGAACTGTGTGGCATCATTTGGAAACTATAAATAGTGATCCTGAAAGTCTGGGTCCCATGGTGCCTGAATTACTAGAGGGGATTTGAGGTACGTACTACCCACTTGCTTTCTTCATCTGAATGTGGATTTACAGCTGTGCAGCTGGCAGGACATTTTCAGTCCAGCCTCCTTCTCACATCAGGACCATCCCCAGCAATATGTCTGTCACCATGCCTTTGCCAGTGCCAAAATAGGTGTTACTTGACAGTGACTGAGACAGCCTAGCTACAGTACCTATACAGTATACCTATAGAATCATTTCTTGTTGCCCTTGTTGTCCCTGGCCAGATTTATGTCTATGAGGACTTGTCATGGTTTGACACTGGCCAACTATCAGGCACCCATGAAAGCCGCTCACTCACCTCCTCTGCTACAGCTAGGCAGAGGAGAGAAAAATTTAACGTAGGGTTCATGAGCTGAGATAAGGACCAGGAGAAAGTACTCCAAGGGCAAAACAGGATCAGCTTAGAGATAAAAAGTGAGTTTATTACTAACAAAATCAGAGGAAGATAATAAGAAGTAATATAAGCCCTTAAAAACACATTTTCTTCTCCCAGCCACTCCCTCCTTCCCACAGAGAGAGCACAGGGAACAGGGCATGGGGGCTTTGGTCAGTTCATTACCCGAGGTTTTCTTCTGCTGCAATGGGAGAGGAGCCCTTCCCCTGTGAGACCATGGGGTCCCTTCCCACAGGAGACAGTTCTCCGTGAACTTCTCCAGCATGGCTCCAAATATCAGGAGCAGCAGTCCTCCCAAAACTGCTGTGGCATGGGTCACTCTTCGATGGGGTGCAGTTCTCCAAGGACAGGCTGCTCCACCTGGAATCAGGGGCCCCTCTCTCCACTGGGATTCTCCAGGGATCCAATTGCTCTGCTATCGGCATCTCCCACAGGCTGTGGGTAGATCTTAGCATTCCCCATGGATCCCCATGGGCTGCAGGGGCACAGCTGCTTCACCATGGTCTCACCACAGCCTGCAGGGGAATCTCAGCTCCAGTGCCTGGAGCAGCTCCTCCCCCTTTTTCTTCACTGACCTTGGTGCCTCACATATTCTCACTTCCTCCTCTTCTCTGGCTGGAATTAAAACTGTGCTCTCACCTTTGTTTTGGTTTCTTAAAGATGTTATCACAGAGGCATTACTATCATCTCTAGCCTTGGCCAATGACATCTTCATCTTCAGAGCCATGAGGGATTGGCTCTGCTGGACATGGTGGAAGTTCCAGCGGTTTCTCACAGAAGCCACCTCTGTGGTTTCCCCCACTACCAAAAACCAGGCCAAAAACCAGCTTTCCTTACTTGATCCCTGGTGGTTTAGACAATCTCTCTGCACTTCTCCCAGACTGCCTGTGCTTGCCTCCATCCTCTGTGTGTTTCCTTTTTGTGTTTGAGTTTGTCCAGGGGTTCCTGGCATCTATATAGGTCTTTTGGCATTTTTTGCCTGAGTTCCTCCTTGCTGGGGCGTATTGCTGCTAAGCTTGAAGAAGGTGATCCTTAATATCAACCAGCTTTCCTGGGCTGCTTGTCCCTCCAGGACTTTACCTCTAAGCACCCCTGAAGAAGCCAAGATCTGTTGTCCTGAAGTCCAGGGTAGTGAGCTTGCTGTGCACCTTTGTCACTGCCCTGAAGATCTCAAACTCCACCATTTCATGGTCACTGCAGCCAAGACTGCTCCTGGGCTTTACATTCTCTGCCAGCCTCTCCTTCTTGGTGAGAACAAGGTCCTTCATAACACATCTTCTTCTCCATCACTTGAAGAAGGAAATTGTCATTGTGTTCCAGGAACCTCCCAGATTGCTTATGTCCTGCTGTATTATCCCTTGAACTGCTCTCAGGGTGATTCAAGTCCCCTCTGTGGAACTGGCTTGTGAACGTGAGACTGCTCCTATCTGTCTACAGAGGGACTCATCTGCTCAATGTTCCTGGTCAGGCAGCCTGTAGTGAGCCCCTGCTGTAATGTCACCTGTCCCTGCCCTGCCTTTAATCCAGATCCATGAGCTCTCAGTTGGCTCCTCATCCATCCCAGGGCAGAACTCCATCCACTTCAGCATGTTCTTGGCACAGACAGCAACACTCTTTCCTCGTCTCTCCTGCCTGTTTTCAAAAGAGTCTGTAACCTCTCATTCCAATGCTTCATAGGAGTGCTGGCTTGTAGAAGCCACCCCACCATATCTTTGTGGTGCCTCTTAGCCCACCTCTAACTCCTCTTGTTTATTCCCTGTGATGTGTGTGTTGGCACAAAGGCATTTAAGTTCAGTCCCTGATGAAACAGACTTACTGGCTGGAGTGTCAGGAATTCCTTCATGACTTTTCATGTATTCTGCTCGTGACCCACTCCAAGCTCTGGGCATCTCTTGCTGACTTCCCACCAGACTGGAAGGACTAAGAGGGACTGAGGTTCCCATCTCCTGACACCTTGAATTCAAAGCCCTCTTCACCAGCCTGGCAAGCCTATGGCAGAAGATGCTCTTCCCCTTCCCTGCCAGACAGACCCCATGAGCCCTCAGTACACCCAGTTTCCCAAGGCGAGTTATGAGGTCCAAGAAGCCAAAACCTGGACTGTGGTACCAGCTTGTAACCATTTGTTGATTTACCTGCCTGACTGGCCCTTTCAAACACCTTCCCTTTGAGGGGGGAATTAATGAAACAGCCGTGTGTAATACTCAGTGGACTGTACAAGGCTCAGCAGCCTATCAGTGACATCCCTGCTACGACTCCCCAGTAAGCAGCACCTCTCCAGAGACTGTGTCAGGTCTCTCAGTACCTCTGAACCTCTCAGAAGTCACCTACTGCTACCACCCCTTGCCTTTTCTTAGTTGTGCTGGCTGTGATGTGGGACCAGATGGGGCTGCCTTACTGGCTGTTATACAGGGAGCAGATGGGGCTGCCTTACTCAGCTCCAGTGCCTCTCATGACATGACAGGTCTTTCCTCTTCAGTCCACAGGGAAACAAAGTGGTTATGCAAGGCAAGGGTACTTCAGGCTTCAGAGAAGTCTCTTCCCCTGTGGTCCTTGCAAGCTTCCATTCTTCTGCATTATTAGCCCCTCCCTTCCATATGTGCTAGTGAGGGAGTTTTTCTGGCTGTTAGGTTGTCAGCTTATGGGGCCACTGCAGGCTGAGCTTGGTACCAGCTATTTAACACCTTCTCAGGCTCTCTGATGTTATGCACCCTTCTTGCTGCCTTCTGCAGCTCAGCCACCTGCTGCAGGAGGTGCGCCACCTGAGCATGTGTTCTGCACGCAGGTCTGCTGCCTGTCCCTGCCCCAGGAGAAACATGTCTCTTCCTGCAATCTGAGATCTGTCCTGTCTATTCTGGTGGTGTCTGCTGTCCCCACCCAGATAGAACTGCTGTGGGGAGAGGCTGCACTGCAGACCTCAGACTGCAGCCACAGCAAGATTGTGTAACCATGCCTGTTTCAGAGGGCTTCTCTCTGATCCACTGCTGTAATGGGACCAGTGACATGACTCTCCCATGTCCTCTGCTTTGACTTCACAAAAACAGAAGGGCTGTAGTGAGACTCAACTGCAGCCAGCATCTTCTTTGCAGGAGGCTTTCTGCAGATTTCCAGTGACACCAACAGTCCTAATTGTAGGGTCTCTGATGGGATCATGGAAGACCACTCCTTTGGCAGGGAAAGGACACGGGTCCCCAGCATACCTGGCCCTTGCCTTAACATCAAAATCCCTCTGTTCTGCTAAGATTTCAGCTTCACATTTTCCATAGGTTTTCCAAGGAAAAGCACGTCTATAAGTGAGCTGTGAGACAGACCAGTTACACAGTCTTGAAGAGAAGAGTACACAGCAGAAAGTCTCCTTCAGCTGTGGTGGTAATTACAGACTAGCTTGGACACTCGAGCCTCTTTTGTTCTAAACACAAAATTTAAAGTTAGCTGAGCCAGCAGGAACAGCTAATGCTGCAAAGCAGGTACCTGCGTGAGCTGTCTGGCCTCACTGCTTGGCAATGCCATCACATCTTTATGGCACACTGTCAAGGTATGACAAACCACAGAGTGAGGGAGCAACTACTCATCAGGAATCCAAAAAGAGCCTTACACACCTCTATGTCTCATGCATTAGTAGACAGAAAAGTCTCCCCTTTTTATCATCTCTTTTATGTGCTTGGATAAAGATAATAGTGTCTCAGCTGGTGCAAGGCAGACTCTCTCACCAGGGCAACAGCAGGTTTTGGAGACAGTTGCTAGCAGTATCTCCTTACTCCTTTAACCTATCCTTCAAAACAGAGCTAACCATAGTTTATCCTACAGCTAATTTCACATGGTCATTTTAAGAATCTGAGATTAATCTGAGATTATACTTCACAGATTGTCAGTGTAAGCACATCTAGCAAATACAGGGGCCTGTGCTTTGTGCTGCACAGGAGATCCAACACACCCTTGCATCTATAAAATACTTTTTAAAAGATGATACAGTGAGAAGAGGTTAATCCTTTCTTAAACCACCCTTTATTAAAAAAACACATAAACATTTGTAAATATATAAAATTATAAAGTATCAAGTGCTTCTTGCTTCCCAGTACAGTGGAATTCAGAAGTGGCAGGTAAATTTGGCATTAATCTGTTTGGTGTGTTAGTTCCAGGGCTGCAGAACTGACCAGCTAGTTTTGCAAAAGACAGCTATCTCATTCCTCTGACAGGTTTAAACAATCTTGTTTCACTTTGGTTTCAGACTCCTTTCCTGCTCCTTTTGACAAACATCAGTGCTTACTAGTGAGAGCATAGCTGGCGCTGTAGGAATAAGCAGGCTGTTTAGAAGGATGCAAACGTGTTTTACAAAGGGAGAGCCTTCCAGTTGCTAATGGGGGGGAGAATTCAGGCACTGACAGAGCTCCTTTGTACAGTGTTCCTCAGGTACAGTGTGTTCTTGGCATTGGGACTATCTTCTAGCTGGACTGGATGAACTTAGTCACAGGTTCAATTTGCATCAAAGTCCCTTAATCAGCAAGTACTTAGATTCCCTTGAATCTGAGCATGAAGCATCATAAAATCCCAACTATTTTTTTTTACCATGTAAGTGTTACAACGTAAGAATTTCTCAGGTAGTACACCTAGACCTGAACTCAAAGCAGGACATTACACTGCCGTGGAAGTACTGTAAAATGAAAAATCCAGTTGTGCCCATTGTAATTGTCAGTGTAACTGAACTCCAAATGGGATCTTTTGTGTCGCTTCCCATGTCATCTAACACTAAAGAACAGATGTCAGTTGCAGAGAGAAAAGTTGTTTTTTGATGTTGTTTCTTACTTGGTCTCCTCCCCAAAGCCCCTGTCACCTGCAGAAACTTACTACAAGTCCCTGCACTAGTGTCATCTTTGCCAGTTCTTCTGCCAGCTTCCACCATGCCAGGCACTACAGTGTCATTCCCCAAGGAGGGATGCTCTATAGGAGAGCATCGTGGAAACTTAAAACCATTGAAATTGCAAGAGAGGTGAAGAAACAGAATCCCAAGTAAAACAAGCTAATCCTGAATGTCTCAGCATTTATCAGGGAAGCAGAGGGGTGAGAAATGCTGCTGTATTTAACTTCTGCTGCTTACTGATATTTTCTTTTATAGGCAGCACTACGGGCAAGGCTTTTATTTTCTTGTAGAAGACAAAGTGACTTATTGTAACAGACTTCCATTACAGATCACAAACTTACATATCCCCGCTGGAATGGAAGGATGCTCTAGCTTCTACTGCCCTTTAGCTAAAAGGCACAATTAGTTCCAACATGAATGGAAGAGTTGTTATGCTGTACCACAGTCCTTAAATAGAAGTTTTCCACTGGGTTTGTGGTAGGCACAGCTTCCATCTTTCTGAAGCCTTCACCCTTGATCCACGTACATGAAAATTTAAAAATGGCTGAAATACGATGCTACCCTCCACTGTGGCATTTCTTTAGGTTGAATCAAGTCAGCTAAAAATTTTAGTTGCGAGCATAGTTGTCCATTGCCACTTTGACCTTTCTGGCAGGACAGCCCTTAACAGCCCAAATCCCCAAATAAACACAAGACTGAGAGATGCACAGCAAAGGTGCTATTTGCTCTAGTCCTTGCTTATTGTGCAACATGACACAGATATCCCAGTGTACCAGCTCAGGATTGGTCCATGCCCACTAGTCTGAGTCCTGGCCCTTGGCATCCCCTTTTGCTTGTTTAGGATTCAGGAACGTGTGCTGTCACTGCATCTTCTGCCTTGACCAAATCAGCACTGATTGTCTCAGCATGGAGCCGCTTGTAGTCAGTGTGGAAGAAGATGACGTAGAAACAAGCCATACCACTGCAGAGGCCAGCCAGCACTAGTACCGGAGCTGTGAGGGAGACACAATTTTAGGCAGTGAATCCAAAACTCCCCATGGGTGCAGAAATGGACAGGCCAACTCCCCAAAACAACACATTCTGTCTGACCTCCTGCCAAGGAATTCCCCTGAGGACAGGGTGCAGACCACAGTGGGACATTACCAGTTTGGTAACAGACAAGACTTGCTTTACCTACCACTGGCATAGGAAGAGTATTGACTTAAAATGTGGAAGGCTTCCAGAACACTGTCCTGCATGACCCCCCAGGTTGTAGGTCTTGCATCACAGCACACATTGTATTTGTAGGAATGTGTGTCCCTCTGTAAGTGTACAGGTTTGTGTCTTGGGAGTTAGTGAAAAACATTACAAAAAAGATTGAATCAAATCACTTGAGCTCCACAAGGGAGCAGCTCCTCACAGATAGTGTTTCTTGTAATATCATTTGAGAGCAATGTGTAGAAAAGTACGCTTAACATGAACTTTTATTAACGACAAATTTGTGTTTAAAGAATCTTTTCTGAGGGGAAAGAAAAAGTTTATCTAAAAGACTATGCAACAAAGCCTGGAAGAAGTTGTAATTTCACCAGTGTCCCAAATTAACATCTTCATCCCCTTCTCCACAGGCTTTTTTTCCTGTATGTATCAGACCACAAAAGGAATACAAATGGGTACCTAATCCCAAGATCCAGCTCTGATCTGATTAAATGGCAAATTGCAGGCTTTCGTAGATGAAGCAGTCAAATTGCTTTTCAGGGACAGTTATTATGAAGCCTTGATCCCTTACAGCTAGTAGACCTTATTCTGGGGAGTTTCTGCTCAGTCAAGCAGGATATATTTAATAGGTGACGGTCAGCCTTTGCCTACGGTGTCCCCAGGTGCCACAAATCAGCTGAGAGATCAAGACCAGGGTTTAGCCTGCATTGAAAACACTTATGTGCTCGTGTTGATCTCAGTTGCTAGGAAAGGAAGGGAAATCTGGAGTAAGTGAGAACAAAGCTCAAATACAGGCAGCTGTGTGTGCAGAATAAAGGGATGTAGCTTTCAGTCACAGCATTTGTAACCTTGGCCTCTGATACGAAAACCAGCCCTGGTTATGCTACATGAACAGTGTCTTCCCCTCAGAACAGCTGCTTTCTAGTTTTATGAAACACAAGTCTCTGCAGGGTGGCTGCAAGAGAAAATTTAACCCAGAGCCAGCAGTAGCATTCATGGCACCTTAGAGTTCTTTCTATTTCAGTCCTCCAGGATTGGTTTAGCAGGAGTGCACCATCAGACTCAGAAAGGGGGTTAGATGATATTCTACAATAGGAATCAGACTTGCAGGGTTCCTCACACTGAGACTTGGAGGAGAGTGGGGAGTACACAGGGTGCAACCAAGTGCCCAGCAACATTTCCCAACTTACTTGTCCAGTCCAGGGCCCCATCCTGGTCAAGGGCACAGGTGGAAAATGGATCCTCAGAAACACGGACAGTGAGAGCTTGTAGAAGAATCATTAAAATCACACCCTCAATCTGGCTGTGGGGAGAAGCCAACATGCAGTTATGTTACCTGCCTGAGGTACCAGTGCTGCAGACAGGGCCACCTTCCCCAGCTGGAAGAGAATGATGTTTCTTTCTGCAGCATGGTCCTTCTAGGAGAGAAAGCTACTGCTGGATTCCTCTGGCCCAGGCATTTGGTTAACTGGTTCTGTCCCACAGGGTGTCCAGGTCAACTTCAGACACAGGGCCAGGGTGGTAGGATCACTATATACTCCCTCTGAAGGCGAGCAGGTGTTGAACTACACCTGTCAAAAAACTGAGGCATATTCACTGGGCAGAGACTTGGAAACACTTTTCACTGCAGGACTGAGGATATAAAAAAGGCTGTAGCTTCAGCCTCCTCCTCATTCACAGCTGGCTGGCAGCAGTCACTAAGTCCACAGCCAGTGAGAGACAATCAAAGGCAGTGTCTGATGCTGATGTTTTTTGCTGCTGCACCTCCTCCTGACACAAACACATGGCATCAGATCACTGGTCATTCCTGCTGAAGTCCAGAGGCAGCCCTAGGCAGGTAAATTGATAACTGGAAGGACAGTCACTGTCCCTCAACAGAGCACTGGGAACTGACTCATCCTTGTACTGTTGTGGGAATGGGTGCCTCTATCAGGCATGCAGCCTCCATCTACTTAAAAGGCATGTGGTGCTGGGCATGGTTAAATCATGCTTTTGCCAGCCAAAGGAGACCTTCATCTTCCCTACTGCTTTTCTTGCACCTCTTCCACATAGTCCTCCCTTTATTAAAACATTTAGCTCTTCAACTCCATGGCTCAGTCAGCCAGCTCTCCTTGCCAGGGGCATGTGCACAGACACTAGAAAGACATTCAGCAGTACAGCAAGCACTGATGTCTGTATCTGCACCCACACCCCTGTGTGTGTGTGTGTGAGTGTTGGAACCCAAGCTCATGTTTCAGTTGGATTTAATCTGCCTGCTTACCTTGCAACAAAAATCAGGCCTGTAGATGTGCCCTCTCCTACGGGGTAGGAGCACTCCACAGCCAGCTCCATGGCAATGGGGTAGATGGCAAAACCAAAGAAACCGAAGAGTGAACTGGTGATGGCCAATGTGATGGCCTGATGTCTGAACCGAGAAGTCTGCAGGCAAAAAAACCAATACCAAAGTCACACTGTCAGCACTGTTGTGCAGAAAGTCTCTAAACTTTTTTGCAGGAAGTCTCAGGGGGTGACTCACCAGTATATACCCTACCTTTTCCTGAAATCAATTTTTTTCCTTTCTAGAGTCAACAAAAGGCTACAAAATGGACAGCTGTCTATTGAACTGAAGTAAGGAGAGGATAGCAGAATTATCTGAAAAGGAGTAGTGTGGTTGTACTACAGTAACTTCACTGGTCAATGACTTACCAGTAGTATGTTCAACATCTCTCTAGGACCAAGTGAAACACAGACCTTTCTCCAAAGCAACCTAACATTTTGGAAATTATGTTTGCATTAGATTAATTGTGAGAATTCTGGGTTGCTGCAGCTCAATGATAGGGAAAATCAGTCAGACACACATTTGTAACACTAGGATTTTAACATCAAAAGACCCAAACAAAAAAGCAAACAAAAAACCACCTGAAATATTTACAAAACCTGGAGATTATTTTACTGCCTAGAACAGCCTGTCCCTAACTCTGGAGGAAAGAGCATGACCTTGTTCAGCCAATGCTACTAAAGACAAAACACTTTGCAGCCATGTTGCTGGTACCTCCTTCCTTGACCATGTAATAAATTCCCACAGAGGAACACAAGGTGTCTGTCCTGGGATGGCAGCAAACCTGGCCCAGCTAAACTGGTTAAGTCAAGGAAAATTCTATGTGTCTGGAATCAGAGTTCAAACCACAAAGGGATCAAACAGATTTGAATGGGTGACTTTGTTCTACCACTTTGAACTAACAGTTCATCTGTACAGGATGAAGGTGAGGAGGGAAGAGCAGGAGGAATAGGTTTGCTTGTTGCTCCTAACATAGCCTCTTACCTATTCAGTGCTTCACCTGAGTCCAGGCAAGCTGGATTGTATTCAGATCATCCTCAAAACAAATGCCAGAGTATGAAAAAGTAAAATACAAGGTGTGCTTTAGGCATCTTGTCCTACATTGACAAAAGCATTATATTTGTCTGTCTCCCAAAGGGAGCCACCATCTCTAGGGCCTTGGGCCCAGGGAAGGTGTGATCACCCTCTAGTGAAAGTCTGGATTTTTTTATCACACAAGAGAAATGCACAGGATAAGACTGCTGGGAAAGCAGAAACCTGCACCATTCTGGGTCCTCTGTGGTGCTGTGTGTTGTGATCAGATTCCCGCTGTGTGATGGCTCCCATTAGCAATGGCTGTGCTTGAGTGCAGTACTTGTAACTTGGCCTCATGGGTGTAAAGTCTCCAGGTTGTGCATTCCTCTCCTGGCTGAATTCAAGTGTTTTCCTCTTCTGCCTCTCTTGTCTCCCTCAAGGAACTACTTCAGAACCACTTAGAATATAACTCAGTCCTTCCCACTGATGTTACAACCGTAACACTCACCACTTTTAAAGGCAGGAGTTGGAAAAACATTACATTCTTGCTAATTTTTGTGATATAAATACTTAGCAATTCTCTTTATTTTCTTTTTTAAAACAATGGTCTCAGGAGTCAGTAAGCAAACATGGTGATCCAGTATGGAGAAGTAAAATTATGCCTATTTATCTTTATCCCAATTCAGTCTGTCTCAGGCTCCACAGTGACTGTCAAATCCTCAGTAAAGGGTTTTTCTTTAAAACAAGAAATTCCTAGCTCAAAGAAATAATCCCAAAGCATAACACAGGGTTTAACAAACACTATGACATTAAATGACCTTGGTTTAAGTTGATGATTAATCAGATAGCAACAGAAATAAGACCATGGGAATGGCACAATACAAGGGAGAACTCACCACTGCAAACATGATGCTGGCAAGTGCACTCAGACAGAAACTGATCTTGGTGGATTCTATGAACTTCCTTGTCCGGTCGACATACATGCCTAGCAGGAAAGCACCCAACAAACCACAGACTGTGAACAGTGCACCATTCAGGCCAGCAAAATCCTGGAGGGCAGAAGAACAGTAGTGAGAAACTAGAGCAGTTAGGAAAGACATTTTAATGTCACTGACCCATCTGCCAGCTACCAGTGGTTCATTTACTGAGGTAGGGAAAGCTTCCTTGCCCATTGCAGTAGCTGAGGCCATCAGAGGGCTATGAGTAGCAAATGACAGAGTCCAGGTGCTTTTACAAGCGTGTGGGGACAGCATGGTGATAGAACTCCCAAAGGATGACAAGTCTCTGTACACCTGTCAAGGGAGGCTGGATGCAGAGCCATAGCAGGTCCTCGGCATTAAATATTCCAGCATGGAGCCACTGGGCTCTTCCAGGGCTTCCACTGGGCTTTGTCCACACTGGTGGCCACAGGCCCAACTGCCTTGTTACCTGCTGATGTCTATAGTTACCCTTCTGGCCCTTTTTTTACAGCACTGGCACACCCAAAGCATGCTAGAGGAGACACCAGTCTAACTAGAGAGGCAATGAGCAGTAGCTAGGATAGGATACATGCTCCGTTGCCTGCAGTGATTGCCCTTTCCTTGTAGCACTTCTTCAGCTCCATAAGAACTTAGACAGCAATCCTGAAAGCAGAGAAGCTTTTAACAAACTTGGAAAAACATTTTTGGGACCCTGAGTGGCACTGGAAGGAAAGGGTATATGGAATAGCTTCTCTGGGCTAAAGGGCCAGGACAAGCCAGTCACACAGAGACAAAATCAGGACACACAGAAAGCAAGGCTGCAAAGTTTAAGAGGTTTCCAGTTAAAAGCCAGTGGAGTGTGCAAAATGTGACCTCACTGTGGAGCCCTGAGCCAGATATCAGATCTGGGAGCTAAAGAGGGGCTGGACAGAAACCAGACATGTTAATGTGCTAGCTGGAGAGGTGTTTTAAGAGGACCCCCATGGCAATACATATACCAGCATGCACTGAAGTGCAGCCTTCCAGTGAGAGGAAACACCTGAACTTGGGGGGCCTCCTAATAAGCAGGAGAGAGAGAGCAGCAGGAACCAGCTGTGCACATACTGCACTCAACTGTAAAAGCAGCACCTGGTAATGCCATGAGAAGGATGAAGAAACAGCTGTCACAGTACCACTGACCTCTTCTGCTGCCCTGGCTTCATGTAAATCTGTCCAAAGAGCAAAAGGTGCTTGCATAAGCTGGTATTCAGCTTCACTCTACGGCCTGCCTGGGCCCCATTCTACTCTGGAGCAGGTGACAGAAGGCTGCATAGAGAGCAGTGCTCTGGAGTGGCTTAGAAAAATCACAATATTCTTTTTTCCTGAAAAATTTTTTGTTTGCAAATGGAAGCCTGGCCATGGGCAGTAATGAAAATGCAGGTCATCTATTATACTAAGAGTCTGACTGTGTTCTGGATTAATCTGCTGCTTAATCTATATTAGATAACATGAGCAAATAAGATATGAGACTGCAGCATATTCAATTGTCTTCATTTTGCTCTGAGTCCTTTATGGGGGAATATAAATCTGATTGTACCATAGACAATGTGGACAGTGGGGAGAAAAGGAAGAAGACTCACATTTGAGTACCCCTTTTCACAAAGGATCTGTTCTAGCAGAGCTGAAAAGCAGGTGAACATCCCAATTCCTCCTCCAAAACACACTGCCAGGATGATGTATGGCTTGTTTCTCAGGAGCTAAAAAAGAAATTAATGTAAATAAGTGGAGGAGGAAAAAGGCCTGTCTGTGACAGCAGACTTGCAGGTCAGTGCCTGACTCCTCAGTTGAAATTGCTGACAAAGTAACCCCATGATTATTGACAAAGGTGTGGCTTTGTCCTGGCAGTTCAGCCAGAGGACAAGTTACAATGGGGACCATGTTAGGGAGGAAGGAACTCTTCGGCGCTCAAATTCTTCTTTTGCTTTGCCATGTGCTATCCTAACTGTTACACCTGTTCAGAAGAGTCAGGTTGTGTGTTCCTCTTGGATAAGCCCAAGTCTGCCTGTCTGAGCTATCTGAACGGCTGCCAGCCCACAGCTGAATGATCAGCAGCTTTGCTGAGGAAGGAAGGAATACTGATCTCCTTCAAGGGGCTTCCATGGCAGGTTTGGAGGAGTAGCAGAGTCTGTTTTGTAGACAGATTGTTCAGCATATCCCTGCCTTGCAGGGCTGCATCCCTCACTCCAGCATGGCAGTCCCTATGCTGCAACACTTACCATTTTGAGCCCTGTGAAGAATGGCTGTGAGTTGGAGTTGGTGGCACTGGCTGATGGAGGCGTTGGTGGGACCTTCTCGTGAATCCCCAGAGTTGCTAGAGCACAGGCTGTTACTGCTGGGACAGCATAAATAGCCAGCTATGCAACAGAAAGACAAGACAAGTTACCAGTCTTTCCAGCTCCACCACCTCCAAACAAATAAATCAGCTGGACCCAAATCAGCCCAGCTGACTGATTAAAGCAGTTCTCATTTACCATCAATGGAATGTGCTTTCCTTCAGGAACTAGTGCAGGGGACAACAAGTTTGCTATAAGAATGCCCAAGGGATTGGCTGGAAGGAAATAGAAGAGAAACATTTTTTTCATGCAAGCAGTCAGAATCATGTATCCACCCCTACTGCCTGCCAGCATCACAGCTGCAGTGTGCAGCACTGTAATGAACAAGGACCAAACAAGGCATATATAGGGAGAACCACAGGGGGAACATTTGGAGAAGCTGACTGTGTGGTCTTACTCTTGCCATATCTGTTGTCTCACCCCCATGAAATCCATTCTATAAAACCATCTCCCTTCCACTCCTAACTCCTGTAAACTGTTTTTCAACTATGGACTATGATGTCCTCACTCTCACAAGGCTGCTTCAGTAAATGTCAAGCTGAAGGGACAAAATTAAAATGGGCGAATCCACGTCATCTGTCCCGCTGTTACATAGCAGGAGTTACAGAGGTGTTTTTCTTTCTGTATTCCCCTATACCATCAGGCATGTATATATGGTGCAGAAGATTCCTCTGCTCAAGGGTGAACAGCCACAGCTCTCTTAGCCTCTGCTGCCATGACAGATGCTCCTTTCCCTTAATTGTCTTAGTGGCCTCTTAACTGTACTTACACTAATACGTCCATATCCTTCTTATATATAGGAATGTACAACCAGACACAGTTCTTCAGACATGGACAGGTAACCTCCCTCAAACTGCTGAGAATGCTCTTTAGGAGGGTCACCAGGATGCCATTACTTCTCTTTGTCAAAAGGCCACGAACAAAAAAGTCACACTAGGTTCATTCCTGAGACCTTTCAAGCCTTCACATCTCCTTTGCAAAGGCCAGGCAGGTATACAACATGATCTCTGCTACTTATGTAGTACAAAAATTACACGGCAGCAGAGAATCTTGCAGATTTTGTACAGGAGGAGGCAGTTGCATTATTATGGGGCTGGAGCTGAGCAGTGTGTGAAGCAGCACTCCTGGGACTCAGGCTGGGAACATCCAAAATTGCAGGCAACAATTTTTTAATGTTAAGGCAACATTCTGCAAATAGTCAAACAAGTAAAGCTGCTTTTCTACTAGCGTGCAGGGATGGGATTAAGAAAGCCAAAGCCAGCCTGGTGAGCCTGGTGAAGGGCAATGAGAAAGGTACCCTTAAGCACTTTTGCAGCAAAAGGAGAGAGAAATGTGGGCCTGGTGCTGGATGAGGCAGAAGACTCAGTGATAAAGGACACAGAAAACATAAATGTATTCAATGCCTTCTTCACCTCTTCTGTGACTGGTAAGACTGACCTTCAGCCCTGGGAACAGAGGTAAAGTTTGAAGCAATAGAGATTTACCCTCAATGGAGAAACAGTAGGTTGGAGAACATTAAGTAAGCCAGACACACAAATCCATGGGACTGATAGGACACATCAGTACTGAAATAACAGATTGTTTCCATTGCAAGGCCATTTTTGGTTACCTTTAAAAGCAATTCCAAGAGGCTCCTGAGGACTGGAAGAGAGCAAATGTCACTCCCATCTTCAAGAAAAACAAGAAAAAGAATCCAGGGAACTTCAGGCTTTTCAGTTTTACTTTGTTCCCTGGGAAGGTCATGGGATAATCAATCCTTGCCACAATTTCCAGGCACATGAGGGATGAAAAGGTGAAAAGGCTTAACTAACCTGGTAGCTTTAACACAGTGAAATGACTGCTGGATGGATGAGGAAAGAGCAATTGACACTGTCTCCATGACAACCTTGCAGACAAGCTGAGGAAGTACTGTCTAGAAAAGGGAGCAGTGAGATGAACTGAAATCCAGCCAAATGGCTGGGGCCAGAGGATTGTCATCACTGACACAAAGACCAGCTGGAGGCCTGTCATCAGTGATGCACCACAGGGGTTGATACTGGGGCCATACAGTTTACCTGGATGATAGGACAGAGTGTACCCACAGCTAGTTTGCAGATGATGTGACAATGGGAAGAGTGACTTGCAGAAGAGATGGCTGTACTGCCATTCGGAGGCACTGCAATAGACTGGGGAAATAGGCAGAAGGAAACCTTGTGAAGTTTGACTAAAGGAAATACAATATGCTGCACCTCAGGAAGAATAGTAACTCATTCACCAGCACCCCTTCAGACTCACCAACTGGAAAGCAACTCTGCAAAAAGGACCAGAGGAGGAGTGGGCAGGGAGTCCTGGTACACGCCAACTGACCATAAGCCAGCAACACAGCCTTCTGATAAAGAAAGCCACCACAATCCTGGGCTCAGCATTAGGCAGTGCTGTCAGTGGGAGCTGGAGTTTACCCCCTGTTCAGCACTTGCAAGTCCACATCTGGAGAACTGTGAGCAGTTCTCAGGTTCCCAGTGTGAGAGAGACATGAATTTACTGGTCCAGAAAAGAGAAAAGATGATTAGAGGACTGGAGCTTCTGTCATGTGAGAAGCCACTAAAAGAGGTGGGACTGATCAGCCTGGAGAAGCTGCTGGAAAGCAGTTTTGCAGAGAAGGACATGGGGTCCTGGTGGACTACAAGTTGACTATAAGCTAGCAATGAATCCTTGCAGAAAGGTGTCCAACAGCATGCTGGGCTGCATCAGGAAGAGCAGGTGGAAGATCATGATCCTCCTCCTCCTCTGCTAAGCCCCAGTGAGAAGCACACAGAGTGCCAAGTCCAATGCTGGGTTCCTTGATACAAGGTACCAAGTTAGTGGAGCAAGTCCAGTCAAGGGCCAAAGACCTGATTAAAGGTCTGGAACATCTCTCATACCTAAGGAGGCTGGGACAGCCGGGACTACGTAGCCTGGAGAAAAGAACATTGATCAGCAATTATAAAGATGGAACCAGACCTTTCTCAGTGGTGTACAAAGCATAACACAGGAAACTCTACCTGAATATAAACTTCTTTACTGTGATAGCTGTTCAGCACTGAAACAAGATGCTCAGATAAGCTCCTATGCCTCCATCCATGAAGATAATCAAAACCTGACTCAACATAAACCTGGGCAACCTGGTCTTGACAACTCTGGTGGAGCAGGGGGGTGGACAAGATGATCCCAAGAGGTAACTTCCACCCCTGTCTGTTCTATAATGATTCTGAAGCATCACTAATAATCCTGTAGCACACAACTGTTGCATTTCTACTCTGTGTTTGGGAAAGTACTAGCTTATGATGCCGGTGAAATATTACCTGCTTCTAAGTACATGGAAACAATTAAATAGTTTCCAAGGAGATGGATTACATCTTCTCTGTTGGGGTAAAATGCAACTGGGCATTGTAGGGGACTGCCTGTAAACTAGTCAGCTGAAGCAGTTCCAGAAAGTGTAGATGAGGGTTGGAAAGGTATAGGTGAGCACCGGGCTAAATTTGAAAGGACTGAGACCACTTGAGTAATTACGTGGTTTCAGTTGCCTTCTTTTCCTGGGAAGAGCTATTGCATGGCCTAGATTATAAATGGAAAGGAAGCCACTGAGTTAATCACTACACATTATGATTGAGGAGTCCTGGTGGACTAGCTTGCAGTACTCTGCAGTGGGGCTTTGTGTTTTGTGGTCAGTGATCCCGATGCACTGGAACTCTTCAGGATGAAGAAAGTGATATACCAACAAACTTCAGTAAATGAAGACTCCTATGAATGAAGCAGAGGTCACTTCAGTGCACTCAGACAACTCTTTCTCTTTCTGACACAGTAGAATTTCTTGTGATCTTCACAGAGGATGAGTTCTTGGCTCTGCACTGCTCCTCTCTGAGTAAGTCTCTACAACAGATGGGCAGAACAAACACTTGAGCTGAGTCATTAATCATTATGACAGCTGAGTCATAGTAATTTCAGCTGCTCAGCAGGATCCCGGGTGCAAGGTTCATATTTATCACAAAAGCCCACGGAAGCCTACACATAGGCATTAACAGCAGGAGGCTGTAGAGCCAGTTTCTGCATGCAGCACTGATACTGACAGTACTGGAATGCTGAGTGCTGCTCAGCATTAATTACACAGGAAGTAGGAGCAAGATGACACAAAAAGCTCACATCAGCAACAGGAAGAATAGAGACAAGTGCGAAGAAGCAAAGAGAAATTTGGCTGTAAAGTGGCTGGGTGGGAGCCATTCAGTCTTTCAAGACAAAGTAGAGAAGAGCTGATAACTACCTGACAGACAGGTGCAACAAGACTGAATACACAGGGCATAAAGAGCATTGAGATGTTGACATTTGCCATGAGTTAATCAACCACTGGATTAAAAGACTGGCAGATCCTCCTTCCAGACAGTATTTAAATTTTCTTGAAATTAAATCCTGATATTGTACAGCAGACATTATGGATGTAACCAGGCATTATTAATGGAAGCCTTCCACAGAGCAACATGCAGGTGCTGCAGCAGACAACAGTCACAGCCCATTCAGCCTGCACTCATCCCAACATGCCAGACACTGAACAGCTTCAGGTCTTGGGATTCCACTGTTCCTTGCTCTTCAGGTTTGTTCTTTGTCATAGTTAGATTCATTTGGTTCTGTAGAGACTGAGGATGCTGTGTGAACAAAATGCACTTTAGCTTCTCTGGCTGCTCTCTTACTTAAAAGAGCCCTTTGTTTTCAGGCTGCAGTCCTTCAGGGCAGTGAAGCGCTGACTGCCCAGTGGTCCTTGGTAATGCCACACTGACAACAGAGCTGCTTCTCCAGCAGCAAAGGTGAAGGTCTGTCTCAGCACTGGAAAACCAGGTAAGTCATCATATCCACCCTATTCCAGGAAAAGCAGTGGAAAAATAATTCATTTGTTCTGACACCATAGATCCATTCTTGCTAAAAAACAGTGCCCATGCTCTAGTCCAGTAGCAGCATTAGAAAAGCTGCATAGGATTGCTCTTCTTTCCCCATGCCTAACCCTTCCTTACAGCTTCAAGGCAATGGGGAGGGAAGGCAGCTGCTGGCTGTTTTGAGGGAAGGACAGATGGGGCTGCCACACAGAGGCAGGTACTATGAGACTTCACAGCTGGAGCCAGTGAACCAGCCCAGTTTCTGGAGCACCTCTCAAGTCCTTGGAGAAAAGAGGAAGAGATTTCTTTGGCTGCTGGGTAAAGTGTCACATGAAGAGAGGAAACAGGTCTATCAAGTGCAGTATCCTGTCTCTATCTGTGCCCAAAGAAGCCAAGACAGGAATGTGATTGGACCAAGCTTATCTGCTTATCCAGTTTCCCAGATTCCAGGCACTTAGCAAGGCAGGCGTGCTTTCTGCATGGATAGTCCTGCCATTTAGCATCCCCAACATGTTTGTGCAGACAGACAAGTATATTTTGTTTGTGTGTGCATACATACCAATTAAGAATACGTGCTCAGCCTTCCTACTGGATGAACTGGTGGGCAAAATTGTCACAGCAGCCTCACCTCACCTCTACCCAGCTACAGAACTTGGCAACTGTGACCATTGGCACTACAATGCAATTTAAGACACCCTCCTAAGAAACTGCAAAATTAAAGCCACTAAAGACTTAGTAACATTAAGGGCTATCATCAACCTATGTGATATTTTGGTAAAGATGACAATGTGGTCCTGGAAGGGAGGAAGAAGGTTAGGAGTCTGGGTGGTGAGCACTGCACCTGGATGTAGCTTAAATCCACTTCTTGTTCATCTGTGTTCTTGCACATGACTAGAAGACTTTTGGGTGAAGCTGTATCTGCAAGGGCAAATGGCTGAAGTACAAAGGACTTCCTCTGCCTGCTGCCTCTGAAAGGCAAACAAATTGCTAGCAAGTTCTGTAAGGCAGCAATGTTACTTTGCAGCTATCACTTACACATTGATGCAATCATATTTGCTGTTGCTCTCTGGTGGTCTGGGAACCATAGTGCTGCCAGCTTTGTTGGTGAAAAGATGATAAGAGGCTGTGCTAATGCAGAGAAGCACTGTCCGACAAACAGGTACCAGTAACTCTGGGAACCCAAGCTCAGGAACTTCAGAACGCTGAACATCCGGGTGATGCTACCAACCATGTTCAGCCATGCACTCAGGACCACCTGCAGTGAGCAGAAACAAACAGGGTTTGTGTGCAGAAGCCTGAAGGGCAGAACTTAATACAGTGGTTTAGCATGAGCAAGGTCTCAAGTGCACTACAGGAGACACTGGGTGTTAGTAATCACTGCCTGCAGACCATCCCCACCACTCTGGGCCACTGCAAAATGCTCCTGATCCTACACCCCTCCTTAGGGAGTGTCGTGGGATGACAGGGGGCAAGGTGGCTGTCTCAGCCCCATATAAGAACCACATTGATGAGAAATCTGAAGTTCGCTAATTACACCTTGTTATCAAGTTTGCGCCATCACCCACATTTTGCTGTGACAATCCAAAGATAATGGCAATGAATCATCCAGCTTATGGATCCTGCAAATGTTCTTCTATTCTATTAGCATGCTAGTGTTTCACTGCTGCATTCCACAACGTAATTCTGGGATTGTGTACAGATCGCAAGCTGGCTTAGCAGAGGCCAAGCTCTAACCTGACAGGGGTCTCTTGCTTGCACTCTGTCCTACTATTCCTTAAACTGGCCCAGACAACAAAATTGTAGTGCTAAGACTTTCCCATAGCAAATCTGACACAATTACAGAAAGCTCACAGTCAGCTCACAGTATCTGTCCCTGTCAGTTGGCTAAGACAATGAAAACTAAAGCTCGAAAAGTCAAGCACGCAACTTCATTCTGACTTTTCCCACTGCTCTCTCCACCACTGCCACAGAGGTAATGTCACTGACCTAGGATAGAGCTTTCAATGTGCTAATTCTCTGCAGCATTTGGGAAGACTCCTATTCAAAGTATGTACATTACTGCTTTGTGCTTCTACTGCTACCTCTAGGTGACACTTCCTCAGGGAGGCAGAACACTTCAACTCACAGCACAGCGGAGCCCCACGCTGTCAAGGACCCATGTTGCCACCAGACCAAACGGGATCGAGATGAGGAGGTACACCATTGAGAGCCAGTTGACTGTCTCCAGGGAAATGTTGAAGTAAGCAGCTGTCTTATCAGCCACAGGAGCAAACGTCAGCCAGAGCTGCCAAACAAAGACCAAAAATCGTTAAGCATGAACACCCCCAACAGAACAGTAATTCAGCATCCCCTCAAACTGAATTGTGAGGAAGCTCACTGTCTTAGTCTCTCCTTGAAATTGTGATGTTAAGGCTGGTAATAAAAGTTCAAACCTTCAGTGTCTGCAGTTACTTGGCCCAGAGCACGCCATACATTTCACTGCTTCATCCCTAGTCCTGATGCTGGAGGCTGGCAAAAGTAGAAGTCAGTACCTTTCATGTCCCCATGTTAAACAGGCTGGTTTTGACACACTTACTTACTTGATGGAAACCACATGGACTCATTCTGTGCTAGCATAAACAAATAGAGTCTGCCACCCCCTCTCTGCAGCTAAGATCCCCTTAAACTTGGACTGGTATTTTCAGTTCCATTTTAACAGCTGGATGTGGTCTTGTAAGAACAACTTTACGTTGTGCCAGCCAAGAGATACATTATTCCCTGCCTTCCTAGACACACTCAACAGTTATAAAATTACCTAGAGATTGCATTATTTAATGTATTAGAACAGGTAACAGGGAGGTACACACAAAAGAGATATTTCAACAACTATCCACATTTTTCTTCCAGTGCCATATCTGAACACAGCTCCCTAGACATTGTTGTAGACACTGATTTCATTGTGTGCTTCTGGTTTCTTATGAGAGTGACAAGAACTGCTTGATCCTAAAATCAGGTTCTGAGATCACATCCACAAGAAAGAAAATGAGGTACTGCAAGTTAGAGGATGTTTCTGCTTGCCAAGAGGCATCCTAGTGCTTTTCAAAATGACTGGTCTAACCTGTCAAATGCCCTAACCATTCAATAATGTTGATTACAGGCTGCCTCACTGTTAGAAGATGATCTTGCTGCTGCTGAATACTTAAGATTATAAAGTTTGCAGAAATGTGAGCAAAAACTTCAGTTATAGCTTTTTACAAAAGAACTACAGCCACAGTCACTTTCCAGGTACCCCCTTTTGTCATCACAAGATTCCTCTTCACAGCCTGCATCCCGCACCCAGCATCAGATGGGGCGTTTATGTGTAAGTGAAAAAGGTTTGGATAATCTCAGAGGAAGGTGTGCTCCTACAAACTGCTTCTTGCTATTTCCAGGGTTCCTGGGGTTTTTTTCTTACATGATAGGGACCATAAAAACAGTCACATTTTACAGGAGCAGAGGGCACATGAGCTTTTCTTCCCCTAGAGTCACCATGTGACAATAGCCACATGCAAATGATTGTTTAGCTAGGCTTTTCACCTAGCAGGGAGGCAATGAGTAAATGGTAGTAACAGAGAAGTTTTGGATATATTCTCAGCAGCCTTGCAAGAACTTCTAGCATCAACTCTTTCTTCTTTTCCAAAAGGAGCTGCTATGCTGTACCTCCTGTATTCAATTCAAAGCTCATATCAGCATGCTGGGCTCAGACACACCTATGTGATATAATTTAAAGGTCTGGTACGGGATGGATTTGGTGTTTACTCGGCTTCTACAGCCTGGTGAAGGAAGATGCTAGGTGCTGAAGGAAACCGTACTCTAAGACAACAAGGAGATGAATCCAGGTCACTTTCCAGACTTCCATCAGACTGGGATGGGAATTTAATTGTTTAATGCTAATGTAACTGTTTAGATGTTACAACCATGACTAAGACATGAGTATTAGTTTGCTTATCGGATGCTAAACTGCTGCTAAACAAATCCCAGCTGTGTATTTCCAACAACAGCACTTCTGGGTTCCTCAACACCCTCTATGCAGGGGTGGTGGTGATGAAACATTCTACCAGGAAACAATTACAGAGATGATACATTTTGTAAGTCAGCTTCAGGTACCTTTTCACCCCCCTTGCTCCTCTACATAACAAGCTCAACCACGCATTACATCACTGGGAAAGTGATGCCACAAGCCAAAGCACAGTATTTTCTGTTCAGTGACTATATCCATCTAGGTGATCTGGGACCGAGCACTGGCATGATTCCATTAGATCTAGTAAAACCATTTCATTCAGAAAACCAAGCATAGGGGCTGGCCCATATTCCTATCCTGAGCAAGAGCTCCAGTCCTTGCATATCCATGTGAGAGCATGGAGGGTGGAAAGTTGCAGCTTGCTCAAGAATGAGCTTGTCCCTCAAAATAGGAAGTGGGTCTATTTATGGGTCTGGAGAGCAAAGGTATGTTTCATTGTTTACCATGTGTTGCTCTAACACAGAAATTCAGACCTGGGCAATGGAGCTCAAGATGTAACTGTAGTCAAAGCAGCCACCAAATGCCCCTACAACAAAGAGGTGGCATTGAGGGGTTTTGGCTACACAGGGAAATACGTAGTCGGTATGCCACCTTCTGCTTTTGGTTTTCCCAGTTATGGTAAACCCACAGCAGTTAATAAGCTCTTCCGCTGGAAGCTAGAGCCCTTATCCAACATGCTTTTCTGAAACTTTGCATTGCCAAGGCTGGCACCTACACAGGTAAGCTCCCTCAGGCAAACAGGTAAAGAAGATGCAGCTCTCTCTTGGTGAGATCAAAGTCCTGTAAGCTCCAAGGATGCAGAACAGAGACAGAGAGAGATGCTGGCCTCCAGCACTCTCCAAGTGCCATTTTCTTCACTCATCTTTGGTGCACCAAAACCACAGAATCACAGAATGATGAATATTCTGAGTTGGAAGGGTGCCACAAGGACCATCAAGTCCAAGTCTTAATTGAATGGCCTGTATCAAAGCTTACCACGGCAGATCACAATGACAGATACAAGGGGAGAGACAATGTGGGGTTATAGGATGTCAGACCCCAGAAGCTTGTTGCTTCTGGAACAGATGAAGAAACTAGAAACAGAAAGTAGAAACAGAAGCAGGGTTGTTCAGTCATTGCAATTTTCAGCCCCTGCACAAGCTTCACTTTGTGGAATACACCCTTGTGCTCTGGTCAAGCTGCATGCAGCTCCATTGCCTGAGAGGTCACACAAAACCAGAGCCTCAGTGGGAGTTGCAGAAGGCGTCAAGATGAGTCCTTGCTATGCACTGCACTGCTTCATCTGTGCTCACATGCACTTCTCCAAATGCAGCTCAATAGATGCCACAAGGTCAACTCCTGACTGCAATGCTGGCAAGCAATTTTCACTCACCTACTACAGCTTATATCCCTTCAAAGCCCTGCCAGTGCTACAATTAATGAAAACCTTTTGGCAAACTTTGACAAAATTCTCAATTTGGCACAAGTTAGAGTAGATAATGATGAAAGTCAGCAGCAGTTCACTTTCTGGACCACAGCAAGTTAATCAAAAGATTTACATGGAAGCCAATGTGTTGGGACCTTTATCTTGTCAGTGACCCCGAGAAAAGTTCGAAAGTGTCTTCTCCCAGCCCAGCACTTGAAAAGGAGTCAGGGCTCTTCATTTCTCGGTCTCAAAGTTGTTTATTGTATCTTATCTACAAAATTCTTTCTCCTGCCCTGCCGAGGTCTGTCCAGCAGGACAGTTCAGGCACTCTGCCTGCCCCCAGGGTGGTGTTACGTCTTTATACTAAAAACTACATATACAATGTTTACAATTACTTTCCAATACCAATCACCTATGTTAGACAGTGAGCTTCTACTCTAAACCAATCTGTAAGTGCCAGCATCACAGCAGAAGATGGAGGCCAAGAAGAAGAAGAAGAAGAAGAAGAAGAAAGGCTGGACACACCCAGTTTCCTCCATCTAGCCTCCTGAACCCCCATACCAAAAACCCTAAAATCTACTTTTCCACCCCGTGATAACTTCACTACCTAAACTGTGGTGGCTTGCTGATCTTCATATAAGGTTGGTAATTTGCTCCCTGGGTCATAATCAAAACCACAGGTGTTTTGGGCTCCATGCCAGGGCTTCTGAGCCCCCTGGCAGGGGTCTTGGCTGGCCTGGACAGCCAGAGGGATGTTCTGGATTCCCACACTCATGCAGAGCCCCTAAATCACAGGGACTCTTACCTTTGCAAGCCAAAAAGCCACAATGAGTTTGTGAGCTCAATCCCCTGACACCTGTTCAAAACTCATTTCCCCAGCAATCTGTCATAGATTTTGCATTAGTTGTTTTTAAATTGCAGCTCCTCCTACAGTATAATCCAATATCAATCGTTATTTCACTGATGTTTTGGATCACGGTATTTGCTCCCTCAGCATTTAGTTACAGACTTTTCTCTCCTTTCAGATATGCACCTAGCAGGAGTTTGGAACAGCCAGTGTAATAATAGATGCTGTTTCTTCTCCACAGGCAGGAATTTTAGTTCCAACACTCCTCTTCTGAGCTCAAGCCTTAGAAATACCTTCATCTCACTGTGGGTTTAGGTTTAAAGATAGTAAAAGCTCCAGTGCATGCTAGTCTGGTCTGGAAGACATACCTAAGCATACACTCTTCACTATAAAAACTTGTGCTCAGCAGCTAAGGAAGAGGACAGAAAGGCCGCTGATATTCCATGAGCCTGTTCCAGCTGACACTGGAGTACAGCTGTAACTCCCACTGCACACAGCTGTCTGACTGGGGAGCCATGCCCCAACACAAGAAGAAAAGGATAGAAATGTTTTTTACCCACAGCCGACTCATATCCTCAGCTACAGGAGGGCCCTTCCACATCTTCTTTAACACTGAAGCTTGCACCAGGGCCAGGACACTGACACTCAGACTATCTGACTAATACTGATGTTGGGAATGGTTCTGGCTCCACTTTCAGCTCTCTCGCCCTCTGCTTTAATCTTCTTCTAGCTGACATTTTAATTCTCCTGCACCAGCCAGAGACTGCTTGGTGCCTTCTCCATTAACTGAGATTTAATCTTCATTAAATGTGGCTGAAAGGAAGCATGGAGAGGGACTTTTCACAAGGCATTTAGTGGTAGAACCACAGGGAATAGCCTTAAATTAAGGGAGGGTAGATTTAGATTAGATATTAGGAAATTTACTTTACGGTTGGCGAGGCACAGGAACAGGTCGCACAGAGAGGTTATGGACTCTCCATGTCTGCAGGCGTCCAAGGTCAGGCTGGATGAACAACTTGGTCTAATGGAAGGTGTCTCTGCTCATGGCAGAGGGATGGAACTAGGTGATCTTTAATGTCCCTTCTAACCTACACCATTCTATGATTCTTTGATCATGAATGCCTGCATGGGCATTCCTGTAATCAAAACAGGTTACAGCTGTTCTCATCCTGATTCCATTTTTAAGTTTTTATGTTGTCCTTTCTGATATCCTTGTAGACCCTTAGCTGACAGATAAGGGTTTACAGGTGTCCCACTCTCTTCCTCCCAGAATCAGACCAAGTCCTTTTGTTTTTCTCCTGCACTCATTCCCCTTACAATTCCATTTTTCCTGGTTCAGTTCTTCCACCCTACCGCCTTCACTGTTTCCACTCCCACAGACTCTCCAGGACCAATTTCAGCTGCAGGATCTGGTTTCCCCCCACCCATTCAAAGGGAGCCCAGCGTTTGTCCTTCCTCCCATCTCTGCAGGAGGTAGGCTGTGAGACACCAGCTCTCTGTCTGCAGCGGTAGCAAGGTGGTGCCTGAAGGCAGGACTCCACACAGGCTCTACACTTTGGTAAGCAACAGCTGTGAGCTGTCACATATGCTGAAAACAGCATACATGACAGATGCAAGATTTTTGGACCTCAAAGTACAGCAACGATATATTGATGCACCACACATACAACCAGGTACAACCCTGCCAGACATGTTCTTCACAAAAGGCAAGCTGGTAATCAATGCCCACTTTCCTCATGAACAAATCAAGATTCTAAAAGTGGAAAGGAAAGCATTTGCAGAAAGGCAAGCAAATGCAATCAGGCAGGGTGGGAATCAGGCCACTTTGCCATGTCAGGGATGGTATCAGCTAGCAAACGTTGCTATATGGAGTACTTTTCATTGTCTAGCATACTGTATAGCTGACTACAGAATGAGACTGTAGAAATGCTCCTGCAGTACCTTTTATGTACAGTTTTAAAAGGAGGAGCCAAGGGATTGTCTTGCATGAAATGGGAATTTCTGCTTCGTAACAGGCACCAGCACAACTCGCCAGTCCCCACACAGGCTTCGCCTACAGCAATTCTACCAACTCCAGCATGCTTTCTTTCATGCACCTGAAGACAGCTTACAAGGTGATGTAAGCAGTCTTTCTGGGACATGGATGCTGCCTCCTTCTCCGCTGAAACTGGATTATGAAGCCCTTACACCAGAGTCCTCATCTTCAAGGTTAAAAGGGACACACAGCTTGGAAACAAACAGCCCCTGTGCTCAGCTGAAAGCACCCATGCTGACACAGGAATTTAGGACATTAGGACAGCGGCGTGATCTTCAGAAAAGGCCAGATCCTTGCCAAGATGCCTCTTTTAGTCTCTACAGCTCTCAGAAGAGCAGGAAAAAAGAGCAGCAGCTGTGTGCATACGCGTATCTACAGGGGCACTACTGGAGCAGACAGGTGTGGGTGAGGAGCGTGTGCACCCTGCCCTGGAGCATGCCAGGCTCCACTTGCGCAGCTCTCCTTCCTCTCCCAAGTACACTGAGTGGTAGTGTAAGTCCTCCACTTAGTGAGTCAGGAGCCACTTGGCCAAGTGTGAGCTAGCACCAGCCCTCTGCTCCCCTGCTCCTTCCCAGCTTGCTCATGCCAGTGAGCACAGAACTGGGCAGTAAGCACTCTTGGTTTCATTCTTCTGTCTTTTTCTGTGTCCCCAGTGCTAACGCAAGAGAAAGTCCCTCCTGTGAAACACAAAGTTCCCATCTGTTCAGCTTCACAGGAAGGAGGAAAAAAGGGAGGAGCTATGTGCTGCAGCAGCTCCAAGCACAGCATGAATACTCCTAAACATTAAGCCTTCAGATGAAAAAAGTCATACTCAAATCCACAGTGTAAGTTTGGCAAAACAGATCTGGGCAGAAACCGCAGGCAGAGTTATGTCGACTGCCCATCAGCAGTGCTGCAAGAGACAGCTGGGGGATAAATCATCTAAGTTTAGCTGTGGTCACAACATCCTCTCTGCACACGACTTCAGGCAGCAAGTATATTATGCTGAGGTCTGCTTATGGCCTTCCTAAGATAAGGCAGGAGTTTCTTAAACTATACTGTCAGCTAGGATTCCCAGAATAGCCCTATTCAGGAAATGACAACAAATTCCTGTTAAGGTAGTACCCACTTTGTACAGCAGGGAGAGACAGAGGCTTTTAAACCCAGGCTTTTAAACTAGAAGCACAAGTAAGGGGCTATATCTATTGTTGGTGTTAAAGCCTCTGTATCATATTAACTCCACTCTGCTCCAGTTAATGCAAGGATTTCACATGATGAAACAGCAGGAGGATATAGGGAAGAGTGCCTCTTTCATCACCACATGGTCTGCTCTGGCTTTGCTCAATCCCACTCTAAACCAGACTAAGAAATACTCCTTTCTCAGCCTGCGCTTGCTGCATGACCAAATGTGCTGTCCTGCAGTTAAGTTGCTTCTACCTTGTCTCCTTGACACTGAAAGTCTCCCCGACTCAGTACTGTCTCCTGATTGCCACTGCTAGTGGCACCAAAGGCCACTAATAAAAAACTGCATGTCTATGGACAAGAATGAGGAATACAAGGCATCATTCTGGAAGTTTGATCCAGCAAATGTAGTCCAAGCGAGACAATTTAAAAGTCCTGTGTCCTCACTACATGCATTTGCAGATAGCCTCACACAGGTGTACATAGAACAAAGTGCTGCATGCAACATCCACACAGGAATTAACACAACTTGCAGGGCAATTTTTCACAACACAGAACTGGTTAATTAATCTTTTCGTCTGTAACTTTTAAATGGCAACCAACCACTTTGATTTCATGGACTTTCAACTACTACATCCATTTTAATGTGATTTTTATCAGGAACTTTTAAAAGAAACTTTAGCATCAGGAAATGTTTGCTTACAACTTTGTATGTTAGCATAGTTGCCATTCCAGATCCTTGCAATGGCTTAGAAACAGTAATTCCACTCTAGGATACTTATAACGCACCCAGTTGTAAAGTTGTAAAGTTCTGGCCTAATTTCATACCGTGGAAAAATAATATTATGGACAGTCAGGAAGGTGTCAAGATACAAAGGAGACAGAACAGGTCAATCTTCCAGGGCTACAAAGCTTTCAGCAACACACTGAGGACACAGTAATACTTGCAGATATACTGAAAAGATCTGTTTCTTAAAGTTTTACCTTTAAGATTTCAGCAAAGTCAAAATCTGACAAGACATCCTGAAAAAGGCTTGGTACAGTTTCCTTCACCCATGCTGTCACTGTCTATTTCTGGGGTTTATTTCTTGTCACATAATGTTCTTCTGCTGTGCCAATTTAACTGCAAGCAAGCAGCGGGGGTCTTCTGCAGTACACTTTTTTACGCTCTTAAAGGATACACTGATTTTCCATTGAGAAGGTGCATTAATTTTTTTCCCATATACAGCCAAATTCTCACTATGTTTTTTCCATTTCTCTACTCCAGCACTCTTGCATCACAGAATACCTAATCTTCCTTCAAAGCATTTAAATGTTTGCAGGTTGCAGCGCCTGATCTTGTCTGCCAGAGAGCCTGCATTCACAGCATGGTAATCTTCAAGAACATGAATAATTCTACATCAGCCTGATAATTATCAACAATGTTCTCAATGACTTGATGAGGAAAGATCTGGGCTTCTTTTTCATATACCAAGCCTTGATAAGAGGAAACTTTATGGGTTTATCTCTAGAACTACTGAATTTAAATCTGTTCAACAGGTGGGGTATGATCTGGCATCCAATTTTTTCAAGCCTCTCAGAACAAGGCAGAGAAGGCAAAGAGAAGTTCATACAACCATCCATTTAGTGCATAATCACTCCTACAGTGTTCTGTATATGCAACAGACCCTGAAAAGAAGCTTGCTTCTTTTCCTGAGCAGATAAATCTGCTGTCACAGGCAAGCAATGCAACAGAGTTAACTCCTGCTCCTCTCCCATGGCGTTTCAACACTGCTCTGCTATTCTTAGGCTAGAAACATGTGACCCTCAGAGACGATGAATACTTTCTCTATCTCCCCATGGCATACGAAGTGTACTCGGCAGCAACTTTTGCTGTGCTCCAGGACACATTTTGCTTCATCCCAGGCTGACTTGACGCTGCGGTACTTCCTGCTGTGCTCCTGGAGATCCCACACACCCTCCCGCCCCATCCTGCCCTTCCCCCGTCACACCCCTCGGTGCCCCGGATCCCACCGGTCAGAAAGGAAAGCGTGAAGGCCTAGGTCATAACCAGAACGATAAAGTTCAAAAGTAAACCCCCGTTATTCCGTCCGGAAAGCACGGCCAGGCTGACGCTTCTCCGAACTGTGCGCGTACAACCGATTCCGGTGCTCCAAGGATGAGGGGGTGGATCTGAGACAGGGCTCTGGGGCAGAGCCCTGAGGATTGCCCGGCTGCTTCTAGGAAGAAACAGGAGCTGCTTTTGGCTCTGGCGAGCCATGTCAGCCCGTCTTCCCTCCGCACCAGCAGCAGCAGCAGCAGCAGCGGCCAGACCTGCTCTCCAGATCTGCTGCACAGCGAGGCGGCAGGGAAGGGCGGTGTGCCCTGCCTGCTCTGCGCCTCCGCCTGCTGCTCGGGCACCCGGGGCTGCCGCCGGCCGCCCCCTTCCCCACCGCCCCGGACGAGCCGGCTGCGGGGAGCGGCAGCCCGCGCCGGGAGAGGCGGCCGCACTCACCATGGCGTTGGAGCAGTTCAGCAGGCACACCACGGCCAGCAGGAACCACCGCCGCCGGTACGTCCTGAAGCGGGCCAGCGGCCCCAGGCTGCGCTCCCCCAGCAGGCTGGCCGTCTCGGCGCCCTCCATCGCGGCTCGGCGCGGCACGCTGCGCTCCCCTCCGCCCGGCACTGCCTCGTCCGGCCCCGCCCCGCCCCGCCCCGCTCCGCCGCCCTTCCCGGCCTCCCCGGGGCGGCCCCGGCCGTGCCGCGCCCGGCTCGGCGCGCAGGGCTGCGCTGCGGGCGTGCCCTCGCTGCGGGGCCGCCCCGGGCCGGGCGCCAGCCCTTGCCCGCGGAGCCGGGTCCGACCTGCGCGCTCCTCGGCGGGGGAAAGCCCGGCACCCGCATCGGGACTGCTGAGCTGCGCGGAAGGGGGCTGCCCTGGCGAGGAGGCTCCTCTCCTGCTCGTGGGTCGCCTAAAAAACAAAATCAGCGTCGTCTCCGTCACTAATGCCCGCTGACGGCTCCGCGTTCCCGTGGGAGTCCCCGTTAGCTGTCGCCTCGGGCGGCACCCGAGCGGCATATGCCGCAGCTGGGGATGCTGGTGGTGGCATGAGCCGGGAGAAGCCTTGCGGGAGCAGCCCTGTCCGACGGGTGATCGCTTACTGGAGTAGAAAAACGACTAGACGACAATAAGGGGAGAAGTAAAACCCACAGGGGTCTATCAGCCGCAGGATATATAGTTTGGTTATGGATTTTTATGACTGTTTTTGCTGCTGTCTTTCCCCAATGTAGCGACGCCGTACTAGATGTTACCTCCTACCCAGAAACTCACCAAGGGAAAAAATGCAAAGGAATACAAAAGAAAAGCAGGTTACTGGTTACAGGCAAGCCTGTGACGGGATCGGATGTATTCCTTTGCATTCATAATGTGTGTGGTGGGTGTGTGAGGGTGATTACACGGCGTCTTTATGTCAACTCTGAGATGTAAACATGTCACCTCTTGCTCAGGCCTTTGAAACCTTGTGCCATTCCTCAACCTGCTAAGACCATATCACCCTCTCAGTAAGAGGCTGAGGTCACTTACTGTTAGAAGGACTTTATGCCAAATGCATTGAGCATATTTGGAAGAGTGGGTAAGGAAGGTTATCCTGCATGCCAGTATTCTCTCATGAACAATTTTAGCTGAAATTTCCTGAGGTCAGAGAGGAGTAGGGAATAGAGAGAGGAAAATGAAGAAGAAACCATTTCTAGCCCATGTCAAGCCTGTTGTTTCAAGGTAGACAAAAGCATGGGTTATTTGTGCTAGTGAGGAAACTAGTCAGCTTTACTGACTGATAGATTGTGCCTTATAGTCTCTCTAGCTGGAATGAGGTGTTGGCATTTACTAATACCAGTTGACCTTTTGTAATAGTAAGTGGGAATATTAAGGTAATATTATTGATTGACATGTTCGTCTGTCTACAAATGCCTGACCTGGTTTGCCTGGTGTGTGAGCTGCTGACAAATGTGCACTGTTGTTTGTATGTTGTAGGCTGATGCACAGCAGCTTCTGCCCTGCTCTGGAAAGACAGATGATGCAGTGATCTGAGTTGTGTGCATGAGTGAACTGCCCTCCTGACTCAGCTGTGCTGTCATGTGCAGAGAAATTTATCCACCAACATGCTAGAAAGAGCCCAGGTGTGTGGGACAACAGAAAGGCACAGTGGCCAATGCTCACCATGAGAATCATCCTTCCCTTCTCTCCCTTGTCTCTCCTGGCAGACAAGCCCTGTGTGAAAATCAACTTCACTAAGACTTTGTGTAGATGAGCATCACCATGCTCACACCCTTTTCTGCTTAAAATCTCTATTATCATTAAAGATGTCTGAACAATGCTGTCAGAAACCAAGATCCCATGTGAAATTCCTTTACTGATTAATTTTGTTAGTAAAATATGTCAAAAACTCAAATTGCACATATTTGTAGGACAGATCAGAATCAAGTCTGCCCTGTTTAGCCCCTTTCTATATTATTTAAATGTGCTGTTTACTTGAAATAGGGTTGCAGAAAAAATTGGAGCTGGATGGTGAGGGAAATACTTTCTATGAGAGCTCTGCCATTTGGGTGCATGCAGCAGAAATCCAGTGTCAAACAGGGCTACAGAAAGGGCAAAGGACAATGCAGCAGAAGAGAACTGCTTTGATGTTTGGAGCAGAACAACTTACTCCCACACCTGGAAGTAAAATGAATTCTATTCTCCACTTACCCTTCTAAATGTATTGCCTTGCTGTATGTACCCTGTAAGGACCAGTCTGGGGCTGCAGAAGGGTAGGAGTACTTTGAGCAGCTCTTTGTGACCTCATTCCTCTGCTCTACACCTATGAACAGGGGCATCATTTCTACTGGCAGCACAACCAGGACAGCAATACAATTAGTGTTGAAGGAAAATGGCTTCGTCTGCCCTGCATCTTCTCATTCTTTCCTAGTGCTTTGTTTGTTCCTAATGTATTTCTATCAGTCTCTTTCTCCCCAGTGTCACCCTCTCTTTCCCATCCTATCCCTATTTTCATCCTCGTTCTTGTTTCTATGAACTGGAAAGATAAGTCAGATTTCTGCTTCTTAATTAAGCAGTTTGTTGTTTTGTAGGTACTTGTACTGGGATACCTGTAGTCTCTGATGTGTGAGCATATCTAAGATATACTGAACAGATCCAACTATGCAATTGATACAGTAAGTAAGGGAAAGTTTTCAGCAGTGGAGTTGAAGTCTCTGTACCTTGATTGAAAAATGGATGTGAAATAACTTTGTGTCAGAAGAGAATTACACACCCATAGCACTTTTCAAGTATTAAGCCCTTATGATGGTAATTACAGGATCATCCAGGTTCAAAGCAGGGTCAGAAATTGTGGCTTAAGGGGGAGAGGAGCACCCAAGATTTGTAGATGCTCATGGTTGAAAGAAATTACAAGTCAGAGGGGCTGCAAAATCTTACAAAGTTTTATTAGTAAATGACGCTCTTGGCATGTAAATTGGTGTAAGCACAAGGAGCTGCTTTTGGCTCTGGCGAGCCATGTCAGCCCATCTTCCCTCCACACCAGCAGCAGCAGCAGCGGCCAGACCTGCTCTCCAGATCTGCTGCACAGCGAGGTGGCAGGGAAGGGCGGTGTGCCCTGCCTGCTCTGCGCCTTCATTGGGTAATGGGGTAGGTTGAATGAGAACAGAGGCATGAATTCATGAATTGGAGAGGAGGACACTGAGTGAAAGGAAAAAAAAGGAGAAGGTGAGATCACCAGTCCTAGCTCCAGCACTGATCCAGCTGATGGTATGTTCAGGGTTCTGGGAGAACCTGCGCACCCAGGCTTTATGGTGGTACCTTCTACAGATAAATCTCCCCATAGTGGAGGTAAGTTTCTCAGTTTCTATGCAAATTAGTAATCCTGTGCAGTCCATTCCTCTAGACTTTTCTGGAAATGGGTTGGGGATGGCTTTGGGGATCTTTGGTGGTCTCAATCCCCTCTTACAGTCCATGCCCACTTCTCAGCCTCATTCCTGCACTTGTGCTGTGTTGTGCTCATCTCCAGGAGCCAGAACAAGGAGGTTTCTCGCAGAAATGTGCTGCCCTACCTCCTTATGGCCTCTTCTTCAGCCACATCCTGTCCTTTCTCAGTGTATTATTACCAACAGTTCTTGGCTGTTTTCACCAACAATCCATGGCTGGCTCCACAGCTATCTGGCTATCGGTGTTTGAGACATACACATTAACCCCGCTTCTCTCCTAAGATTCTACAGCAATGAAGTCAGACCAGTTTGCTTAGGACCCAATCAGGTCTTGAAAACCCTTAGCAACGGAGACTGCACAACCTCTTTGGGCAATTGATTCTCCTGCTTGATCATTCCTAGGATAGATGCCACAATGCAGCCCTCAGATAGAGTTCAACTCATTAAGCACACCCTCTGACCTCATTCAAAGTTAGATCAGTTGGCTAAACATCCAGACCATAATGTCTTAGCTTAAATACAAGAACGCTGATAGACAGAGTTGAAATGTTGCTACATTCAAGTAAATAACATGCATTGCTCTCACTCATCCACAAATCCCATTATTTTATGAAAAAATGGACAATCAGGTCCATTCACTGTTATGACTTATCCTTGGTGAACCTGTGCTGATTATTCACAATTGCCTATTTCTCCTTCATGTGTTCAGAAATATAATGCAAGAGACCTTTTTTTTATGGTCTTTTTTGCCAGGTATCGAAGTGTGATTGGACAGTCTGCAGTTCCTAGGCTGTTTCTTGAGTTCTTTTTAAGTATAAATGCAACATTTCTACTGTTGGCAGGGATATCCATGGCTCCTCAAAGATGATTGAAATCTTGTGCTGGAATCAGATGTCTCTCTCAGCAACCTTGGACACAGCCGTTGTATTTCCATGGACTTGTATAAGCAAAGTTTTCTTCAGCAACTCCTAATTCACCCACTCATGGTGATCTCTCCCCTCCATGAATACCAGGCCTGAAGCCCTAGGAGATCTTGCTGTGTAAAGAAGGAATTGAGTTCCTCAGGTTTGATTGTGTCCACTTAGAGTAAAACACCCAGCCTACTCAGTGACCAGATGCTATTTTCCTTGTTCAGCTGCTTACCATTTAGCAGCTGAAGCTTTTTTTGTTACTATTGACAAGAAAGTTAAAATTCCAGCTGAGCTTCTACTTTCCTGACACCATTCCTACATGCCCAGGCAATGTTTGTAAATTCCTCCTGCGTAGCCCATCCCTGCTTCCATCTTCTGTATATTCTTTTTTTGCATTGGAATTCTGCCACAATTCTGTATTTACCCAAGCCGGTCTGCTTATTTATCTCCTTTTTTCTTGAACACTGAGATGGCCTGTTCTTACACTTGGTTGAAGCTTCAGAGGTCTCCTCACTGGAAAGAATGACAGAATGAAAAGCAGCTGTGCAAGAGGTGGGGAACAAGATGTCCTGAGCTGCAGAACTAAGGAGTCAGATACCTTGGGGCTGCACCTTTGGGTTGACTAGCACTGAGTAAGTGGCAACCCTTTCATCATGGTTGAGGCATTGGTAATATCCTCCTGCATGGATCATCTGCTTGCTGCTGACACTGCAGGTTTCTGTGCTGCGGTGCTAATAGGTTCTTGTCTCTCCTTAGCCACAGGTTTTCAGGAAATTGTAGGGACTTTTGTTATCTTAGGAATGCTGCCTCTCTGCCATGTATCATTAAAACTTGGTAACATTAAAAAAAAAGAAAGAAAGGAGAAGGAAATAGGCAAACTTACTAGTTTTGTGCATTCTGTACTATCTAAGGAGCCTGCATGGTACCTGAAAGTATAATTAAAGGCCATGCAAGCTCATTAAATACAGAATGTGCGTATGGGGGTGGAGGTGAAATTAGGATTGCTCAAGCAATTTTTATTCTGGCATTTCCTAATGTTTTAATGTTTAAATTAGCAAGACTTAATTAATTTTCATTACACAAAAATATGGTGAAAAGTGCTGTTCTTACATAAATGGATCCACTGTCCATTGCTTTTTTCTTGCTAAATCTCAGAAGAAAAAGGAGGTTTCCCCAGGGAATCCTGAATTTTTTTTAATCTGGATGTTTTAATGCTAATAAAGTATGTATTTGTTTGGTTTTTAGCAGAGAGGGCTCTGAAGACTCATTCTGCAGACCTGGAGGCCAGCAATCATACTGTTTGTTTCCACAGTGCACAGTGTGGAAGGTGAATTGAAAGAAACTAGTTAAATCTTTGTGTCAAGGACTGCCATGATACAAGTCTAAGACCCTTCATGGAGCAGATAATAAATTAAAAACAACAGCAACAGCAAAAGATTTCGGAAGAGAGAGCAATTATTGAGTGCACAGAGCACAACAGCGGCAAAGTATCTCCCAGACTGCAAGAGCGTATTGCATATGCAAGTTCCGCATTACTGGCAGGTATGGAGTAGAAACAGGAATGCAGAAGTCACTGCACTGGCATGTTTGCAGACTGCTGAACCAGACACTTTTCCTCCAGACATAGATTAGCTGCTTGCTTTGACAAACAGAGCAAAACAGGCCAGTCAAATCACAAAAAATATCATAGGAGGCAGCAAAACACATGTCCCACACTCTGAGTAGCAAACCAGTTGTCCAGTGGCTGAATCTCTTCACGGTGAGGCAGGTCCTGGGAATGATTCCTTGTGTTGCCATCAATGGCAGTTGTGAGCCTGGAAAACCAGCTGTAAGGGAACTGTGAGCAGCTGCCAAAAGCATGGGAAGCTGTGTCCCCTCTGCTGCTCTAAGTGCCAGTGAAAGACAAGTACATTATGCAGCCTCATCTTGGAATAATTTTCTGCAGAGTAAGTTTAAAGACTTGTCTACACTTTGTCTCGCTCCTCCTTATGGAGATGTTCCTTCTCCCAAGGCTGAGTACAGGTTTGTCTTCATAGCTACAACTATTCCTTCAGTCTCACAACAGGTCTTTTTTGCCAAAAAAAAAAAAAAGTATGCCTTAGAAAGTGGATCCTATGAATGTGAAGGAAAACACACTCCTGACTGCTGTATTTCTGCTGCCAGTCTTTTCTGAAGCCTGAGATTACTCAATGAAAGATGTAAAAATTTCCTATATATTTCAAAGTATTTTCTTATTTTGTATTTAGTCCTCCTTGAGCTATTTTGTTTCCATTTATACTTGTACCAATTTTTCCCACTTATACAAGACAAGCAAGTGGAATTATAGTTTATCTAAAAATCTGTCCTTTGTGAACTCATAGCTTTCTTAGTGCCTTGTAGAATAAATTTTTCAAGAACAGAAATGGAAATAATACTTTAGTTTACTATTTTATTTTATTAAAAGTGTGGAAGGACATAATAATTTTAATTTTAATGGCTTTGCAAACATGCATAGCTGAAACTATTTCAGTATCATTATATCAAACCATATTTCATGCCTCATTTAAAATAAGTGAATGCAGAATCCAAACAAAATAGGTCCAATTTACATTTTGAAGTAAAAGAAAATTTTAACGATTAGTTTTCCTGAGGCAGCATTGTCTCTACTCTTCTTTTTTCTTTTTTTCTTTCTTATTTCTTTGTCAGCACAAAGGTGGCTCACTGGCTCAGCAGTGTCTGGGTCTTGTCCCCCAGGTATGGGCAAGACAAGACAGGCTTTTTCTCAGAAACATTCCCAGATTTGTCCTTTGCTCTCTGCACAAAAAAAAAAAAAGTGTTAAATGGAAGCTAATGCATGAAGTAAGGATCCACGTATTGCCAATACAATTAGATGCCTGATGGTCCCAGAATGCAATGGCTACAATTCCAGGTGCACTGCAACAAAGATGCAGATGAGAAGAGATTGTTGGTGCTATCCAGGTGGAGCACACAAGGGACTTAGTTAAATCTGCTTTAAGGATGTGTGCAAAGCCCATACCATTATTGTTTTTAAATACCTCAAGACATTATTGTTCATCTTCCCAGAAAGCAGTGACACCTGTAGACAGTAGTTCCATGTTCTGCCTTTCTATCTTCTTCTCTCTCTCTCTCCTCTTCCTCTTTCCTTTTCCTTCTTGCTGAAAAACAAAAAAAAAAGTTGGGTGATTTATCTAGGCCTTTTCTACATATTGATAATCTCAGTTCAATTTCTAGTGTTTGGAAGACCTATTTTGTGGTATTTTCAGTTTCTCTTCAGAGGACTTTGCCATGTCATTGGATGCATGTTCTGTTATATGCCCCTTCAGCTGGACATTTTTCTGGAATGGAATCCCCTTCCTAAACCTAATTCAAGACACCAAAGAGGTTGTTGTCATTTTTGACTGCTAATAACTACAGAGTTCTTAAAAACATTTTTTAGTTTTGCCTTGCAGAATCAAATGCATTAATGCATTCCTTCTGCTTTATACACATTTGCAGATGTAGAGAGCAGCTCAATTATACAGGCTGGGTGAGGCATATGTAGGCTGGCAGAGGATTTTGGACAACAAAGTCCAAAGGTCTACAAGGTTACTTCCCTCCTCTTCTGTTTTGCCTGTATCTGTGCATGCCAGAAATCCCCAGCAGGGGACTTCTTAATCTCTCCGCAGGAGGATGCACAGTATGTTCTCACACCCACAACACATGGAGGCACGCGTGCTTGCTTTGCTCCTGGTCTTCTACTGTCAGTTTGTGTAATTGGAAAAGAGCAATTCAATATTTCTATTACACAGTGGTGGCAGAAAGTGGCATGTGAAAGCTTCACAGAAGTCCAGAATTAACCAGTTAATCTCAGTCCTTCTTTTGTTTCTGATATAGCTGCTGACCCGTAAACCAACCAACTGGGCCTAAACCAGCCCAGAAGGATGAGAAATGGAAAAGTAATTATGTTTGTCGTGCATGTAGTCAGTGTTACTGAAAATGAGAGCTAGCAAGTATTTGTGAAAGAAGTACAATTTGCTTAGTGCTGCACTAGAAGACCCCTCCTTTTGCCAAGGGAAAAGTCTGTGATCTGTAAAAGTAACTTTTTGTGTGTTGACCTGTTTCAGTCATGCTGGAAATCCCAATGGCTTTGGTGTCATATAAGTTTTGTAAAAGTTGGTGTCTAGGAAGACAAGAAGGAAGACACAGCACTGTGCATAAGGGAAGGCAGAGAAGGGTCAGGTATTCTGTCTTCTGGTGAGTTCCCCAAAAGCTCAGGAGCAGAGTTAAGCTGGGCAGTTGGCACCCTGTCTCCTGTTCCAAGCCAGCCAAGGCACACTTGCCCCTTGGCTTGCTGTCCACTCAACCAAAAAGAGCTCACGGTCATAAAAGACATTCTAGGTCTTGAAGACCAAAAGAAAAGATTCATGTGGTAGAGTGGATACTGGGAAGAAATGCATGAAAAAGACATGTTTTCTGCAGAAAGACCAATTTATTTAGATTTTTATTACACCAGGCCAGAAAGTAAAAACTAGCTAGTTAAAAATCATGCCTATTTTCTTGCTGCTTTTTTCAGTTTTAATGATTCTTTTTTTCACAGTATGTTGTTAGGAAAATACATAGGGTATAGTTCAGGTCTGTCTTCGAATATTTTAGACTGGGATAGTATTTCACAAAGAATTTCTTCTGTGTTCTTGTGCTGAATTTCACAGTTGCTTCCCACCTTGAGCAAATACCCAGTTCTTGTTTCCATGTATAGTTCTTGTTTCCATTCATACAGATATGAAGACAGAATTATTTAATACAGATCCCAATTGTTATGATTTTAAATTCTCTTTATGGTCCTGCAGAATTACTGGAATGCTTTAATGCTCAACTCCTGTTAGAACTTTATCCACCAGAGGCTGATTTGTTCTCTCTTGTGCTGTCACATGTGCTAATATATCTGAAAATGCAATTATACAACTTAAATGTTCTCAGCAGCACAAATTTTTTAAATCAAAATTGTTACACAAAATTTTAAATACTTATAGGGAATAATTAGCCTCTGTGTAAGTGATGGGGTGTTTACATCCTGTGGCTTGAGACTATGAAGCTGGAATTATCATTTGATTTTGAAAAACTCATAGACTGCATGGATGGTAAAGTTTCCATGTGACAGACCTGAACAGGTTTTATTCCAGCAGAAATAATGAGATTGATATTTGATTGTCATTGTTGCCTTTGCACATGTTGAAGAGAGACACTGTAATGTGTTACCCAGAGGCGCTGTTCATACTACAGAGGCCAGTGAAGGTAACCTGTGTAGAACTGGTTGCTTGTAAAACAAAGGTCAACTGTGATAGCAGAGCCAATGCAGTCAGCCATATTATGCCGGCTCATCACTAATGTAAAGGAAAAGAACTGCACAAAACCAATTTATTTTACTATATTAATACTCTAAAATCCAGCTGCTCATTTCCACATTGAACACATCAGCAACTGCATGAGCTTCCTTGTAGACTGGAAGGTTTAATGTAAGAGGGGAAGTGTGCACACTCATTTCAAAAAGGTGAGGTTGCTTACTTTTCACCTATGCACTCAGAAAATAACACAGTTGTGAAAAAACATGCCCTTACCTTTCTCATGTCAGAAGTACTGTGAATTGCAGCAGGAGCTACTGTTGCCTCCTCAGACACCACATTCCCTCACTGGAAAAAGCAGCTTCCTACTGACAATAAATCAAGCTGCTCTCCTCTGCTTTGTCTCCAAGTACAGTCAGCATGAGCTCAACTGTTTAGTCTGCCTAGTTAACAGTCAACATGGTACAAGGAAATTTTATTTGTTGAGGTAAGCTTCTGATTTGGCACTGAAATCTAGAAAGAGGACCAACAAAAAAAAGTTGAGTGGAGAAAGCTGTGTCTTAAAATTAAATCGCTCTTACATGACTTCTTGGCCAGAGAAGCTGTCTGAAATGGGCTGTGAACTGCAAGAGACTTAGAGACTGCCTGGCTCTTGTGCTTCTCCACAGTATGCTCACAAGCCTTCCTTGCAGTCAGCTGCTATACACTCATCACTTCTGACAGTGGTGCAATTTATTTATATTCCTGAATTCCCCTTGGGTTAGGGATAAGACTGTTGCTCTGATAGCTGTTCTTAAAAACATATAGGCTAGGTTTTCTCCTCTAACCCTTCTAAACCATTAGCAGTCTGCATTTTATTTAAAAGATAAGGCTTCCCTCTATATTGGAATAAGTATTTCAAACACTTTTGAGAAAGCAAAAAGCCATCTCTGCAATTTAGCCATATAGTCTTTCTCCCACATTTTCATTTTCCTAAGGAGAAGTATTTTGTGTAAGACTAATTGATAACATTCTTAAAAACAAAGCCATTCATACATTCAAATTTAATTAATTTTATTTTTTGACTTCTGACTATCTTATTGAAGTCTTGGCAGATTCAAAGGTTGACCTATTATGCTAATTCTATTGTAAAAAGTACAAATAAGTTTCCTTTATTTAAGTCCCACATGTAGGTTCACTGCAATAAAAGACTTTATAATAAAATAATCACTGAAGATCTCAGGGAGCTTTTCAAGCATGTATTTAGGTCCTGTATTAATAGTTCATGTTCTGTTCTTTCATCTGGTTTTAACTAGGTGAAGTAGTGCCATTTCAAACAACAGCATATTAACTAATTAAGGAAATAAAACCTAAGTAGATTTATATCACTGAACAGTAACTATGCTAGATAATGTCCAGTGTTTAAACTAGGGTAAGTATTTGCAAGCCAATAGTGAAGAAACTGTGAATGGAGACACCTCTTATAATGAAGAGTATGGGTAGGGGAAGGAAGAGAAATCATAACAGCATGGACATCCTCTTGCTGAGAACCTGCATGTGGAACAACAAACACCACTCAAACCAAAGCTTCTTGTTCTGTATGACACTGGCAAATTGTTTGCCTTTCTTTTCTGAAGGCCTTCTCCTGCTGTGGATCACAGGGTCCAATACACAAATGGTCTGCCTTGGAAACATGGTTGAAGAGCTGTGGAATAAGAGCTAGTCACGTACTGGCTGTCAGTTCCCCTTTGCCCTGTAGCTCAAAGGTACATCAGAAATGCAATTTAACTCATCTCATTAATAACATGATGAAACCCATACCACACACATTGGAGGGCAACTGTTAAGTTGAAACTAATTTGCATGAAATTGCAGGAGTTTTCAATAGTCCAAGTGGAGAAAGAAGTATTATTTTAGCATGTTCGTCACATGTTGCTGTTGTCAAATATCTGGAAAAAGTATTTGGTGTAATGTGCCCAATTTTCAAGATGAAAACATTTGACACAGGTGTGTTGGTTGTAATTAAGCCATAGAGGGTTCTGATGTGAAGTTGCCTCCCTCTTTGCAGGATTAGTTTCCAACTATCTGTCTACACAGATATAATGTCTCTTGAGCATGTGTGAAGGCCACAATCAAAGTAAAATCTCAGTGAGATTTCTGCTGGAAAAAAAAGTCATTCAGATCTATTTCTTAGAAGTCTGCACAGGCAGATGGAAACAAACAAAGGTCTCTAGGCTGCTGAAGTGTTATTGCTTGAGAAAATGAAGAAAAGCTTTCAAAATCTGCTGCTGCATCCCCTCATCATGCAGAAAAGCCTGGCTTGCATTTAAAACAAGCAGCAAAGGCATGTCATAGATATGAATTCTTTTGTACAGCAAAGTACCTATCTCCACCAAATCCTCCTAAAAAAGACTTCTAACAAGATAATTTATAGGCCTGGCCTAATTGGGAAAATGCCTATTATAAAAGTCTGCTCTGTCCCGAGTAAATTGGGAAAAGAGAAACTTTTGGGCAATAGGACATCTGGTATGGCAATGTGGTTCATAATTTCCTTCTTCAGATAACGCCTTAATAGCAAAACATGATCATGTCTAGTGGTTAGCCCCACATCTGCCTGACCTAAACATTCAGTAATGAAGATAAGATAAGCCCTATGATTTCCATTTTCCCTAATGCTACTCAGACGGTAAATCACTCATTTAAGATAAATAAAATGTGAACTTTATCATTGTCTCCTGGTCATCAAGCTTTTAGGATCTCTCATTTGATTTTCACATTATTTCCAGAAGTCTGGAATTTTACTTGTGCATTCAAGAGATTTTTCTGGTAAAAATTTTACATTCACATGCAGTCATGCATACCATTAGAACTAGTTCTCACTGCAGAGAGATCTGGATGCAACAGGATGAGGAAACCCCAATGCCCATTTGCAGCAACACCTGCATTGTCCAGTGTGTTTTCCCTTATGGGTATTATTGCTCAGACTCATGCTTGGCATAAAATTTGACAATGTATTGTTGCCAAACCGACATCTCTAAATCATTCCAAGTTCAGAAATTTTTTCTCTTGCTTCTGTTTAATGAGTCAGCAGTTGAATTATGTTTTATTAATTTATGTCCAGCAAGAATGACTTATTAGGCTATTTTTTAACATCCTTTTGAACAGGGTTCATTGTACAGAGGAGAACGACAAGATTGTTTTTGTTGCAAGAACATTAAAGAACATAATAAATTAGATCAGCCATGTCCAGGTAATTTCTGCATATAATCTTTAAAATTGCTCTTTAAAGTAATTTCAGGGCAGGAATGTATTTGTTCAGATTAACAATGTCTTAAAGGATATGGAAAATTAATTCATGTCAGCTCCTCCTATCCCAACAAATGTTCTACCTCTGATGTGCAGCCTGTTTTTCCTGCTGGTAGTTTGCTGTGGGTGGGTATGGGAGGATGTTTGGAGCATGGAAATGTTACTACAAAGGCAAGTCAGTACTCCAGAAGCCAGGGCTCCTAAAATCTATGGTGTTTGTGAGGTGTTTCTCATGTTTATCACCCTAGCTGCACTTGGGTCTCCTGTTCATGACCCTGCCAACACACTGCTGCTCTGACCCTTGCATCATGCTGCCTGTGAGCCTATGGACTTCTGTTTTCCCTGTCTCACCACTATGTCCCAGGGACTGATCATAGCTTTTTCATTGAGGACAGATGGTGGTTCAGTCTCTGCAAAGGGGTTCCTCCCACTGGCAAGGACAGCAAACAAGGAATTCCTCAAGATCTGCCCCATCATCACTCAGCAGTTTCTGTTCTTCCATAGCAATGTAAAGCTACCCTCAGCACCAGCACCAGCCTCCAGAGAAGCAGCCTGTGTCACCTGAAAGAAACCTTTATACATCTCAGCTGTGCATCTATGCTTTCTGGGCTTCTAAGCTTTGGGGTGTCCTTGATGCCCAGGTCAGGCCAGGAAATGCATGGGGCTTCAGCTCTGGTGGAGCAGCTCTGCTCTGCAGCTGAGCATTCCATGCACCTCACCATTATCATCCCCCTTCATCTTCCTTCTGAGTGTGAGCTCCTACCAAATGACTCCAGCCTGTCAGGAAATGCTTCATCTTGCCCTCACTCTGCCATTGCAGCTGGTAGGGGTCTTGCTGGGCTCTGGCATAGGGCAGGAATAAGGAGCTGAGACCTCCTGACCTGGGGTTTGACCGGGGTGCTGCTCTGCATGGGGAGAAGGGCTGTCTTAGGGTGGCTGCTGACTGCACCTCCTCATTGCTGTGGTGGGGATCACAGCCTCAAAGGGCTGAAAAACAGCTGAGGGTGGCAGGGGTCTCTGGAGGTCCTGGTCCAGTCCAACCTCCCTGCTCCAGCAGGGTCACTGGGGGTCAGTTGCCCAGATGAGATGTGAGTGAGCTGGATTTAATTGCAGAGAGAGTTTACATGAGACAGAGTCTGCAAACTCTCTGCAATTAAAGGCAGCCAGTGGCTCCAAGACTGCAGACAGTAATTATATGTGGTTTCTCACTTCCCCATCATATGAGAACAGACGCTGTGGGTTTGCAGCAATAAGCCCTTGCCACTCCAAGGAAAGAGCTGATCTTGTTTTCTCCACTCCTAGGGTTGTTGTAAGTATTTTTTATCCAAAATGATTACAGAAGATCTGAGTTTGAACCATGGGATTTACTCTGCTTAAGTGATTGATTTTAGTTTCTCAAATGAACATCTTAGTCATGCTACTTAGAATATAAAAATAACTGATCATTTTTGAAGTCCAGCTCCAAATTCAACAGTTTATTTAAAGCATATAAAATTATTTCTATGGATTTTTGTCTCTGAAATTAATTCTCTCTTTTTGAGAAAAGAAGTTTCAGAGACAATTTTAGATTAATTCTTTAGTCCTGAAAATAATTTGTTTCAATGGAAGTGGATAGCATTTAGATGATTGTACAAAGATAAGTGTTTGAGCAGTTTCTGAAAGGTACTTACAAAAATTTTAATTAAAATACTTTTATCAATGTTTAAGTACTAGTATGGAGTATGTAGATATTCCACATAGAGGTTAGGGAGCTTTTCAGTGGTGTTATCATGGACAAGAAATCCCTCTGCCCTGGGCAGACAGGCAGTGGGACAGTATTCATTTTATTGTGCTAGATTCTGGATCACTGTTTCACACATTGGCATCTGCCAGAATTTAAAACCAAAATTAATAAGTACTTAGCAGTACTTATAGTACTAATAGTAATTAAAAATTAATAATTTTAAGGCGTCTCATGGCATAAAATAGATTACAATCTAAAACCTGTCACTTTTTAACCTCTTATGAGGCCAAACAAAATCAGTTGCAAGGAGTTAGGTCACAAGACAGTGGAAAGAAACATATCTAGTCCATCCCTTGAGGACAGTTTTAAACAGTGTTAAAAGGGCCAGCCTGCAGGACTGGCACAGTGTTAAGGAACTGTTCTATACACCTGATTCTGTGCCACTCACACTTTGATATCTCCTCCTGGAAAAACCAGTATCTGGTACACAAAAACTTCTCACCCAAGAATTCCCCTGTCAGGTTCAGAGGAGCACCAAGACCAGTGCTTCAGATGACTCTAATAGACCCAGCTGCCTGAATTTGCTTCTGTGCCACCTAATCTCAAATTTAGGTGTTCTTCTCCTTGCATCAGCACCAATGAGCCTGGCAGCATCTGGAGATCTGTGCTGAGTTTTGCCTCCTTGGAACAGCCACTAACTCCATGGAAAAAGCCCAGCAGAAGCCACAGAGATGGAGAAGGTGCTGGAACATACTACATCTGGAAAGGGATGGAGAAAAGACTTTCGTACAATCTGGAGACAAGAAGGGAGAGAAGGACTCTTTTGGATGTCCTCAACTTCTTTGTGGTGGGGAAACAGAAAGGAAAGAGATAGACCTCTCAGATATAGAGGGACAGCACCAAAGACACTTGCCAGAGACCAAAGGGGCCCCTTTATTCGCCAGCAAGATGCTTCACTGAAGAAGGGACATACAGAGAAGCCATGGGATCTCCACTCCTGTAGATCTTCCCTGCTCTACCGAACAAGTCCTGAGGCACCCTAGTTCAGCTGGCACTCCTTTAAACATGGAGCTTAAAGGTGTGATGGGGCAAGTGGTGGGTCAGACCTCCAGAGGTCTCTTGTGAAAAAAATATTCTACAATACTGTATCACAGCTTCCTGAGCACTGTTTCAGCTAATTTTCCTGAAATATTCTCTGCAATCTGTTAGCATTCCAGAACTAACAGGAGTAGTACTCGGTGTGTTGGATAAATCCTTGTCTTGGAGGACAAATGCAGACAATAGGAGATAATTTGTTGTGAGGCTTCTTTGTCCTGAAGCTGTAGTATTGGTGACAGTTGCCCTGGTGGCAAGCCATCAAGTGTATTTCTACTGCCTGTTCCTCATGAAACTATGATACCTTGATTTATCCTGATTTCAAGAGTTACTAGTGTTAAAAAAAAAAGACTTTTAATGTGTCATGTTACAGCCAGGCAAATAAACTGGGATTATTACAAGTAAAGCTTAAAGAAAGCTTTATGGGAATAAAGGGAGTCAGAGGCTTCTGCAAGTCAAGCTAGATGATGACAGATGTTTACTGTAGAGGGCTAAGGAAAGTTGGTGGTAGAATCTGTAGTAGCAGCACCAAGTGCAAGCAGGTACGAGAAAAGACTAATAGCCTAATCCAGGATGAAAGTAGTAGAAGAAGACTGAAGAAATTTATGAACATATTGCTGGAGAAAACAAAACAAAAACCAGCTTAGCAAAGAACAGGGTAGACCTGAAGTCTAACACAGATATGCTTTTTGCTTATCACAAAGATGGAATACTATCTGTTTGGCATGCTCAAAATATGAAAGTTTTTCACAGGAAAATTATCACAAAGCTATGGGACACTGTGTTTCCCTTTATAGATAGCTCTTATAAATATAATGTACAATTTACAGCTAGATATGGACTTTGGGATTATTTTCTATTTCCTGGGTCTGAGCCTTGTATCCCATGATTTGCCCTGGCTTCCTTAGCAACAAAACATCAGTGTGCAAGCTGAAAACAACTGAGTTGTGATGTTTTCCTCATAAGAAGCTAAAAATACAGTCTTTGTGAAGCTGGATTCCTCTGGTACCAGCTTCACAAATGTACCCATTGTTTCTGCTTGTTTTCTGCCTGTTGCACTAGAAATACTGAAAAAGTAGTGCTGTACTCTCAGAGCTGTACTTGGGAATCCAAGAGCCCTCATTTCTCAGCTTCAAACTTCTGCATGGCTAGGACAATGTTTCTGTTTGTGTTTTTGCTTTGTTATCTCTGGGAAACACCATCCTCCCTTTAAAGTGTACTCAGCTCCCCTAAAGGTCTGGCTGCTTCAGGAGCCAGGATTCTGCCATCAACATCTCTTATCACTGTACTCTAAATATGATGCTGCACTGGTCACCATAGTAATACCCTGTCACTGTGAGTCCTTCATGCATTTCTCATCATGCAAATATATTTCTCAATTTTCTTTTTTAAAACTGAACTGCAGTAAGCGAACCCACAAATGTCTTGGCATGATCACACTATTAATCACTGACATTGCTTTTTAGAAGCCTGGCATCTTGTTTCATCCTGTGTCTGCAGTTTGCTCTTTGATATTAAAGCTGACTTGTGAGAAGGGAAGAAAGGTGGGATGGCAGCTTTATTGCCCTCCAACTCTTTGCCCACTCAAGGCTGCAAAAGCTTATGGAAGTTCTATGCCACTGAAATAAACCTGCAGCCTGCAGATCCTCCCCCATGTGCTTGGAAATGTGGCACAGATGGAGCTGTACTGTCTGTGGGGATTACATACTGGGGAGAGTGGCTGTGCACAAGAACCCTGTCATTTAAGCCCACTCACTGCAGGCTCATGGGGCGAGTGGGTAGAAAATAACACAGAGAAGAGTTATGATATCCCAGTATTGGGCTGGGGCTTGTCCTGGGCAGGGGAGCACAGATTGAGAGGTTTTCTTCTGACCAGAGACAGAAGAACCTCTGGAGAACCACACTGGAAATGGATTTCCTAGCACCTCTAGGAAGGCCGTAAGTGGGGTTGAAAAGTACATTTTTGATGGGCAAAAGACAGGAAAAAACCCAAACTCTGTAAGTTTTCTGTTTGTACGGAATGTGAGTTACAATCCAGGGACATAAAAGGATCAGACCACATCAAATGGAAGTAACGTCTATGTTTTGCTACTGTTCTCTTCAGGTCTGCTTCTCCTCAGCTCCTATTACAACTCTTCCATGTTGCACCATTCGAAGGCTACAAATCAGAAAATGCCAAAAATTATTGTTGAAATAATTTCTCCTTCTCAAAGGAGAATCATGTGCTATTTTGTATTCAGGAGAGTTTCAGGTTGTTCAGTGTCCATCTGGCATTAGACATGGGGCTAATGAGGAGGAATTACTTCTGAGACCACTTACTCAAGTGTAGGTCTCTGAGCTCTCACAGATTTTTTGATTGCTGTGGTTTTTTTAACGATAGTTGAGCATTACATGTATTTTAGATAACATGGTAATTGAGCTGGTACTGTTGACCGAAGAGGCTGCTGTAATGAAGTCGTGGTTGGCTGCTCAGTATGCAAATGTCATAATGACACTGAACTCCGGAAAGCAAAAAGCGCCCATATGGGAACTGTTTGCTGTAGCATGAAACAAATCTTTGAACTGCCCAGTGTTAAATGAGCCAAGCTGGATCTTTAAATAAATGGGTGTAGATTAACCATTAGATTATTATCTTCAGTAATTTATTAAATTCTATCCCATGGCATGTAACAGAATTCTCTTTGACAGAGATTTGGACTCCCCAGGAGAACCTCTTCGCACTCTCACCCATCCCATTCCAAAGAGAACGGTCGTCCTGTAGCAATCTGCTGAGGGACTTGTTCATCTCTAAATGAGGAGCACAGAACAGCTGCAACCCCAGCTAAGATGGCCCCGACATTGTACTCAGTCCAGCCACATCCTATTGAGCACATTGACCATTTCATTAGACTGGAGATAATGTGAAGATCTGACTCTGTCTTTACATATAATGAAAATTTAATTTAAATGTCTTAGGCATAAATTTAAATGCAAAACTTTGTATCCACAAACTTGGTTAGTTTACATTAGGGGCTGGATCTGATTTCAGAGAGTGCTGGCTAAAGGAGCCATATAATTGGTTTTGCCATGTTAACTGCTTACCTTCTCCAAAGTCCTTTACTGTCAGCCTAGTTTTCTTCCAGGTTAACAGTGAGAACTAGCTCTCCAAAACCACCAAAACAGTGCTAATAAGGTAGTATTTGAGGTACAAATAAGGAAGAAAAATGTTAAGAAAAAGATCCAGATTTCAAAGCGGGCTAGTACCATGGTTGGTACTTCACCATTCCTTGTAGTTTTATTTTTTGTTCTCATAGAAACATGGCACACTTTCATTCAAGCCGAAAACCTGAGGGAACCTAAAAGGGATATAAAAATGGAAGCGAGGTTCTAACTCAATTTTGCTTCTTATTAAAAAATAATTAAAGGCCAATATATTTCAAAAGGGACTAAAGGTATTGATTTAAGAAACCAAAACGAGATGCCAGACTTCTAGAGTGATTATGTAATGCTTCTTATACTGCATCAATTTGAAATACCCCAAGTTGTTAATCACTGGTGACTAACGTCATCTTCAGAGTTCATAGAAGGAATAAATGTGTTGCTGTCCATGACTGGGAACTTTAGCAGACTAAGATTCATTAATCAGAGCTGTCTTTTCCTCAAGGAAAATGACAGATCTTATAAATTTTATCTGTAGTTTTCATACGTGTGGGTGATTTGGCTGACTCATTAATCCAGGCAGAGATTGTTAATCAGTGGATGACTGCTATGCATGCCACAGAACCATGATTCAGATTTGCTCCTTTATGGAAATGCCTGATTGAAATAATGGTATGTTTTACATTAAGCTGTAGCCTTCTTCTTTTGATCTTTGTCTTCCTAAGAAAAATGGGTCATGTCTGCCTCCTCCAAATCTTTGCTTTCCTTTGCCAATCTCCAACACATTCAGCAATAAAGTGGCAACCTCAGTCTCTTGCTGTCATGAGGTTTATGATAGCAGGTGGCTGGGTCAAGAGACACTACATCAGTGTAGCCCTCTTGATGGAAAGAGCTGCAATCCTTACTAAACCTGGGAAGGAAGAAGGGGTACAGGAGCCAGGCCTTCACTTCCTTTGTTAGGCTCAGTGAGTGTGTCATTGCAGGAAATTCCTTCGCGGCCAATGCAGAAAGAGTTTTAGGTAGGCAATTACCGACCTCCTGCTTAAATGCTTGCCCTTTTTCCACTCAGAGAGCAGATTTATTTCTTTGGTTTTGAGTGAACTAGCTCTTCTGCAGTTGTGTAGAAAAACTATCCATGTGTGCAGTTACAGAATGGTACAGATACTGTAGAACTGAAGAAGATTTAGAGGAGGTCGTTAGTATTCAAATCTTAGTATTCTCCAGTATAAAGGTTAGCCATAAGCCTGAAAGTGTTGCATGCTTTGGTACATGTTGCTTGATATAGGATAACCACCTCAAATCAGCAATTCCTTTACTAAAGCTATTTAAAAGAAATATGAAAAAAACTCAAGCCCGAACTTTCTGGGCTTTATAGTGGCTATATTTGAGAAGAAGGCTTTCATTCTAAATGTCTTTTCAAAACCTGTCATAAATTCACAGCTTCAACTGCATCATAGTTCAGCATACCTTGGTTTGAAACTAAGAGGAATGCACCAGTGTCAATTTGAAAATGCAATAAATCTAAGAAGCCAGACGGCTTTAGGTCATGGCACATAACCTTGAGACACTGCCACATAACCTCTTAGGCTCAATAACAAAAGGGAGGACACCCAAAGGGGATGACACATACAGAAGGGGACACCCATTTCATTTCTCCTACCAATGCTTTCAAGTTTCCTGCAAAAGAGAAGTATGTTTGCAGAATATCTGAAAGTGATAAATGGGGAATTAGCTTTTACATACACTTACTACATTTTCTGTAAAACTTAAGAAAAAACAAATCCAAATTTCATATGCTCTTTCCTCCACCTTCTCTCTTTGCCCTCTTTCTCCCCTCCTACAGACTTTCAAAGTTTGTTTTAATTTTTTCCCCTCCTTCTTTGCAGTATTCTTCTCTTTCTTGGTATTAATTTATGCTTAATTTTTCTCTTGTTTAGTTTGCCTAACAGATCTCAGGATGCCTATCTCCCAGCCTCCTTTCATTTCTCTTGCACAGCCCATTTCTTTGCTCCTTTGCCATTCTCTTAGATAAAAAGGAAAAATACTATGCAGTATCCGATGATGGAGAAGTGGAGGAACCAGGTAAAGATTTATGGGTAGGTTCTGTGATTAAAAAGAGGAATACAGTCCAAACACCTTCAGTGTCAATATGTACAAGAGATTTGCCTTCAATTTGAGATGTCTAAGACTGTCTTTAGACAATTATCCCACAAAATTACATCAGTATCTCATCCAAAATAAATAGCTACTTTTGTGACTTTCACTCACCATTAAACATTTCTCTATGTCCAAGGTTCTGTCTGTTCCTCCTTCCTGACATAGCCTTCCAGGTATATATCACAGATGGAGGAAACCTGTTCCCTTGTGAGACAGGTTCACAAAGATCAACCAGAAAAAAAGTGATTTACAGTAAAGGGCCTTGCCTTGCCAGGTGCCTCGTGAAGGTGGCTGTTTTTCACTGAGTCACATTATATATCTGAATGGTAAATTATAAAAGGTAGTTCCTAGGTGTGGGCACAGCTCTTGAAAGGTCCAGGTCACTAGCAAACTGGTTTAATCAAACAGCTTTAGACATCCTGTTTGCCCTTCATATAGACACGCATTTGAATCCTTTTCAGTCCTGGGAGTCTCTGCCTAAATTTGAGTAGCTCACATGCTTCTGTGGAACTTCATGGTAATTAGGTGGTGGTGTTAGTAGTTCCTGTTTCAAGAAAGACTGTGAGAATCGCTCACATGATGCAGATCCAGGTATTTCACTGGATGGTTTGTGTCACTTAGCACAGAAGGTCTCATGCAGAATCCCTGTAGCTCTTTCAGTCACAATAGAAAGTCCCTTCAAGTCCCACCTAAAGCTGCTCAGGACGTCGTTTCTCCCTGTGCCTGCAGGTGAAGCCTATTCTTGCTGTACTCAAGTCCAGCCATATGATGCAGCTTATCATAAGATAACTTTTTCATAATGGACCATAACTATTTCTTCAGAGTGGGGTGGCTGTTTGTGGCTGTGACAGGCACAGTATGAATATGCTAGTCCCCCAAATGGATATGATCAGAAGGTGAACATATGAACTCCTGAGGTCTTGATGGCAATAAATTATTATTATTATTGAGCTTTTTTTACTCACTATGTCTTTCTCCTGATTCCTAGATAAACAGCATATTTTACCTCAAAAGCTCCAGCAGCATCTGGAAACATTTGTACTCCAGTACATCTGCTATTGTCACTGATTTGACAAACTTAGCCTGTCATCAGGATGTTCCCCTATTTTTCCTGCCACAAGAAACCTGATCATAAATTTAGAAATCCTGTGGTAAACTTTCCTAACTTCTTGTCCAATTCCATATGGATGAATTACCAGGTGACCACATTTATAAGGAAAAATGCTTTCCAAGAGCATATTGGACATGTCCATCTACTTCCAAGTTAATTCATTAATCTCTTGTATACCATTGTGAAAAATGCTATAGAGAAGCCTTGCAAAGAATTGGAAAGCTTAGGAGGGAAACTCCAAGGATGCTCAGGACAGGTTTTAAGAGGAGATTCTTAAAGGCCTCAGGAATCCCCATACCTTGCTGAAGATCACAACATGTGCTAATGTGTCTTCCTATGGAAGGAAGTATCTGCACTTCAGCACAAAGGACAATAGGTGATATGGGTCAGGATCAGCCAGGATGCAGTGGTTTTCTTGGCCAGTCCTGGCTCATGTTCAGCCAGCTGTCAACCAGCACCTCCAGGTCCTTTTCCATCAGGCAGTTGTCCAGCCACTCCTCCTAAAGCCTCTGGCACTGTGTGGGGTTGTTGTAACCCAAGGGCAGGATCCAGCACATCACTTCGTTGAACCTTATACAGCTGGCCTCAGCCTATTAATTCAGCCTGTCCAGATCCTTCTGCAGAGCCTTCCTGCTCTGCAGCTGATCATCACTTCTGCCCAATTTGGTGTCATCTGCAGGCTGACTGAAGGGACACTTGTTCCCTTGTCCAAATCATTGATAAAGATGTTAAACAAGAGTGGCCCCAATACTGAGCCCTGGGGAAAGTGCTTGCAACCAGCTTCCAGCTGGATGTAGCTCCATTTGCCACCACTCTCTTGGTCCAGCTCTTCAGCTAGATATTTACCCAGCCAAGAGTGTACCAATCCAAGCCATGAACAGCCAGTTTCTCCAGGAGAAAGCTGTGGGAAATGGTGTCAAAGGCTTTGCCAAAGTTCACAGAGACAACATCCACCCCCTTTCTCTCATGGATTAAGTGGGTCATGCTGTTACAGAAGGAGATCAGGTTGGTCAACCAGGACCTGCCTTCCCTAAACCTTTGCTGGCTGGGCCTGATCCCCTGGTTGTTCTGTATGTGCTGCATAATGGCACTAAACATGATCTGCTCCATGTCCTCCCATGGCACCACTGTCAGACTGACAGGCCTGCAGTTCCCTGGATTGTCTCTCCAGCCGTTCTTGGAGATAGGTGTCTAGACTAACTTCTGATTACCTGGGACCTTCCACTTTAGCCACACCTGCTGGTAAATAATTGAAAATGACTCAGTGACTCCGCCAGCTCCCTCAGGACCCTTGGGTGGGCACCATCTGGTCCCATGGACTGGCGCATGTCTAAGTAGTAAATCAGCACATGCTGGATTCTCAAGAAGAAATTATTTTTATCCCTTTTTCTAAATGTTCCTTTCTCCTGGAGCCTGCTCCTCTTTACAGACTTTACTTCTGGCTTACCACCTCTGCTTTTAATTTTGTACAGGTTGCATGGAAGTGTGTCAGAAACTAAATTGCTGGAATTTAAGTATTGATCTTTGTGGTCTGTTCTTGTGTAGTCAATCAAAAGACCAACCATTGTTCTTGTCAGTGTTCAATCTGGCAAACTAGAGCCAAATTAAAACTGATGGTCATGAAGAAGTCAGGAAGGTAAGCACCAGTCAGGAAGAGAACTTCCTCCTCAGTTTCAATGCAATATCTATAAATGACAGTCACAGGGACAACACATTGCCTTGCACAATGCAGTAGACTGCTGATAACTTTCCTCTTATTGGAGCAAGCTCCAGGTCCTGAGAACAAAATATCCAAGATGCAGAACTCCTGCGACCCGAGAAAGAGTTTCTGTTTTGCTTCTCCCTACTGCCCCCTGCCCTCAGTACAAATTTCATCATTTAAAAGTTAGTATATTGCTAAAGCTTTTGTGTTTAAAACCCAGATTGTTGAAGGGATCTAAGCTGTTTTTATGTAAGTAATTAGTGGCAAAAGATTCTTATTTTTTGAGTCACTAAAACCCTCACTATTTCCACTTTTCTATCTAATGCTCATCTTTGAAACTTTAAGAGATTTTCTGTGAGGAAGACTTCATAACCAGAAGTTTCTAATTTCTAACTAACAGTTACACGCTCTGGCAAGAGCATTAATCTTTCACTTACCAGTGGAAATATTTGTAAGACTAGAGATACTTAAATGTCTGGAATTTGCTTTTTCCTCTTTTTCAAATGATTGCTGAATCAGTTTCTCTCATGCAGTTCAGTGGATTTGACTAGGGAATTAACTTGATTTCTTTGACATTGAGACCAGAGAGAAAATGAAGGATTTTTTTTCCATGGGAAATGGAGGACCTTGAAAGCCAAGTAACAGTGATGATTGAACAGCTCAAGTGGGTTGGAATGACTGAGGGTATAGTTAAATACTTATCACTTGGGTTTAAACCTCTCTGAATTTTATGGTATCCTTAATTCATAAAAAATATTATGCAGATCAGGTTAGGAATAAAACTGTTTAGCTAGAGACTCAGAAAATGCTAAAGAATTTATCAATTCTTTAACAAGGACAACAGGGAGAAAGATATCAACTCACCAAACCCAAAATATTAAAGGTTATTGAAAGAAACAGGAATTTCCTATTATTCTATAGATGCAGGAGGTTGCATAACAGTTATAGTGTTAAAACATATGGTTATTATGCTTATGCTCAGGTACCATCTATAACAAAATGCTGAACCATATTTCAGAATGTCAGAATTTGGGGAGCAGTGAATCTCCAAATAGTCTCTTGCCAAGAGAGTTTGCTGGCTGATTGGCCTATGCAGCTGTGTCCGTAGGGGGTGGTAGCTCATAGCTCCTCTCGTAAAGGACTTCTAGGTCTTTATTTTTAGATCCCAGGATTAATAGACCACATCTCTGAAGCCAGAATGTCACTGTGGTGAAATTGACATTCAAATTACTGTCTTCCAGTGGTTCCTGGGCAAGAGTGAAGTTATCATTCAGTCCTTAGGATGACCATGCAGAATCTACAATGTAAGGATGGCAGTGCTTGTTCTGGTGATAACTAAAGAAGCGACACTGCTGCTCTACCTTACCCTCCTTTGTGCAGGGATCCCGAGTGATCCCCAAAAGTCCCTTCCAACCTCACACATTCTGTGTGTGTGTTCTGATAATGCCTATATCTTATAGACTGACCCACTAGAATATGGTGCTTAAATAATTTATGCCTGGTACATATGTGTATAAGAAATAAGCTGGTCAATGCTTGAACTCTTTGGTTTTAGGCTGCAAGATGTTTGAACCCAGCTCTGAGATCTTTGATTTCTCCATGATTCTCAGGGACCAAAGTGAAGCTGTAGTTCTCTAAATCATCTTTCTTACGGTTTTCGAAGACAGGTGAAATACTTACGATTGTCCAGTAATGGGGGACTTGCCTGGTCACCATGATGTCAAAAAGGTAATAGTTGGGGAGTAGCCTGCAATGACATCAACAGACTCTCTCAGCACTTGCAAACAGTTTCATTCACAGACCAACAGAATTGATGTATCTCTTGTACTCTGAGAAACTAATGGATATTAGTTCTTAGTGTTTCTCTTTCTAAACACTTTATCATAGTAAGACAAATTAATTTTGTCCTTTATTTTCCTACTTTGTGCTTTATTAATTTTATTTGCTACTTTTCTGCTTTGTTTATGAAAATGTGTTGCTTTGTTGGGTTTCTAGTAATTTCTTTGTTTATACCATTACTATTAACATTCTCATGCTGACCAGTTCCTTTTCACTGTTAGAAGACCTAAAGAAGATAAAAAAACTTCTTTTACCTGAGATGTTTGGGGTTCTTTTCTGTCAAGAAGTTCTCAGATTCTGTTCCATGAATTATTTTAGTGAGGAAATACATATTTCTGGAAGGTAGAGATTCAATTTACCCATGTTCACATCATGCTCTTATTTGGGTGACAATTGTGAAGACTAACGCATGTAAAGCAAACTTCAAGATTCTTTTAAATGCAGTTTCTAGTTCTACTCAAGTCACTCTCTGAAATTCAGTAGTTTGACCACAGTTCACTGACTGCAATGCAAACAAAAAGTTTCACTTCTCTTCTAATATCCAGTGTTGTAGCTCAGAAAAGGCACTCTAATTGTGATAGTAGATGCTTTAGTCACTGGCAATGCTTATATTTCAGAAACATCACTTATGTCTGACACACACTTTAATGGTACCGCCGAAGGCATTAGCACTGATGTTGGGTGATGAGGTTGAGAAGAGAGCAAACCACTGCCTGTGCTCTGAGGGTCACAAATCTTGTCACAGTGGGTATATTACAGTAAATTGTTGTAGTAGACATGGTTGTATCATCTTGCTTAAGGTGCCATCTTCTAAAAAGATTCTATAGCAAGAGAAAGTTAACACCTATACACCATGGCCTTAATGGTTTTCACAATTTGTAGTGTTTGGTCTGGAAACACTAGGAAAAAACAAGCCAACCAAACAAGAAAAGCAGGCATACTGTTTATAATTTCCTGCACATACTTATAGTTTGTTACTTTTTCTTCTGGCTACTTGAACCCCAGTTCCAGGAATCAGATAGGAAGTCCCATTACTTTCTACAACACACAACAAAGTAATTTGTGGTTAAACTGGAAACAGAATTTATATTTCAGATAGACAAGATGCATTCATGTAACTACATAACCCTTGAACTGAAACAAAGCAAATCTAAAATGCTGACATATTTTCCATTAACTCAGGCTTAGCATCTGGAAAACATAGCTTCCAGAGCCAAGCACAGCCCCTGTCTTGGCACACAATAAAAGCTCAGTAGTTTGTAGAACATGGAGGGCTTGTGCCATATCAGATAGCCCATTTCCAATGGCATTTTTAGACAAGGTGGAAGATTGTCTCATGGCTCATTCTTAGTTGGAAAGGAAGAAAGAAAAGAGGGAAATATGCAGGTATTTTATAGGATTACATTCAAAATATGTGCATATTTGAGAAGGTGAAGATTGGTTTGGTGTCTTTAGTCTTCGGACAGGTGAATTTTTAAGTACTTGCCTTTGCAAGTACTGTTTGGTACAAACAGTTTGGTACTTTGCAGCTGTTTGGTACAAACTTGAACTTGGCATGGACTTCCCAAGCTTTGTGCATGCTCTTTGACCTATGACTTCACAGCTTCAGGAAGACAGGATCTTTGTCATTTCATCAGTCAGGAGTGTTTTGAGCCACCTACAGTTTGATACAGTGTGTCTTGCGACCAGCACTCTTATTAGAATTTCTCCTTCCACCGAGCTCCTACTCAGGTTTCCATTCTCATCAGTTGGAAAGACAGCTGTGCACTTTTGAGGAAAACCTTTCAGCGAGGAGAGGTGGCTTGGAGCATCACACAGGCACATCCTGCCTAAAAGCCAACCACCTTGCTGATCTCATCTTCCTGCTCACATGTTGCACGGATTTTTCAAGGTTGGGCACACAGCCTCTACTCCTACCCCTGCTCTCTGCTGGTGTGGCCTCACCTTGAGTGTTATGTACAGTTCTAGGCACCTCAATGTAAGAAAAGTATCAAGTCATTAATGTCCAAAGGAGGGCAGTGAAGACAGCTTTGAGGGGAGGCCATTCCAGCAGTGGCTGAGGTCAGTTGGTCTGTTCAGCCTGGAGGAGACTGAGGGGGTATTGGAGTTTCCAACATCCTCACCAGCGGAGACACACGGCAGGCACTGATCTCTCCTCTGTGGTGACCAGTGACAGGACCCGAGGAAATGGCCTGAAGTTGCGTCAGAAGTGCTTTAGGCCAGGTATTAGGAAAAGGTTCTTCACTCAGAGAGTATTTGGGCACTGGAGCAGGTCCCCCAAGGAAGTGGTCACAGCACCAAGCCTGACAGAGCTCAAAAAGCCTGTGGACAATGCTCTCAAGGAACATGGTGTGATTCTCAGGGGTGTCCTGTGCAAGGATAAGAGTCGGACTCGCTGAATCTGATGGCTCCCTTCCAACCCAGCGTACTGTGCGGTTCTGTAACCGGGACATGGCTCGGGCCCAGGCCTGTCGCAGGCTCCGGACCCCCTTTCGCCGGCCCCGCTGCCCGGGGGAGGGAAGGAGGGGGCGGCCGGCGCCGTACCCGGGTGAGCGCCCCGCGCGCATGCGCCGCGAGCGCGGCGCCCCCGCTCGGCTCCGCTCGGGCCGCACTCGGCTATTTCCGCCTCTTTGTTTTAAACTCCGGGCCGAGCCCTTTAAATCCCCCGTTTTTCTTTTTAAAATTTTCTTGGGAAAGGGGAAAAGGGGCTGGTGTTTCCCTCCGCCTCGCGTTTCCGACTCCTCTGCTCTCTGCCCTGCGGTGGCGCTCGGAGAAGGACGGGCCGGGGAGCGGAGGGTCGGCGGCGGCGGGGGGAGCCCCCGCTGTAGCCCGAGCGGCGGCCGCGCCCCCCCCGTCAGGTCAGTGCGGGGCCGGGGCGGGCGTGGGGGTCCCGGCCTTGCCCCGCCGAGGGGCTGGGGGGCAGCCGAGGGGTCGGGGGCGGGGCGGGCCCGCCGCTCCCCCGCCCGCCTGCGGGGTATTTGTGGTGTGGACTGCGGGGTGAGGAGGGGGTGCGGGGCGTGCGGGCCGAGCGTCTTCTCCGCCCCGGCGGCTTAGGGGGCCGCGGAGGACCGGGCCGGGGCTGGGGGGGGGGGGGGGCGCGCTGGAACTTTCGGGGCGGGCGTGGGGTGGTCGCAGGCGGGGTGGGGGTTTTGTGGGGTTCCTCTCCCGAAGCTGTCAGGGAGTCTCCGAGGGCCAGGGGAACGACTGTCCCTGTCCTGCCGCGTGTGCCCACCGCGGGGGAGGGAGGCTCTCGGTGCTGGGGGAAAGGCAACCCGCACACCCCCCGCCCCACCCGGTCCTACCCGCGGGAGGAGTTGCTGGTTGTGTGGAGGGGCCTGGGCAGGGGACAGAATCCCACGGCTTGGGGAGAAAGGGTCTCTTTGAGTGGAGGGGTGAAGATGGCGTTTCCAGTAAGGTGGAGATAGAGGGGACACGTCCCTTGGGTGTGCGACTTCAGCCGCGCAGGTATGTGGCTCCAGTGCTGTGTATCTATGATATGAAGTTGTGAGAAATAGGAAATGAATTGGTACTCGTAGGTAAAGTACAGGGGCTTGAATTGTTTTATAGTCTATAGTCTGTAGTCTGTTTTGCAGTCTAGAGACAAATACACATGTATGCGCACACACACACATGCACACGTACATACATGTGTACGTGTTCAGTATTAAGAAATTTGGAAAGTTTTCTAAACCACTGAGTTCTAGTAACTTGTGGTGTCACATTTGGCCTTTTAAGTTGGTCACTTCTAGCCTGAAAGTGTTGGGTGTTACTTCAGTAACCTGTGTGGAAAGTTTTGCATGTCCCAAAGTTTATAAGGTTCAAAGAGGTTTTATTATTGAGGGTTATCAAGTGCTTGGATGTTCTTTTGCTGCTTCGCATATTTGCAATTTCTCTTTTTTTTTTTTTTTTTTTTTTTTTTTTTTTTTTTTTTGTTACAAAACTGTTTGTGCAGGCTTTCTGTCAGATCAGTTTAGGCTCTTCCTGCTTTCTGTATGAAATGCATGCCTCTGAGAAACCAGTTAAAGAAATTCTGGTTTATTACCCCTACATCCTGTGGAATGTTCTGAAAATATTTTCTTTGGTGTTTTTCAAAATAATACTGTGTATTTTCTTCCAGAGTATCACAGAAGAATTAAGTCCATAGATGAAAAGCTTTGAATTAAAAAAAAAAAAGTTGAGCTGAGCCTTTATGTTTAAGGAGCATCCCATGTATGTGTCCTCCATTATAGATTGGTTTTGTTTATACAGAATGAACAATTAAGCATGTGGCAGCTATGTTGTTAGGAGTCGTTTTAGTTCTAGGTACTGTGCTGTTAAAAGATTATTATTAGTTATTTTGGGGTAGGATACTTGTAAAGTTTTCTATTCATTCTTTTAGTGGCAGATCAGATTAGAATCTCAACTGTGGTACTCATCATGTGTCTCATAAAGGTGCTCTGAAATTCATAAAATTCTTTTGTGACCAGGGGAATAGAAACAGAAACTTTGTACCCTTTCAGTAGCATTACTGTTTCTTTTGAAGCTGTACTTGTAGACAGCTTATAATGTGTTTAAGGGAATACAGAAGCTGTGCAGAACCCAAGATACGCGGCAGAAAGACACAGGATGCATTGGAAGAGGATCAGGCAACTTTCTACAGAAAGCTTGGAAATAAAACATTTTATAAACCAGTTCTGGAGGAAAATCTATTGGATTTCTTTCTGTGGGTTGATCTGGCTGATTTGATCTTGTTACTCTGCTCTCATTGTAGAAAATCAAGACTGAACACTTGTAAATGTTACAATAAAGTAGACCTAGAGTTTGTAATTATCCTAGCCTAATAATAATGCCAAGAATGGTAGAAATTAATTGCTATGGTGTGAAAGATTTCTGCTGCTAAGAGGCTGTAAAGTACAGCATTTAGTTACTGCAGCTGTCCTGCTCTTACATCTCCTGTCCACTTACATGATTTAGAGAAGGTCATCTCAAAGCTTTATATTTGAGATACAGGTAAGTTTTCTTGTCAAGAACTGTTCTACACTTAGTTTAATAGCTTTCATTTCTTTTTTCCCGTATGGCCATTTAATATAGGTAGCGTGGCCTTTTCAGCTTTTGTCATGTAATGAACTCCCAGGACTGAAATAGTTCTGGATTAAATTCCTGAACTCCTTGGGTGACACTGTGAGAAGAAGTTGAAGCATTTCCATTGAAACTCTTTTTAAGTGGAGCTACTAAGCTCTGAGCTACAAAGTGGCTGTGGACATGATATTTTGAAAAGCATGCATGTTGATAGCCTTTCACTCTACAACTACTGTTCTAAATTATGATACCGGCTTACAAGAAAGTGTAAGGACATCTTGTATTTTATAAAATAAATATTTTCTCTACTTCTTGCTTTGGAACTGTTGTTGTTTGGTACATGTATGTAGTAAGTCAGTAGTTACTAGGTGGAAGTTTGTTTTGATAGTAGTGTTTGGAGATGCAGTTGATTTAAGACTGTCAGCATTCCTGAGAGGTTATTAATCTAAACCCTGGTCTCTTTTTGTCAGTGCAGCTAAAGATTTTCAGTGATGTTTAAACTTCTCTGATTTGCTGGGTTAGGTTTGCTGTTATATTTAAAGGAAAGGGGGAGGAAAATCTTCTCAGGGCAGTTTGACTGCAGTAGTTAGAAGCCAGGCAGAAGGTGCCCATATCTTCTAGTTTACACAAGACTTACTTGGAAGCTCTGTCTTGAAGTAGTTTTTTGCATTACTTACACCACCCTTTTTAAAATACAAGCTTGCTGTGTTAGACTGCAAGTTTAGATGGTATGTGAAAGTCTTACAAGCAATACAAGAGAAAAAAGAATCAGGTTATTCTGTGTTAAAAGCAATCTTACCTATTGTGATATGTAACACATTTTCATTGCTAACTGAAGAAACACTATAAATAGTGGTTTGTTCTATAAGTGCTCTGAAGAGCCTAGAGAAAACTTGCTGCTTTTATTGAAATTCATAGAATCATGGGATGTTTGGGTTGGAAGGACCCTAAACATAATTTTGTTCCAACTTCTCTGCTGTGGACAGGGACGCCTCCCACTAGATCCAGTTCTCAGGGCAGCATCCAAATTGGCCTTGAACACCTCTAGAGATGGAGCATCCACAGCTTCTCTGGGCAACTTGTTTCAGTGCCTCACCACCCTTACAGTAAAGAATTTCTTTGCAGTATCTAATCTAAACCTCCTGTCTTTCACTTTGAAGCCATTCCACCTTGTCCTGTCAGTAAATGCTCTTGTAAAAAGTCCTTGTCTTTTCATGTAGACACCCTTCAAGTACAGGAAGGCTGCTGTTAGGTCACCCTGAAGCTTTCTCTTTTCCAGGCTGAGCAACCCCAGTTTGCTCAGCCTTTCCTTGTAGGAGCTGCTCTAGCCCTCTGATCATCTTGATGGTCTTACCTGGACTCGCTGCAACAGGTCCATGTCCTTCCTGTACTGTGAGCCCAGAGCTGGATGCTGGGTTAGGGTTCAACCCATATGGGGTCTCACCAGAACAGAGGGTCAGAATCCCCTCCCTGGCCCTGCTGGCCACCACCAACAGCCCCAAGTCCTTCTCCCCAGGGCGGCTCTCCATCTGTTTATCTGCCAGCTTGATTGGCTCACCGAGGCTTCCAGGTCTGGATGCAGCTCTGAGCTCTTGCTCAGGAGTCCCTTGCTCCCTCCCTCAGGAGCTTGGGAACCCCCCTGTACATCTTGATCTAGTGCTCACCCCCACACTTACCTCAGTCACTGCGGGTGATGCTGCCTCATTGTCTGACTGAAAATTACCTTTTCTCAAGTCAATTTTACTGATTAAGTGCATCTATACTTAAATCAACAGAATATGAAATTGAAATACTCAGTGTGATGGGAGCTAATTGGCCTGAAACCTTATGTGCTACTGGTAGTTTGACTGAAGTTTGTAGAGAGCTGAAGTTTTGCAGTCATACTGAAGAGACAGCATTGTAGGAACAAATAAACCAGTAGTGAGTTCTTCAATGACATTATTTTCTTTCCATATCTGCCTTTTCTTTTTTCTCTTTAATCAGAAACAATGCTTTAGACTTGGAACTTCACACTGTATGTAGGAACTTAAGGGTCTCTCTATTCCTTTGACAAACACAACACATATTTCCAAAAGTAGGGGGTGGTACAGATCATTAAAAGTAGGGGGAATGACAAACTCTGGTGAGCTCAAGTTACTTGTTCTTTGTGCCAAAAATGACTGTTCTAACAGTTATGACTGCCTCTTTCAAATCACAATTTTAAGTTGACGGAGCCAGTGGGGGAAATTGTTGAGGAGGTGGGGGTGAGAACTGGAGTAAATCAAGGTATGTATGGTAGCATTATGACAGTGCAGGGATTGTAAGGAAGAAATATGCAAGAGTGATAATCAGGGTTGTTTTTTTTTTTTTTTTTGTAGTTTTGTTGCCAATAGAAGTACTTAAACTAGCTCTGACACTATTTTTCATCTTTGCAAAGTGGCATGGAGAAGACTTACTCTCCCTGCAGACGTCTATATCAGATGATCTTAAGAGAGAACTATTTTGTATTCTGAATTTTTAACTAACAGTAACTTAGAACTTTGTCTACATTAAAAAGGTTTGTGTTCTGGCAGCAGTAAGGATCCTTTTTTGATACTGAGACTGTCCTTATTGCTGGAACCTGTTGCTTTGTGAATAGCATTAAGTTAATTTTGATTTAAGGCAGAAAGCATTCTGTGTGTGTTTGGTGTCAATGAGAAAATGCTGTGCAGTACCTGAGTAATTAGGAGAGGAAAGGTTAATTTTTGAGGTTTATGGAATGAGTTTGATGTTATTTGCTAACTTGCAAATCACTGTTTTGTCAGGATTTTCCCTTAAGAACTTTTTTTTCTCTCTACATAACCAGACAGCATACAATGCCTTCTCTAGTTGATTATTATCCAGTAACATCACAACTATTATATATAATGCAATTTTTGTTTGAATGATGATGATATTATACCAATGCAGGTCATCTTTGTTATTCTTTTACAATATGCATGCAAACATTACAGTTTTTGTAATCATTAATGTCATTTTTTCAGGCAAATGTATCAGTGCAGTTTGATGAATTTTCAGGGAATGTGTTATGCTGTATAATTTTTTTCTGGTTTGTCACTTGAAAGAAGATCCTAAAAGATACAGTACAGCTGGCTAAGTTAGAAATTTTTTATTTATGAATAATTGTACGTGACACTTACTGTTGTATTTGAACTATTGAGTATAGAGATTGGCATAATAAAAGCCATGGGTCAGTTGATTACTTAATTAAAGGACATTGCCAAATTTATTTTAACTGACTAGACAAATGTTTTTACAATAAAAAATTGTTTTACTGAGCAATGGCAATCAGTAGAACAGATTTGAGGAACAGGATTTTTTTGGTTTTTTTTTTTTGTTTTTTTTTTCAACATACTGTCCATCAAAGTACCATCTTTTTTCAGAGTGACTTTTCCCAAAATTTGTTGGAACATGGAGACATTTAGCTTAAGCTTTGTTTTGGCACTAACATCAAGGTGGTCTGGGATCTTAACTCCTGCATTTCAGATGATTGTGTTTCCTACTTTTTTGTTGTGATAATAACTGGATTTTCTTTTATTTATTTTTTTCCCCCTAATATATAAATTAATTTCTGGACACAAGAACTCAGATATTGATTTCAGGATTCAAAATAGGAAGAGGTAAGGAAATTTTTTATGTGCTTTGTAAGTACCTAATCATGCATGCTGCTAAAAGTATATATGCCCCTGTTCCTACATCCAAGTATTTACATTTTAGAACATAACTTCTGCTAGATCTGTATCTGTTAAAGATACTTCTAATAGTATTTTGTCACTTTGAAAAAGTGCTAACACACTTTATTCAAACCCGTCTTCTTAATGCTTGAAAAGATTTTCTTTCCAGCTTGGAGTTACTCCTTTCCTTTGAGGTCTGAACCCCTCACCAGTGTACAGTGTTTGCCTGATTGCTTCTGTCTGTACTCAGGAGAGCACCTAAGTACAGGAGCTGTTTACTGTTTTTTAAGCTTTACCAAACCTTCTTTAGGAAAAAGCAAGCATAACTTGTTAAATGCTCACTTAAAATTTCTTATCCATATGTGCAAGTTGTTCTTACTACGTGCAAAAGACTACCCTTGCAGAAAAGTTCTGTGGTGTGGACAGTGTAGTAAAAAATGACACTCTTGTGTGAAATCCATGGTCTTAGAGAAAAATGTTTACCTTTTTTAGTAACACTTGCATGGATTTATTTAATTTGTTGAATGAAGTAAGTAATTAAACTATGTTTTCCTGTAGCACTTGCCTTTAACTAATTGCAAAGTAGACTGCCATCTTAAATCAATTTATGCTTTAAGATCATGCTTTTTCTCTTGGGTTGCCATAAGATGATGATTACTTCACAGACATTTAGTTTGAATATTGGTAAAATAAAGTTCTCTGATTTATGCTTGTTCTCAGATAAATTGCAGATGGACAATATTTTTCTATTTTCCCTTTAAAAATCCACATAGGCCTTTTCCGTGACTGAAATTACTGTGGTAATAACATATTTTACCAAAAGTTTCAATCTAACTATTGTTGAGTAGGAGGAGTTTAACAGAAATGCCTTTTAATAGCATGTATTCTTGTTAATAGTACTGTTAGACTTGGTAGCACCAAAGTAAGTCATTTATTTTCATATCAATTTATTAATTTTCTGTTTCTAGTCTTGTACTTCTCTTTCTTGATTGGCTAGAATGATGTAGAAATCCCTCCCAAGATCAGGCTGTTCTGCAACAATTTCAGAAGACTTGTGTTTATATTGGTAAAATACTTCATTTGTCATTTTTTGACCATTGGCCACAGGAAAAGTTGCCTATTGTAAGTGGCACCACACCAGGTAAAACGGTCTCTGGGTGGAGCCGTTTCCTTCTCTTCACTTTCTTGCTTGTGAGATTCTTTCAAGTTTTTAAAAAAGTCACCAGAACTGATCTACGTGGTATTAAGTAAATCTTGGCACTTCAAGGTTTCACTTTACTGTCTTAGAAGTACATAGGTGTAAAAAGTACTGTATCAGTTGCAGTAATTTTTAATGTAACATTTTAGGGATAACCGTAGATACTGCCACTGGAAATTGTTTATCTAAATCTGTTTTCTCTAATCTGTAGCAGTTTATTCAAATTATGTAAGGTTATTTTGTCCAGACAATAATAGCTCTTGAGTTGTATGATTATGACTTTATGACTAAAAATGGCTTGAATTTGGACAAAGTTTTGCAGATACAGAGAGGATAATATTTTGCTTTGTTTCCTATTGGTTTTGTTTTTTCTTGGTTTTTTTGGACAAAGATGTATTTTACCCTGGTCCTTCTTCTAATTTACAGAATTTATCAATGCTATGAGTTGACAATAATTGTAGGACTAATTATTTATATAAGCTATTCTGTGATCAAATATGTAAATCGATTATGGTCTTCTTTTGCTGCTTCCCTTAGGGAAGAGAAGGTACATCCTGTCCCCATTCTTCAGTTTTGCTCTCCATCACTCCACCAAATGGGTCAAATTACTTTCATAGTGGAACTTCATGTACGTTTCCAAAGCCAGGGCTTTGTTCTCCAGTCACAAGCATTAGTTGCCAATGAATTGAATTTCTGGAGGTGTTTGGAAAGTGTCATAGGAGTTTTTTTTCCCCCTTAATCTTTAGTATGGGAAATCTAGGGTATAAGTAAATGCGAAAAGTTTCTGGAGTCCTCTTCTGTAGCTTCCATTATTAGGCCTGATGATACCATAAGATATATTCATGAGTAAGAGTGAAGACAAGGGAAAAATTAGCTGCTTTTGCTTCTCCCCCAGATTCCTTAGCCATTTATGGCTTCCAATAAATAACCTTTTTTTTGACTTACTCATCCATTATCGCCATCTGCAGAGTTTGACAATTTTAGCATTCAAATTGAAAAAAACCCCAAATTCAGCTCTCTTCTCCCGACTTTAATCCAAAACCAAAGGAATGATTTTAAAAAAATTTTCCTCTGAAATTACATCTTTCTAGTATGAAGAGACCTATACATAGTAAATCCTGAGAACAGAAAGTCTTTGAGATGCCCAGGATTTGCTTTGTGAAGATAGCTGAAGACATGGTCCTTTCTGACCTTGTCAGCCAAACTTTTACTGGTGCATGCTTGTTGTGATGAATGTTGTGTTCTGAAAAATGTAGGGAGGCAAGTGTCAGTGTGGGTGTCATCTATTAAAAAACTATTACATTTTTAATAAAATTGGTAAGTTATTTTGGTTGTCTCTTACGGCACAGTTCAGTCACCAAAAGCAGGTGTTCATGAGTTGCAGAGGACTAAATTCAAGCCTACAGGTACTACTAGTAGGCTGCAGTAGTTAATAACTTGCAGTGAAAGATTTTATATTCTTTTTACTGCATGTCATACATCCATCTAGCATTTGAAATTTGTTGTAGGAAGCAATAGGGGTGTATGAAAGTGATTTGGCTTTAAGAAATTCCTGAGGGTAGTTTAAAAGTATATCTAAAATACAATTATTAAGATAGGTAGCAGAGATAATGTTTATTTATTTACTTATTCCTTGCATGGACTGTCAGGGGTTGTTTAAGATGAGTCTTTTCAGAGAATAGTTTATTTCTACAGTTTTTGAACAGTTTGTATCAATGTGCAGCTGAACAGTTTTGGGTGGTAATGGCTATCTGTTTAAATGGTAATTGTCAATTCTGTAAGTTCAGTGACGTTTCTAATGATGGGTACTTTTTTATGCAGACTAAGCAAAAGATAATTATAAAAAGCTGTAGCTCATCAATGACTTGCCAGTGCTTTCTTTGTATTTTGCTGCTTTCTGATCTTAAACTGTGGATTAGAAAAGTTTATCAGTATATCAGAAAATCATTATGTCCATCTAAAATGCTGTCATGATTCCTCACAGCAAAAAAGCTATTTTAGTCATTATTTGTCTGCTTTCATACTAGTTTTCCACATAGGTGTTTTTACTTCATTTCACCTGTTACTGCTGTCCTTTTACTTGAAATTGGCAAGAGGTAGCTGGTTATTCGGTTTTTGTTTGGACTTATTTTCACTAACAATTTCCCATTACCTCTAAAAGTTGACATCAGTGTCTTGTTTTAAGGGATTTTGAGGAGTTTTGTGCAAAGATCTAAATGCAGAACATGTCTTCCACCTCTTTTTTGGATTAAAACTAAACTATTCCATAAACTGTAGAGTACCATTACCAGGACTGGATAAGGAAGAACAACTTAACTTTTGCACTGCTCAAGTATGTATTTTCTATATTTCTGACTCCAGAGAGACAGCCTTCTATCTGGCAAAATGACAAAAGGCAAAACTGGAAAGGGAAACTTCTACTACCTGGATTATGTGAGTCTTTTGTTAATGTTGCAGCAGGTGCTGAGGTGCTTTTAGGAGAAACTGGTAACTAGCTGCTTGCGTTCTCTGGGATTCAGTTAAGCAGCTGGTATTTGGCAATTTAGCAAGTGTTTCCTTGGCTATTCCTTCCTGATTAAACTACAACTCTTAATGAACTAGGGGAAAGAAATACAGACTATCATTTTGGCAGATCTTAATAATGTATACTGTTAAAACAGCACTTGAGAATTATGTCAGGCAGGTTGGTGGATGTACCCCTTCTTGCATCTGCCTTTTTCCCTGAAGTTTCTCCTTGCTCTTCTACTATATGAAGCCTGTATTGCCATAAAGTTGCTTTCATCATTAATCTGTTAAAATAAGCACCTGCTCTCTAAGAAGGTTTTGCTTCCAGGTGGTCATCTCCAGCAAGGAGAGTGGACAGTTCCAATCAGCAGTTTCTAGAACTGCAGAAGTGAGTTTGTCTAGGCTCTTGCACAAGTGAAATGAACCTCGGGTGAGATTTCGTTGCCTTAGTAATTTAGACCTTTCAGCTCCTCCATACTGCCAAGCAAATTTTCTCCATTTTAAATAAATGAGCAAATGTCACATCATGGCAGTGATTAGGTCACTGCAAAGAATTCAGATGTAAGTGCTGAAGCTTCTAATGGTGTTATTGTTCACTGTGGGCAATGTTCTTCATTGACACTGACAGACAAAATAGTGATGGTGTAATGGTGTCACTCTGCTTTTTGGTCAGAGTTTGAGGAACTATCTGTTAATTACTTTGATGCAATGTTTGGAATGATTGATATTCTTTATTTACTATCAGGTTTTCTTGAACTGTGACACATTATTTAGTTATGCAATGAAAAAAAATTGTAACAGTAAAACTTTGGAAGTCTTTTCTTTCTCCAGTGTTTACAGTGAAATATAAAAACAAACCCAAAATCCACAAACCATCCAACAAAGCCATCAAAAAGCCTCAAACCAATACCCAGCAAAACAGAAAAATTTTGATAACTGCAGATATTTTTTTCTGTGAAGTATCATTTCATTTTGGAAGACAATGCATGTTTTTGTAATGCTAGACATTTTACTGCTTCCCTTTTTTCCTACACGCATGCAAAACACCAGATCTAATGATGACAAAGAAATGAAAATAGAATGTGAGTGCTTTAAAGGTATCATTCTTTCTACAAATGTAAGTTTTCAAACGCTGTTGTCCTGCTGAGAATATTTTGAAATGGGAAGTGGAGTAATTCTCATTGCTGAAATCATTCCGACTTGGAAGTGTAGTAGTTGTTTTACATGAACACACATAGCAATGTAAAGAAATTTCAGAGATGCCAGGCTCATGTCTCTGTAATTATTTCATTAAGCCTGCCACAAGCATGAGCAGAATCTTTCCTTCATATAATGGGACCAATCCTGAGTACAAACATAGTAAGAAAAATTCAGAATACAGGAAATGACATGGCTGATGAAATCTAGTTATGAATGTCTTTTGCATTTTGGTAGAAGATACTTTGAGATCTCTGTTCTGTCTGCTGGTTCTAATGGATACAGCACCTAATTGCTGAAAAACTGTAAAGGTTAAAAAAACTCTCTTAGGACAGCTTGGTTAGTAGTTTAGAGCTGCTCTTTATGTTCCTATTTTGATTTAATATGGTAAAAGTGGTATGTTCATTGTGTCAAAATAAGCTCAGATCTTAAAAGCTAGAGTTTTACTGTATTGGAAGGATGTGGTTTTGTGCTTATTGGATGAGTCTAGAGTTTTTTATGCCCTGTCTTTCTTTGTTCAAACTGTTTTTTTTCACTTTCCTTTTTATTACCTGTCAATGTGCCCATTTCTTTCCTCATTCCTCTTAGATATTCCTTCTTCTAGTACAAGCCTACATGTTTTTGTCACTCTAATGGCAGCCTTCCTTTTAGTCTGTTTATATTGAAGGCTGTTATTTGAGTGCAGTTTGCATTGGTACAAAGGGAGAAAAGGAGAGTTCTGCTGAGTGTGATTTGTCCAGGTTGCTGTTTTTCCTCGCCTTTGTAGGGCTGACAAGTGCTTATTCATTGCCCTTGATTCTGCAGAGGACAGATGCCCTAAGGGGTTTTTGTGCAGCTGAGGAATAGTATCTCACATTTTTCGGACAGTTCTGCTGCTCAGTTGCAGGCTGATGGAAATGGCTTTTGGACCTTCACTGCTGGCTATCTGCTGTCTTTCAAGGGAAGTTCATCACATGCCGTGAGTGGTACCTGAATGAAAAAGACTTAACCATGAGAAACATATGTGCAGTACGAGGCCTGTGGGGTTGACACTGAAGAAGGGTCTGCTAGAATAGGAGGAGTGGATGTTTCTTCATGACTCATGTAATCTCAATAATAAGTGATGATTTTTTTTCCTGGTATATTATTTTGCTTGCAGTGACTGACAAGTGTGGCTTTATCCCAACTGTTAATGGATTAATGTATCATTGAAATTTTTTGTAGGTCTCCTTGTTAAAAAAAGGGAAGCTTTTAATAGTGTATTCTAGCATATATTTAACAAGGAGAAATCTTCCAGTCTTTGTAAATAACACATAAAAGCCTCTTGTGGTTTAACTCCAGCCAGCAGCCAAGTAGATGCCTGTATTATCAAGTGTTCAGCGCATATCCAAGACATGGCAGCATACTAGCCACTCTAAAGAGAATTAGCTCTGTCCTATTCAAAACCAGCAGATTCAACCCCTTATTCCATATTGTTTACATCATGCTCACGTCCCACACTATTCCATACAAGCTCAATAACCACCATTCCCCTTCCCTCCCTTTGATAAAATACCCAGATGTCATTCCTATAGTCTGTGGACCACCCCTGAAAAATGTCCATAATATATCCTTTGATTTCGTTTAGTCCATGACTTTGGGCTCCATCTGTTACGGTAGTCCACAGGAGAGGAGGTTTGTTGCATGCAATTAATTTAGTCCAATTACTGGGCATCAAAGCCAGCTCGGATTCTGTCACTGCTGTGCTTGGACTTCTGGAAGGCTTCTCCTCTGTTGGTTTGAGTAGTTCCTGTTATATTTATTCCTGCAACATACAGTTCAGATAATAGATTGTAACAATTTAATGATAAATCCATTATAATCTTCACACCTGATCCTTTTGGGTTTATAAGGTGTAATAGTGCAGTGAAATCCTCTTCTTGTCCCCAGCCTTGCTGCAACGGGGTTCCTGTTAAGAGTCCCCTGTTAGCAGTGTCCATGTCGTAGGCCTTCCCGGGGCAGCAGGGACACAGCCTGCCTTACCATGGTCTTGAGCATGGGCTGCAAGGGACTCTCTGCTTCCCCTACTCCAGTGTAGGGCCCCACTAATGGGTAACATTGTCCAACGTAGGTCCTTGCCATGGGTTGCAGTTGTTCATAAACTGATCCAGTGAGGGCCCCCTGTGGAGACACAGATCCTGCCAGCAAACCTGCTCCAGCATGGATTTCTTACAAGGTCACAGCCTTGTTAAGTCATCTGTCTGCTCTAGCAGGGTATTCTACATGAGCTGCATGGATCACTCCTCTACCATAGAGAACACATTAGTCTCTTCAGCTCATCTTCAGACCAAAGTTGAACCTGTCAGCACAGTAACACTACCCTGGCCATCTTCCAGTCCAAGTACATCAATGTGGTGTTACCAAAGTGTTCCCAGGCATAACTCAGGAAGGTGAGAAGCAGTGCAGCTTCAGAAGCAAGTCCAGAAAGCAGTGAAAACAAAAAGCAAGCACTAGCAAGCACTAGACTCTTAATACATGTCAGGAAAGCAAGCCCCAAGGCAAGCACAGGAGGCTGCTGTTTACCAGCTGAACAGTACTAACAGCTATTAAGTCTAATACATCCCAATGGAATCTGTCATTATCTTGAAGCCTTTGTGCCTCATATCTGATGCAAAAAAGGACTGTCACGGTTTAACACGGTTTAAGGGTGTACTCTAAAAAACCTCATGGATTTAGGTAATGACAGGGAAAGCAAAAGCTGTGTGCAGAAGCAGAGGGAACAAGAAAACAAATTCACTGCTATCCATGGGCAGTTGTTCAGCCATCTCCAGGAACAGGGCCCCATCACTTTTAACTGTCACTTGAGAAGACAAATACCATCACACCAAATGTCTTCCTTGTTCTTCTTTCTTCCCCCACTTAATACACCAAGCATTTTAACAATTACATTTGAGAGAGGAAAAAAGATGGAAAATGTTTTCAAAACCAAAGTTTTAAGACTTCAAGTTAAGAATTGAGGGAATTGAATGCTAAAAGAAATGGGAGACTAAACAGCTGTAGGTGGAAAGAAAAATAGCTTTTGTGCTCTATCGGTTAAACTCCTGCTGTAGTATTTAATATGAAGTAAATAATGTAAACAATTTCTTTGTTTCTCATTGCCAGATATGAGGATTGTGTCTGGGGTAAGAAAGCTGCTGCAGCAAGAGTTCAAAGGAGACTTTGAGTTTGTTGTATCATTGCTGCAGTTTAAATCTGAAAGAGCAGAATGTCAGAATAATGGGAGAAGCATATGAACAGAGTGCATCTTAGAGTTCTCCCAGGCTTTCAGGAACAAAAGACCGATTTTGCAAGGCTCTTTTATAATTTGAATTATATGGTACATGGGTAGCTAATTTAATGTAATTTACTGTCTGTACATTTGAATCCACAAAGACTGCAGAATACCTGCTAACCACTTGCAGGTTATGGAGCAATTCTAGCAACATTTTTTTGTCATCTGTTATAGCAGCACAGAGGCAATTATTTGGCCGATCAATAAAGTTGAAAGCTTTAATCACTTAATTTTTTAAACCAAAGGATATGTAGTTTCTCAGGCCCTTTCAAATATTTTGATTATTTAACCATCAAGTGCTGCTACCTGGGCATAATCTACATGGGAATGTGAAAAAGTGATTGTTGGTATAATGTGTCTTCAGCTGAATTGTAGTACCCTTCTGCTTCTTACCAGCTGGTAGCTTCTGGCTTGTCACTACATATTTCTATTTTAACATCTACTCTTAGTGGTCTGTCAGTGTACCTGGACCAATAAGTAGAGTCAGGTGACTGAAAACCGGAATTTTTAAGGACTTTTTAATAGATAGCAAGAGGAATTGTCTTAAGACAATTACCTGAAGAATCTTCCTCTCTATTTCAGAAACAATTGATAGAGAAAATTGTTGTTTCTGATAGAGATCTGTGATGAAAGATATAAAAAATCCTAGTATTCAGGTTATCATACAGTTTCTTACTAGGGATACATGTTTTTGTCTTTGTTAATAAGTGGTTGATTTCTGGGGTTATAGAATTACATTTAGGTTCTTATATAACTAGATGTTTTTATTGTATAATTAGGATTTTTCAACAATGGAAGTTAAAACATACATATGTAAGTAGAATGAGGAAGGCAAAGATAACCAAAGCTTAAAGATATTTGAGGAGCTAATGGCACAGATCCATAAGGCTTCTTGCTTCTTCAAGGTAAACCGTTCAAGCCCTGGTTTTCTTGTCCGGGTGGAGTCAGAGCAATCAGTTCAAATGTACACCATCAGATTCAAATGACAGCTGAAAGTCATTTGTTATTTTGAGTTGTCCATCTGTTCTGCAGAGGTCTTCATAATGAATGTTACAGTCTGTTTCAGCTGTGTTTAAGACCTTAAATTACTTCTCTGAAGTGCATGGATATTAAACATTCAAAAGTGATGTGAAATCAGGTAGTAAAATCTCACTGAAGATTTTTTTTCTTCATGATATTCAGGGCTGGTTTTGATCTCAGTTTTAATTACTGGAACTCAAGGGTATCTTGGTCTGTGTGAAACAAAGTGCTTTTTTAATGACTTGTAGTTTATATCTCTAAATTCTCAACATGTAGTATGGTGGAATATGTTCTTCCAGTGTATGACAAATGTCTCCATAACATTTTGTCAAGACTTGATCTGGGATAGCACTCAAGAGTAGTCTTTTCTTCAAAAGCCAGGAGGCCTCTTGCAATGATTTTGATTTCTGATAATGAGCCAGATTTTATTTAGAGAAGGTCATAGTGGTGTTCATTACAGAAAATAAGTTCACTTCTGCAGTAATGCTTTGCTTTTATAATATTTTAAGACTTTGGGAACTTTGGCACTCTAAGACTGCTTCCCAGTTTTACCCATGCTTGTAAATGGGTGTTGATTGGAAATGACCTCAGCACTAAAAAAGGAAATAGCAGAATGTAAAGAGTAATTTGAATGAAATTAAATCAGTGTTTCTTTGTCAGAAGTTGGAAAATGTTTAGTTGGATAAAATCTTGCCAGACAGATGTTTTTATTCAAGCTATCTTGCAGAGAATTTTATCTGTTGTTGCAAAAATATTTTTGTGTGTCCTTGTATTTGTTACTTTGTTCTTAGGACTGTGTCAAGACCTTGTCGTGAGCATCTCATGGTCTAAACAATTAAGCATGTTTTAATTGGAAAAAGGGTCTGGAAAGCACCTAAATGAAGAGTTTTGAAGGAAGTGTTTTCGCAGACTGAGGAGCCAAGGCCGTGGTGTTTTGCTGCCAAAAAAATTTCAGTTTTCACCATGCAGTGTATCCTCTTTGCTTGAGCATTCTCAAATTCTCATTAACCTTCCTGTTAATAAGTGAATTTAGCAGTCCTGCAGAAGACCATCCACAGATTTGAGTAATTCCCAAAGCATCTCTAAGCTTTGAAATGGCACTACCTGTCTGGAAGATACTGTCTTAATGTGACTCTATTAGGAGGTGCTTTGAACATTACAGTGGTGAAATTCCGAAGTCTGCTAATCAAGACGAGGTAGATGTCAGTTAAGAAAACATGTTTTCTAATCTAAAGTGCTACAAAATTCCTGCAAGGAATTTTATGGACAATGTAATTTATAAAAGCTTTTCTAAGTAAAGGTTTCATTTACGAAATTTTATTTAAATGTATACCTTACTAGTCTGTATAGGACTTTGTGTACATACAGGTATTGTACAATAAGCCACAAATACAGTAGGAAGTCCATTTGATTTTTAAAAAATCCACCAAAATAAAAGCAAAGAATAACTGGTATTTTAGAAATTTTGAGACCATTAAATCACATTTCTAGTTGGATTATATTACAAATGCTTAAGATTCTCTAAGGTTTTCTATTACCAAATGAAACATTTGCTTTGAGGCTATGTTTCCTCATTTTCCTGTTGTAGTTCTCTGTTTATGTTGCAGCTGCCTAAATTGTAACAGAATGAAATGGAAATGGCTTACATTACTAAAACATGATTTCATATAGATACATTAAATACGTTACTTGCATTAGATACATTACTTGCTGTTAGTGAAAGCAACTCTGTCAAAATGGTTTCTTTTGATGGCAAGGTAGTGACTGGGCTGAAACAAGCGGTAAGTGTTTGCATGTGGCAGTCCAGTGAGTTTTAAAAACCATGCACTCCCTATGAACAGATGAGCACGAAAGTTGTAATAATGATTCTTTATCCTATGACTCTTTATAGTCTGGCATTATAGTTAAGTATGCATCCCTGATTTCTGTGATACTGAGTACAAGAGCAGCCAAAACAAGTATAAGACACCAAGTTTAAAAGGCGTTTTGTTGTTTTCAAAACCTTTTTGTCTTGCCCTTTCTTTCTCTCTGGTTTTGTGCTGCTGACTCCTGCTCTGCCCACTGCATTACTTGGCTCAGAGGTTAAAAGGAGTGAATGATTCGGAAGGCTGGAGCTGAAAATGAAAGAATCACATTTCCCTTAGCAGCTGGCACTGCAGGTACAACAAAACTTACAAATTTTTGTGCTGATGCTGTAAAGCCACCTCATATGCTCTCAGTTTGAGTCTCCAGATACGCTGCTGCTCATTGCAGATCTGCCCAGACACTTTTCCTCCCAAAATACAGAAATTCAGTACTAGGTCAAAAGCTTGTAAAGTTCATCCCAGTAATTAGAGTCTCATACTAATGCAGTTCAGTATCTTGGTTCTGAAATTTGGCTGGCTAGCCAGTTGCCTTCAGCCTGATGAAGGAAATGTTGATGTGGAAGAAACATGTTTAAATTATAGGAATTCACAATAATAAATATCCCTGTATTTTTCTGATAGTATGCTTACTGCCATTTTAAATGTCATTCAAGAAAACCTTGAAGAGTATAATCACCTTTTTATCCCCTTTATTGAGGTTTATAGTCTAGCTTTATGATACTAATACATAAGACCGATAAAATTTAGGAATACTGACTGTAGCATGCTGTTTTTGAGATGACTACTTGGAGACAAAATAGTGAACCACTATACAAACAGACAATACCCCAAACCCTAGTATACTAATACACTTCAGTAAAATAATAGGAAAAAATATTAGGCAATCTGAAAGTACTCTGAGAATTGGATTTGTCTTGTGTTTTGTACATTTTTGGCTAGCTGTAGGAATACATGGTCTTTATAATTAATGTTTCTTTCTCTAGGATGAATGTGTTTTCCAGTAGTCAGCCCCCACCCCCTCCCCTTTTTTTTTTTTAATCCTTTTTCTTTTGTAACAGCAGCAGTCTTTGGATTCGTTTCAATAAATTTTGAATATTGATTTTAAGATAAGATATCATTTTACAGTGAAATCTGTATTGTGACTTACAAGCTCAAGTAAAAGCACTGCAACTGCACTTACTGTAACTTTTTAAGTTAATACTGATACTGAAAGAAAACTGAAAGTACCTATACAAAATTCTCATATAATATATTACTTCATGTTCATTATCATGTTTTATTATGCCTGCCATCTGTTGCCATTTGAAAAGCTTCCTAATGATGGACTATGGGAATGTGATCTCTTCCACAATAACACTTCCAGTGTCTTGGGTGGATGTAATACGTATTTATCCCTTGTCTGACTCTAAGAAATGTTGAGGCAGTGGAAAAAGTGGAGGAGGAAGGATATGGGGAATAATGCACTGGGGCTGACAGTAGTGACGGTAGGTGGGAAGCAATCAAGTAAGTAGGCCAGGATGTTGCATTTAGTGTGTATGTATGTACATGTTCCTTACTTCAAAAATCTTCCATTCTCTCTTATTTTTCACTCTCACTGCTCTTCTTCCTAAACAGAACCTTTCAAAATGCCAGCTCTGATTTAGTATTGGTGCTTTATGCATATTGATATAAGACAATTTTTAATCATCATTGCTTGACATCAGGAAAACCTTAATCTTTAATTGCTTTGCACTGTGTTTGCTTTTGCCTTCAGAGCTGAAGGCAGCTAATGCCAAAATCTGTCTCCAGCTTCCTGTTGAGAGGCAGGGCGCTTATTTCTCTGCTCTGTTGAATTCCCATTTGTACATTCTAAATGCAGTTTCATTTTCTTTCCTCATTATGTAGCCCTGCAGCAAAACTCTGTACTCGGCTTCTATAATAAAGATTTGGAGAAGTTACAGGTGGTCTTTATGGGAGGGGTTAAATAATGGTTGTGCTGCAAGTCAGAGTTGCGAGTATGACATTGTTTGCATTTGTTTTTCTGCAGCTTGGCATACTGAGAAGAAAAAAACACTTTTATTATTTTCTGTGTTTGCTGTGACCTTGCTGTATCAAAGGCACCATCTTAGAGAAACTGTAAAGCCTGAAACACTGTCTGGATCATTTAGTTAACTTCACTCTCCCCCCGTCTTTAAGTAAACAAACAAGGTGCCTTATTAGATTTCTACATTATCTGAAGTATAGAAGTATTACAGATATTTGGGAGCATTTTTCTAAAGCCCACCTAAATATAGCTCTTAGATAGTTTGCGCATGTGTTTTCTTTCCAGTGTATATTTAATTTAAAAAACCCTTTCAGTTTTCTCCTTACCTTGTAACAGTCATATAGCCCTCTCAGATCAGGATGTGATAGGTGAATATAGGAAAGACAGAGGGATTTTTTTTACTCATACAGTGTTCTGATACTTGGTCGAGTTTCATGTCATTATTCCTTAATGTGTTCATCTAGAATTGAACGTTATTTCAAAAGATGCTTTACTTAGTGGCTTACAACATTGCATTTAAGGCAGACTGTAACTATTTAAGTTGGCCCATGATACATTCTGGATTAGTCTCTATCTGATTATGGCTGCAGTGAATATTGTCAGTGCTTGAAGCCTGTGCTTTCACATGTTTGGACGGAAGGTACTGTCCATCTGTCCATGCACGGTTTTTATACTGTTAAGTCTTGGCATCTAAAAATTCAAATCAACAATGAATTTAATGAAACTCAATAATTATTGAAAATAAAATATGAATCTTAGTGAAGGGATTATGTCTTTCTTCTTTGAAGTCTTATGTTATTGGTAGGTAAAGATGTAGTTGTGTTTTTAAAGTAAACACCATGTATAATAACACTCTAGTGTTGCCATTTTTCTGACAAATAGGTATTTATTGTCTTTGGTTGATTTTATTAGAGGAATAATTGTTACTTACTTGATTTTCAATGTATCTTCCTTAATTTAGTGCTTTATAAGTATCTGTTGTCAGTTGAAATTTTAAACAACTCTTACTTTGTTGATTTTGGTATTTATCTCTTTGGTATTTATCTCTTTGGCTGCAAACACATTGATGGATCAGTTTTGCAACCATTTTTTAGCTAAATTTAACAGCTTCCTTCCTTTCCTTCATGGTTCAGGATTCTAATGCAGTAAATTAATTTTAATAAAAACTCCAAATCTAAGCAATGTATAAAAGAAAATACTGAAATAAAGCCTTATATTAAAATGTCATTGTATTCAACGCTGGTATTAAACACGTCTAGTAAATGAGATTTTTAAGATATTTGGCAAACCAAGATTGAATGGCTCTTGTTGTTTGTGGTGATCACTTTGTGTGTGGGAAATTATTTTTAATATGTTTAACATTTTAAAAGTATTTATGTCTTACAGATTTTCTAAGGAAGTTAATTCCTGTGACAGCTGGGAGGGGGTGGTGTTTTATGTTCGTCATTTCATTCTTCAGATTGAAATGACAGAAGATGTTACCAAAATTTGTGTGAAGGGGTGTGGGACCTAGTTTTGAGGCACTTAGACTTCAACTTCATTGCTATTTCTTCTGTCTTAAATAAAATCCTTCTTTTCTTCATTATGCCTTTCACTAATGACATGTAAGACAGAAATTTTGGGCATCTTTGCTGTTTTGACAATTTTCTGCAGGGCCTGTTTCATTTTCTCTGGACACGTGTTTGGTGGAGAAGTACCAGATAGATTAGCCTGTCATTGTACCATAAAAGAAAATACGTGATGTGTGAATAAAGAGTAGATGGGTAGATTTAAGGCTTCTGTGTCCCAATTGTTGCTTCTACTTTATCTCAAACATTTGTGTCAGACTTTACATATCATTTATTATTAGTACTGTCTTTTAATTTACATTGAAATGAATGAACTGTGTGTAAAAGTGAGTGTGTTTTGCTTTGGGGTGAACTTTTCTTAAGCCACCTTAATGCAACTATTAGTAATGTTGTGAGTATATCTTGAGTAGTTCCTCTTTAACCAGTCTTCTCGAAAAAAGGGACAGATTCTCTTGAGTGTAATAGGTGAAAGAAATAAGTACTACATGGTCATTTTCAATGATGTTTTCATGAAAATGGTGTAATCACGCCACTTCTTTGTTTTTGTGGTGTTATCACACCACTTCTTTCTTTTTTGATGACTTCTTTGTCTTGTATTGTCTGATAGCTGATGTTACCATTAATCATGATCCAAGTTCTCTAAAATAACATGGCAAACTTAATTACAAATAAGTTGGCTAAAGATCCAATTATTTGTCCTTTTGTTGACTTATCAGCTCTTTGTCTTTTGATCATGAATGTAAAATGGGAATTGGCTAGTGAATAGTAAGAACTTCTAGAGTACAAATCTGTCTAGCATAAAGCTCATCAATGAATCAGCCTCTTGGGTAGCAGTATTGAAGATCAAGTTATACTTTATATGTATCAGAAATTTTACCACAGAAATGTTCAGATAGAGTTTATTTGAGTTGCCAGCTGGTTGCAGGGAGGGAGAAAAAACCATTTCACTCATGTGTTTAGTTCCAAAAGCAAGACTAGAGATGAAGAAAGAAACAACATAATCTAAACAGCTTTTTCAATTATCAGGTCACACAGTGACTTTAAAACTGGGATTATAGGCTTTGTTTTGTAAAAAATTTTCTCCAGTATTCTTGTGGAAATAGTAATGCTCTTGTATAAATTAGGAATGTTAATATGTCTGTATCAAGGATGTTTTTACTTGCTGTGTGCAAAAATAAGGTGGGGATTTTGTCCTTCGTTGGTTTTCTGGGGTTTTTTCCCCTTTTTTTCATTTCCTCTAAACTGGACTTGAAATAAATAAACTTAGGCTTAGGGAGTATTGCAGGGAGAAAAATGTGATAATCTAGAGCTTTAAGTACTGCTCCAGTTTTCCTTCTCCTATCACCTTCTCTTTTGCTTAGTTGTGTTCTCAGGGTTTGTGAATGTGTTTGGTAAGCATTTTTCTTGGAAGCAGTTACTTCTGACACAAGCATGCAGTAATACGAGTTACTGGGAAGAATTCCATAACTTTTTCGCATCTTATAAAGTTATCCCTACTAAAGAAAGTTCCTAGTTTATTAAGGAACAGTGAAATGTCCCAGCATCCCGATCCACCTTGTCCCTCTGAAGTATTGGAATACGTAAAAACAAAATAGATGTGGATGTTAACCTGGAGTAGGAAGGCATGGTGATTTTCTTCCTAATCACTTCATGAAAGGTAAATGCGTTCTCATAACTTTTATATAGGCCTTGTACTGACCTAGTTTTTAATCTTGATTGACTGACCTGATCTCCTTCAGTGACAAGGTGACCCGCTTAGTGAATGAGGGAAGGGCTTATCTTGTTTATATGAACTTTAGTAGAGCCTTCAGCATCATTTCCCACAGTGTTCTGTAGAAACTGGCTGCTTAGGGCTTGGGCAAGTGCACTCTTTGCTGGGTAAAAAACTGTCTGGATGGCCAGGTCTAGAGACTGGTGGGAAATGGAATTAAATCCATCTGGCCATTGGTTACAGGTGGCGTTCCCGAGGGCTCAGTGTTGGGGCTGATTCTGTTTAATGATTTTATCAACAGCCTGTGTCAGGGGATTAAGTGCTGCTTTAGTCAGCCTGCAGATGATACTAGATTGGGTGGGAGTGTTGATCTGGAGGGCAGGAAGGCTTTACAGGGTTATCTGTACAGGATGGATTGGTAGGCTGAGACCAGTGATACACAACTGAACAAGGCCCAGTGCCATGTCCTGCCCTTGGATCAAAACAACCCCATGCAGTGCTACAGGTTGGGGGCAAAGTGGTTGGAAAATTTTCCAGCAGAAAAGGACCTGGGAATGCTGGCTGACAGCAACTGAACATGTGCCAGGAGTGTGTCCAGGTGGCTAAGAAGGCCAGTGCCATCCTGTATCAGGAATAGTGTGGTCAGCAGGAGCAGGGCAGTGATTGTTCCCCTGTACTCATCACTGGTGAGGCTGCACCTCGAGTTCTTGTTCAGCTCTGGGCCGCTCATGACAGGAAGGACATTGAAGTGCTGGAGCAAGTCCGGAGAAGGGAAAAGGAGCTGATGAAAGGGTCTGGAGTCCAAGTCCTGTAAAAAACCGCTGAGGGAGTTGAGGTTTTTTAGTCTGGAGAAAAGGAGGCCTGGGTAGACCTTCTCAATCTCCACCTGAGAGGAGGCTGAACCCAGGTCGGGGTCAGTCTCTTCTCCCAGGAAGCAAGTGATCTAAGAAGAGGAAGTAGCCTCCAACTATGCCAGGTGAGGGTTAGACTGGATATTTGGAAATATTTCTGTGCTGAAATAGTCACGCATCAAACCAGGCTGTCCAGGGCAGTGGTGGAACCCTGAAGGTGTTTAAAAGATGTGTAGATGTGGCATTAGGGGACGTGGTTTAGTGATGTGCTTGGCTGAATCTGTATTTTATAGTGCCAGCAATTATAGTAAAGTGAGTGAGTGCTACTGACAAACCAGCCAAGCTTACCAGCATGGACAGGCATGTGTGTCTCGTAAGGGGGAGATGGGAGGAACTGACTGTTGGGGTGACCAAGTGAGTCTGGATGGCTGCCAGGGACACAGCAGGATCTGGAGGTCTCCATCATGAAAATGATGGTGAATGTGTTGTTTTAATTTATTTTTTTCTGTTTCAGAGCAATCCTGGGTTTTTTTCTGTGGTCAGTTACTGAGATACTGCTACTGCTTTATTGAAGGTAGGGTACTGGTGCCATCTGGTGGTGTTAGGACATTCCCAGGAATGAGAAAAACCACTTGCGAGGAATTCCACTGAGATGTGAAAAATTGCTGGCGTGATACTAAAAAAAGTACATGGATATATTTTCTGCCTTATTATGTAATTTTTCTCTTGAATTAAGTCATAAAAATCTGCACATGTACTCATAACTAAGCTTGCTACAGCAAATTTAAATCTGTAATCTATTACTTTCTGCTCAACAGAAAGGTTTGTTTCTAGTAGTATCTTTTATGAAACAGTGCTTTGCAAACACAACATAGAAGAGCTTTATTGGAGCTTACAATATTTTAAAACTAATTTTAAAAGACAAAATATTTTCTGTTATGCCATTTTGCTAAACCCAGCACAAACTTCTCACTGCTATTGTTTGAAGTCACTATGCTCTTTTGTAAGTCACTTATATATTGTTTCAAAGTAAAAGTTTAACAACATACAACTGCTGAAACAGTTTAAATAAAAAACCTTGTTATCTGAAGCAGAAGCAGCCACAGTACTGTTTTCTTTGTCTGTCCATCTGTTGAAATCATGTCCTGCATCTTAAATTGCTTACCTGAGGTAATATCCTCATCCTTCTTCAGAATACTGTACTGGCTGTATTGACACTTCTAGCAATGGAAGTAGGACTTACGACTGCTTCTCCAGTTCTCTTGAAGTAAATGTCTGACTGATAAGTATCTTGCCCTAGAGTGGAAAAACTTGTAAAAGAGAAAGGTACCTCATTTTAAGCTGTTGAGGCCCTTTAATTAATTTCATTTAGCTGTTACTCTTCATTTGTTGCGGGTCACCATATTATTTGAATAAGTTATTTTTAAATAAATTTCCTTATGGAACCAGAGGTCTGTTTGTTCAGTCATTAACAACTTCTATCTTTCTATTGCAACTGATTGGAAAAACAGACTATTTTTGTTTTAATCCAGATAGTTGAAAAAGACAAATTCTGTGGTTGTATCTCTTCATAATCTCTGACCTTATGACCGTACAACACTTTACTTATCTTGTGATGGAAGTGTGAATTAGACTTAGTTCTAATAACTAATTGCATTAGTTCTCTTATTACATGATTGTGCTCACAATATCAGGAGCCATTTTTTAATTCTGTCTTTATGGAATAAGGTGTTTCCAGGCCTGTTCAGCTAGTATAGTTTGTGGAATTAGATAGAAACAGTTATTAAAATCGAACATATGTAATAGTACTTAAGAATTTAATGTTAATATTTAAATTAATAGTTAAGATGTTTGTTTATCAATATTTGTTGGTCAAGTTTGAGAATAATGAAACTGATTGCAATAGCAAGGTTAATTCAGCTCATTGAAAATCTAGGTTTAACTAGTGAGTGAGATGCGTGACTTTCGTGGTCTCACAAAAGTGAGATGCTTATGCCTGATGTAAGCCACGCAATCATAACATCAGATTAGAAATTCTACTTTTCCACACTTAGTTTTGAATCTGAACAAAGTTCTGTTGTTGTAGTGCTTTGTTCTTAGAGCAGTGACTTTCCTTAAGCTGTGACAACCTTAAATACACTGTTGTTGTGAGTTGAGGTACACCTCTTGCTTCCAGTACAGTTGTCATTCAGCTTTCGGTGGTGTATAGCTTTAGTACCTTTCAGCAAAATTATTCAGCTAAACTGTTATTATTTACTACATGTAGTTGTTTTCCTCAGGGTTCCCCCACTGTGAACATTATCCTTCTGGTTTTTAATGAATTAACATTATTGTGCTATGTTTCAGCGAAAGAAAAATACGTATGTTTATTCTGTTAAAATAAGCAAAGTTGTAATGGTTGGTAAATCTGCCATTCTATTCAGTTCTGAATTTGTACCTGGTAAGAATAACTTCCTGTCGTGTTGTACCACAATGCTAGGTGGTACAAGCTACAGTTAGTTTGATAATGTGTCAAGTTGTTAATAGCAATCCCAGCACTTAAAAAATCCTTTAAAGAAAATATTAGTACTCACTTCTAACTTATTACAAGATCAGTACAATGATCCCCTTGCCCAGTCTCCAGCAACCATCTAGATCTAAAAATGAACTGAATTTCCCTGTTGTTAGCTTTCATAGTGCATCACTATCAACCTGTAACTATTACTGGAAGAATATAGTGATGATTTAGGACCAATTAGGACCAACCAAAGACCAATTTGGTTTTTTTTCCTCACAAATTGAGTGCCACTTCCTTTTCAACGTGAACCAAAGTGTAACCTTGTCCTCTTCCAGCAGTTGTGAGAAAAGGTGTATGACAAGGCCTTTTGGAAAACTTGTTGCTCGAGTTCATGTTGTGATGTGCTTTTGGAGTTGTGATAAGCCTCTGAGCTGGTTTCTTTAGAAGCAGAGTGACTGCTCTCCACATTTTGCTGGAAAAATAGATCTTTTAAATAACAAACTTTTATGGAGTTTATTCTACTGTATGAGAGGCTTTATGTCATCAATGGGGATCTTTTTTGTGGATTCCAACAAAAGAGCATCTCCCCCAACTCCGCATTGCTTTCAGTTAATAGTAATTTTTTAGTTTGAATTCAGTCAAAGAAGTTCACAGTGGAGCTGCAAAGAGATTTTTATTGGCATTGTTCTGAAGTTTTTGTCAATGCTATCATTAAGAGCTTGTTTTGTCATTGTTTTTATAATTCCCTTGGCAATATAATAGCAAAGTCAGCAACTACAGGCTGTGCCTTTGATTTTTTGGAGCAGCAAGATGGAACTAATAGTACTTTTTACCAATCAGTGTAACAGCTGAATCTTCTCTGTGTGAATGAATAAGAAAAGTTGCTTCTTCTGTCCAACTTACCTATTCATGTGAGATTGTTTCACTTTTAGCCAAAGAATAAAGATCTTATTTTTTATTATTTTTAAAAATACCATTTTATTCTGGCAAATAGCTAGAGATTCTGGAAATACTAGTTATTTCCTTGAAAGAATTTTGGAAGATTAAGATACAAAGAGCAGATTACTTGAAAACATAGCTTGAAAACTGAGAAGGCTGCTCATCTAAATGTGCATCTTCAATTCAAAATGTTTTCTTTTCTTCCAGACTTTCTAGTCCATAGGTTGTTGTAAAGAAATCTGCTTATTTATTTGGTTATTTTCCCTGTCACTTTTGAAGACAATGGATTTCTTTTTATTTTTCCATCACATGGTAACAGGACTTCTTAGAACTTCTTTTTGAGCAATTTTCCTTGTCTAGTAGGAGACTGTGTTAAATCTTATTTTTCTTTATTTTTCTGAGGATCAATTTTTTCCCCCCCTTTCTTGCTTACAAGTGCTTCTGCCCCACTGTTCTCTTAAATTAATAGAGATACCTAAATACTTAGCTGAATTTAGTGAGCTGAGTATTTCTTTGTGCCAGCTGTATTTTGAGGAATTTTAGATGTTAACTTTCAGACTATTTTTCTGTCTTTTCAGGTCTCTGGATGGCAGACTCTGAAAAGAAATGCTGTTATAAGAGGTATGCCTCATGTAGGCCAAAATATTCTGGACTGGTTTCTATATAAATGATAAGGCTGTACTTCTGAGGAGTCCCTCTGCTGATCCTCTCTGTAATCTTGCATGAGTAATAGTTTCAGTGCTGACATCTCTTCTCAATGTGAAAGCTTGTTCTGAGATATCCAGGCTTGTCGTATCAATTTTAGTGGAGAGGTCTGTGATATGTTGCTTAACTTTTTGCTTGATCATCTTAGGAGAGCACTGCCTTAGTGGACAAAGGGGGTGATGTACAAACAAAACAAGTCTACTTTCTGAAATGTTCATGTCCCCTTTCAGCCACTCATGACTTTGTGTGTATATGGGTTCGTTTGTTTGCTCGTTTTTTAATTGGGAATATTCCAGATTTTGTAAATGCTCTCACTCCCTTTTTGGTGTTTCGTAAAACATCCAGACAGTGAGAGACTGACTCCATGCCAGCAGTGTGGTTTCAAATAATGTCAGTTGGATCCAAGATGAAGAAATAGAAATCTTTTTGCAAATGATCTTTTTTTTTCATGTTAGCTGAATGTTTGGAACATTTTCTGTGTTTGTTTGGGGTTTCATGTTCCAGCACCGAAAGAAAGTTTCTCTTCCCTCTCCATTGTTGGTAGGTTGTTTTTGAATAATTCATTGCTTGGCAGCTGTTAAGAAAAGTGTCTCTTCCAAATGGAATTCTTCTACCAGGTCTTCCATCCATTTCAAGCAGATGTGGTGGCATATGTTAGAAAAGTAGTCTTTGCCTTTGTAAGAGAAAGATTGGTGTGAGTGTTTTCTTCTTTAGCTTTTTTAAACAGGATCTCTCAATTCTTTGTAAGTACCTCTGAGGGCTTCCTATTTCTCTAAAGCAGTGCAGTGCTGATTTGTTCTGCCTCCAAAATAATAACCAGGATGAAGTACTAACAACTTGGGTTGAGTGGCTCTTCAGCTATTGAGTAAGATTTTGGTGTTGCTCTTTTTTATGCAGTGTTTACAAAACCCCTAAAGAAAGTGATGCTCTGAGTTAGGGAAGATGTTATTGCTGTTTTCTACACAACCTGTGGAAAGAAATCAAGATGAGGTGCACCTCCACTACTCTTGGAGGTGCTCTGCACACTTGTAGGATGAGAGGCATTGTACCCAAGTTGCAATGCAGGAGATTCCTATGAGACAGTAGGAACATTTTTTGCCAGTGAGGGTGGTCAGGCACTGGAAAAGGCTGCCCAAAGAGCCTGTGGAATTTTAGTTGTTGAACATTTTCTGAGTGAAGCCAGAATAGCCCACTGTAACTCTGTTTAAGTGGGCCTGCTTTGAGTGCAAGGTTGGATTAGAGAAGCTTGGAGAGGTTACTTCATTATATCCATAATATTATCCTATGAATCTGTGTAACATGTTGAAGGGACACTTTTTATGAATTTTACATTTCCTGTAAAAACAGTTAAATAGTTGAGGCTCAGGTTGGTTTTTTGTGTGTCTTTTTTTTAGATGGGTTTTCGTTTTCTGGGGATTTTTTAGTTTTTGGTGGGGGGGGTTGTTTTGTTTTACTTTGCTTTGCTTTGTTTTTTGTTTTTGTTTTTGTTTTGTTTTTTTTGGGTTTTTTTTTTTTTTTTGGTTGGTTAGTGAGTTGAGTAGAGTTTCGTGATTATAGAACTGAGTTTTCATGATTATAGAACTTTCGTGATTATAGACTTCTTACTATTCGAGCAACATGGTTTTGAGGGAGAAGTGTGGAAACCCAGGGCACTTGGAATATTTCTCTTGTCTGCTCTGGGGTGCCCTGACCCCCAGGGGACCACTGACTTTGACCATCATTCATGGAGAAAGTTTCCTAGACTTCAAGATAGACTAGAATCCACAAAACTGAAAGAGATTTTAGAGAGTAGTGTAGGTGTATCACTTGGTGAGAAATTTAAGTTTTGGGATTTTTAGTATGTTGTGGATGGAAGCAAGATGGGTTTTGTCTTTATGTTGCTTCTTCCTTCTTCTTCACGAGTTTGGGTGGCATTTTGTAATTGCAGAATGCAGGAAAGTCCACATTGCGGGATCTTTGGGATCAGTTATTGGGTTAAAAGGGAAAATAATCTAGATGTCAGTTCTTAATTGGATAGTTTAGTCTTAAAAGACCTTGTAACAGCTGATTGTTAGCCATTTTGTGCCTTTTAATGAAAAACTGCTGAACTCATAGTAGTGAGACTGTTTTACTGATAAGAAATAATAAATACTTGAGTCCAAACACAAATTACTGTCCCAAGTGCCTTCAATCTAGACCCAGAAAAACCACCAACTGCTATCTCCACAGAGAAGAACTGTGTTTTGACTCCATTGTTCATTTGTTGACTAAGTACAGAACAAAACTTTAAATTTTTTTAATCAAGTGTCACAGTTCAGACAGTGGATTGAAAAAGTTTCAAGGTTATCTACAGTTCTTAAAGTTTGAGATTGCTTGGTGTTCAAGGTTACTATTTGAGGAGGTAAATCTCAGAAGAACTAACAATTTAATTTAGAAGAACTAAAGAATTTGTTTTACAGAGGTTTGGCTTTCTTGGCTTTGGCTTTCTTAAAACTAAATTAAGGTATGGTATTTTCTCTTGTCTACCTAACTGCCCTGGCGATTTAGTGGGAGCCTGAGGTTCGCAGTGTTCAAATGAACTATTAGGTTTGGAAAATTATACTATAAATGTTCAGAATTTGGTCTGTCCTCTGAATTTACCTGTTTTTATATTGGATGGTAACTTTCTGTGAAACTTTTGCTTATGAACTTGAGTGTGACCCTGTGATCCATGGTCAAGAAGCCCTTGAGTGTGCGTTTTCTGCAGTGCATGATGGGTCACATTACAAAAGAAGTCAAATGTAAATGGTGTCTTTTAGAGCTTTGCTACGCCTGCTAAATCCTGCACAGTCTAGTGAGCCTCTGTAAACAAAAAAAAAAAAAAAAAAAAAAAGTGTCAATTGGGGGATAATGCTTTTGGCCTGGTTTTTTAAAATATATATATATGTTTTTAGGCAAGAAGGTTGCGCTTAGCTTAGGTTTTAGCCTAGGTTGCGCTTTGGAAGAATAAGCTTATCTCCTATTATTGGTTCAAGCTGGTGTGCATGACTTTAATGTCAGCCTGATTCTGTGTGTTTTCTTTTTGCAGCAGCCCGGTTTAGATGTTGAGGTCATGCTAACTTCATTGAGTTGGTCTCTATGATTTTCTAATGGTCATCAGCAGCTTGAGATCAGTCAATATAGTAGGAACTTCAGCTTGCTTAATACGTGGATAGGCAGAGGTAGTAAATTCATAGGATCATATGATGATTCAGGTTAGAAAAAGATCATGTCCTTCATGTAAGGTGGTTACCTGTAATAGGACCTCAGGGGATGACATGACTTGTGTCAGCGAAGATTTAAGTTAGGTATTGGGGAAAGGTTCTTCCCTCAGAAGGTGGTTGGGCACTTGAACAGGCTCCCTAGGAAAGTGGTCACAGCATCAAGCTTGACAGAGTTCAGGAAGTGTTCAGAAGATACACTCAGGCACATGAGACATTAGGGATGTCCTGTGCAGGGCAGGATTTGGACTTGATTCCATGGGTCTCTTCCAATTTAGGATATTCTATATAATCCATCTGCTCAAAGCAGAGTAGACTGAGGTCAGACCAAGTGGATCAGTGTGTTATCCAGATAACTGTCTGTGCTTTTAAGCTGCACGGTTTCTTGGGAATATGTATTTAGATTTGTGTGGTTTTTGTTTTTAAGGTTAGATTACTTGCTTTGGAGGTATGTAAATTCATTTTTAGCTTTCTTTTCAGCATATAACTGTTTGAGAGATGGGAAGATGAGTTCTGTGAAAGAGGTCATCTGGAATTCAGGTTTTAAAAAAATAGCCCTTTTTCAAAGGGAAGTTGTTTAAGGGAGACCTGGATTTGTCTGGAAAATAGAAGAATTTCTTGTGTGATTCTTAGTCAGACTTGATGTTTAGGATGTTGTGTAGTCTTGCTGTTTAGTTCCAGTTTGTATGAGATTATTGGCGTGGGTTTTGGTGGGGTGATAACAGTTTGGCTGTCTTATATGATAAAAGTGGTGCTTAACTTTTGTTTGGCACTAGGCTGTAGAAACATGGGTGTCTTGGGATGCCTTCCCAAGAGCAGATGTGTAGTTCAAGTAGTGCTAGTACCCCTTCTGAACTGATAGTGTATTCCAGATAGGAACATGAGAGACATCCTGTATTAGCCACCTATCCACATGGTGTGTTTCTTCTTAAGCATTGTGAGTAGTAGTCTAGCTTTCTTTTTCCAAGTATGACTGTGTATCATCAAATCCAATAATAATAAGAAAAAAAAGTAGTTGATGATGAAATTTGCAATTATGTTATTTACTTCCCTCTGAAGTGATACAGAACAGACAGGTGATTAATGTGGAATTACTTTACATAATATGGAATTACTTTATGTTTTTAATTAGTTGCTATGATTAGTGAATTTAATTTCTTATATGAGGTTGTAACATTAGTGTCTCTATTTTTCTTTATATGTGTCATTAGTTCTGCTAAATATTTTTTTCTATTTCCCTCTAGGAAGCAATTCAAGTTTTCTGCAAAGTCTGAGCATTTATGTTATCTGACTGAACTGACATCTTGGTAATATGCCATTTTTTGCGAGCTTCTCTCTACCCTTTCTAAATAGATATGAAGTGGTCTGGCCTTTTTTAAATTTTATTTTTATTAATTTTTAAATTTTTAGTAAGTCCTCTTGTTGTAACAGGTTAACTGTTTTGAAAAGCAAGAGAGGCATTCTGAGTTCTTTGCTTTCCCAAGACTAGAGGATGTGGGTCACAATTGTAGAAGACACAGGCTTAAATAAAGTCTGGCACTGATAGCTTGCTTACAAAGCCAGTTACCTCAAAAGCTGCATTGTTTATTGGAGATTCAGGATATGCTGAAGCAACCATGGACTCTGCATGAGCAGAGATGAGATCCTTCTCCTGTTTTAGTAGCTGCAAGAAGGCAGCATGGGACAGGCCCTCTGGAGAAGTGTCCTTCTGTAGATTTTATCACCTTTTGACGTGTCTACTGCCCTGGAAAGACCTCTTACCTTTCTGTTGCTTCTTCCAAAGCTCTTATTTTCAGTCCTTCAGACATCTAATGAGAGTGAATTTCTGTGCCCCTTCAAAAAACCAAATTTTCATAAGGTTGATTTGATGGGTTTGCTCTTGGTATTCTAGAAGATACTCATTTTTCCAGTGTCAAAATGTGTATGATTTTTTTCCTATTAGGTTGGGAAAGTGTGTATTATTCTTGATATCCTCTTTTTTTTTTTTCCCCTGGCACAATAGGCTTTATTACTATTTTGTATTATTTTTGCCTTTGTTGTATGGTTCAGTCACTGTTCTCATAATATTATACCCCATCTGAATTTTTTTGTTTGTTTATTGATGGTTCTTCTAGTGGCAGCATTTATCTCTACTGTTGGGAAGAAAAATTGTAATTTTCTTTCTAGAAAAAAAGAAACAATTTCTTTGCTTCAGATTTCACTGTTAAGTCTTTGGCTCTTCTGCCTTAGAAGTGCTTGGATTTCTGCCTGTGGTTATCCTGAACACCTTCTTCTGAATTCCTGTCTAGACAAGGAACTAGTTGTATTGGTACTGGCTTTTTCAGGATCTCTTTAAGCTAATTTCTCTTTTGTCTGTCATGAATTGTGTTTTTTAGCATGCCCACTTTCAAATTAACTAGTGGCTTGATGCCATCCCTTGAGCTCTTCTTGAAGAGTGATGTTGAATAGCTCTTCCTCAGCTCCACAGAAACCTACATACCTCATGTAGTAGTGTTTAACTGATGACCTCATGCACTCACCTGAAAGGATTTAATGTGTGTCTGGTTTTCAGAGGGTTAAAAATAATTCTAAAATTAGGAAAGTAATGCAGGTTCTAAGTAAATATTTTTCACCTATTTTGTCTACTGCAAAACCAAGCTTTTCTTTTATTCTTCTTTAATGGGAGGTTACTAGATTAATAACTGAATCTCAGATACTGTAAAATAATACTGATTTTTTTCTCCCATTGTTTACTTCTTAACCATGAGAACTAGAAATCTTCCTAGTCTTTTTTGTACAGGACAAGGTGGATTTGAATGGGTTGGTGTTGGATATGTTTCTCCACAGTTCACAGTGGAACATTTTGTACTTCTCTGCACTGGAATAGTTCAGATTGGTGTGCAAGTTTGCCGTTTGATAGTTCTTTTTTCTTAGTACCACTTCACTGAACATAGGGGGAAAAAAGATGACAAAATTAAAGATCAGACAACCTTGTTACAATATTTCAGTGTGAAACTTAGGGAACATGTGTCGCCATTCAAATTCTGAAATGTTTTCCAAACTGACCTAGGTGAAAACCAGTGTTTGTGAGCCAGGGACAGTAAAATCACTTTAAAGGAAAACAGTGTAATTTGGTGACTTCTGCAGTACAAGAACCAAATATAGTAGGTTGTAAGCAAGTATAGCCTGCTCTGTTAATTGACTAGAATGCTGGTCAAGTTCTGGTAATAGTACAATTTTCAAAATGTTTTGAAAAATATAATAACAGCTATGTTTAAAATGTAACAGTTTATTTGTAAAGGCATGGGCTTTGTGTGGTGTTTTCTCTCTAAGCAATTGGGGTTACTGCAAAAAAAAAGTTAAATGAGCTTTTTCATTTTTGATTTCTAATTTTTTTTTTTCCTTTTCAAGATGTTTATGCAATCCCATGCTCAAAAGAAAGTAAAAATGTTGAGTTCAAGTTTTAGCACAAGCAGCTGCTCCTCTGCCAATGAAATTATTTTAATTTGTAATGCAGTGTTCAATTAACTCCTGTTTAAATAAAAGGGATTTCAGAAGGTTTACTTGCCAGCCCCATTGAGGGACACATTCAAAATTGTGCTTTAACTTAGTGACACAAGGCAAACATTTAAAAGTGTGGTTAAACGGAACAGTTGCTTTGACTTTTCAATTGTCAAAACACTTTTGAATCTGAAAGTCACCTACTTTGAGGATTTTTTTCCTTCATATTTTGTGAGTTTTCCGTCATTACTAGATGGAATATGATGACTCAAGTTACCAGGATAGTAGGGTTTCATCTTAAATCTGAGTCTGTTGGTTGGTAAAGGAACTTATTAGTAGCGTACTGGAAGGGCCATTTTCTATGTTCTTGCAGTACTGACTTGCAAAATAGTGTGAAGTTTACATTGTTTAGTTTCTGTGAAGTGACATAAAAGTTAGTGCCACCACTGTGCATGCACATCTGTGTACATTGTACAAAAGTCTGAAGCTGGGTTAACACAAGTTAATAATTTATTCCCAAATGACTACAGCTGTGTTACTTTATGATACATCTCTTCCACAGACACCAAAGATGCTAACAAGGAAGATTAAGCTTTGGGACATTAATGCCCATATAACCTGTCGTCTGTGCAATGGATACCTGATTGATGCTACTACTGTAACAGAATGCTTGCATACTTGTAAGTAGAAATATAATTAAGTTAAAGTTGCTGACTTGGTTTCTGTTTGTTTCTGGTTTTGGGTTTTTGGTGGGGTTTTTTTTGGTTTTTTTTTTTTTGGTTTTTGGTTTTTTTGTTTTTTCTTTTTGTTGTTGTTGTTTTTTTTGGTTTTTTTTTAATACTTGAAAAGCAAGTTTAAAACATGTTGTATGGTTTTCATTTGAAATTTCAAATAGCTATTGTGCATCAGCCAAAAAAGCATGTACTTACTAGACTGCTTTTCTTTTAACAGTTGATTTGCTTTTTTAACAAAGTAAATGGAGGGAGCATTAAAGCTGTGCTGCATAAACTTGAAGCCATATACAATTAGTGGTAATGTAACTATTCAAGAATGCAGTCTGTCTTCATGCTAAAGGAATGTGGACTACCTAGTTCTCTCTTCTGTGACAGTTGATGTAGCGTATGTTCTCCACCTGGAGCCTTTATCTCCTGTTCCTCTGCAGAAAACAGAGTAGTTTATCGATAAAGAATAAGTATGTTGTATTCTATCCTAGAAATAAGCTTGTATTCCAAAATATTGTGATAAAGTAGTTGTTTGTTGATGAGTTACTCCATGAATTTCTATCTTCATGTAAGCTAAGGATGACTTAAAACATTGCAACCCATCCCATGTTTTAAAATTGTTCTGCCACAATATTTATGTTTATTCTGATAAAGCTAGTAGGTTGTTTACTTAGCTTAATGACTTAGTCCTAAATTTTCTTGGAAGGCAATTATTTGGTGACTGTGTCTTTATCATAAAACAAAAAGTGTCAGCAGACTTCACCTTTTATATCTGACAAAGGGGAAAGGCATGTTCATAATTTGTCAGTGATTTTTTTTATTGTATTCCATTTAGAAGCTCTGTTTATCAGCTGTGATGAATTTGTTGCACTTGTTGCACTTCATGTTCTGAATATCCTCACAGAATCTAGGATAGTAGAAGGGTTTGTTCTATGATTCCGAGAATCACAGAATGGTTCTAGAATCTATATTCAGTTGTCTGGCCATGGGCAGGGTCAGGATCTACTGGATCAGGTTGTTCAAAGACCCATATAACCTGGCCTTGAATGCTTCCAGTGATGGTACGTCCACAGCTTCTTCGGGCAACCTGTGCCAGTTACCCTCACAGTAAATAATTTCTTTCTAATATCTGATCTGAACCTGTCTTCCTTCAGTTTGAAGCCATTCCCCCTTGTCCTGTTGGTACCTGCCCCTGTACAAAGTTCATCTCCATCTTTCTTGTAGTGCCTTTCAACTTTTGGAAGACTGCTTTAAGGTCTCTCCAGAGCCTTCTTGCTTCCTGTCTCAATTTCCATACTATTGTTTTCACAGCTAGACTTCTACTTAGTTTTGTCCAAATTTCTTTTCTGCTGCTAGTTAGAAGAGTGTATCCAAACTGAGTACCATAACAAGTTAACATGGCTAACAGAGAGCTAGAGAGAGGTCATTTTTTATTGATCTTTAAAAATAAAGCAAAGCCTCACAAATACCCTCAGGTGATATCATCCACGCCATCTCTTATATTTGCTTATGGAGGAAATACATAGATCCACAGCTCTAGGGCACTTGCTGCAAAAGTCAGGAAATGCACCTTACTACGTTTTCTAGGGTTTTCTTTGGCTTGTTTCTCCCTTATTTTGACAATTTATATTTTATGAATGCTACTTTGCTCTGTGCCCTGTATAATTAGTTTTGTGGGAAGAGGCACAGAGTCCTTCCTGTGTTTTAAACAAAACTTCATACATATTTGCATTGTTTGTATTGTCTACGATAATGCTAATCATATATGCTCCTAGAAAAGCATCCTTGCATAATCCATCATGAAATTACTCTGTCTGTTGAGATAGTGAATTTTCTTCTAAATTACGCCACCTTGAAATTTTCATTCTCTTGTACTCAGAACGGCACATTTTTCTTACCTTTTCAGTTTTTCTCTAATTTACTGATCTTTAGCCATTCAGTAGTAAATGAAGTTCTTGAGTCCTTTAGTGAAAGTAATTTGGAGGACCAAGATCAGCCCGCTGGAGGAACAGGGCAAATATTTGTAAAACCGAATTTAGGAGAAAACAAAGTGTTTTCGCTTTCTTTCCTACTTACTTCTCTGCTATGGTTTTACTTTGTTGGTGACAGGTAGGCCACTAAGTCAGTTGCTAAAAACTTCATTAATAGTAACTGAAAAAAAAGTAAAGTCTTTTTTTAGTTTGTATCTGTTCCTTGATTAAACTTCTAGACTAGATGATACATGTAGGTCTTGTTAAACTTTGTGTTTATAATGTCAGTTTTGTTAGTGTTTACATGTTTCACATGTAAACACTAACGAAACTGACATTATAAACACAGTTTATGTTTCTGTGTTTTGAAAGGGAAAACCTCACATTATGAAACGTAACATCTTCTGAATGCGTCAGGATGATAAAAGGTCGACTTGAACTAGATACAGAAACGAAAAATGTCAAGAGAAGTGAAACTATTAAAATAAAAAAGTGAGCATTAGCCTTGTCTGTTCAAGTTCTGATGAAACCTCTGTGATGTGTATAAGAAATCAGAAAATGCACAGCTCAGTTCATGTCCACAATCAGTGCCTATATATCTGGGTAAACAGAGATCAGAGATACTGGAAAACCAATGTAATGCAAAGTTCTAGAAGTAATATTGTTTCAGACCACAGAACAATTTCCATGTTGCCTGTTCATTACTCCAAAGACTTCTAGTTTCAGGAGAGTTTATAATCCCAACCTGACCCCAGAAAAAAAGAACCTAGATGGCTGCAGCACCCTTCATAAGCCATCTAGTGGCATTTATTTGGATGCTGTGCTCAGACTGAAACCTGCCAGAACATTTGCAAACTTGTGACCAGTGCGTTTTAGGAGTTAGTGTTTACCTAGTCCAAGCTGGAAGATGTGCTAACATGGGATGATATTTTAGATATCACAGAATGCTCTGGGTTGGAAGGGGAATATAAAAGTCACGTAATGCATCACCACGGCAATGGGCAGGGGCATCTTCAGCGGCATCAAGTTGCTCAGAGTCCTTGGTGAAGCTGTGCTGGCTGTCTGGAATCACCTCCCTATCCTTCACGTGCCTTAGCACACCTTCTAGTGCTCCATGATCTTCCCAGGCACAGAGTTAAGGTAGACAGGTTGATGATTTCCAGATCTCTCCCTTTCTACCACTTCCTAAAAGTGGAAGCAATGTTTCCCTTTTTGTAGCCACCGGGGATTTCACCTGATTGTCAGGACTGTCGCTGTTAGTGGCTTGGCAACTACATCAGCCAGCTCGAGACCCTGGGACACGTCTCGTCAGGTCCCAGAGACTTACGTGTATTAACATTCCCAGGTGTTCGTGAGCCTGATCTTATCACACAGTAGAAGGGACTTTACACCCCCAGTGTCTCCTTTGCAGTTCATCTATGCGAGAACTTTGGGAGGAGAAATTGCTAGAGAAGACTGGGGCAGAAAAATTGAATACTTCAGGCTTCTTCTTGTCAATCGTTACTGATTTGCCAGTCATTTTTATCTGGGGGTTACACATTCTTTGATCTTCTTTTTGTGACCTACTTCCTTATAATGCTTCATATCCCTAGCCCATTTCAGCTTCAGCTGTGATTTGGCTTTTATGACCCTTCCCTACCCAAGTTAGCAACATCCCTATACTCTTTCCAGGATGCCTGTCCCTGCTTCCTCTGTCGGATTCTGCTTTTATTGACTTGGTAGGAATGGAATTTGGCTTCACTTTTGCAAATGGATCTACTGTTCTGGCACTCTGCTGGAGCAAACTGCTGTGCGAGATGAGGCATTGTCTAACCTCTGCCACCAACAGTGCTGTCCATCCTAGGTGTGTAAATGCAAAAACACAATCCAAAGTTATAGTACTTCATTTACTGTTACTTTTTTTTTTAGTCAACAGGTGTTTATGTAATTGTACTGTCTTCTTATTTGAGAGGTAGATGGCACTATAGTTACAGAAATCCTTTTGTTTTGTGTGAAAACTGCATTAATACCAAGAGTACATGAATTAGTGCACTTCAAGAAAACCTTCCTTCTTTTCTCCATACCTTTTCAGTTGTAACTTAAGTGAGTGAGGATATAATTTAGTAGTGTATTTTATGAGTACTGTTTTGGGGCAGGAGAGTGGTGTATAAATAGTTTACTTTGAAAAGATGGATGATTGTGTGTATGCATATAGAAACATGCAGCTTAATAGTGAATGACTTAGCAACTCCTAGTAGGACATTTTACTAATAATGAAGGTCTGTGACAATGTAATTTTTTTTTCTGGTGGAAGTTCAGCTGTAGTGTACTCTGTGAAAGTTGAATTAAAATAACATCATGATACCCACTTTCCTGCTTTGGAATTCTTTTTGTGTGCTGCCACCACACACACTTGTTCTGTAGGTGGCTATGGTTAAAGCAAATATATTTTGTTTAGTATCTTAATGGCAAATAGTTCCTGTAATGTCATCCATGCAAGCTGAATGTTGACCTGCTAGAAATTGTTGTAATAAATTTTGGAGTGAGATTTTGTGTTGTGTACTGTGTTAAGGTTTTTGATAGGTATAGATGCCCTAATTCTAGTGCATCCTTTCCCTATATCAGGAAAATTTATGAAAGGTACTTAAAACTGTGTTCTGCAAGATTAGACATGGTGCACATATGATGCAGAAAAATGAACTTTATGTAAATTTCAGTATTGTGCATTCTGTGATGTATAAAAGCAGACTTCTGTTATGCTACTTTTATTCTTTTTTAATTGTGAATGTCTTTTTTACTAGTCTGTAGAAGCTGCCTAGTGAAATATTTGGAGGAAAACAACACCTGTCCAACCTGTAGGATTGTTATACATCAGAGCCACCCATTACAGTATATTGGGTAAGTATAAAAGCAGAAGCGCAAGTAGCTTCACTCTAGTCTGGTTCATTCCCTTTGATACAGTACAGCTTCTCTCAGAATTTTCGTTCTTGCTTATCAGCATGTTAAACATTGAAAAAGAAGCATGAAAGCGATTGAGAAGGAGATACAGAATGAAACTTCTGCTATGAGTTTGCAAGGCCTTAGCATGGCAGCTTGTTCCAGACTTACAAACAAGTGAACTATACACTGAAATGTTTAATTTTTGTGTGATTTTTAATGGGATATAGTCATTCCTCATTTTGTATGCTTGGGTTGTAAAAATTATATATATGAAACATTTGTAGGAATTACACTTTTACAAAATTACCAAAAATTAATCTTAGTTGAACTGTGCTTTTCTATGTGACAGTAATAAGAGAAATAATTTTCAGCTTTATTGTTCAGTTAATCTTTCAAAGGTCTGCTTAGGTTGTAGGAACCGATAAGAATGCCATAGAATCATCATAAAATGGTTTGGGTTGGAAGGGACCTTTGAGATCATCTAGTTCAGGTTTCTCAAAGTTCCATGAAGCCTGGACTGCCCCCCCCCCCCCCCCCGCCTCCTTTCTGGGGGTGGGGTATGCACAACTTCTCTGCACAACCTCTTCCAGTCTTGCCACTCTCACTGAAGAATTTCTACCTATTATCTAACCTATATCTGTCATCTTTTAGTTTAAAACCATTCCCCTTGTCCTATGACTACATGCTTGTCTAAAAAGTCTGTTTCCAGCCTTCTTTTGCGTTCCCTGCATGTACTGGAAGGCTGCTCTGAGGGTTCCCTGCAGTTTTCCTTCTCCAGGCTCTACAGCTCCAGCTCTATCAGCTTATCTTCATATGAGAGGAGGTCATTTTCAGAGCTCTCCTCATTTTCATGGGTCTCTGCTGGACTCACTCCAACAGATCCATATCCTTTGGGGGCCCCAGAGCTGAAAGCACTGGTCTAGGTGGGGGCTTTTGCAGGCAGAGTAGAAGGACAGAATCATCTGCTTTCATCTGCTGCCAAGTTTCTTTTGATGCAGCCTAGGTTGCGGTTGGCTTTCTGGACTGCAAGTGCACATTGCCAGGTCATGTTGATTTTTCCATTTGCTAATATCCCCAAGTCCTTCCCCTCAGAGCTGCTCTCAGACACTTCTCTGCCCTGCCTATATTTGTGCTTGGGATTACCCCAGTCCATGTGCAGGACCTTGTACATGGCCTTGTTGAACTTTGAGCTTCACATAGACCCACCTCCTAAGCATTGTTTCCTTCCAGCATGTCTACTGCCCCACACAGCTTGGTGTTTGTTGCTGGCAAATTTGCTGAGGGTGCCCTCAATCCCACTGTCACTGACAAAGATGTTAAACAGCGTTAATCTCAGTACTGACCCCTGGGACAGCACCTGTGACTGGTCTCCTCTTGGATATTGAACTGTTGATCACAACTCTTTTGAGTGCAATGATCCAGCCAATTCCTTATGCACCAAGTGCTGCATTAGTCAAATCCAGATCTCTCCAATTAGGGACAAGGATGTTGTGCACGACGGCATCAAATGCTTTGAAGAAGGCCAGGTAGATGCCATGACTCACCCTTTCCTCATCCACTGTCTCTGTAACCTCATCATAGAAGACCACCATATTTGTCAGACATGGTTTGCTCATAGTGAAAACCATGTTGGCTGTTGCCAGTCACTTCCTTATTTTCCATCTGCATTTCCATAGTCAAATTGCATGCTCACTAAGTATTTTTGTTGGGTTTTTTTCTCCTTTTCTTGTCAGAAAAGACATTCTTTTTCGTCTCCTTGAGTGCTTTCTTTCCATTTTACTTCTGCTGATGAAAATACATTGTAATGGTGTGTCTACATTAGCTGTTGCATATCAAGTAGTTTTGTTTTCCATTATGAAGAGCTTGTGTTTATTCATAGCATTTTTCAACATGCCTTTCTCACTTCTGTAATAATTTCTGAAGCAATGGTTTTAGAAAATGAGTCTGATTGCACTTTTACAGAAGACTGTCAATGTTCTATACACACTTACATTGCTCAAGCTCATCCTCATTCAGGAGCCTGTAACTATGTATGCTGTCTCCACATTGATAATATACACTCATACTCCTGTATGAGTGTATAATTAAAGGGACAGGTACATGCAAATAGGCAAGAATGAATAAATTACATGTAAGACAACATGTTTGCCTCGGTTCAGAAACCTGGTTTTTGTGCAAAAAGGGCCAGGAAACAACATGATATTGAGAGCAGCTTAGAAGGCAATTTGTTATTTGTTTTTTTTTTTTGTTGAATACACTTCAGCTTAAGTAAGCTGCTTAAATTTATTGCCCATTGAAACTGAAACAGACTTTGTCCAGCCTACTTTCGGATATATTTATTTACCTTTTTTAAAAAATAATTGACAGTCCGGACTATCACAAGGTGTTTGAAAATGGAGATTTAAACTCCTATTCATCTCTGTCTGAAAAATAGGTAAACCAAATGTGTCTCCTGTTTAAATACTGTTGAATAGCATCACAGAGTCTTAAATTCTTTGGTACCTTAAAGATCATCTGTATGATCTAGTTCCAACCACCAAATTGTCACCTCTGATTTAATGGTGGTGTCATACTTATATATTTTTGTTCAAATAATTTTGGTTTAGTGTTTGCAGGCCATAAATGACACTTCATAATCTCAGCCTGTACAAATGGGATTGCTACTGGTGAAAATGACATGAATTTAGGATAAGTGATATTCTGAATCTTGTAATGCTACTTAGAATATTGTAATTACTGCTTGTAAATGTCTTGATTTGTCACCATTTCTGTACTTGCTTCCTGATCTCCACTGCTGTGGAGCGCTCATGTCAGGTGATGAGAAGCCTGAGACTACTCTTGTAAGCCTTTTCTTTCCAATCCAATTCAGGACTTGATACTGCAGACACTTTTGAGATTATGACATTGCAGCAGCCAAGGCAGACACTTGAAATGTTTCTTATACTATTTCTTAATTGGAATTTAATGCAATACTTAATTTCTTTGAGACCATAACTTAGATTAGAACAGGATTTTTCTAGGTGAGCTGGGGATTAAAGTTTAGAGTCTTAACTGGCCCCACTGTCCTGCAGTGGGATTGTTTTCTTTTTTTCATTTCAGCCACACTACCTCTACAGGCTACTTAGCTAAATAATGTTTCTCACAGTCACTTTGTCCTTTTAAGAAAAAAGTAAAATTTAGTTTGTTGTGGTCTTTTCTCTGAACTCGTCTCATGCATTTTAGAAGATCCTAGTAAAGATAACTAATCTAGAAATGTGAGAAATTAGTCTATAGCAGTAAGAAACAAGTGATTGTTGATTCTTTTATAATAAAAATGAGTTTATCTCTAAGTTGGAAAAGAGTTTTAGGTTATTACTGTCATACTTGTCTTGATGCAGAAGGACATACTCAATGGGGTCAGTTCTTCTACAGACTAGTTTTTCTCAAACTTCCATTTGTTTTCTGTATTAGCTTGTACTTTTTCATAATTTCTTTTGTATTGCTGTTCTTTCTGGTTTGATAGAAATACTGATAGAGAAGTAAAATTCTTCTTAGGTGAATTTAGAGATTTTTGCATATGGTTAGTTCTGGAACTTTTTAAAGAGAAATGTTTTCAATCAAGATCATGAACTTAAGCTTTTGATTTTGTTTTTGGTTTTTTGTTGTTTTTTTCCTTGCTAGTCATGACAGAACAATGCAAGATATTGTTTACAAACTTGTGCCAGGCCTCCAAGAAGGTAAGTTGTGGTGTGACCTTTTTAAAGGTCAGTTTGCACATACTTCTTTGACATAAAAGAAAGTTTCAAGTGATGAAAAAAGGGGCTGGGGGTGGGGGTGGAGGTGGGGGCAACTGAGAAAAAATACAGTGGAAAACGAGACTCTTTCACTTGTGTAATTTTTAGCAATTAATTTAATTTCGTACCTGTACTAGCAGCAACTGAGTGTGGGGGTGGTGGGAGGCAACGTAGGATGTTTCATCCAAAAGCAGTATTATGTAAAGCAGAATAGTCATTCAGCTTTCAAATGTTGCCATACCATAACTCTAATTTGTTTTTGTTAAACTGTATGCCTGTTGTGCAAGCTTTCTAAAATTCTCAGAGGTAAAATGCAATTTTAAAATGCTTTTAGTTTCTGCTATTTTTGAGAGTTCTTTTTTGTTAGAGAACTTTCAATTACTGTTTTCATAATCCTCTTTGATGCTAGATCTGTTAAACTAAAGAAATACTTTATAAATATTGCTCAGTGGGTTTTTTTGGTATTAATGTATGTTAAAGTTTTCATTTAAATAGAGTATTTTAATCTATTGAAGCTGCCTTTTAACCAGGGCATTTCCAAATGTCAGTGTGATTAAATAGATACTTCAAAAATTATTTCTGGGATATTGAAAACCAGAAGTATGAATAAAAATTCAAAACCAATGTTTTGACTGAAATACGGTCATATTCAAAATGGGGGATATTCAAAATTATCTACAGTATTTTAAATTCCATCTCATTCTAGCAGTAATAGTATAGTAGTAATTATATAGATAACTTTATGCTTTTCTAATACTGAAAAATAAGATTAGGCATAACTTGATGCAATAGGAGAGATAGAAGACAGTAAATAATGACACCACCGCCACTTGTTGGCAATCCTAAAGTGGCAAGGGATTTGGAATAACTTCATAAATATTGCATTAGAACTTTATTACAGGAATTAATATTTGCAATTTTAAACAGCGGAAATGAAAAAGCAAAGGGAGTTTTATCACAAACTGGGCATGGAAGTTCCAGGGGATATCAAAGGGGAGACGTGTTCTACAAAACAGCACCTAGATTCTCATCGAAATGGTAAATAGTCCTTTATTTATTCTGTCTTTGGTGGGTGACATAGAGTAAATTGATGAACAGATCTGTTGGAAGTATGTGCCCAGTGGGTTTGATATTACAATCATTGTTTTGTAACAGCAAGGAATAGAGTCAGCATAGGATTGTTGCCTTGTCCCTTATTTCTGCACAGAATTTTTGGTTTTAGCTGTTAAAGCATGTTGCTTGTGGCAAAGTTGGTCTCCAGAGTAGTGCCTATATGGAGACTGTGAAATTACCCAGCTTCTGGGCTGCTAGCTGCTGAACTCCATAGGTGTTCTCCTCTTTCATGTCACGGGCTGTTGGCTGGGAGGGTTGCTTGAGCCGATAAGCACAATTTGGGAATAGCAAAGCTTATTCTATACTGCAGTCCTGGAACTTGCTGTTTTAATTGTATTAGCGCTATAAGATGCTGCTGAGTATATGGGGAGTTTATATATGATAATAATATATATGTGTCCCATATATCTGGGTTTTTTTATCTAAGGTGAAACTAAAGCAGATGAAAATATAAATAAAGAAACTTCAGAGGAAAAACAGGAAGAAGATAATGACTACCACCGAAGTGATGAACAGGTGGGCTCATAGGGCATGCTCTAGTTTTATCTTGTGTTTTGGCTGTTGTGGTTTGGTAAGGTAACTTTGATAATCTAACAGAGAAGAAAATAAGTTTATTTCAAGCTACTTCTGTTCTCTGATACAAACACGATGCAGTTTGGGCAATGCTTTTTTGTAAGTATGAGGTTTTACCTTTGGGTTTTGGCAGGAATGGAGAATACATTCAAATCTTCTTGCAAATATCTTTATAGTTTTGACTGTTTGTGAGTCTTCAGAGTTTGCTGTCAAAACAAATTAATGTAATCTTCTGCTTTCTACAGGAGTGTACCCCAGTGTTACCATGATACATTAAGCTGAATGTGTATTGGTAATTATGAATTAAACCTCTGGCAGTGTTAACACATTCAGTGCAGGTAGCTCAGAGTGTAGTTGCGATGAGAGCTTCAGGCTGAGCTCTGGACGGGAGCCCAAGGCAAGAGGCAATGAACTGCCAACCCTTGGCACAGGAAGGGGCACAGGGACCTGTGGCACCAGCCTGGGGACTGGACACTGAGACACAGAAGCAGCTGAGACCCCCAGACTTTGGTGCTGTGAGGGTATGAAAGCCCAGGGGTTCCTTTGTTCGGGTCCCCTTCTCAGAGGCACCAGCTGGAGCTGTTGTTATTTAGTTACTGCACCATGATTAAGCTGTTTGAAGGACCTGGATGCCTGAGACCCTGCTATGGGAAACCTGGAGTTGAGCTAGTAAGGAATCCTGGTCTGAATGTGAGTGTGAAGGGGCTTCATTCCCAGCTTAGGTGGTGTGAATGTGACTGCCAGAGTGGCTCCTGGATGGCCAGAGGGGTTTCCTTAACACTTAGCACTCATACTAACTTATTACGTATTTTGTTTTCAACCTTTAATACTAATGCAGTCCTAGCCTGGTATCATAAAAATATCATAAAAGCAGGGAAGCCCACTGTTAAGTTTAGAACACAAAGCTTGTTTGAAGGTGGAACTTCCCTTTGGTATAAACAAGCCATGCCTTTTATGTTTTCTGGTTACACGAATCCAGAGTAACTATACCTTGGGTTAATTTTCTTCCCAGTTGCCGTGTAAGGGAATTTTCAAAGGGATTGTACTTGTTACTAGATCCTCCTAGTGCAATACAAGCATACCATCACAAAGAGTTTAGACTGTAATGAATAGCTGGATGGGAGAAAAAGTGAGAATTTGAAATATTTGTACTATCATTTGTATTCATTTTTTTTTAAACATGTTAAAGTTAAACTAGATTAGCAGTTGCATTGACAGCAAGAAATTATGTTAGAAGCAATCATTAAGAATCGACAGTGGTTTCCTTACTGTTTTCTTGCTCTAGCTTTTAACATATGTCCCTCTTAAGCTATTGACAACCTATGAATTTGGACTGAAGCAGCCTTGTTCCAACATCAAAAATTACTACTTGAACATATTTGTCTTATTACTTACCACTCGCCTTATGATTTTTTTTAATAGGGGTTTCAGTTTAAAGAACACTAGTACTGCACTTCACTGTAGTGGATTAAAAAAAAATTGCATGTGGAATACATAAGACTGCAGAAAATTGTTGCAGCCAACTCTTGATTTTTTTGCCTTTTCCTGAAGGTAAGCATCTGCTTGGAGTGCAATAGCAGCAAACTGCGTGGATTGAAACGAAAATGGATTCGTTGCTCTGCACAAGCAACAGTCTTGCATCTAAAGAAGTTCATTGCCAAAAAACTCAACCTTTCTTCTTTTAATGAGGTAATATTTTAATTTTTAAAAATAAGTTTACAGATACAAAAACTTGAAAGGGGTGGGTTTGTTCCTTTGCAAAAGGATGTCCTTTATTCTGATTTTATTTTCAGAAAACAGAAGCATACACTGCTTCTTGAATTATAAGTTATATAGCAATTTTCTTGTCCTTTCTTGGGTCTGTACAGGACTTTCCACTTAGTTTGCAGTGCATCTTTTCATGTGCATTTATAAATAGTTGAGCAAAAAGGCTTGGTTATGTGCTTCCACATGTGTTTAAATGGACTCTGGCAAGATGATTTGTTTGACATATTTTAGTTGAGTTTATCTCAAACATTTTAGGAAGTTTGCACTCTACAGGGGCCAGACAGAAACCAACACTTCAACAGTGAAGCCCTGTTGAAGAGAAAGCACCACAAATATGTTGTTCTTTTCTGTGCTCTTTTCTGTGCTCAATCTGAAGTTGCTGCCTACCACAGAGTGCTATCAGATGCCTACTTTTCCCTGTCTTTACAGGGTATCATGAGAAGAATTTAAGTTGAAAGGTACAGAAAGAAAGGCAATACTTTTAATTTTTGAATCTAGTTTAGGAGAAGTTCAAATTGGCGAACTATGAATGGAGCCTCTATCACTTGGCTGGATCTTGGTAACAATTTCTGGACATACCCGTTGACTCTCAGCTTGACATCTCTCAAATCCATATTATACGGATTCACTGAATTTCATTAAGACATTTCATACAAATCAAATAATCTGCTTTCCAGTCCAGTGTATCTACACCTTGCTGCTTGATCTTGTCAACAGCCAATTTGCATCTCTATCACTTTTCCTACATAGCTTCTGTACACTTCAAACTAACACTCTTTCTCTCTTACGGTTATATCCTCAAACTCTGCCAATTTCCCTGAAACAAAACCTTGTATCCCATCTTGTCCTCAGCTGGCTCAGAGGTGATTGACTCCTGGCTTTAGCCCAGCAGCTACATAGCTACAAGGATTGTTCAAAGGGTTTTTTTTTAATATATTCTTTTGGTATATGCATGTGTAAGCCCTCCGATGCAGTGTGCCAAGATGTGACTTAAGAATCTACTTGGTTTCTACTGAAAGAAAAACTTTTCTGGAGTACTGTTTATTTTTTTGTTATCCCTTTCTGCCTTCTTAAAAAATACATAAATGGTCATGTAATCATTGTACTAGTACTAAGTGATATAGAAGGAGAATTTGAGCACGTGGTTACTTGGTTGCTTGATACAGGCTATTTCAGGTTTGAGTTAGTCCTGTGTAAGTGGACTGCATGCACATTCAAGCCTTCCTGGGCTATGGGGTAAAACATTGTAACATAAGCCACCTTGGTGGAACCTGTTGTTTTCATATATGTTTCCTGGTTTTAGTTCATGTTCAGATATTGTAGTTCAGCTGATTAGTAGTCATATGATACTCATACTTTTATGTTGTGATCCTCCCTGTTTCTAATATCAAGATTTTTTAAAATAGAGATAGAAAACAAAAAATACCTGTTAAGTATCTGTAAAACTCCTATAAATGTAACATATAAGTATATGGCAGACAGTGTTTTTTTAAAAAAACCTCTGTCTTTGTAACAATGCCACCTGACTGGTATTAGGTAAAAAAAAAAATCATAGTATGCTAAATAACAGCTCTCTCTGAGATTTCTGTCCCCTTGTTCATGTATTCAAGCTTTTTAGAAACATGTAAAGCTTTCAGGAAAGGACTTCGCTTAGGAATATAAATCAAACATTAAATCCATATCATACTATATTTCTTAGGCAGGCATTGACGTGGTTTTCAGTACTTTATGTTGAGAGCTGTTTTTATCTTTTCTTTCCTGGTATGATTTTTGTCTGCAGGGCAACTTCAGGATTACCAGTTCCAGTGTCTTCAGAGAAAAAAAAGTCTTGTCAAATGTAAAGTAATATGCGAAATACATTTTTTGGTGCATTGGGTCCCAATGAATTAACTGTCACCTTTATTTTGTCAGCTGGACATATTATGCAATGAAGAGATTCTTGGCAAGGACCATACGCTCAAGTTTGTAGTTGTTACTAGATGGAGATTTAAGGTATGACACAATGATTCAATGTAAATAATGAAATGGCCAAATAAAATGTTTATAAAATAGCGATAATTTGGAACTGTACTGCAGTAGAGCTTTATAGAAGTTACTTTTATAAATATCTACTACAATATCCTTAGACACCAAGTATTTATTTGTTTCCAGTAAATGAAGGAAAGGAGAATTAAGTATTCATTGGAAGAGAAAAGGGAACACTGTATTAGTTGTCAAATTGTTATCAAGTCTGCCAGAAGAAGTAGAAGCTACAAAAAATATTATTTTTAACCCCTTCAGGCAGTATTGGAACAAGAAGATTGTATTTGTAATGCAAAAGCAACACATTCTGAGCATACAGTGTACACTGAGGTGAAATCACTTGGTGGCTTTGGATGCATATCTAGAAGAGGTCCATGTGGGAGTAGAGAAGCATTTTTCTGTCTTGGAATTACAAAATAATTGACCTGTGTAAGAGTCACAGGATAAAGTCAATGGTCAGTGTTAAAAATGCAGAGATGTCACAAGTGAAATCCTGCTGGAATCTGTTTCATATGGTGTTTCTGAATGACCTGGAAATGGATTTGAGTAGTTCATTACCAAGTGCAGTGACATCATTGTCATTAATTAGGTTAGTGACAGATTGATCATAAAGTATTGGTAAAGGATGAAGTCTTAACAGTTCTGAGTGACAGGTGATTAACAAACACCTGAAGTTGAATGTTGGTATAGATAAATGGATACAATGCAAATGTTAGGGTTTTGTGGTATAGCATATACCACAGGAGCATTGAAATGATGTGCATCTCTACAGTCTACTCTTCACCTGTGAGAGATCTGTGTGAGTCATGTGGAAAGCAGAACTGTAAACTGCCCTTCCAAGTGGAGGAAGTGGTGGATGTAAAATGGAACTGAGACACGGAAGGTCCAGAACAAACAAACTGAAGTAATTGTTTTTATGAGACACAGAAGTCCATGGTACAGGATGTTGTGGTTGTAAAAGTTTGCCTATTCATAAAAAAAAAAATCAACGGACGCTTTCACAGAAGATGAATCAAGTGAGAGCTATAAAATGTGAAGTACCACATACTCTAATTTCTGCTTTCTGGACATCCCTTATTTCAAAAAGTTTTCCAAGATAAACAAATCTACTCCTGAGATAAAGGGAAAAGGGTTCTCTATCACTTGTTTGAGCCCCACAGATGAAGTTACACCTTGTCTTTGTCTTGATTAGTTTTTTTACAGATCAAATAGCTGCTCTTGTCTTTACCTGAAGCATTAGTTTATGACACAGAAGTTTTTCCTACTGAACAGATTAGTTCTGGATTTGTTTCTTAACTTACTGGTATTTCTGTCTTGCAGAAAGCGCCTCTACTGCTACATTATAGACCCAAAATGGACTTGCTGTAAGGGAACTTAAGTGTCCTTCTGGACAGAGCTTTTTGCAGAGACTATCATCTGGCACCTTCTTAGTGCATCACTAATCACATGACACAAACCAGCTGAATAATTTTGGAAGACTGGAGGGCTTTCAAAGTGGGCTGTCCTGAATATTTCTTCTAGGGATATGTTACCTAGACTTCTGGGCAGACAATATTTATACTTTTTTTGTATGGAAGAAAGAAGTTTCAACTCAGCAGACACTACCAGCATTAAGTTTACAGATACTGAAAACACTTCACAGTTCCATGTAGCTCAGCCTGATTTGTCTCTTACAGTTACACACAGAAAAAAAGTTTGAGTGTTGTGGGGTGATATAAATACGTTGCTTTTGACACCAAGTTGCTTTAGTTACTTCTCGCATTCTAAATCTTTAAAAACTATATTTTTGCAAAGTGTTATTGTCTTATATAGTATGCCTGATTGCATTGGCTTTATTCAAGTTATTCTGTAGAGCATTGAACATACCTGATAATACAGTGACTGGTGATAATTTATTATGCTGCATTGAAAACTTAAGAAAATCTGGGAAACCAGTAAATTTGTCATCTTTGCGCAGTTATTGCTCTCCCTCACCTTGTGTTTTAATAAAGTTTTGATACTTCTGTATACGTGTTAATTTGGTAAGACTAATAGAAATAATTTCAGTTGATTTTAATGTGCTGTGATATATATTTTGCTATGGTATAAATTGCACCACGTAATGACAAATACTCACAAGTGCTAGATTCGTAAATTTCTTTAAAAATAAACATTTCTTAATGTATTTGTGGCTTGCAGAAATCAGTTTTTAATTTAGAGAGAATTTGCTATCACTAGCTATTGAAACAGTGGCTCTTGGACAGCTGTGGGAGTATTGCAGATTTTTCATTCCACTGATTAAAACTTAAAGGCAGCTTTAAATTTCTTTAGCTGTTTTCTTACAAAACCATAGCATTTTCTGTACTGCAATTCCAAACTTACATGGGGTGGGGAGGAAGGGGAAGTCAAGACAAGAGTATTTTAGCACCTTTTGGCCTTAACTAGTAATTTTGCTTGCATCAGCCCTAATGGATGCAAGGTAATAGACATTAATGTATGTATGGGTACATACATCTATATACACATGTAACTATATATGTTATAGAAAGCACCCTCAATGGCACTTAGCAGGGCTCACTGCACTTTTTGTAAGGCTTTTGGAAATAATTGGCTTTTAAAAACTATAGTTGAAAGTGATTTCTGCAAGCTATATCCATTATGTATCATCCATAGTACAATTGTAAGAACATTTGTCTGGAGCAGGTGTGAAGTCACTGAAAACAGTGTATGCCCTATTGTGGCCAGCTGGAAATAGTTAGCCTAATTTTTGGAAGAGTTTTCCTGTCAGCTGAAAATGCTAGTTGCTATTCCTATTATTAAACCCTGTTATTTTTTGATAAATTGTCTTTGGATAAGAAGCCCTGCTTCCTCTTGCTGTGCTCCTTTGCTTCTTCTGCTAGAAAGTGTTACTCAGTAACCGGAAGCTGATACTCCAAGAGATTTATCTAAGCATTTTAAATAATTCTTCCTCTTGAGTTTTCAAAGCGCTACGTTCCTCAGCACATTTCCCTTAGTTTTCCTCTCTGGAGTCTTCAGTTCTCCTTTCCCAGCTCTGCTGCTGCTTGTGCTTACCTTTCACAACAGGGCTCCTTATTTTTGATTACAGTCACAGATGTGAGTAGGAAGGAAATGAAAAAGAAATTATGTGAGCAGGGAATGAAAGGGAGCCTCCTAAATTGTGGAGATGGGAAGGAGAGCCGCACCAAGGCCAGAACATGCTGCTGAAATGCAGGTGAAAGTGTTAAGATAGCTGCCTTTGGATGTTTAGGTCACACAGAACTCCACATCTGGTTATTGTGTGGTGTTTGTGTGCATGTCTGTGATTCATGTAATCAAATTTGGCTCTGAGTTTGTCTTGCTGTTTGTGTATTTTCTGCTTTTTTTCTGTCTTTAGCATTACTTGATCTGGCAGAAAAGAAGAAACAAGATCATGTGTCTACCATTTTTAAAACTTTCCATGAAAGCAGTAAGTGCAGGTGGTATGGATGGGTACACAGAAGCTGACATACTGGGCCTCTCTGGAGCAGTTTCTTACGTGATTGTTACTGTTCTAGTGTGAATAAGAGGCTGGCTTTGCCACTGAGGCCCTGCGAATGTGGACAGGACTGTAAGGTTCCCAGCTCTGTGCACCCAGAGTATACACACAGTGGCTGTACCTGATGTAGACATTAATCTAAAGCTGCCAGACAGCATTCTGATTAACCACCTTAATCAGAATATAAATATATATATATATATATACACACACACACAAACAAAAATATATATATACATATACACATATAAATGAGATCTGTCTACCTCAAGTGTGTGTACTGCAGGAAACTTTTGTATAACTAGATATTGACGCAGTGCTGTTAAAGTACATTGGGATTTCATTTCTTCCTTGTGTACTTGAGCAACTGAGAAATTAATTATCAACACACAAATTCAGAAGCCTTTCAAATCTATCTCTTGCTGTAACAACTTACAATAGAAAACATATAACTTCATAACCATCTTTAGAATCACTTGAATTTGTTATGGTGCTATCAGTATATAGAAAACTCTGTTTATATGGATACATAAATTCAAGCCAGTATTAATACCTATAGCTGGGGTTTTTGCTTGTAATTGTGTGTAACTGCTTTTGCAATGTGTTTAATCTGATACAACCGCACCATTAAAAAAAAAGAAAAAAACAACAAAAAAAACAACAAACAAAGAAAACCAAACAAAAAACCCCCAAACCAACAAAAAGCTCCAAAGTTACTCAGTTGTTTTTCTAAATCACATGTGATAACATCTTCACTTCAAAAATTGCCCTCAGGAGTGGTGTGACTCTGTCTGTACCATATGTTAGTCTCATTAAAAGACTACAGTGTAGAGCAAGGTCGTCTTTGGGTCAGAGCCTTGTTTAATTTCTGTGACACTTAAGAGACAATTTATATCAAGATTATATTGGGTAAAGTAACCCTGATACTGTTGAAAGTTGAACTAAAATTTGGACACGGCCATACATATTTCTTAGTCCTGATGAGATCATGCTAGTTGATTTTGGCTTTTGTGAAGATGCCATTACTGTGAAGTAGTTTTTATAATTTCTTACGCTGGTAAATAGTTGCAGTAAGGAAGTATCTTGTTGCATTATCCTCAGCAGCAGTGAGACTGATGAATCACCTGGGCTTAGAGTCTCATTAAGTATACTTTCATTAAAAATAAAGAATTCAGATAGAATATATAATATTGAATTTAAATAAGATTTGGGGGTTTAAATTTTAACTTTATAAAATTATTTATTCTATTTTAAGCCTTCTGTCTTATTTTACCATCCAAGTATTTTTGGTTTTAGTGGTCCAGCTTTATTTACGGGCATATAAATTGAAATTGTAAGATGTTTTTACAGGCTTCTTCCTTTTACATTGAGTTTGAGTAGCTTTCATCTGTATGTTTTTGTTTTGTATGGATAAAGAGCATTACTTATGCTTTTGTGCAATAGGTTTGAAACATGCATTTATTAGGCTTATGTTTAAATTGTAAATGTAGCATCTACTTACCATTACATTTAAAAGGAATGTAGATGGCTTTTCTCACTTGTTCAAATGGAGTTTTATTTGGGGCTGTTATTTGGGGGCGGGCGTGTGTGTTTTATGCTTTGTTCCATTTTTTATTTTACGAGTGAAATGGGGGATTTAAAATTTCTGTAAGTACAAGAACTATCTGTCAGCAATATTTTGAAATAAACGATCTTGCAAGAAACCTTAATGTGAATTGTGGAAGCAATCGACAAGACTTGCAGCCTATCTGAAAATGTTTTGTGCCATTGTTAGGTCTGGTATATTTGTGTACCATCACACCTGGGAATATTTTTTTCTATGGTTGTGCAATAGTATACACAACACTGTCACTCAGGAGATATGGGACCGTAAAAAATATCAGACTACAACTATGATGGTGCTATTTTTTCCAGTAGGCTATGAGCCTTTGAAAGCTTATCTGGCTCTTATTGTCTTTATAACAACACAGTCCTAGGGGATATACAGATTTTTTTTTTCTACTAGATGATAAATATAACCTGCTGTTTTACAGCATTCTGCATATTACATTGAGATAAAGATAAATAGGAAAAAGCCAACCAGTCTGTACATCAGTGAGATGAATCTTAGGTACACATTTTGTACAGAAGGCTTTACTGAAGAGAAAAATCAAGTTTCTGCTTTTCCTCAGGTAATCACTTCAGTTTGGATGTTTCACTGCAAACATTAATGCAACTTTAGTTAGTCTGCCTAAAGTTGGTAACAGAAATTGTTCCATGCACGAATCTCCCTACATAAGATACAATTAGATGTTACTTGGGTCTTGAGATCCATTTTTGAAGAAAAAGTTGCAGAGAGCAATACTAAAGAACATGGAACGATGCTTCAATCTCTGCTCTCATCAAAACTTGCAGTCAGGACAAAAATTACTTAGGAACTTGGGTCTTGTGGCAAATCAACAGGTAATGTTTTACCTGTTTTACCTGTTTATTTATATACAAATTAAAGGTATGACTCTACTATTTGTTCCATATTTTATCCTACTTAGGAATTTTTTGGAAATCTTTTGAAGCCACAATGACCTGTCCATGTCCTGGTCGTAGGGTAGGAACTACATGTCCAATTCTATGAACATTTACATTGGTAACTTTAGTAATTACCTGGATGGTTCCACGGAAACCAATGGGATCATTCATTCAAACAGAGGTATGGCTGAAGGAAGAAGTCCTGAGTTTTGAGTACTGATATTCCACTATTTTTGTTATTTCTGTTTGAAATGGAAAGTATTGGTTTGATGGAATCTTTAATTGAAGTGACTTATCTGGACAAAAGGAAAGTTTGTTCTTTCCTTCTGCAAGCAGGATCATTTTGCAGTTAAGGGACAATTAGCCAGTGCAACCACTAAGCCTTTTATCCTCATATGTGGCATAATAAAGATTCTGGAACTGTCAGAGTGTAAAACCATATTTTTGGCTTAGCTTCATTTAAAAGTTTACAATTTTTAATGCTTTGTGTTGCTGTGTAATTTCTGTACTACTGGTGGATAGTTTTGTCTGAATAAGCCTTTTGGGGATTAATGCTTAATGTTTTGATTTTATGATAGTGAAGCTTGTATCCAGTGTTTTGCCAATGAATATTATATGCTTGTTAATAAAAGCAGAGAAACTAACTGAAATGCTGTGAGGCTGAAAGTTTTTGTCCCATTCTCTTGAAGGAACATAAGGAGCTAGCAGTCATCGTAGCACTGAATAAATGCAGTGTGACTGAAACAGAGGTGGTGTGGCATTGCATTGTCATAAAATCTGCCTTTTACTCAAAACAGAAGGATGGCTTATAGTATTACTCCACTGGCAATATGTCTGTGACAAGTGTGTCAAGTAACTGCCAGATAGGAAATTAAACAGCTTCAGTCACTGAGAGGGAAGACAGCATTATCCTGGTGTCTTTATGTACCTGGATAAAAAGGTACTTATCTGACCTGTATGTGTTCCTTTCAACCTTACCCTTACAACCTTACCCTGGTTGAGACATTAACAATGCAAAACAGATGCTACAATAGGTGAAATTCTTTACATGTAATGCAAATGTATAGCTTGTGAACTGCTCTACATGCTGAGTACCTTTATTTATACTCTTGGCTTGTTAGGAACTGCCAGCAACTCCAGGCTGCTTGAAGTCAGTTTTATTCATACACGCATTTCTTACTTGCACTGATATCAACCATGCACAGTTGTCCTGAGGCATTTGCCACTTACTATCTTCATTTAAATATCAGTATGAGAGACTAACTGCAGAAAAGTCCCTTTGCCTGTGTATAGTCACTTAAAATGGAATGAAAATTAGCACTAATTCAGCAAGTATTACTTTTTGGAAGTCTTCGTGCCTTTATTATAAGTGGTTTTGATACTTACCTGAACTTTGTACTACTGGTTGTTTCCATCTATCTGTGGAGTAACCAGTGATGGGCCTGGCTCTGTCCCTTTCCTGAACACAGTGCTGTTCTAATAAATAAGGAGTAAAAACTTCTCCTGTTTGACTGAAATTCCCAAGCATCACAAAAAGAAATTTTGCTAACAGTTGTGTTTGGTAGCCCTGAAAGCATAAACCTGCCCTGCAGCCAGTAGGAGCTAGCTACATTTTTTTTTCCCCAGAAGAAATAACAATATGAAAAAGTTTTTACTGGTATTTCTTACTTTATATGTAACTGATATTTTCTTATTTTGCTGATTGACTATTCTGCTATTAAAAAAATCATTACTTTGAGTGCACTACCTCTTTTTTGTACAATAACTTCTTCCTTGGGATTAGAGCAGTCAGAGAAAAAATCCATATCAATTGAATATGTGCATTTAAGATAGATAAATTCAGCTGTTTAAAACTAGGTGTAGGTGTAGTCACTTGGGATTCAATTGGTCAGAACTCAAGTTAGGCTAATCCAGTGCTGCATATGAATAGAGGTATACAACAGTGCAAATCTCTAGTACCTCCACAGTCCCTGCACATCTTTAATTTCCAAAATCATCCTCGTTTAGCTTTTTATATTCCTGATTTTTTAGGCTTTCTTTTGATTAGTTTTTCTTTGAGAAAGTCAAGCAATGATCTGGCGTTAGTGGAGAAAGGTTTACAAGAGTAGTCTGAGAGATTCGACTACTAAAAGGAAGATTTGATCCACATCTATATAAATACATCTAGTCTTTCACATGGCAATACGCTTGCACTTGTCACTGTGTTGAGGTGTTTTACTGAAGAGCTTGAATTGGACATGTCTGTGCTTTGTGTGTTTTGTGTAATCACTAAATGTTGATGTGTCTGTGGAAATAAGAACAGAACAAAAATGAAAGCCATTTGCTTTAGTCCAAAGACTGATTGGGTGATTTCCATAAGGAGATGTTGCCATTAAAGCCTTGTTTATTTTTTCCTGCCCCTGTTTGTAGTTTGCAGTTGTTTCTTCAAACACCTGAAGAAAGTGAAACTTCATTCTCTTAATTCATTCAACTCATTCAACTTAAATGAAATTCTTTAAGGCAATTTGTTTATTTGTTTTCTCCTTTGATGCAGAGTTCACTGTCTCTTGCCTGAATCCTTGTTCAAAGAGAACACAAAGGCTTTGATTGTGGGTGCTCCAAGGCTGCACCATATGACAGTTTCCATTACTGTTGTGAACAGAACTGACTGCTGATACAGCAAATAATGTTTCTACTTCTGGTCTTTTCTACTGGTTGTCAGCAGGGTGCAGAGCAGAAGTTCTGCTTTGGTGTATTTTGTAATCCAATGTATTGTCCAAATGCCTCTGCTTTCCCATTTAAGCAATGCCTTTGTAACTAGCTGCAATGGATTGTATTAGCATTACTTGGATTATTGTTTAAATGCATTTTGCTGTTTTACAGAAGTGCCTGGAAAGAGAGTACACTAGTGAATCTGGACGTCAGATAGAATGTATCCCTTAGGCTGCTCCCACGCCTCTGGAAAAGATTCCTTTCTCTGCTTTGTGTCAGTGTTATGGACTGCAGCTGTAACATCTGAGACTTGATGATTTCAACTGAAGTGCTCAGCCTTGAGGGTCTCTCTAGATTTTACTGCAGCCATTGCAGTGGGCATTGCTTAAAAATGGTCAATGCTGATTTGAACCACTGATGATGAGTTGTTTTCTGGATCCTCTGCCATTGGCACCTCAACAGATCCTCTGTGTTATGACTCAAGAAAAAACGGGCTTCTCATTCTGATGACTGTCTTCTCTTTCCCTAGGAAATAAGCAGTCCCATGTCTGTGCGTTCTAATGTGACAGGGACTACTTCACCATTTCCCTCTCCGAGAGCTTTTTGAGATTAGAGTATCCTTTACAGACAAGGTTGTCTATTCAGGCTCACAAGCTCTCACAACCAACTTCGCTAGTTTTAATCAGAATGACTGGTGGCTTAGCAGTCGCAAAGAGTTGCTCACAGGGCTGTGATGGGCACTTGGGGTACCTCACATTGCCTTCCTTAAGGGAAGTTCTCAAATCTGAGATAGTAAATAGGTCCCACCTTCAGTATTTTTCATAGCCGATTGGCATCTTGGTAGTGTTTGTCTGATCTCTGAGGGTCCTTCTTAAGAAAGTATGCTTTCAGCTTGCCTTAGGCTTCATCCTCTTGCTTCATTAGCTTTGGTGGGTTGACTGCCTTTGTTGCTGCAGTGTGGGAGCTGTTCCTGCTGGATATGACAAAGCCTCATCTCTCCCTCTTTCCCTGTTCAGTTACTCTTGATCTGTGTGGCCCATTTGATGTTGCACATCGTGTTGTAGGTGGTGCAGGTGACAGTTCAGCTTCCTGCTTCATGCTGGGAGCTGGAGCCAGTTCTGTTGGTGCTACAGTCCACCCCCGCCATGGAGGAGCAAAGAAAACTCTCTGTGAATAAAGCAGGATGAACTCAAAGGCTCAGTTATTCCCAGAAACAAGAATAAAACCAAAACAAGGTTAGACGATGATACCAAAAATTTTCATATATTTTATTTAACAGTAAAACAGGCAAGGAGAAAGAAAAGTAGAGAAAAGTTAGAAAAAGCTACGGTTACTTTAAAAAGTATAGTATTGCTCACCACCACACTGTTGCTACCTTTTTTTGTCACTGATACCAGGTCAGGGCGAAGCAGTTTGTTCCTTATTTTGTTATTTTCTGCCATTTGAAGTGTCTTATCTGCCTTCTCCAATCTCAGGAGCAGCTTAGGTGGAAAGCAGCCACCCTTCCCCCAAAATGCAGGCATGGTGCCTGATCCCTGTAGTCAAGTTCTCGCCACAGAGGGCAGGAGCAGGGGGTTGGGGGGTTTCCACAGCTCACTTGTGACTTGGATCCAAGGAAGAAGGATCGGAGGGTTCTCCTCAAGCTGGCAGCATTGGCTCCCAGAGGCCATGGGGTGTCTCACAGCAGGCAGTGGTGGGTGAGGGAAGGCAAAGGTCAGAGATTCTGCCCTTCTCTTTCTTCTCCGCATTTTGCACAGGTTTTGCCTTCCTTTTTATGGATCTCAAGCTGGGCTGTTCACAATCCATCCTGCAATCGTTTTCAGGTGTTCAGAAGAGATTTTGGCAAGCACACATAATGATGAAGCACTTTTTGTAGCCTTTCTCTTAATATCAGGTTCTGCAGACACAGGTACTCATGATCTTAAAAATTGTCTACTGTTTTCTGGATTTTGTGCTGGAATTGTAGAGGAGGCTGATTTTATTGCTAATCAATCATTATCCGTAATTCATGGAAGAGGTAAGAACTGTGTAGACTAACACACTAAGTGCCTGGAACATAGAAAATGTAATTATTGTGGCTGTGGATCTGAAAGGACAGCCACTGTCACATAATTGATGATAGACTTAATTTAAAGTCAAAGAAAAAATTGGAATTCTGCAGGAGATTCTGAAGGTCATCAGGAAGGGTGAGCTGACTGTGAAACAGTGAAGTCTGTGCTTAGACGATGGAAAAAATACAGGTTTCCCAGGGGTTACTTGGGATGTCTGAGAAGTCTATACACTTCTGGGTGCAAAGTAATTGGAAAAAGACACAATGGAAAAGAGAGATGAGTTGGGAAATGCCTGTTTCAGTACATGAGGTTGCTTTGGATTTTGTGTCACGTACCACTTAATGTCTTGTTGCATGTTGGAAGTGCTGGGCCAGTGTCCCTGCACACTTCCTGGTGACCCAACAGCTCCAGTGCAGAAGCTGTGCATGAAAGCCTTTACTGAGTCCTGCGGCGGTGAGGGAGTCAGGTCCTTGGTTAGGAAGGAGGCTCCAAGATGGCCAGTCACAGCTAGGGGGGAGGAAACTGTGTCCTGGGGTCTTCCAGGGTCGTTTGACCACCTCTGAGGTGGTCAAACAGCCAGTGGGAGAGGTAAGCCCTGGAAGTAGCAAGAGTGGTATCCAAAGACAAGCATGTAGCTTTATGGACAGCCAGCCAGCCAGCCTCAAGGAAAAGAAGGCATGTATTTGAGAGAATAGGTATGCCACACCATCAAAGTGACAGCTGGGGTGTGGTCATTAACTGACAAGTCAATGGTACACTTATCATCCATCTGCCCTCCCACAGATCAGTTTTATCAGAGATGCATGCAGCTGTTTTAAACTGATCTGGAGCCAATGTCAGCTAGATCCCAGCCGTCTGCTGGCAGGTGCTCACAGGAGCTATAGGAGCACATGTCTGCAAGATTTCAACATGAAAGCAGGCACACTTGTCATTCTAAGTCCTCAAAGGTTTATACCACGTTCAGGCTCTTTGCTCATTCCACTTCTGTAAGTCTTCTTGGTCTTGGAGTCCAGAAGTGGTTCTGATTATTTTACAACTGGATTTTCCTGATTTTGCTGCAGTTTTTTTCTTTCTTTATCAAAGAGCTCTTTCCTTGGTTTTCCCTTACTTCTTTTGTTTCACTTTAGGGCATCTTGTATCACACTATGGCAGCACCTTTCCAAGTGTTATTTTGGTCTGGTTCATTCAGTGATTATTAATGGTAGGAAGGCAGTGTTGGACTGCTCAGCTGACTACCCTTGAAGCAAAGAATTGGGCCAAGACAATGGTGAATCCATTCTCTGAACTGCAGCATAGAAACATTTAGAAATCCCCTTGTAACTACAGGGTCTAGAGGTCTGCAGATCTCAGAGGAGTGGATGGGGTAGATGATGGTTGCAGATAATGTGATGCACTAGGGACAGCTGACTTTGTTACTGTACACTGGGCTGGATGCTAACACATCTCTTTTACCATTAGAATTGTAATTCAGGAAGCCTCTTGTTTTATCCTCCACTGTGTATAAACCAAACTTCTTGATAATAGACATGAAAGCTGAGTTAGTTGGGCTTTCCTTGATACTCATGCATCTGTTTTTTGTCTTACTGTGCAATGGTCTATTTGAAAACCGTGTTTCTTGCTAGCCATTTGCAGATTGTTTCAGAGCAGCCAAAGCCATGCATAACATTAAAAAAAACAGGTGCTGAACATGCACAGCTCAAAAAGTGCATTTTTTAGGGAAGAGCAAAGTTATGAGGAAAAAAAAGGCACTTTTGTCTAGAAACCAAAGACAAAACGAAAACAAAAGCTCAGAACTGGCATCAGTAGCAGAACATGTGGACTGCATGCTTGTGTTTGTGCTGGGGCCTCTGAACTTCAGCTGTAGTCATTCACAGAAAGCATTTACTCAGTACAAGGTGGACTGGACTCAGTCCCCAGCCTGTCCGATAGCTGGACACCAAATCCCAGTCTCCCCAGTTGCTTATGCTTGGACATACATGCCTTGGAGGGCACAGCTCCATTCCAGCTCCTGGTACTGACCATCACATACACATCACTCACCATCCCCCAGACACCTGCACACATAACTGAGTACCCCTCATGCAGGAAGGGGTTGGAAAGCAGTTGACTGTGAAAGATGAGACAGATGCACACTAGGTGCATAGCACAGTAAGACATAAGTACTGATGAGCTGACTATTTACACAAACCTGGTCCTTTTAAATCCCTTTACAGCTCTGTTTTCCTATGGGTTTCTTCTTGCCTCCACTCACCTAAGCCTCTACCTTTTACTGCCTTTGATTGCACCCCATAATGAGTCCTGTGCCATCCAGAACTGCTTTTCCCCTGCATTTCATAAAACATCTCATAGCCCTAAGCATCAAACTCCCTCAGACACCTATCTGGAGAGCTGCTCCTGAATGACTCATGAGGGTGAGTATGACACCTGAACATTGGGCTGATAGTTCTGGGACAGCCCTCAGAGGGGTGGAACAAGGCTCCTCAAGGGTCCTTAATTTTCCTGCCATTGTCCCTGTGTCAGAATTAGATGAAGGCTAAAAATAAATCATCCTGGTGCAAAAGAGATTCAGTTTTGCTGCTGTGGACATGCAGAGTAGCAGGAGGGGTAGTAGACAAGAGCTGTTTGCAGATCTTGCTCACTTTTCTTTTTGGAGAGACTGGACAGGATGTCCACTGCTGCAAACTATCCTTAAAGGACAATGAGGCACATCTCAGCTCAGCTGCAGGCAGACTTTGTGTGTTTATGAATTTTCCAAGGCATTGTGAATAAACTCTCTTTAAAGCCCACCATAACTTTGTAGAAGAGAAGAAGAAGCCTATTACTTTAACACTATCAAGCATGCCTATGTTAAATAGTTCCCATCTCTTGCAATGTGGTAGCAGTGCTTAACTTTGCAGGCAAAACCATTCTTCCTGGAAAGCCTCTGTAGGTGATCATCATGAGGTTTTGTAAGTGCTTTGCATAGATTCCTCTCCTCATGTGTTCAGCCTTGCTGGGGATGGAATATATATCTTCAGGGCAAGAATAAAGGATTATAGCTGGCAAAGTGAAGTACAAGCTGAGCTGCCCACAGGCTTTGAGTGCACTAACAGCTGTGTGGTGTCTACCTGATGGCTTTTCAAAGCAACAGGCTTTCTAGACAGACTGGAAGTGGGGTCACAGTCAGGGGTGGACTGTTGTGAAATGTTGCACGAAGGAGGACTGACATTTAGAGAGCACTTAAAGTAATGGCTTATTTTATGCTATGCCTCCTCCTGGCTTACATTTTGGGGGTACGTTGATACTCACGCTTTCAAAAATCAATTTTCCTGAGCTAATTGCGGGTTCTGCAGAGCACATCTTAGTCCAGGGAGTGCAAAAAAAGCTGAATTTAGTTTAATGTGCTGTTTGATGTCTTCTCTTCATCCTGGCCAGCCTTGCTTTTCTCTAACCATTTTGTAAAACTTCCCTCATCCAGCCATGCTTTTTATGTGCAGTCTGTGGGCATGAAGGTACTTTAATGGATTTGGCTCACTGATTGAAATATTGGACTACTGGACAAAATGAAGGGGCCTGGGGACAGGACAAGCAGAGTTCTGATGTGCTAGGCAGTAAGTTTGGAGGTACTTTGGTAAAGCTGACCAATAGAAACAGATTGTGAGTCAAAGTCAGGTTAGTCCTGGAAGTCTGGATCATTTTGGAGGTCCTTCCAGGCTTTCATCAGCTTTCTGGAACATAACCTAAAGCTCCTGTTTGCAGAACAATTCTTTCAACTGCTTTGTGCCAGAGGGAACCAGCAGTGTATGCAGAATGTTACATGCTGACATAATGAAATATTTCAAGGGCACCTCAGATGGCTGGGCTGGTTATAAATAGTACTGGAGGAAAGCTGCATGAGAGTCACATCCAACCACTCCTAAAAATCTCTGCAGGGAGGTATTTTTAAAACCCACCCACTGCAGTTTCATTAGCACCACCTGTCTTACATTTGGAGAAAGACAGAGATGATGTTCTCCAAATATTTGTGGTACCCTAAAAAACAATGTGTGCAAGTGATTAAATATTCATAGTGTCTCTTCGTATTCAAATGTTTCTTTTTTAAGCCTGCTGCAGCTGACCATTGCGCGCTTTAGAGAGACACTTGAGGGCTGCAGGATTCTGTGAGATTTCATAGCTAATATCTGAAGCAAATTAACTGTTGGGCCTAAGAAATTTTCATTTGAGATGCCTGCAATAAACTCAGCTATGGGAAAAGAGCAGAAATTCCTGTATATTTCATAGTTGCAAATTTTATTTAACTTTTCAAAGGAATATTTGAAATTATGAGAAGATAGGAGAAGTGCATAAAATTCAGGGGGCTAATCGAGTAATACATTAGCTTTTTAGGTGTAGAAAGTCTCCCATCTGTTCCAGGGAGCTATCAGGGGACATTTGAAGCATACTGTAGCTTGGTGGCTGCTCTGAAGATTTAGTTAGGACAAGTAAATGGAAGATTTGAGACCAGTCTAACTGGTCCCAAAACAGTTACTGAAATTTTCCTCAAGATACGAACAAACTTTATCAGACTTCCTCCTGCTTCAATCTAGGACTTCAGCCTCTTACAGTAATGCGAGGTATTCCTGGAGCAATTCCTTTCTAGGGCACGTCTAGTCCACATCCCAGCTTTCCTTATAAGTGAAGAACTGCAGTGATTCAGTTAAACCGGGAAGTGGCAGTGTTTGAAAGGAATGAGGAGTCAAGCCTGCTCTTCAGCTCCCAGAAAGGCAAATTCACAAGGAGATGAATAATCGAGTGGGACAGTGGGATGGAGTGTCTGACCAGACCACCAAGGCTGTGAGTAACCTTTATGTGTCACTCCATCACTCTGAACCCTCTATGGGGGTCACTTCTATTCCAGCAAAGACATGTAATGGCAGAAATAAAGAATCACTGGTTGCTTTGCTTCTTGCCCTTCAGACCCTCTACCAGAACACAGACAATTCAGCAGGTTCCTTCTTGCAATATCTATGTCTTTTAATGTTTCAGAAGGTACAACACAGAGAAGACATGCAAACCCAGGTTGTTCTCTTAAAGCATCACATCTCTTCTGGAAAGCCTTTTCTTCTTTGAAAAAAAATAAATCAGAAATGCACTGAGAGATTGCCACCTGCAAAATTAAAGGTGTGTCTCATGTTTGGCATGGTGATCTGGTGGTGCTGCTGTTCAGTACTACTACCTGTGAGACAAAAGAGAGCGTTTGAAAATTTTCAAGGCATAAGGCACTGGTTTAACTCTTAGAAGTTGTGATTCCTTCTGAGAGAGAGAGGAAGAGTCTCTCTGCCCCAGGAAGCATTTATTTCACAGCTTCTCCTCTCATGGGCCACTGATGTAAACCTTAGCATTTTCAAAAATGATCAAATACCAAATAGTCATGCCCATAGTTGCCTCTGTGTGCTGCTGTTTGGTCTCTTCCTGTAGCTTGATGGCAAAGAACTGACACTTCACTGCTAGAAGGAAGACATCAGCAGGCTCACCATTGTGCAGCATTTGAACTTTGGAGTCACCAGCTGTATTTCTCAGAGACTAAATTTACAGCAGCAATTTTTGGAACTTATCGAAGTTCACTACATTTTAGAAAAAATGTCCTTTTTCCTTTCCTCTCCTTGCCTTGTCTTTTGTACAAATGTGCTCTAGGTAATGCCATGCTTTGATAAACTGACTCACATGCATCTCCCTTAGGTTTTCAGAAGGAAACAGTTCTTGATTTGGGTGTCTGTGCAGTTGCCCAGCAGCATGGTGCCATCGTATGCCAATGTCACCATGCAGAGCTCCAGGGCCTGGCCAGTAGGAAGATGCAGGCTGGTGAAAAACTGAGTAACTCCTCCACTGCCATTGCAGAGATTTGCATCCTCATTCCATGCAGACTGTCTGTGTTTTTCACACTGTGGCTGCAAAGATTTAGGGGTGCATCAGTCAGAGCCTCCAACAGAAGTGACCTGGGAGAGGAGTATGTGCATGGACACTGCTGATGGATTTCTCCCATGACCCTGTCTACGCTGGTTTGCATTGCTTTCCAGGTATGTAGAAGCAGAAGTAGAAAGGTAAAGCAGTCTTAAAGACTGAGGTATTGTCATGAGCAGCTTTTTCTGATCTTGGTTTCTAGGTCATTTCATTCATTCAAATCTGCTGTAGTATTGTCATGGGTTATTTGAACAAAAATTTGTGTTAGATTTCTTTTAGGGAGGAAGCTGAAAAAGCTAGCTCACCACCCAAACATTTTCAGTGTTAATATTTCTTCTGCATTCCCCGACCTGCCAATATAAACTGCTACTGAGGATCTCCTAGAAGAGCTGTAGTAGTAAACATATAATTCTTTTGGCAGTCTGTAGCTGTTTTATAAATTTAGACAAACTAAAATATATAAGCATTTCTGAGTAATATATTGAGGTTTCAAAAAAATGATTCATCTATTTTGGTTCACTTTTTTATGAAATAAAAAGTTGATAATTTAGCTTTTAGTTATATCAAAAATCTTCAATGTTTCTTTCTACATATCCATCTCTTACGGTTCTTATGAGAATACTCATATCTCCTCTTGGGAGAATACTGTATTTAATTAAATACATGTGCAATGGTAGAGCAGTGACTCAAATTTAACTTTTTGCTCCCAAATAACCTACTTTGCCTGATGCCTTTTCTGTGCATGAGGCATTTAAGATTTCTGGTCTAAGCGTATTTTTATACAGGAATTGCTGTATCTGGTCCTGGGGAAACCTGTGGTGTTAGACTTTCCCCTCAGTGCTGGGGCAGGAATGCTTTCTCACGAGGCTCCTCTCTCTGAAGCGAGACCAGGGCTGGGGAGGGGTCTGAACCACAAGTCTTACAAGGAGAATCTGAAGGAGCTGTGTGTGTTTTACCTGGAGAAAAGGAGGCTCAGGGCTGACCTTATCACTCTCTACAACACCCTGAAAAGAGGCTGTAGCCAGGTGGGGACCAGCCCCTTCTCCCAGGCAACCAGTGACTGGATAAGAGGACACGGTCTTAAACTGCACCAGTGGATGTTTAGGTTGGACATTAGGAGGAGTCTCTTCATAGAAGGGGTGATTAGACATTGGAATGGACTGCCCAGGAAGGTGGTGCAATCACCATCTCTGGAGGTGTTTGAGCTAAAACTGGATGCAGCACCCAGTCAAAAGAGTCTTGATTGGTCAAAAGGTTGGGCTTGATGATCTCAGAGATGGTCTTTTCTAACATAATCAATTCTGTGATTCTGTGCCTGTGCTGCACCACCTGTCCCAAACAACCTCACTGGGCAACCATAAAATTTACCTTTGACAAAATCAAGGTGCTTTCTTGGCATTTTGACACCCCAGATCAGCCCCTTCCCACTGTGAAGAGCAAGGCATGCAGCTGCTGACAGGGAAGATCGAGGCCCTGTGAGGGCAGCTGGCTGCTCTGGTGCCCTTGGTTAAGGCCACGAGCCAGTGCAGCTGGCAGGGTTACCCAAAGTACATTAGCAAAACTACTTAGGCACCAATCGATGGCTTTGTCCCTCACTTAAATTCCATTACTTAATTTTGGAGGCCACAGCCTGAAAGTCAAACTGCAGTAATGTAATTTGGGTGGATAATAAAAAAGGAAAAGGCAAACCCACCCTTACAAATAGTCAAGAAACATCTATTTTGCGTAATGGTATGGGATATGTTGTAATACCTCTTAATTCAACACAGAATAAAGGTTATTAATCTAGGTTTATTTTCCTGCAAAGTTGTTGTGTATTCACCTTATTTGAGGGTGCAAGCCATTGTCTTATTGCTTTATTAATGTAGAGTATGTCACTGCATGTTTCCCAGCTATCTTTTTTAGTCTGACTCCTTTATACCTTTGCTTTGTTTAGTCTAGCTCCACACATCAGGTGAAAAGAGAGAATTACAGCTGCCCCAGGAGAGAAGTTTTTATCTTAAAATTAATGGTAAAAGGAGTTTTCTGCAAGTGGTCTTGTAAGTATGTTCTTTTTTAATTAAACTTTTTAGCCTATCAAGACCAAGGAAGTCAAGCTTGTGATTTAGTACAGGGGAAAGTACCACTGCATATTTTGATACTTGCACTTCTTATTTCCCTATGATTTATTGCTGTTATATACCTTAGAAGGACTGAGAATCAGAATAGATAATTTTTATTGTACTTCCAGGCTGTAATAAATGGATAAAAATACCTGGTTTTGTTTAAGAAAACCGTCACTGGATTTTAAAATACACTGCTCATAGATTTACAGATAAGATCTTTCTCTCTGGTTAGGAATGGTGCTTGTGTTCTATTCAATGTTCTTCTATGCAATTTGCAATAGAGTGGATGGGATCCTCACATTGTCTTCATTTCCACCTGGACAAGAGACAAAGAAAGAAGCTCAGAGATGGGAAGAACAAATAATTTCAGTTTTTGATTGTCAGAATATTTTGGGACGGACACAATCACTGCTTACAGAGTTTACCGTACTCGGTAGTACGAGTAAAGAGGAAGAGTTTTCAGTTCTTTTGTTTGGAGCCTTGTTCTCTCACAAGAGAAATGAGTAAAACATTTGGTCACAGTCAGGATTAAATGGGGAACAAGTGTGGAACTTCTGACAGCTCTCTGCTGGGGGAAGAGAGAGTACTGCTATGACAGACTAATTGTAAAATTTATGGGGAAGTGATACCCCTGTAACACATCTGGATGCAAGTTCCCTTGAATAGCATTATGATTTTACAGATTGACTCCAATCATGTAGCATGGCTCTAAGTGAAATATTTCACACTTTTTGGTTATTGCTTGATGGATCCTTGTCTTACAGCATCTGAAATCCCAACGCAGCTTTTGATTAAGAGAACAATTCATGTTTGACTTGGCTGATCAGTGTGGCCAAACCTGCAGCAATCTGGAACATGCCAGCACAAAATAGGAAGGTTGTTTTCACATAATTCATAAGTGGGGATCAAAAATACCTGGGGAGGGCTGGGGAGGAGCATCCTCCACAGAACCTTTGTCACAAATAAACTGTATCCCTTTGGACTGGTGCAGAATGAAATCTCTCCAACGCCTGCAGCCTGGCAGACGAAGACTTGGACATGAATGCTCCACTGAGCTCTGGCTGGCTTTAAATTTCACTTTCCCTTTGGCTCCCTTCTCCCCCACATGCTGCTGAAGTTGCTGTTGTAAGACGTTAAATAACATCTCCTACAGAAGCAGCCATCTCTACCTGATGGAGACACGTCTGCCATTGTTGTTCCTTAGGTCTGCAGGATCAGGTCTGAGCTAGAGGCTGGGAAGAGGTTTCTGAGGAACTGTCCCAAGGCCTACCTGCCAGCTTCTCTGCCTCATTAGGTAACAGATTGAACTCTCTTCAAAAGAAGAGGTAACAGCAAAGTAACCTAGAGTGACACTTGGTAAGCAGCCCAGCAGTTGGAGGCACAAACTGTATGATCACTCTTGCAAACATTTTGGTTAGCCACCAGCAGCTTTGATCTGCATGTGAGATTCCTGAGACCATGAAGTTGGAGAGGGCTGCCTGGGATGGTTCTCCTGGAGCTGTGCAAGGGCAGGGGGAGACAAAGCTACTTGGAAATCTTGATAGACATGCCAGCAAGGAAGGATTTCATTTAGCAAAACCAAGACACTACTCTCCCCTTCCTGACAAGGACCCTAATGCAGCAATCTCAGATTCACTGCGCAGTGTGTGTGCAGGGCACTTTATGGATGAGGGCAAATAGCTACACATTTCATTGATAACTCTGCAGGGTGCTTCAGAAGATTGGCCATTTCAAGCTTCTGATTCTTCTTTCTGATAACTGAATTTGATTTGCCATCACACTCACAAGATCTGCTTGAATGTGCTTCCCTCCCACCTCAGGAAAGTGGAAACTCTGAGAGGGAGAAAAGGCAATTTTCCTAGTTCAGCTAGAAGTCAAGATTTCAGCCTCTCTCATGCTATGATAATATGTGCTGTGATTGGTCATCACTGCTAACACAAGGCAGCTTAAAGTGCACCTGAAAATGGAAATAAGAGGCAGAGAGACACCTTAGGACCTCAGCTGCTCACAGCATCCACTTCTGCTTTAGGCCTGTCTCTGGCACAAACTGAAACAATCTAAGTGTAGAACTTTGAAACTTCTAATGAAAATGGGGTGCATAGCAAGGGGGAAGATATTTTGGTTTATGATCAGACAACAGAAGTTACCTGTAACACATGGGAGAGCTGCGCATTTTTGCATTGTATGGGAATGAGCTTTTTTTTCTTTAGAGGAAAGTGTAGGTAAGAGGAAAATAGTATTACTTTTATGGAGCAGTAGCAAAACCTAGAAACTGGCTAACTAGCTTAGCGAGGATGTTGATGAACCCACTGGAACAGCTCCGTTCTGGTTTGTTTCCTACAGTGTTGCCAGAGCCAACTCTTGGCAGGATTATAATTATATTGGTTTTAATTATGTCCACCTTTTGACATTATTGATTTTGTAAGGTGCTACTATTCCAGCATGCTAGGCTTTACAATCTATAATTCGATAGGTTTGCATATGGCCTAGGAAAAAATGCTGCAAAGAGTGACCACAGTGTCACCAAGAGTTATTTAACCTGGAAACGCCTCCTTCCTTCAGGCATTAATTCTACTTCCTTCGTGTCCTGTACTGCTGTCTCCAAGATGCTGTGCTATGCTGGTGCATAAGGAATACATTCAATGATGACAGTTAACAGATCAGGGAAGCAAATTGTAGTTTATATCTGGACTAGAGTTATGTAGTTAGATATTTACCTAACTACAGGTCTATAGTTCCAGTGAGCTGTCATGGCAACCTGCACAGGGAACTCAGGATTTATTCACCTATAAGGTAAGATAATAATTATGTTTTCTACAGTGTCTTCCACTACTTGTGTAATAAATCTGAGAATGTGAAAATTTTGACTACTGCTGACTACAGAAGTGGTGGTTTTGGTGTATTATCAACTAAGATACAATTCCTGAGGGGTAACTATTAGCTCAGATACCATCATTTTATATATTAAATTGATAGCAGTATTTTCCCCACCCATGTGCATAATTTTATGCTTATCCACATAGAATTTAATCTGCTCTTTTATTTCAAGTCACTTGATGTTACCAGATACACATGCGAAGTCAGCTCTTGTCTGGGTAACTGTGATTATGCTAGTGAAGTTTTTGGCCTCCCTGCTTCTCTTCTGACCTTTTACAAGCTTATTTGAGACTGTGTTGAACAGCAAAGGTCACTGATACGCACCTCTCTTGAGATTTTCCTCTGCAGAAAAAAAAACCCCACTTTTTCCTGTTCTTTATCTTTTCTCTTTTAACCATTTATATGAGGGCTTTAGACTGCCATCCCATGGTAGAGTTGTATCTCTTGAAGGCTGTGCTGAAAGCCATCAGGACTGTTTCAAGTTGGCATGTTTGCCAGGCCATCCCAAGAACACAAATAAATTAGTAAAGCACATTTTCCCTTCACAAACATGACTGTGACCTGTTCTTAGTGCCTGCAGTTTATCCATGTGCCTGTAAGCTCTGTTGATTAGAAGACTCTCTGTGAATTTGCCAAATACAGACAGAGTGTTTGCAGTCCCCAGGTCTCATGGCTCTGGCTCGTGGTGACCTGGTTGTCTCCAGAGAGGTTCCCAGTCAGCAGCAGAGTCTGGACATGTTAATCAGGTCAGATAAATATAGATTTGCCTGAGAACAAGCTGGGAAGAAACGCAGAGGGAGAGGTGGCCACAAAGGACCTTCATTGTCCTTTAGAGCTCTGGACAAAAAGGAACAGAGAAGCTTTCAACTCCTGCTATGAGCGGCAGAAGAGTGAAGAAAAAAGTTGTGTGAAGGAAGGCAGATGAGGAATGAAAAAACGTTCAGGGATAATGGGAGAACTGGCAGAATGCTGCTTTTTGGGAAGTGCACACAAGTATCTCCATTCTGATTTTTGGCTGAAGTGGAGAAATGAGAAGAATTTCCATCTCCTTGTTAATTTAAAAATAAAATAATAATAAATATAAATAAAAGAAGCAGCAACCTGAAAACAATCAGGTCATGTTTGTTAATTTTCAAATCAAAGTCAGTTGCTTCAGCAGAGGAGAATTGATGACAGACTCACAGTGGTATGGACATTTATCCCTGGTTGTGGTGGTGTTTTATAGGTGCCAAACTCTTCTGGCAGATAGAAAAATGATCCATGGTAGTGCAAGCTTCTCTTTGTGGAGCTAATTCTCTCCCAGTATACCAGCAAAAAATGCTTGGGAGAAATACCTTGGCTTGCAGAGCTGCATCCAGAGTAGTTTTCTACATTCACCTTTGGCCATCATGACTGCTTATCCCTTCTGCCCTAGACTGCCTCAGTTATTTCTGCCCTCCTGGCTGCCTCCAGCAGTTTCCGCCCAGGACACAATACCCCTCGTGTGAACCTTCCTGCTTCCTTTCTTTCTTTCCCTTCTTGCCCCAGTTATTGCATGTTAAAATTTTCTCATAGTACAGAGCAATGCCAAAAGCCTAGTGCAATCATCAGTAGTAATAGCAGAAAGTTATCATTTTAGGTGTGACTAATAGAGGGAAGAATAGAGTGAAAGCTTCATCACAGTAAAGGCCTTGCAGACAGGAAAAAGTAATTATTGCCACCTTGGAAAGCTTATGGCCTAGGGATGCATTTAATGTTCAACACTTTCTGATTGTTTCTCTGTTGATATAATAGAAAAATGGTAACTTTGGCTTCAGATCATAAAGGCTTCTGAAGTTCCAAAAAGTAAAGCTGTGAATTCCACTCTCTCCAAAGCTATTACCAGTGATTTCATAATTTTCTGTTCAGTTTTCAGCAGTGTTGGTCTCACAGTAACAAAGGCATTTTCTTTTAGGTTGTTGTAAAAGAGCTGTGAGGGCACCACAGATCTTTCCTGTCCTCTATATGCTCTTTAAAAGACCAGTGTACATATACGGACATCTCCAACCCTCTCCCAAAATGATAGCTTAATATGAGGATTTCTAGGTAATTTTTTGTGTTCTTTCATGGCAGAGCTGGCTTTCCCCAAAGATGTTGAATGGTTAGCGATGCTGATAAGATGAATTCACAGTCACAGCATCTCCTCTTTTGCAACTCCCAAACCTCTGAGGATTAATAAGCTGAACCACAGTGACTCCTAGGCACCTCTGTGATGCCACTCAGGCTCCTGAGTTTCCATTACCACCTGTGACATGGCCCTGTGACATCCTGGAAACAGAATTGCACTTGGCTGGGCACGCCTCTGCGTCTTCCTCCTGCTCTGGTGCTGGTTTGAATTACCAGGTGTGTGATTCAGAATGACCTGCTTGCTCTTCTTGCAGTGCTCGCATGGCAGTGGAGAGCAGGCTCTGTGCATTGTTGTGACACAAAGAAAAGGGAAAGTGAGGCAGAGGTGAAAAGATATAATGAAGAAAAGCTGCTGTTGTATGTGCACCAGCAAGTGAGATCCATGAACTGGGAGAAGAGGGTTATGAAGCCCTTTCAAAGATGCACCATCTAATAGTTAGGAAAAAAGTAAAGGGACAGTTTCTAGCCTCTTCTGTGCTTTAATCAAATGGAAACTCGGAATCATTGAAACCATCGCAGGAAAGCCAAGCAAAGTGCAAAACCTGTGCATGCACAAGAGAGTCATAGAATAGGAGTCCACCTGTGGAGAAAGAGGCTTTTCTTTTTTGATCATGCCATGGCTTATCTGACTTGGGAAAAAAATCAGTGGAAAAATTGTTTTGAAACAAAATAAATCCTTTCAGCCATTATGTACATATGGTAAAAATACATGTACTTGCCAAAGCTTTCTGGAGTTCACATAAACCATCTGAGTGAAATGTTAGAGGGGTCTTTGAACTTACTTCTGTTGTGAGTAAAATACTACAGATGCTAATTGGTTATATGCCTCAAATTTCTGCAAAGCACTGGAAAATTCTTCAGGAGCCTCATTGTGTCTAGATGCTTGGAGCTGGAGTCTTCCCCATGTCTGAAAACTGTGAACCAGGAGTTATCAGGTTGTACAATGGGAGAAACACAAGCAAGATTTCTAGTGATCTTTTGGCTCTCTTTCAAAATCTTTTGTCTCTCTGTTGACAGAACTTTGCACAGAGTAGAAAAAAATGCCATCTCCTGGTCCTGGCTGTAACTCTCTTGGAAGTGCCTTGTCCATATGCTCAGCTTGCTTGATTATATGTGAGAAGAAAAAAGTATTTGCTAAATTTGGGTTCTGTTGCCTTAAAACAGGACTTTCCCAGCTGATGGGCAGTAAGGGCTCCATATGATTGTGCCAAGAGTTTTGGCGTGCAGATGACAGAGGAAACTGGATAAACTTAGAAGGACCAGGGACAAAGACATAGACATTTCTGGGAAACTTGTGGGACTGTTTTATCTCAAGCAGCAACTGAAAGTAGTTGGGAACATGGCTGGAGAAAGTGTTTGCAAATGCTTTATTTCAGTCTGTTTTCTTGGGCAGATTTTTTCTCTGTTAGAGAGTTACTTAGTTCATTGTTTTTCTGTTCCAGTGGCAGAACAGAGAAAGCTGGCATCCAAGGATGCTCACTAGCAAGACATGGGCACTATTTCCTGTCAGGTTTTCACTCCTTCATGATTGCATTATGGCCTGCAATTCATCATTTCCTGGGAAATGCCCTTGAGCAGGTATGCTCCTACGTGTCCATTGCCTGTGAGGAGTGTGGGAGACCTTTTGGAGAGAAGGGAGAGCAATGGGTCGGCGTGCTCTGCTCAGGCAGCTGTTTCCCAGATGCTGTGCTTGAGGAAGAATGTGCAGCTTAGCAACCACTGTCTGAGTTATGGCCAAACTCCCATACTTGTAAAGGCTTTAAGTCAGCAAGTGCAAAGCAGCAAATGAGCTCACTGGGTTTGTCATCTAGGCAGTGCCTCCATGAAAGAACTGAGACTGAGAGTCACTGCTCGTGCAAGTGGAAGGACTTGAATAGTCACAATCCACAGTGTGTGCTTCTGTCCATCTCTGGCCAGTGTTGCTTCTTTCAAGCCATGCTGGGTGAGTGCTCCAGAGCCAATGCCATCCCTGAACAACATGGCAGTAAGTGGCTCTTGATGCAGTTTTTGAGCCTGAGGAGAGCTTGGAAGGCCAAAGCAGATTGTGATTTAGAGTAGTTTTGCATACTCAAATTTTGAAGTCTAGCTTTCTATGACAGCATCTGCTGTCCTGCAAAATTTTTGTCTGTTGCATTGCAAATGAATCAATATCTTGTGAAGAATGTTTTTTGAAATGAGAGAATAAGGAAGCAAAAATGAGAAACTTGTTGTGTCCATTATATTTTCCTAGAAGCAAGATAACTCCCCTTGCAAGTGAAAACCTGCTCTCTGTTGTTTTTTTTTCCCCTCGGGTAATATAAACAGCTTAACTTGTCAGCAGTGACATCAGTTGTACACAGAAGTGCTTGTGTGGGTTTCGTGTAAAGCAGATTTCTTTATTTGGAGTTATTTCAGCGAAACATTTCCCCCTTTCCCTATGTCACCAAAGGATGTTTTGAGACTACAGTGTTTTCTAATCAATTAGATTTTCTAACCTGCTGTTCTGCTCTTTACCAATCCATGCAACTGATTTTAGATGGGGAAGTTCAAGCTGGCCTGCCTGCTAAGGGGCTTTTGTACATTGCAACAACCTGGAATGAGCACAGAGTCAGATACAAACACGGTGTAATGTGCTCAGGGAAGAAAGCTTCTGAAGGTCAGGGCTGCAGCAGTCTGTGGGGAGGGAAAGTGAGCTAAAATAGTGTCACAGGAAAACTTATGGGGATGATCTCCTAGGGGCTTGAGGAAGGGTGAGGTTGCTCTGTGTCTACCTCAAAAGCTTGTGTTCTGTAACACCTTTTTTCTTCTTTTTTCTTTTTCTGCCTTGTGGGAATTTTCACTGCTATATTTTATTATTCCCTCCTGATTCAGAACAAAAGGTTAGGTCTAAAATTAAACTGTGGACTGGAAACAGGAAAAAAGAAACCACCAGCCTACACACACACACACACACACACACACACACACTCACAAATTTCAAAAGAAGAGAGTTAAGTACAAAGTCAAATTACAAATGTTTTTAAAACAAAGAAAATGATAACACTCGTCTTTTCTTGACAGTTTATGGGGACCATTGTATTTATGGGCAGAAAAAGGAGCTTTTACAACCAGCTGCAGGCTGATGACCATTTTGGGTTGTGTTTATCCTTCTCTGGGACCTCTGTTCATTCCTGCACTTGTGTTTGTTTAACAGATCCCAAGGGACTTGCTCTGTAGTACTTATCCTTTGGGTAGTTGATGCAGTTGTCCATTCATCTGCAACTGGTCTTCCTTGAGACTTGCACCAATTGGGAATTGAATCAGGATTTGAAGATATTCCCCCCACCCTCATCACTGGCAATTATTTGTTTTTTAGTTTTTCACTGAATTTTATGTTTTGGGTGGTTCTGTCTTTTGCCAAGTGTGTGTGCAGATTGGGAAGGTACTGCCTTCTTTCCCAGCCGCCTCTTCCATGCTGTCTTGGGAACACACAACCTGTTTTATTTTCATTCATTTGCTTTTCATATCCAGGTTTGTTTTCTTAGAGAGCTTCCCGCCTCACCAAGACTCTTCTCATTTCTCACCACGCAGACACAGTGGTGGCTCCCAAAGGAGAATTTCAGTGGTGTTGAGATGCCACGGTGAGCCTGGGTAAGTTGCACAGGAGAGGTTCATGCCCCTTTCTGTTGAGACTTCCAGGCTGTCTCCCCCAACTGGCATCAAGCCTCCTCCTCTGCAGCTCACATCACAGTGAAGCATTGTCTCCAGGAAGCTCTTTTGGATGCTGAAAGCTTTTCACCATAATAAGTTTTCTCTGCAGAGCCCCCTCAAGTGGGCAGCTGTCCCCAAGGTACAGCGCTGTGGCAGAGGCTTTACATTCCGTTATGTGGTCCCTGTTTCCACATCTAGATTGGTGAGACCATTCCTGCCTTTATCAGAAAACTCTGTCCCTCTTGGCTCAACCCCTTTACAGCCAAGAACAAAGTGCAAGTGGCTCTTCCTGACCCCAAAATGTGCATTCTTTTCTCACCTTTTTTTGAAACATTTTATCTGTTAGATGTAGCTGAAAGAAGACAGCACCTGTGAATACCTGCTCTGTCTTTCATCATGCGTTACATACAAAAGAACATGAAGAGTTTGTACAAGGAATCTAAAGGGATAGTCCAGAGTTTTCCACAGGTCATTAATTGTGAATTATTCTGGTAATATTTTATTCAGAGACTCCAGAATTTTAGGGGTTAAAGGGAAGTTAGAACAGGTGTAAATCTCATTCAACTCAAGTTCTGGAGCTTGGTACTTGGCAGAGAATATATGAAGGAGAATTTTCATGGCACCCCAGCAGGTCAAATTTTATGCAGGAGCAGAGTGATCAATATGCAATTTTCTATGTGCTTGGTAGGAAATGTTACTTTTGTTTAGTGATTTCTCTGTTAAGAAGCAGTTGGAAAAAAATCTGTAGCACCACAAATAAAACACTTTGATTCCTATAGAAAAGGGAACGGAAGAATGGTGTTTTGTCTGCTTGTCCACAGGTTGCTTTCTGAAACTCAGTGTCAGCTGACTCCTTCTAGATGAGATTTGCTATAAACTGGAGGCTGCAACATTTTATGGACAGTCAGGGAAGATTTTGGCAAATTAGAGTACCTTAGTAAACATAATTTTACTGTCTGTTGCTTATTACAATACGCACCACAGCATTTAGTGTGCTTTAATGCTGATGTGTGTCTCTCAGTACTATCTGATATTTAAACTTTGATTACTTCTTATGCAATCTAATTTATATTGCAGCAAAATTTCTGTCAGTGCTTGTGCTCATAACTCGACAGTTTGAAAGATGTAGCCCATTAATTTCCAAATAAAATGTAACAAATCTTGTCAGAATCAACACAGCTAACTAAAATGGTCATGAAGAGAGCATCTTCACAATGTGTACCATTTGCTCACTCTGGAAACTAAAGGAAGAAAATAATTACAAGTTACTAATGGCTTGGTGTACTCTGTTCAAAGCCCTGCCCAGATGTCTGTGTTCGTGCTCTGTCATGAAGGATTCTGTTGTAAAAAAGAAAGTATTTTCTTTTTGAAAATAAAATTTTGACAGCCTGGAAGATGCGATTTCTTTGTCTTCCTACAGTTCAGTCTCCTGTGTTTGTGTGCCAAGTATCTTAGACAGCATTTGGTAGGTGTGGATAAGAGATGGAGTTGAGCTTGAATTCATAATAAGTTTGAATCTGGAAATAGATTTTTGAAGGGAATTGAATTTTTTTTCTAATCCAGAAAAATGCCAAGGAAGAGTTGCTGGAAATTGTCAAGGCTTGCAGCAATAATATGAGTGAAGATGAAAGTCTAAATCTATAATAGATAATATTCTTTTAAGCAGTCAAATCTCTGAGAAAGGATAGTTCTAGTGTGGTACACAGCATGTAACCAGTATTGGCACCTCTAGCTCTCCGGCCTGTTGAGCAAAGTGTGTCCCAGTTCCTTACCCCTACAAATTAGCCCAGTCTTGTGAAGAACAGATTACCTTCTCAAAGTCTGACACACCAGGTTCTCTCCTGATTCCCAGGCTCAGCTTGCTAGTGAGATTCTCCATGGCCTTGCCCATGGAGAAGCCCAAGGCATGGATCCACGTGTCAACAAGTGCCTTGTGAAACAGGGCTCAGGCAGCCTCAAGTCTGCTGCAAAGGCCTGGCTTCTGCTTTGGGACTTCAGTTTGGGACAGAAATACACATATTTGTAATTCAACAATTTAGAGTTGGTAAATTTGTAATTCAACAATTTAGAGTTTACTTCTGGTAAACAGAAGTACATAGTCCATTGCTTGGTCTATGAATATATTAAAGCATTTCTCCTCAGGAAGATAACCCGATTCTGTTGTAAGGAGGAACACCTCTCTAAGCAGAAAAATGCATTTTGCAGAATAAAGCAAGCTGGGGTGTGGGGGGCGGGGGGGGAGGAGGGAAGTATTGTCTGAGTTTTGCTGCATAGAAAGGAAGGTAAAAAACTGGTTCTATGACCATAGCAAAGTACAAAACTTTCCCTTGCTTCGACCAAGTCTTCAGTTTATCAGAGATTAAAGCGTAGGTCACTGCTGAGTACTCTGTCCTTGAATTTTTTTGCCCTCAGGCCAGTCTGACCTGTTCCCAGGAATGGCACAGACATCTTCAGGGGGTCGGGGAGCTGTGCTCATACATAAATAAGCTGATCTTTCTGATGTGAATCTCACAGCAACTACTGATTTCCTTTTATCTGAAAGTACACTGGAGAGAAAAAATAAAAACTTTTTCTTGTGGATTTGTTCTTCATTGGACTTTTATTATGTGTGAAGACACAGTTTCTATTTCAAAGGCATTAGAAGAGAATTTTTATTTAACCCAGCAGTCTCTGGACTGCAAAGCCTTCTCTTTATCCCCCTTCTGAAGATTTTTGAAGCCAAATTTGAGGCAGTGAATAAGAAAATTGTAGATGTGTTGATTTAATAGAAGTTTTTATCATCTAATGATGCACTTCCAGATTTTTTTAACTCTGGATTTAACAAAGCAATTCAAGGAAGTGTTCTGGATAAAAGTTCCTAATAGGAATAGAAACAGGAATTTTTAAAGCCTGTCCTTCATTAGCTGGCATAAGCATAAGGATTCATAGCTGAGGTCTCAAACCCATGGAGCTCTAAGTCCCCAGCTTTTCCCATGTGAGCTCTTATCTTCCAGTGTATCCTATGGACCACAGGATCCACAGCCAGAGAGAGATGGAAGTGAAGGAGCAATTCAGACCTCAGTGTTTTATTATTGCGGTGTCCTTATTGAAGCCAGTGTATGAAGACAGTGTATGAATAGCTGCAGCTTAGCAAACTTTCTGTTCAGCCAATTGCACACTGTGAGAAGTACATTAATTATGTGAATTTCCTTTTTATGGTCCTGTTAGTGATATCAGATTGGTTGAAAAAATATAGGAGTACTAAAAAGTTTGCATTTGAAACATGCTAAAAAGTGATATAGCTTGCATGGAAGCAGAATTTGGAAGCAGCTGTGAGCAGATTTCTTATCTCAGATCACCTTGGGAATGAAATGTGTCAGAAAATTTCAGCCCAAATAAATGTGAGACATTTAAAAATTCCAGTGAAAACAGCATGTGGTACTAGTAATTGAAATGCGACATTGCCTGATCCCAAGTCCTGTGGCTAAATGCAAAGCAACTTGAATAACTGAAATTAAACAAATAACTCAAATTGACCAGTCCAGCAGGAGGGCTAGACTGTATGAACTCTTGCATTCACCTGTAACCACGCTTTTAAAGACTGTGAAGGGTTTAGTAGCCTCTTGTGTTATTTGTGCCACAGAAAAATTTCCATAAATAGGACGCTTACTAACAAGTAGGTAACTACTTGAAAGTAGAGCAGTGCCAAGGTCAGATTTGGAACTGTAGTTACTCAGTCCTTTGAGGGCTTTAAATCTTCACAAGTCTGGGTTAAAAAAGTTATAATCCATGCTGATGAAGGAAGGTGCATAGGCATCAAGTGTGAGCACAGCTGATTTGTTTATAGAAGTTGCTGTGGGGCATTTTTTGAGCTGCCACACTCAGAAAATGTATGAAATCTTGCAGGAGGGAGATACAGGCTCAAATACAACTACCTCAGTAGAACTAACTAGGCAATGTAATGGACATTAAAACTTATTCAATCTATGCAAATAGAAAATAAAATCCTACAGCAATGTCCATCTAGTGCTTAAGTTGACAGGAGTTCTATCTCTCATGAGGAGCCAAACTGCTATCAGGAAGAAGCTCACGGTTTTGTCTCAGAGAATTTGCACTGACTATGCAGTAAGGAAATACAGACCTGCCTAGAAGATTTGCTTTTCTGACTGTTTTAACACTGTGAAGTGTTTTAAAGATAAAAGTCACAAATATTTGTTTTAGTAGTCATTTGTTGCCATGTCCAGTGCAACTAAAATTTCACAGTTGTGTTTTCTGCCAGATGTGTCAGACCATGAGCAGAAGGGTTTGTAGTCTGTTCTAAGTCTTCGTTTTATTTCTGAATGATTTTTATATTTTCTAGCTCTTCTGAGCATTACGTTTTTGCAGTAACTTCCAGTGCACAGGGGAAGAGCAGAATTCAAAGGATTTATAAGACCTACTGGCACTTTGATGTTGGTGGAGGCTGAGCTGGGTTGGCATGTGTGTGCTGTCATGGTACTTCTAACTCAGCAGATGGCAGTGCTAGGGACCGTATTTGTGCCTCCTAATGTCAGACAGGACTTAATTATTTCTCTGAGAGGTTATGAGCAGGTGTTGATGGATGAAGCTAGCTGCTACCTGAGGGGGGAGGACAAGGGACACATCTGGTTTGTCTCTGGTTTGGTTGAGGCTCTGTAAAGGCAAGTTTGTCCTGAGCCACAGAAGATTAACTGCACCATCAAAGCAAGGATGTAAGAATATGGTAGTTGCTGGCTTTTACAATTTAGGGCATCAGATGTGCCTTCCTCAAAGCTGAGGCAGGGGAGTTTTTAAAACCACAGAGTTTAAAAACAGGTTTGTGCTTTCCTTATTCACAGTTTCCTCCAGGAGAAGCTGTGAGTGACACATATAGGTGATTCCCACCGTTCTCTTTTAGGAGACTGAATGAGTGTGTATGTGTGCATTTGGGTTTTTTTAGCCATGCTGTCACAAGTTTTTCTATGGTCCACTCACCTGCAACCACACTGTGGGTCCAGTGCTCAAACCCTTGCCAGAGCCTCCTGTGGGATCAGTACTGGTCGTGGTGGTGGGAAGCCTAAAAATGGTTACAAAAACAGTGAAACCTGTGGAGAAGGTTTTCATCTCTCTTTCAAGCCCAGGGAGGCTGAACAAGGCACTCACATTTCTTTGCATCCCTGAAAGCTAGACAGGGAACTTTTCCCCAGCAGAAAGGATTTAGGTAGAATTTAATGATCACAGGAGGTGTAGATTAACATGCGTGAGTCATAGATATTTTTGGCTCTGGATGCAAGCAGAAGTACTATACTCAAGTATACATTCAATCTCTCTGTACAGTGCAGCAGCAAAATTAAGCACAGAGAAGACACTGAACTTCAAACATCTTGGCAAAATCACTTGTATTTTCTTGATTTTACCTTAAAGAGTGTCTGCAATTTACAGTAGAGCCCTTTTCTATTCTAGACTGTAGCAGCAGCAGGACTGATTTCTGGGTGTGAAAAGTGTCAGTTTTTCTCAGTACTACTGTTGCAGAATGAGGAATATGTTGAAATTATCTCAAGTTGGGATGTTCTTTAAATACTTTAGCTTGGCTAATTAAGACTTTCCTATATCAGCAAGAAAGGACTCCTAATCAGTGGAACAAACAGTTAGCATTCCTTAGTCAAGGCTATCTGGGAACCAACTGTAAGAAGGTAATAAATGAAGACGTTCTATGTCTATAAATGTCACTGAATAAACTTGGCAAATGACTCAAGGACCATGTATCCCTTAGAGGAGCTGTCTGTATTGTAACACTGAAAATCATGCCTCAAAATCAGAATGACACAAGCCTTCCCTTGGGCTTGTGTAGAAGTTAGGATTACCTTGTTTAAATGGAAACTACAAACCCATCATAATGAGTGGGCTGTACTTGGGAAGTTACTTACTTTGAACTTCTGTGCATAAATAAAGTTGCAGAAGGTCCTACTGATGTGCTTTTTTTTTGTGGAAAGCCTCCATGCACACAGCACAGATCTGAAAAAAGCAATCAATGTCTCTGTCAATGTGCAATTAGCAGCTTGTTGCACACCAGGTAGCAAATCCAATTTTGTGGGCAATACCACCATGCTTTTCCCTCTGCTCAGAAGGGCTCATGCAGTGGTGAAGAATTCATTTCACAGTGATGTGAAAAAAGTGGCTCCAGCAAAATAGGGAAGCTCTTTAGGGACATCTTCTGTTGTTCATCTCTCACAATGCATGTTTTTGAAAACTGTTGAGAAATTATACAAGACTTAGAAATAATGAAACCATTTTCCAGGAATATTTTGATTCTTCTAGGAAAGCATGACATCTGCAAGTGCTTCAGGCCTTTCACTACATAATGTTACTTAAAATGTAGGAAAACAGCTGGAAAACATTTTTATGAAATGCTGATGTGACATTTGCAGAACTTTAGCAAAACTGATTTTGCTACAATTTTTAAGCTGCGAAATTGTTGGGGAATTTAATGCTTCTAAAAGCCATTTACTATTTTTAAACACCATTAGTCACACTATTTTACCAGTAAAAGTCTTCCTTGCAGCTGATGATAATGTACTTTCTCTTCCTTTAATGAGGGAAGGGTGAAGGGATCAGAGATAGGAGGCTGAACCATTATGTAATTCCTTTCTACAGCCTTGGCTATTGTAGCTTGTGTGCACAGATGGGAGGATGAGCTATGCTTGTTATGTCTGGAGTGGCATCAAGTGTATCAGAATGCTGACAAATTTCAGAGGTGAGCTGGTTAAAGCTGCAATTTCTCTCCTATCGGGAAATTGTGACATTTTCACATATTTTTCACACTTATGAAAAGGGGAAATGACCCATTTCTATTGCAGCTTATGAATTCACTTTTGAGTTAAGTTTCTCCTAGTTTCCAGCAGCCTGCCTGAAGAAAGCTGGGAGCCCCAGAGCCCCTACCTGTTAGAGAGTTAGCTGAAAGGCTGTCTGGATGACTGGCATATACTCCCTAGCACCTGAAGGACCAGTTTTTCCTTAGAAAACCTGGGCTAAACCCTACCCTACACACTCAGAATTGGACACCATGGCCCAAAGGCTGTAAGGGAGTTTTGGGAGTAACTGGCCCCATTGTCTTGAGCAACCACAACAGTAACTGAGCTGTTGATGAGATGTTTGATGAGGGTGCCAAGTAACTTTTTCTGATGAAGTTAAGGACAGCAGTTCCTCAAAGAAAGCTTCAGATAGGGATTTCTGCTTCCCTCTTCTTACGGGGCTCAGACACCTCTTGCCATGATGGGAAGGAGGGCAGAGAGCTGGCATTTATAGGACTTCTTTAAGAACCCTTTCATTGTACTTATTTACTGCCCAGGAAAACGTGAAAATGCAGAGACTTTTTGACATTCCTGTTGTTGTTTCAGGGATGTAGTCACAGGCTGTCGCTTAAAATGTGAGGTGTTGTTCCCAACAAAAAATGCATCCTGTTTCTTTTATGCCCTTTCTGGGGCCAGGCACTGATGTAGATTTGGGCAGAGTTTAAGAGCTGTCCTTGGCATGGGAACCTCTGATAGAAACAGTCCACCCTTTTCCAGCCTCACTTTCACCAGTCCTGGCCCATCTGAAAAGAGCCTGAATGTCTGCAGACAGTAGCCAGAATCACTGAGCAGTGCCATCCCTGCTGTTGCTTTTTGTACAGTCTGGTATTAGAGCTGTCTGTGACATTTATTTTGTTTATGAAGCAAAGACTCCTACACCCACTCCTGTTTTTGTTTGTTCATGTAAATTATGGCACTTTGCAACTTAATTGCTATGGGCTTTATGAAACTGCATTAAGGACCATGCTAATTGTGGGCTTGCTCCCTTCCTACTTCTGAATAGATTTTGAAATTCTGTAATTGGATGTATTTAATTTTTTGTAACTTTATATAATGAAATTGTGGATTAATATGAAAGAAGCAGAAAAAATCTGGCTCTGCATCAACGCAGAGCTGTTTCTAGCAAAAGGTTTTGTGTTCTGGGAGTTTAGGCTGTTTTTCAGAACAGTGATTCTGGAAAATACTTAGAGGATTGGGATTTGATAATTGGAGAGAAGGGTTCTACAGAAATACCTGAGCTGACCCTCCTACAGGTAGGAGCTGTGGAACCTACCCAGCCTTCCCACCTGTCAGAACGACAGGCCAGGGGAAATGGTTTTGCCATGAGGTACAGGAATTTGTGGGAAATATTCAGTGACATGAGCCATTTGGAAACATGAAGATTCAGATGGTGGGTCTGGCTCACTGCAGGACAACATCCTAGGTATTGCTGTAATGGGCAGAAGAGGGCTGAATCTTAAGTTAGGAAATATTCTTTCAGAAAACTTATGCCTCTGCATTAACTTGGGATGGAGAACATCCACCAGTCATTGTTTCCTGTTTGTCTTTATGAGCCCAGATACTCATACAAAAAAAGATTAACAAATTTGGTGAAGACAGTCTTTCCACAGCTAGCTGGCCGAAGCTCCTGGCTGTGGATTAGACATTTATATCTGAGTTACCTATCAGGTCGCTTCACCTATTCTTTCACTGGCTCTATGCAGCTATGAAAATTGTATCATATTCAGCAGTTCAGTGAACCACTCCTGCTTTTTGCTGATCCAGTCTTTCATGGTGTAGTTTAATCCATGAACATGAAGAGCAGCAGATGGGCCTGACAATTTGCAAAACATTCCTTTTGTGTGGTAAAATGTCTTTGTTATTTTTAACCCCATTTCATAGTTTCTCTTCTTCTTTCTATTTTATCTAATTCACCATGTAAATGAAATGCTGTATTTGGTTTTCAGTGCCAGGTTTTAGTAGACAGGAGGGTAGAGGAGGCAGCTGTAGGGGTGGTTGCTGTAAGAAGCTACTGGAAGATTCTCCCATATTTGTCAGAGCCAATGCTAGATGGCTCCAAAACAGACCCACCACTGGCCAAGTGTGAGTCAATCAGAGATGGCAGTAATGACTCTGTGATAATGTCTTTAAGAAGGGAAGAATTGGTGAAGACCGTGGTGAAGCATCTGTCCCCCTACAGAACATGGAGGTACCTGCAGGGTGCAGAGATACACCCTCAGCTGTGGCCAAGCCCCACGCTGAAGCAGGTGGATGCCTGAGCAGAGGCTGTGACCCCCTGGGAAGCCCTGGCTGGAGCAGGGTCCTGACAAGGGCTTGTGGACCTGTGGAAAGAGGAGCCTATGCTGGAGTAGATTTTCTGGCAGGTTTGTGACCCTCTGTGGAGAAGTTAATGAAGAACTGCAGCTCATGGGAAAGACTCAGGCTGAAGAATTTAATGGAGAACTGTCACTCTCCTGTGGAAGGGACTCCATGCTGGAGCAGGGGAAGGATTCCTCTCCCTGAGCAGTGGCAGGAACAGGGTGTGGTGAACTGGTCATACCCCCATTCCCATGTCCCTGTGAAGGTAGAGATGGGAAGAAGGGAGGGCTTGGGGAAGGTATTGATATTAGATATTTCTTTTACTTCTCATTATCTTGCTCTGATTTTTATTGATAATAAATTCAATTAATTTCCTCAATTAAGTCAAGTTTGTTTTGCTGTGACAGGATTTGGAGAGTGATCTCTCCCTGTCCTTATCTCAACTCATGAACCTTTCCTTCCTCTCCCCTGTCCTGTGACAGAGTGGCTTCAGTGGGTGCCTGGCATCTGGCCAGGGTCTAACCACAACAAACACATGATTGCAATAAACTACAAATCTAACCTATACAAGAAATCGAACTTACATCGTCCCCACTTGCCCCCCAGACAAAGAGGACTGGATGTTTGACTTAGAAAACAGGATTTTTCTGTATATAAGTTAAGCTCTATAAACTGAATATCAAAATGTTAGGTAAAGGCTTGTCAGTTAGGCTTTTACCTTAAAGCAAAAAAGATTTCCGCCTTCCAAATGTTTGCAGGACTGCATGACTCACATTATAGCAGCATTATCAGCTCACCATACTCCAAGTAATATGTGTGGGATATAAGGATCCCTGGTTTATAGTGATATCTAGTTAAGGGTTATTCAGAAATAGAGACAAATTTAAGAGGTAAAAAAAGTAATAAACAGATATATACACAAGCTTTAATAAGCTGACCAGAGCTGTTGGGTCAGGTCTTTGCAGGAACTGAGTGTAGCCTCAGAGGTGTTTAACGGGAGATATTTCCAGTTAATGAAAAAGGGGAAAAAAGATTGTCTTTGGTCTCCTGGGAATAAGTAAATTTATTATGAGATATTTGAATGGGCTTGTACAACTGCACAAACCTTCCATGGTATTTCTTAAGGAGATTATGGAAATGTGTGGGAATCCTCCTCAACTTTTTCTCCATGTATGTGGTCTTGTTACTCTTTCTTGGATGCATCACTGTCAGTGAGACAAAACCTCAGCATGCTCTGGGGTTTTCTATTGGCCTGTTATACATTTGCAGATGTGTGAGGGACAGATGTGTGGTCCAGGTGGTGTCAGATCAGTAACAAATTATTCCTGCCTGACCAAATGGATAAACCTGTTCATGGTATTACATTATCAGAGTTGTGAGCGGAATAAGTTTTTTGTGTTCTTGTGACAACAGATGACTGCTTAAATATTATTTCTTTGTAAGGTCATCTATGTTTTGAGGTTTGTCTCTGGCATTGGGACAACTGGTCTTCTTTTTCCAAGAATGGATATTTGCCCAGTGATGAATATAAAGACAGGCAATGTTCTGTACTTCACTCTAAAAGGATTTTTTTTTGACTAGTTTGGTTTCCCCTGATTGTGAGGAAAGTTTGGTTCTTCCTTGATCATCAAGAATTGAGAACTTCTTAAAATTTGTTTTGGTCTGGTGTTGGAATTCATTCTTTTCCTAGTTTAGAATGGAAAGTCAGTTGGAAATTATGATTATGAGCCTGTTGTAAACTGTGCATCAGCATGAGGTGAGGTCTCTGTGTGTCTCATCCTTCTTCTCCTGCACCCAATTCTTAGGTGAAATGGGTGTTAAACAACTGGCTTTTCTTTTGCTTTTGGAGGAGCACAGGTTTACCTGCCCACCTGATTGGTCCTGTGAAGTTCAGTGAGAATGAGCCTAGATGAAAATCTCTCAAAATATTTTCTCAAGGTAGAAAAACTCCAGCCTGCTTTTAATCTAAGTCCAATGTTTCCTGTCCCTAAGAAATGTATTTTAGTTTGGTTCAGTTGTGCAGGCCTTTCCTGTGAATCTCTTTTTGAGCACTTATCTCTGACAATGTATGTCACTGGTATATCCTTGCATCAGTGAAGGCCCACCCTCTGGTGGGCTGCATCACTGAAACATAAGCTGCTAAATTCCATGTGCAATTGCAGGAGAAAAGATTCTAGCTATATCACTATTCAAAGGATTTTCTCTTCACCCTTCAGGATATGGATTTTGGGGCCAAATTGAGAGCCCATGAAGAGATTTTCAAGCATGGCTTGGGGTATTTCTGCCTGTCTGCAGTGGTCAGTGCTTTCAGCTTTCTGGCTAGATTGACTCTGAGAGTTTCTCTTCTCTGCCTGCCTTTATGTCCCCTCAGTGTTCACTGCGGACATGTGGACACAGATGAGCTTGGATTTGCAACCTAGCTGGCTGCATTAGTTCTGTGAGGGAAGAACAAAAATTAGTCTGGTTGATGAAGAAGTGTGGTGGGAGAGGTTCATAGAAATGCTGTTTGTAATGAAGTTTGAATGCATGAACAAAGGCCTTCATTGCAGGAGTGAGTCTGGTCACTGCAGGAGTCTTAAAAAGTTCAAGTCTGAATTGCTATCTTTCCTAAATTTCAGTGGATGTGTGTCCATAAGCCACTATCTATCTCCTGCTTAGAAGAACGAGTTTGTATCACTGGCAGTCAAAGAGGATGAGGAAATTCCTGAGCAACAGTCAAGCAGCAATAAGGGAGTATTTTCCCAGTGAATTCAATCCACAGTGTAAGTGCTCTCTCTCTCTCTTGAGGATAACTAATGTAAAAAATGAGCACTCTTCATAGGGAAGCTCTCCCTTTTTGGGTGAAGTCCTCTGTGGATCCTAAGACTGCATTCCAGGAGACAGGGAGTAAGTGTCACTGTGGGACAAGGGGCTTTTGCAAAGCATGTGTAACACTCCCAGATGAACAGCAGAACAGGTCCATGAAGAGAAAACCTGCTTCACACACCAAGGGCGAAGTCCTTGCCTTGGCGCACCTTGGTGAAGCTGGAGGGTTGCTGGGCTCTGGCAACACAAATGCATTCAGTGCCTATTGTGTATCTAGCCTTGCTCCTCTCTCTGTTCTGGAGGCACAGTGAACTGTAATGTTCTGAGCAAGCACTGGCCAGAGCTAGCTCATGAGGACAGAGGCAGTGAAGGTTCAGACATGCCTCAGTTAGTTCAGCCTGCTGTGCCCACCTGACTGCTCCAGCTGACTGGCTCTGCAGTGGCAGTGGTTTTTGAGTCTGCAAAAGTGACGGCACACTCTTTCTGAATGCTATGCCTCTTTCTCAAGAAAGATATCTTGCATTTGCCTCTGGATAGTTTTGTAGTAAGATCTAAACAGCAACTCTGGATCCCTGCAGGATATAAGCACCCTGTTGTTCTAATCAGTTTCAGACTACATGTCATGTCTACTCCCTTGATCATTGTGGTCTCCTTACAGTATTGCATAGGATGTTTTCCTCATACACAATTCCTGACTTTTGCAATTGTATGTAGCTTGGGCAATACCACTGTAGAAATGTGAAGAACAAACTGGGCAGGAAAAGGGAAAATAGACATCTACAGTGACAAACTTCATTCCTGCATGTTAATTAAGTATTGATACAGTTGTTGACTCATGCTAATAAAGTCAACAGTATCATGTTAATAAAATAAGTAATTTAATATTTATGAAGTCAACAGTAAGTTCCAAGAACAAGTAGTGAATAAGACCTCTGGAAAAGCTGTACATTTGTAAAGAAGGAAGGAAGGATTTGCTTTCACTTTACTGCCTGGTTCACTGGCATATCCAAATCATTTTGTTATTAGCAGGGGCTGCCTATTTGTTGAACTGAGACCTGAGGAGAAGCAGTTTATAAATAAAACAGTGGAAATGCATCCAGAAAATAAGACAGGACCTTAAATCTCTTGCCATTAAGTGAGATGAAGAATAGGTTGCATTTGGAGGAATTTGCATACATATCTATTGTTGAAATAGAGATTTGATCCAAATTACAGTATGACCTGTGGAAACCTCTACACCAAATGACAGATCTACAGACGTAGCTCTTGGTTATGGCTATTTTGCATGCAGTGCCTGGACCCTGTTCTCAGATAATGTGTTATTCTTGGCATTTCACCAGTTCTCTGACTTTATATTGCATCAGTTAGGCAACCTGAAAAGTTATACAATATAATCAAGTGCTAAATTTAACAGTTGAGTAATAATTTTAATATGAGGAACCCGCCCTAATTTCTTATAATTTTATTTGATTTGAATTCCTTTGAATAATAAAGAGATGAAACACAGGTCTCTAGGCTAGCTTTTTGATTTGAGAAGCCAGTCTGATAAATGACAGTGCATATTTAATTCTCCCAATAATTTATTTTCAAATGTCTTTAAATAATTTTTGTTCTAGTGTTTGGAGGATTCTCTGTTTTGTTCACTGAGTCTTATGCTTAGTAAGAAAACAATTGTTTTGAATGGAAAAGTATCCAGAAAACTGGATTTCATTTATATACTGAAAAAAACCCCCCAAAACCCAACAAAAACCCCCAGTGAATTAACCTCCTTTCATATTCCTACTCTTAGCTGCCTGAGTGCCATAGAGTGCTTGTTTTTCTTATTCTTCTGTCAAAGTTCACATACAGGGGATGACTAGTGGTCATCAGCAGCAGCTTCTCTCTGAAAGGTTTGGAGCTGCCCACAGAGATTTTTAACTCAGTAAGGCTTCTGGAGGACCTTGTCATGGTTCGACACTGGCACTAGCCAATGCCCCATGAAAAAGCACTCTCCCCGGTGTCCGCTGTGAGACTTTTGACCAGGAATAAGAAAGCAAGCAGGCTCCAACTTAACAAAAGGAAAAAAAAACATTTATTAACTAAACTATACAGACAATAACTAAACTATACATAAAAACAAAGAACACACAAGGAAAATGAAAGCCTCACAAAACACTTCCCTCCTCCTCCCCTCAAATTCCCAATACAATACTCTTCCCAAATCAACAACCATCAGTCCATCACCACTCTGTACATAATCAGTTCTCAATTCATCAAGAGGAGAGGAGTCCTTCTTGCTTGCCATGGTGGCCTTTTCCAATTTCCAGGCTCTCTCACCGCCTGGATGAAATCAGGGCTGTTTCCAGGGTCTGTTTTTTAAGGATGCTCTGTCCCATTCCAAAAAGAAACACAATCACACCTTTTGGGACATCTGTCCCCCCCATATTTATATACCCCTTGGGGCAGAGGGGTAAACTCCACCACTACATCTTCTTGGCTCCGGGGCATTGCGCCCCCCTGGACGCAGTCTCTGTCTCACAAGGAAACACGGCTCTGTCCATGGCTGTACAAAAAGAGTCCAGCAACAGCCACTCCAATCATCTCTTGCCACCAGGATTCTTCTCTTTTCATCCACAATCTCCCTCACTTGCTCCACTTGCTCATTTCATTTCTCTCAATCACTCTAACTGCTTTTCCGGGAAAGGGTAATGCTCTGTACGTTTTCATTGTCCACAAAAAACGAAAAGCTCTAAAAACGGCAGGACTCTTTCACAGCGCCTTCTTCCCCCCCCCCCCCCTTCTTCTCCGCAGACCAGGCACGCGGGCAGCCCATATCACATTTCAAGATAACAGTCCCGACTGAAATACCAGGTCTCTCTCTCGCTCTCTCTCTCGCTCTCTCTCTCCGTCTCCGGTGGGGGGGGGGGGGGGGGGGAAAGAACTTCACAGCAACTCCTGGGGTCTTTTCCGCTTCCACCCTTGGAGGGGGGGGGGAAGACCAGGCCTACCTCTGCTCTCTCCCGGGCCGGACCGCACGGCCTCTCTCTCTCCCTTCTCAGCCCGCAGCAGCACACTAGTATCCAATTTCAAAACAAAGGTCCCAGAACACTCGCTCTCTTTTTGGGGGTCTCCATCTCTCCACCCTTCCACATTCAGGGTACCCTCTCTCCCGATCTTGGCCTGGGCCCAGCCTACCGCGTGGCCGCCCTCCCCCGCCCAGCAAAAGCACTGGGCGAGGGAGGCATCTTCACTCTCGGCCGCCGATGTCCCAAGAGACCGTACCTGTGCAAACACCCTGCTTTTAAGGTGGTCTCGGAAGGTGACTCATTCCCAGAAGTCCCATTGACCCGGATTTCCAGGTCAAACCACCACAGACCTAAAAATCAGGGTTTGTCTGTGGTGGGCAAAAGTATCCCACTGAGAAACCACAACCAGGCTTCAGAGGGACAGGCAGTTTTAAAATAGGACACCCTGGGGGTGACCGTTCACAGTCTAGGCAAGGTGATACCTGTCAGAAAAAAATTGTGTCCCCAAGGTTTGAATGAATTTTATTTCTAAGAGGTCAGAAAACATAACAATGCTAAGAGATGATGCTGGAGCTGATGCTGGAGAATTGATCTTTGCCACTTCCTGAACACCTTCAGACCAACATTGTTTGGCTGGGTGCTCTTGCCCACTGAATCATTCTTATTTCCCCTTTGAGTACTTGTAATTTACATTTGCTGCTGCAGCCCTGTAACTTGGGCAGGTTAGGAGTAATTTCAAGCCTGTCAGTATACCCAGGGCAATTTAGGTGACCTTAGTAAAATGTTTCTCCATCCAAAGCATTTATCTCTGATCAAGTATAGCAGTCTGTGGGAGAAAACTCTTCTAAAACACAGGACATTTCTTGTGCATGGTTGGAAACTCTTCTGCTTGTCTCATTTAAATGACTCTAGTGCAGACAATCTGATTATCCAAGGACGAGGCCTGATCAGAATTTTATTAGCTTTACTTGCCCATGTTAATTTTGATATCTGCATCTCACCCACTTCCAGACACCTCCCTTCCAGCATTACAAATTTTACTTCTTCAGAAACAAAGGAGATCGTAAAAAAGGTGAACTCAAGGAAGTTATTGAAGGGAGAGATAAGAATCAGATTATTCTTCCTTTGCTTAGTTCAGTATTCTGAAAAATCTATTTATTTTTATTTAAATGCAGATTCCATTGAGCAGTTCTGCTACTGCAAGTATTTATTTCCCCTTTACTGTCTTCAGGTTGACCATGCAGTGAAACAAAGAGCACACATCAGACTCTAAGGAGGACATTGTAAATCAGAAATCCACTATGACAGAAAATATAGCAAGACTAATAATTCTTGGGCTGATTGTTTCCTTTCCTGAAATAAATGGTAGATTTTTCCAGGGAGCTGTATGTGGGTTTAATAATGATGTGGATATTATGCTGAACGGAAGTGAGACTGTGAAGTTATCCTGACTGCAAACAAGTATGCAGAAATAAAGGCTCTGGAGGAGCCATGAAATAGAGAATACAGTGGAAAATGTGATCGCAGGTGAAAATCTCTCAATATTCTCAAGACACTGATGGGAAAACAAGAAAAACTTTAAAAAATGCAGAGCAACTCTGTATACTGTGAATCAAAAGGAAGGTGGTCTGCATTAAACTACTGAGTGCATGCAGCTGGACTCTGCACCCACTTTGCACCTTCATAACGAGCGAGGAGGGAGAGGGGCTGGGAATCAGTTCTCATGTGACTTCTTCTGAATTAGTGCTGACTTGGACAAGCCCTTTCTCTTAATGCAACTATTCCTTATCCCACATTTGGAGAGAGGGGGGAATTTAACAGTAGACAACTTGGGATGTGTGTGGAGGGTTCAGTCACCTCAGGAAGATGACAGGCACGAGCAGCTACTGAATAAGTCATGCAACAGACTGCTAATGGCAAGTGATAATTTTATACCTAGAGCACAAGGAATTTCAAAGCCTTGAACACGACCGGGCCCTGCTTTGGGTAGGAAAGAGAAGACATAATATTGAACAGAGGAGATAAGCAAGAGCTGGGGAAGAGATAAATTTTGCCCTTTTATCTGAAATTAGTTTTGAGTCAGAAGAAAGCTCAGGGCTGAACTGAGTTGTGTTGTATTTGCATGGCAAGATTTTGGCAGTGGAGAGACACACTGCAAGGAGCTGCTGGAAGTTTCCTCCATGTCCAATAGAGCCAATGCCAGATGGCTCCAGGATAGACCTGCTGCTGGCCAGGGCCAAGCCGATCACAGATGGTAGGAATGACCTGGTAACATATTTTAGAAGGAAAAAAAAATACTGTGAAGATGTAATTGTGCTCAGAGGAGTGAGGAGTGCAAAGTGAAAGGAAGAGTTGCGCAGACACCAAGGTCAGTGGAGAATGAGGGGGGTAGGATGTACTCCAAGTGTTGGAAGACATCATTCTCTTTCAGCCTATTGTGAAGACCATGATGAAGCAGCTCTGCCCCTGCTTCCTGTGGAGATCCCTGGGGAACCTGGCTGCTGTTGGTTTTGAGTGTCCCATGCTTGGTGAGTGTTTTTTATGTGTATCACCCTCTATCTGTACAATATTAAAAACTTTTGTTATTAGTATTGCTACTATTCCCATTTTTTTTCTTGCCTCATTGCTGATACTAGGGAATTGTTCTTATCTCAACCAGTGATCTTTGCCTTTTGTACCTCCAATTCTCCTCTCCAGCCACCCACAGTGGGGGCATAAGAAAGGGGAGGGGGAGTCAGCGAGCAGCTGTGTGGTTTGGAAAGTCTCAGTGGGAGAACTAAATTGGGGAGTACCACTCCTAAACCACGACAGGCACCCATACTGGAGCAGGCTGTGCCTGGAGGACTTCACCCAGTGGAAACAAATACAAGATGGAGCAGTTAATGAAGAACTGTTTCTCGTGGTATGGACTCACCTTGGAGAAGTTCATGGGGAATGGTCTCCTGTGGGAGGGACCCTATGCTGGAGCGGGTGAATGGCTCCTCTTCCTGAGCAGCAAAATGTGTGAGGGCCTGACCTCAACTCCCATTCCCTGTCTCTGCGCCACTGGGAGAGGAAGCAGACCCCAAGGAAAAGGGAGGGGCTGGGGAGAGATGTTTTTAAAGATCTGTTTTACTCATTATCCTGCTCTGATTTCATTGGTAATAAATTCAACTAATATCCCCAAGTTCAGTCCGTTTTGCCCGTGATAGTAATCAGTAGTGATCTCTCCCTGCCCTTATCTAAGCTTGTGAACCTTTCATTTTACTTTCTCTCCCCAGGCTACTTGGGGAGAGGAGTGATAGAGCAGCTTTGCTGATACCTGGCATCCAACCAGGGTAAACCACCATGTGAGTAATGGAAAACCTGCTTTCAAACTTAGCTTTTTTGCTCTCAATAAAAAGAACTGTCTCACTCCTTCCAAGCAGTGAATTTAATTCTCCAGGAGGACCTTTGCAAGTGGACTCCCTACTGACAGAAAGAAGGAAGCAGAGAGAATCTAGCACAAGTATTTGCAGAGAATGTTGCTGTAGGGGGATAGAGTATAAAGCAAATAAAGGTAGTAGAGGGAATAATTTTATTCCCTAAAGAGTTGCAGCTGAGCCACTTATTAAGGATTAGGAGCAGGCCTGATTTTAACAGGCCCCAGCTGTAGTCAATAAGAAGAGTGTTAAATAGGAGTGGATTGGTTGGGTGAGGGGAACTGGAATCAGTTGGCTGCTGTGTGAACAAGGAAGAGTCAGTGCTAGGGGAGCTGCCTATAAGAAACATCAAGGAGGTACGAAACTCTAGCAATATGGAACCTTTGCAATATAATGACAATAGCACTCTTGCTCTACAATGACAACATGTTGCCTTAGCTGTGTCATACCTGCATGATCTCTTTTTGTCTCTGTCCTGGATCAACAGCATTTTTCTGTCAGGCCCATTTTGCAGTAGGCAGTTATAACATTGGGTAGTTGTAACGGGTACTTTCAGAGAACTGCCTGCTTCCTGGGCTGGCTGTTGAAAATCTTGTCCACCAACACTCGTGTATTCTGCTCCTATCTTTCTAGTCTTGGTTTGAGTGCCCCCCCTTCTACCTTCTCAGCTTTAGACTTGTAAATTTCTGCTTTGCACACCAATAGCAGATAATCCCACCACCTTTCCACCTGTGCCCAGTTCTTTTTCTTAGGGAGCCCACCTTCAGCATTGTGGCCCATTTATACTCTCAAGCATGGCAGCTGTGTGGCTGGAGGGAGTTTGGCCTCTGACTGATTGCACTTCATTGCCCTTGAAGCAGAAGGGGGAGGAGAGAGCGAAACAACCGTAGTTGTCCCAAGTATCATCCTTGCATAAAGAAACTACAACATCTTTGCAGGGACTGAGATTTTTGCTGCTGTAGATCAGTACAAATTAAAAACATGCATATGTGCGTTACTGACCTCCTTGGCAAGACAGTAATCTTGTCCTAATTGTAAGATTTCATGCCTGTGAGCATGGCTGCAGGAAATAAAATATCACTGTGTGTTCTAAAATGAAAGTACCTTGGTAAACTTAGTCTGGAGAAAACACAAAACGCTCGTTTATAATTAGCAGGTAAAATAAATATGGAAAATATGTCTGTTACGCTGCAAACGTTTGTGAAGACAAACATTTAAGTACCAGAAAGTTGATGTTTGGACTTGCTTTGACTTTTAAACAGACAACAAATTGAACCCTAGAGTTCTAAGAGGCTCCGCTCAGAGGGAGGTGCTGGTCACAGCTCATCATGGTCCAGGTCCAAGGGTCTCACGTAGGATCACTATTTGTGGCGTAGCAAGAGAGTGGGCTTTAGTCAAAGTAATTTTCCTTCCTGTTTGAAATTTTGATGATGATGAAATTATTATTCCACTTTGGTTGTTTTTCAAGCAAGAGAAATAAGTTTCCAATGGTATTTGTTAAAAACAGGTGTTCATTAAATAGCATCAGTTCCTGGGAGTAGACTGGGCTTCTGATAAGCTCAAGAGGATCTGAGTCCAGGTGCTGTTCATCAAGGCTGAGGCCTTACCAGCATTTCTGAGATCACAGTGTGACTCCAGGTTTGAGGTGGTGATGAATCCTCTCTCCCCATAGCTCTAAAAGGGCTTGAGGCTGGGTAGAGGCAGGATCTGGCTCTTTTGTTTCACTTGAAAAATATATGTATCACCTTCTTACAGCCTGAGTAAAATGCAGAAAGTTACCTTCCTGCAGTGACTACTTCTCTGTTTGCATTCATGTGGAGTGTGCTTTTGGTGTTTACTCTGCTGGGTGGGCAGGCAGAGGATTGCTTCTGTTGCTGGCTGACAAGCCTGAATGGTCATGAACTGTAAGTGAGCTAAAATGTTTGCTTACAACAGATCTGTGAACCTATGCCCAGCAAGAGAGATATATTCTGTTTCTTGGCGTAGTGAATGGGAGTATCTGTGAATGGTATTTTACCAGATGTCCAGTGTTGTGGCACTTGCTGTTCAGAGTTATTTCAGTGCTGATTCAGTACTATCAGGGTCCAAGTCTAGATGCTGAAAATTACATTAAAATGCTAAATGTATCTCTGACTACCACAAGAACTTCTCTGTCCCACTGTTTTGTAACATAATTAATGTACTCTTAATGTGACAGCGACTGAGTCACGTTCTTCCCAGGCGGAACTTTGATTATTTTGGCTATTGTTAATACATCATAGGCAATCCCTACAAGTTCAAGTGTCCTGCTTCATGTAGCATGTGCATGCTGCTGGGTGCATGCCATGTTTCTGCTGTGGGTTGTGCAGCCTGAGAGCGAACTTTCTGCCTAGGCAGGAGTGACATATGGGAGGTGGCATTAGGATGAGTGAAGTGCCAAGGGAAGGACTAAAACAGACAGACTTGGAGAAGAAATAAGCAGGAGGAGGAGGGCAGAGCAGCAGAGGCAGTTGGAGTAGCTGGGAGATCTGGTACAAAAGAGTTCCCTATACTAGAAAAGGAAGAGGTTGATGGAGACTTCCTGAAAACTGCTTGGAGGCAAAGCCTGCCTGGTGGGAATCAAACTCTGTAAGGGTACTGGAGGGCAAGCCAAGCTGTGGAGAAGCCTGATATCCAGAAAACATGTGTGAACAGCTTGGGGATAGTCCTGTGGAACACAGTAGAACTGTCTTTAGGACTTGAGAAGAGACCTGAATGCCAAAAGAGGAGGAGAAAAGCATTTCTTATGCAGTCAGTGGAAGACAAAATGAAGGCAGAGCGAGAGAATAGGCGTCCTACATCAAGAAAGCAAAACCTGTGCAAAGCATGTGGACAACGTTGCTTTCCACGCCCTGCTCTTGGGAAGCACTGGCTGAAGATCAAAGAAACCTGGAGAGGTTGCAGCAGGATAGGAGCTGATGAGGAATCCTAACAGGTCTGAAGATCCTGAAGGCAAATCTCTGGTGAAAGGGATTAACATGATCCTGCCTAAGAGTACTTGCAGCAATCTTGAAAAGGAAATGTTTCCCCAAACATTGTGATTTGTGCCAAAGTTTGCCATTAGCCCTGTGAGCTGGGCTGCCTTCATGAAGGACAGGCAGGCGAAGGATGTTGTGTCCATAGTGGCTCTGCCGTGTTTGGGTGAAGCATCAGGTACTTGAGGGATGTCCTTTTGGATGACATGATGGCAGATCTGCTCTGCAGCAATTCCCGAGATAATGCCTGGAGAGCAGGCCAGGGGCCTGTGGGACTTCAGGAGGTAACAAAGGGTCACTGTCACCTGATTCCTTTAATTTTACTTATGCTTTGAAGAATGGCCCTGATAACTGTTGACAACACAAGCAAAGGCTGCTCTAGCTGATTCCTTGCCAGGCCATTCAGCTTACCTGGATGTGTGACCCACAGCAGTGCAGGACCTATGGCTCCAAGTGCCAGGGAAAGTGTCAGGTGAGGAATCACTCAAGGGCAGCATACCTGTCCAACAAAAATGCTGAGGGTGAGCCCAGGGAAGATGGAAATTCAATGTTGAGTGGAAGGACAAAAGCTCACCTGCTTTCATTTTCAGATTTTTGTGAAAGAGGGTCCTTATGGTACATCTGAGTTTTTGTTTAGTAAGCTGTGTTTAGTAGGTCATGAAAGCTACCACAGAGATGACAGGGAGTCCAAATGCTTATAATAACACAAAACTGAAAATCTGAATCTGGGTTTTTTCCCCTATTTGTGTCTCCTTGTCAGTCCAAAGAATAATTCACTAAGCTCTGGGTTGTTCTCCCTCTAAAGAGAAACATAACCTAAATTTTGGCTGTTGCAAGAAAAGTTAGTTACGGCTTTGGAAGCAAAATAAAAAATAAAACCAAAAAACTCCAACACTACATATACAAATCTGTCATGGTTCAACCCCAGGTGGCAACTAAGCACCACACAGCCACTGGCTCATGGTCACCACAGTGGGGATAGGGAAGAGAATCAAAAGAGTGGAAGAAAGAAACTCCTGGGTTGAGATAAAGACAGTTTATTAGGGAAAGCAAAAGCCACACACAGAAGAAAAGCAAAAGAATGAATGCATTCACCACTTCTCACTGTCAGGCAGGTGTTCAGCCATCTCCAGGAAAGCAGGTCTCTATCATCTGCAATAGTTATTTGGGAAGAAGAACACCATCACTTTGAATGTCCCCTCTTCTCCTAGCTCTAGATGCTGAGCATGATGTTCCATGGTATGGAATACCACTTTGGTAAGTCCAGATCAGATGTCGTGGCTGTCTTCCCTCCCAGCCTCTTTGCACCTACTCACTGGGAGAGTACAGGAGGGAAGCATCCTTGACTTAGAGTAAGCCCTACTTACCAACTGCTAAGACACCAGTGTGTTATCAACATTGTTCTCAGAAAACCCAAAATACAGCACTGTACCAGCTACTAAGAAAACCAACTCTATCCTAGCTGAAATTATGTCTATATTTTTCTTAAGGTGCGAATTAAGTACAGTAATGATGATCAAACCCAACCAAATCTCATTTTGTAGGGAGGACTAAGCATTACTTGTTAGTTATGCGTCCCCAAGAAAATATTCTTTGTCCACAAAAGAGCTGGATCTTTTTTTGAGATGCAGGAATGTGGCAGCGAACCATGCATTTCTTTTTCCTGTCTGTTTTTCATACCACTTTTGATATCCCAGAGATGGTGTTAACACTTCCTAGTTCAATGCTTCTGTGAATATAAAGGGTCAGCACACAGCTGACCCTTATCTTCTAGCTCATTAATAAAGTGCTAGAAGATACTTGACCTACAATCTAGTTCTTTTGAGAAATATTACTGTTTGGCTTAATTCACTGCTGTTCAACACTGCCCTTTGTATGCGAAATCCCTTCATGCTGCTGAAATTTATGCAACAGCATTGACAGCTAAGATGATCTGAGTTAACACTCTTGGGTGAGACTGTTACAGTTTTTGTTTTCAAAACCAGGAAGAAGCTTCCTCACTGAAGTCCACCTATAGAGAGAATACGTGACTGATTTAGTAGCTATATAGCTACTACTGGGTTAGCTATTTGTATTGACTATAGAGGCCCCTAACTGTAAGTTATAGCAAACTGTTAGTAAAAGAGTGATCAGCATCATTGTTTCTTAAAAATTTCTGCGTGTATGGAAGTAATTTAAAAAAAATCTGTCTGACTTCTGTGAGCTTGGTGTTGGATTCTTTGCAGTTCAGGCCTCTTGTACTGTGTTTGCACTATTAATGGTTGTGGTGGTCTGTGATTGTTTCCCAGAGAGGCCCTAAATGCCGTGTAAGTAATCAATACAGGCCCATAAGTGTTCATGTATCTTTTGCCAGCTTATTGCAGAACCTCCTATACCCATCTGGATGATGGAAATAGTGTTGGATCTTTTTTTACTCCCTTGCATCCCCATGGAGCTTCAGAGAAGTAGATGATGCATAACTTGACCCACGTTCAATCTCCTTAGTCCCCCTCAAGTGTGGTTGTTGGCTAGCTTTTTCTGCCAGGGCACCAAAAGAAGCTGTTATCCCAATGTTCTGGAAGGAGTTTTATCGTCCATTTCTTTACAGATGCCAGTCTGTTTTTAACTTGGCAGCCTCAAATCAGTCTGGAGCCATAGAAATACTGCTGGTAATTTTTTGGCTTGAGATAGGTGTAGATGCACAGCGCAACATGCCACCAGTCAGCAGTCACATTGGCATCTTTACCAGTGCAGAGAAGAAAAGATATCATCCCATGAGTCTGAATTTAGATATTCAGGGGAAAGAAAGGCAGGAAATTATGAATATTTGCTTCTAATTTGAATTCTGATTTAGAGAAGAACAAATGTAGGGAATTAATCAGAAACCCAGGGATGAACACTGTTTAATATTCACTCCTTTGTCCTCAGGAATAGTGACATGCTCTTTGAAACTGGAGTCTGAAGAGGTTTTATGGGAGCAGTTTCTGGGGAAGGATAGCCTGCCAGGAGAGAACAGGGCTTCAAAGTAGGATGGCCCTTGATGAAAGCAGATCCTCTCTATCCTCTCAGAGCTTGTGTAGTTATGGCTTGCTAAATGAAACCATTATATAATGGATTTGATCTCCAGCCTTCTGAAAGGGGATGAAAGTGTCTGGTGCCAGGTGACCACTAATGTTTCTAGCTGAGTGACCCTGTGGTTCTGTCCTAGCCCTGAGCCATAGCCTCTCAGCTGGCCTGCTGCTCCAGCAGCTGTGTGGCACATGGTGGTCCCAGTTCATTTCCTTTCAGCTCTTCAGATGAGGGATTTTCGTCATTGCCTTGCCCAGCAGCTGAGCACTGAGGACATTTTCCGCCTTTGTGGTATTTTTCCTAAGGTTTCTTGGATGTGATATAAGGACTGGGAAGGGGAGTAGAAGCTGGCTTTGTCCTTCACTTGGCCAGCATGTGGTGAGGAGATGTATAGACACCAGGGCTCTTCTTTATCTGTTTGTATTCAGCAGATAGCTGAGGGTATGAGAAAGGACTGGATGAAAGTGTAGGGGATGACACAATTTTCTCTGTTGAGCAGAGTAAGAGGAGAAAGACCTTTTTCATGAGTCTCTAGTACAGCCATCTCTCACATATTGCTTCTTGGGAGCAAGGGAAACAGTGGAGATGTTGACTGGATTAGTAGGAAGCTTATTAGTTTGTGCTAGAGAATCTCTTGCTGCTACTTTTTTGCCACTTTTACTTGTGTCAGCTGAAATATACCATCCTGGTCTTGTTTATTTCACAGTGCGCAGGGATTTAGAAACTCTGTTTTCCATTTAGGCATTCTAAAGCTTTCATTATCATGAATCATCAAGTGTCCCAAATGTATATGACATTAGCCAACATCTCCTCCATCCATAACTATTTCCCGTGCCACTCTGGCTTTCTTATATTTTTTTTTTGCATGTTTAGCCAAGAACTTTTCACCAAAGGGCTTATATTTATTTCTTTTGGAGCTAGAGCTTCAAACGCTCTTTTGGTTTGTTTTAATCTTAAAAAAGCAATTGTGCTTGCCTTCTGCTGCACCTGCATTTTTTCTATTAATAATAAATATATGCCATTTAACCAGGGGCTTTTTACATGCTAAGTGTTTCATAAACAATTTCAAAAACCAGTGTTAAAAGTGTATAAATGTTGCATGACTGGGCACTTGAAAGCTGGGAAATGCTAATGCGAACCTGGCTACCATGGTTATGTGCTTTGTGCATAATTATTATTTATTAATTCTTGGCTTATTCAAGTCCCCAGAAGTTCCTGCTGTAGGAGGAGGATTTCAATGAGCTGGAAATAAAAGAGAGTGGAACCAGGGACATGTGGCCTAGGGAGAGTACAGGGATACAGTTCAGATTTGTAGGGATAGGATCAGCAAAGCTGAGACACAAATGGAACAGAATTTGGCAAGGGATGTAAAGAATAAGAAAAAGCAACTTCATATGAGTCAGAAAAGAAAGCCCAAGGAGGTAAATGGTCCCTGATAAATTAGAAGGGAGAACAGGTGTCAGAGGATCTGGAGAAGGCAGAGATACTCAGTGAGTTCTTTGTCCCAGTCTTCATTGGCAGTCAGGCTTCCCACTTCTCTCAACTCCTGGAACCTCCAGGTGGGTTGGGGAAATGAATTCCCTCCCAATGTAAGCAAAGAGCACCTTCAAAACCACCTGATGAAACTGAATAGGCACAAGTCTATGGGGCCTGACAACATACTTCCTGAGGGAACTGATGATATTGCTACCAAGACATTCTATACTGTATTTGAAAGGTCACAGTGGTCAGGCGAAGTCCCTGGTGACTGGAAAAAGGGAAATGTCACTCTTACTTTGGAAAGGGGAGATTGAGGGAACTACAGACCAGTAAGCCTCACCTCTGTGCCTGTGAAAATGATGGAGCAGATCCTCATGGAATCAATGTCAATGCACATGCAAGACTGGGGGGTGATCTGAGACACCCAGCATAGCTTCCTTTACTCAGGGCAAATCGTGCCTGACCAATATGGAGACATTTTGTGATGGAATAATGGCAATGGCCAACAAGACAAGACAGATGGATGTCACCTACCTAGGCTTCTGTAAGGTTTTGGATATGGTCCCACATCACACCCTGATGTCCAGACTGGACAGACATGGATTTAATAGATGGACTATTCAGTGGATAAGGAATTGGCGGGGTGGATGCCACCAGAGAGTTGAGCTCTCTGTCCAGGTGGAAGTGCTGACAAGTGATGTCCATCGGGGCTGGGACTGGTTCTCTTCAGTGTCCTCATCAGTGGCACAGGCAGTGGGATTGAGGGCATCCCCAGCAGGTTTGGAGGTGACACAAAGCTGAGCAGTGCAGCTGACACAACACAAGGATGGAATGTGTTCCAGAGGGGCCTGGATAAACTTGAGAATTTGGCCAATGAACTTCATGAAGTTCAACAAGTCCCAGTGCCAGATGCTGCATCTGGGTTGGGGCCATCCCAGATGTAAATACAGACTGCGAGATGGGCTCACTGAGCACAGGCCTGCAGAGAAGGCCTTGGGGGTTCCTGTGGGTGAGGGGTTGGATATGACCTGGCCATGAACTCTTGCAGCTCACAAGCTCAACCTTATCTAGGCTGCACCAAGCAGTGTGGCCAGCAGGGCGAGGGAGGGGATTCTACCACGCTCTATTCTGGTGTCATGAGACCCCACCTGGGGACTGCATCCAGCTCTGGGATTGTCAGCACAGGAAAAACATAGGCCTCTTGGAGCAGAGGAGGTCCCTGAAGATGATTACAGGGATAGAGCATCTCTTCAATGAAGACAGACTGAGAGAGCTGGCATTGTTTCAGCCTGGAGAAGATTTGGGGAGGGTTGACCTCCCAAAATTTAAATGGGGCTAAAAAAAGTAGATTAATTTTTCATAAGGTAGTGACAGGACAATGGGCAATGGCTTTAACGGGAAAGAGAACAGGTTTAAATCAGATATTAGGAGGAAATTCTATACAAGAGGCTGAGACACAGCAAGAGGTGAGACACTGCAACAGGCTGCCCTGCCCAGAGAAGTCATGGAAGTGGAAGCCTCATCCCTTGCAGTGCTCAAGACCAGGTTGGATGAAGCCCTGGCAAGCTTGAGCTGATGGATAGAGCAACTCTGCCCATGACAGGAGAATTATCTTTAAAGTCCCTGACAACACAAACCACTGTGTGATTCTATTCTTTCTGTAACTCTATGGTTAACAACTGGTTCTTCTTTTGAAAAGGAAAAGAACAGGAGAGGGATTGTGTCAGAACCCAGGAAATTCCTCTGGCTGCCCTGGAGGACTCAAGCCCCTGACCAGGGGGCTCAGAGGCTTTGGCACAGAGCCCAAAACCCCTGTGCCTTTGATTTAGCCCTTGGAAAAAACAATTACCAACCTTATATGGAGAATTACAAGCCATAAAACTTTAAGTAGAATGATAGTGAATTTACCATGGGGTGAAAAAATAGATTTTCAGGGGACAAGATGGAGGGAACTGGGTGTGTCCAGCCTTTGTCCTCCTTCTTCTCCTTAGCCTCCATCTTCTGCTGTGATGCTGGCACTTACAGATTGATTTAGAGTAGAAGCTCACTGTCTCACATAGGTGATTTGCATTGGTAAGTAATTGTAAATATTGTACACGTAGTTTTTTAGTATAAAAAGACAACAGTGCCCCAGGGGGAGGCAGAGTGCCTCGGACTGTCCTGCTGGGCAGACCTCAGCAAGGCAGGAGAAAGAATTTTATAGGTAATTAACAAGGAACAACCTTGAGACTGAGAACTGAAGAGCTCTGACTGCTTCTTTGAGTGTTGGGCTGGGAAAAGAGACTTTCAAGCATATCACGGGGCCACTCTGATCAGCCAGAGATCCCAAAAGGATTGCAGGGTAAGAGAGAATAGACCCAGGAAGCAGAGGAGTGCACCAGGAAAAGAAATAAAGTCTGTAGGTGAAGCTGAAAGCCCTCCAAGACGCCTACTTTTCCTGTGTCTGATCATGTCACTTGTTTCAAAAGCAGCTCAGGTACTTTCTGCAACATTTTGTTCCCATGATATAGAGCAATTTCATTCTTGTGAAAATATTTCACCCAGATGATGACACATTTTATTTGAGTAGTGTTCCCTTGACCTTAGCTGGACAGTGAGGTCTTCTGATTAACTTGCTGAACCAGGGAAACAGCAGAATGTCCAAGTTACAGAATTTGTTTTTAGGTGTCTGATCTTTCAGCAAAGAAAAAAAGACAACGAGGTTTTTATCTTTTTTTTTTCTTCTTCTCTTTTTTTTAACTTGCCCTAAATAATGATTTCTAACTAGAGAGGATGTAGTAGAGTAGGTATCCTGGACTTGTAACCTGGGAAAGAGAGGAATTATTTTGGCTGCCTGCCTTCACTACCTTTTCCACTACCTTGATTTTCCCCTCTTTGTTCACAGTTGTGCCTAGCTGTAGTTGATGCACCCTGCTGTAGATAACATTGATTTGGGCTTAGGTTTGCAGTGCTTAGACACTTCTTGAAGAAAAGCTTTTGTGCATCTGCCACAGTGTAGAGACACGGAGGACTTGCTTCAGGTAGCAAAACACAGTTTAATATCTGTCCTCTGCTTGGCAGAGGCTATGGGGTCAACACAGCTTGTGTGTAGCTGGGTGTGTAGTTTAGTTATTTTTAATGCTGTGCCTGAGGACAGCAATCTTATGCAAAGCCTGAGACAACCAGCACAGGTGCTGGCTGTACCCTCCATCAGCACAAGGGTTCTGCAAAGTTGGTGACTTGTTGCTAGGCCACAGAAGCTGTATTTTTGATGGTACTCAGGCTTTTTTCTGCCCTTCATGTCATGTCATGTCCATCTTGTCATCAAGGCAGACAGAGTCAATCTTGCAAGAAGCAACAGCAGAGGAGATATCCAGGCCAACTCACCCAATCTTCTTTTCCATACTAAATTTAGTATCAAACAAAAGGCTTCCAAGCAGAAGGGGTTAATACATGACAGCTCTTAATGTTCAGTAGCAGCACAGAATGTTGTTTTGTGGCAGTCTTTTAGAGCTTTATACACTATTTTCAATGTGCTTATTTTTTAACATTATATTAATATTTAATTATAATTAAATATGTTGCATGCTACATTAGAAATAATTTAGTACATCATTTATATATGCATGAATATTTAAAACCAGGCTTTCTAGAGGAGAAGAGTGATGAAATAATGTGTGGAAATGTGTAGGAAAACTATACTAATTTTTCTGTTCCCTTTGAAAATTTTGAACTTGTCAGCTGATTTCAGCAAATTTGATCAAAGAACAGAGGTTCCAAAGAAGAATTGCTTTAAACTTTTAATAAAATGTTTCTCTCTGTTAGATGAAAGCAAAACATTCAAATCTGAGTCACTGTGAGTAGAGAACAAATGTTTACACTCAGGCCCTTGATTGGACACCAGAAATGAGGAGTTATCATCCCCTCACCATCTTTTCCCAAATACAGAACAAACTTGTTTATATTGGAAACCTTTTGCCACACAACAGCACTGGTGTGGTGTACATAATTTCCTTGAAATTTGTTCAGGCCTTACATATTCTTCAAGATCAATTCTCTCCTGAAAGTTCTTTGGGTAATTCTTGTTTTCTCTGTCCTAAGTGAAAGTTTCATATCTGCTCACTGCTTTGTTGAAATCCAGACAAAGGAACCCTAGCGCATTTCCTCTGTCCAGAAAATAAGTGATTAGAGAAAAACACCAATTCAGCCATCCATGAGGTATGTATGATAAAAGCACAAACTGTGTAGAGTTTCTTCTTCCTCTTTAAAAGTGCTCCTCTGTTCACTGTGCTTGGCCATTGGCTTGACTGCAGGCCAGGTGACAGCCTGGGTGTTTCTTTTCCTTCATGCAGTGTTGCAGCCTCTTGGTAGAGCTCCTGATTTGATAGGTTTATATCAGATATCCTGATTTGATAGGCTTATAGAAAAGTTTCAGAAGTCTGGAAAGGAGGCAGCAGGGTTCCTATCTATCATCAGACACAACAGCCTTAACAAATCTGGAAAAGCACTGCACCTGGAATACAAGGATTCTGATAAGGAGTCCATTCCAGGTTAGCCTGGAGTTTTATTATTTGGGTATATAATTTCAAACTGTGGCTGCAGACACGCAAAGAAACAGAAGTATATAAAGATCTTAGTCCATGATGCCTTTCCACTTTGTGCCAAAATCTCTACTTTGGAGACATTTCTTTCACAGAGAAGTTTTGGTAGAAATGACAGCCTCCATTTACAGTGATCGATTTCTGCAGCATAGCTTTCCTGTCTGACCTCATCCCAGAGTTGTCAATATGTTTATCTGCACCTGAAGCTCTCCCTTACACTGTGCAAATTTGCTTAATTTCCCCTTATCATTACCCCTTACTAATAGAGCTCATCAGTGTTATAGTTCTGCATAATCCCTTTTCAGCTGTTTTGATCCACACAATTATTGAAAAATACAGACTAGTTTGAGAACAGCCCAGATCTTCTCTTCTGTTCTCAACCCTGAAAGCAGTCATAACATTGCTCCTAAATGCAGGATTACAGATCAGTAATTACTGCTGTATGTAGACAGTGTCTTGTCAGAAATATAGGACTTAATTCTCAGAATTTTCAGAACTGGTGCTCCCATTAAAATCAGATTCCTTCCATCTCCATTATGGTGGGTTATGCAAACTTGTTTGGCTGGAGGTATGTGTCTCCATCCAGACTTCTGGTGGGCACTGTAAGCAAGGAGTTACTACTATTCTTAGGCAGATATCTGAAAACTGGCCATGTGATTTGGGCTCTAAAAATAGTTAAGTTCTCTCCACAGGTGGAATGATGAATGACTGTGTCTGAAATAGAATACAGGTTACGTCAGATGGACCCAATTACATTTAAAATTATGTGAGTCAAATTAGTTTTTGATCTGTTCAGTGCTTCACCTGTGTATGAAACCCTGGGATGTTGGTTTATGTTTGCATCACAGTCTTTGAGCTTTGTCCTTAACTAGTTTCTGATGACCCAAGCTGATATGAACCAGAGGACCCCAGGAGAGAGAGAGAAAACACTGGTTTAACTCAAACAGCACCGTATCTGACCCAAAGACTGGAGTGGGGCTTCCAAGATTTTGGTTCTGCCAAAGACTTCTGTGTATCTCCAGTTTCAGATGAGCTTCTGCCACCCAGCCCTATTTTGTCTTCCTACTCCAGAAAGCAGGGCCTCTGGCTTGAAGACTGTGCAACACCAGTGACTCTTTATTGTCACTTAACAAATGAACACTCTCCTTTACAAAGTGGTCAGTTTTGGGCAGCCAGTGTTCCTAATTTTATCTGTGTAATCTCGGTCCTTTTTCTTCCGTGGTACATTCACCTATTGGAAAGAACTGTTCCAGTCAAATTTTCCACAGAAGCTTGAATATTTGTATCTTAGTTATACATATGAAAAATGACAATACTACAGGAAGCCTGAGTGAGGATCCCATGATACCATTTTGAACTTGGTAATCTTAAGGCTGTTTTCCAGCCTAAAAGGTGATATAATTCTACATTGTCTGGTTAGGAGACAGTGTCTCAAACTCAGTTATTCATGATAAATAAGCTCAGTGGATGCCAGCCAGTTCGGTTCCCAGTTGTCTATTTACAAACACCAAGGTGTGCTCAGTGTATCTTATTAGATATAAGATACATACATACATACATAATTGCATGTGTATTTTATACATATTTAAATAGGTAAATACTTCTTGAGTCTTCTGGAAGGAAATTTTGTTTAGATTGTATTCATAAATAGTTTCTCATACATTTAAATAATATTAAGCCACATATAAATTGTTAATATGTAATCTTTATAAAGCATAATAATATTTTAACTCTTTGAGTCAGTGCTTTAACATGACAACTGCCAGGCAAGGTCTGAAATCACTATTTCTTGACTAGGATGTGACTGAATTGTAGAAAGAGGTCTGAAGAAGGCTTGAAATATGAGCAACGCTGATTTAGCATTAGAGATGAGGTAGTCTTTCCTGATAAAAACAGATTTGCTGCAATGTTTCCAGTTCAGTCTCATGCCTTGTAATGTTTTACAGTGTAAAAATATGGCAGTTCAAGACAGACACCATTCACACACTTTTTGATCTGATCCATCTTGTCTGGGAAGCAATATGTGATTGGTACAGAAGTGCTGTGTTGTGCTGTGTTTTCTGCAGAGCTTCCTTGCTGTTTCTCCCTCTCTGTGTTGCAGTTCAGGACTGCAGTAACAGCATGGCTCTGCTCCTGCTTGGACATGGAGCCCAATATTTTCAGGTGTGCCCTGACAATCACGGGGAAAGCTTTCATTTGTTCTGCAGTGAAGGCACCAATCACTTACAGAAGCTGTTCACAGATAAGTTTTCTTTATTGAATGCTTGATAACAAAGTTTCACTCTGGTGCCTCTGGGGGAGCATTGTAAATTGTTCATAGAACTTGCCAGCATTGGCCTTTGTGGGTGAATTGAATTAAACTCTCTCCTGCGTGTCCTTGAGGCACGGACATATCAGAACTGATCTGGGGAGGATGGGGATGCATTTGTTGATGGCAGCTGAGTTAATTGGTCTTGTGATAGTTTAACAGAGGAAAGGCCTGGTAGAGGAGTGCCAGGCTTCTTCTCTCCTTGCTCTCAGAAAAGTCAAGGGAAATTAGTTATTGCCAGGAGATTTGGTTTTTCAAAGTGAGTAGTTTTCAGGTGAGCTTGTACATGCCAGGGACCCAAATCACACAATCCTTGGAGGCTGTTTTTTCAGTGATCATGGGTTGTAAAGGCTGGAAAAGGCTTCTATGATCTTCAATGTTAGATTTAAAATTGGGATGACCTCTGGAAGGAATAGGAATGGTGTGTGCAAACAGCACAGTTTTCAGCACATGGTCATTGCATATGCACTACTGTTCTGCAACATGATCAGAGCCTAATTTTCCAATTTTACTGTGGCATGGAGATCATATGATCCAGTGTAGTACCAATATAAATAGACTCAGCTAGTGTTAGGACAAACAAGACAGAGAGGAGAGAAGTGACCTTGCCAAAAGTACTGCTTTGGCTGCATGGTGAGGGAGTATGTGCTGACTTCTGCATCTCTAGTCAAAAGCAAATCTCCTTTTTGTGTGCATACTTTTGGATCAACTTTATCTCTTCTCTGCTCTGTTGCACCTCTGCCTTGACTTTCCTAGTGACTGTAGGTTTGGCAAATACTCAAGGTTTTGGATTACAGCCCCACTTGAAAACTGTGGAGCAAAAATAAAAGTCTGAAGAGTCTCATATTTGCACATGGACTGTCAAGTTATGGGAGAGTGTTCTGGATTCTTGGAGCAAGCAACTTTGCGCTATTTTATTCTTTATTAAAAGGCAAAGTGAAATGTAATAAATATGCATACAGGAATTCAGTTTGTGCTGTTGATTCTGTAACTACCCAGCTCTGGAATAAATAGGTGCCTTTTGACTGTAGGCACACATCTATAGCTCTGCCACAGAAATAGAGATATTATTTCATAGGAGATGGAGACGCTGCAGGTGAAGGGAATATCAGGCTGAATGGTAACAATAGATTGAAAAACGATATTTGCTGCAATCTTTTTACTAGAGGAAAGCAAGGACAATCAATGTTAAGCAACGTGGTTTGCTGCAGCAACTTGCTAATATCAGCACAGTCCCCATCTCTCCCTGTTTGTTTCAAGAGCATAGGTCTCTAGCTGGAGCATCAGGATCTGTCCTTTTTCCTGTCATTTGTGTGGCTTGGCTGCCCTAGTGCCCTCCAAGAAACTGAGAAAATACTCGGTTCTTTCCTCTTACTGCCTTGTATTTGTAGGACAGTTGTTGGTTCTACATGCTGGGCATTTCCTACTACTATTCTAAGGGCTGCTGTATCCTCTCTCCTATCCATAGCTGCTGCTTTTCATTGGTGTATTGGGGTATTCATTAGCGTATTTCATTGGTGTATTAGGAAGGGGACACATGGAAGAGTCTGGATAGAGATACAGAAGCAGCTATGAAGGCTGGCACTGCAGTTGCGACCAGGCTGGAAACATTTCTCCATGAACAGATAGCCAAATCACAAAGAATAAACGTTGACTTTCAGATAATCTCTCAAGTTTTACAAACAGTTTCCAAACCAGATTGGTACCAGTGTGTGGAAGATATTAAAAAAAAAACCCCAAACAACAAACTCCTGGAAAAGCACAAAGGTGGCTGTGAGTTTTGTCTGTGGTTTTCAAAATCACTCATCTTGAAATACACAAAGGGATACCTGAGGGACAGATCACCACAGTGAAAGTTTCTTGATTTTTCAATTCCACTGTTCTTATCCACTCTCATAGGCAGAGCTTTTGCTCTGACACAGGCATTGCCTGAGGCTTTGTTCTGGATTTGTCTGAACGAGAGTTAATTTTCTTCACATGTCTAGTATGGGCTGTGTTTTGGACTTGTGCTTAAGACAGGACTGATAACAAAGAGATGTTTTTGTTATTGATGAGTGGAGCTTACACAGAACCAAGGCCTTTTCTGCTTTCTGTACTGCTAGGCTGGTGAGGAAGTTGTGGTATATGTGAGGGTGGGGGGAGACACAGCCAGGACAGGTGACCCAAATTGACCAAAGAGATGTTCCATACTATCTGACATCCTGCTCAGTGTTTCAATCTGAGAGGAAGAAGGAGGAAAGAAGGGGTATTTGGAGTGATGGTGTTTGTGTTGCCAAATCACTGTGAAGTGGGATGAGGCCCTGCTGTCCTGGAGATGGCTGAACAGCCGCCTGCCCCTGGGAAGCACTGAATTAATTTCTTGTTTTGCTTTGCTTGTGTTTGTGGCTTTTGCTTCCCCTGTTAATTTGCCTTTATTGGAAATCATGAGTTTTCTCACTTTTATTCTCCCACAGCCCACTGTCTGAGCAAGTGTGGTTCTTTGGTGTCTGGGCTTAAACCACAAGTGACATGCAGATATTTCTGCATTGAAGAAACACAGTATTTCAGCTTGGAGCAATGAGAAGTGGCAGGAACATCTTGTCCTGGTAAGTGTTTTTATGGTTTTTTTCCAAACCAGCTTCTAGAAAATGGTATAATCAAGAGAAGTAAACCTCTTGTTTATGCCTAGTATAACATGAAATATACTACTGCACATGTTTGTATTTGCCCTGCAGGGTATCTGTTGTGTCTCTTTCACCACTCTGCATTAGCAGTGATAGAGGAAGAGCAGTCCAATAAAGCCCGGAAAGCTTAAAAATTAATCTCGTCACATAAACAATGAATGTGCAAGGACACATCATTGCTATTTATTGCAGTTTTAATCATTTTTTCTTAAGTACAAATTGAAATATATATATATATATATATATATATATATATATATATTTATACATACAGACACTCAACACATGTTTATATGGATTTAACATACTTTGTTTGAAGCAGCTCTGCTGATCAAACTTGCTGCCAGACTGGTAATGCTCTTTAGCACTGGGTGAAGAGAGTAGGATGAGTAAATAATAAAGTGAGTACCTCATTACTATTTCAGAGCCTGCTTCTTGGCATGTGGCACTGTACTTGGAGAGCTGGGCCCTACCATCACTTTCCCAGTTGTGAGCTGCCCTGTGCTTCTCTGCAGGTTGGAGAAAAGAAGCCTATTCGTGATTCCAAAAATCTGGCAATACCACATGGGCCCTGTGCCGAGCAGCCAACCTGACACTGTTTTCCCTCATCCCACAGCCTCAGGGGCACATGGGCAGAGCTCACCACATCAGTAGTGCTGTCTGTAAGAATATGGATAGTCACCTCAGAATGGCTTTTTTCACTTCTGTTTGTAAACAACAGGTTTTGGAGTGGGATGACACAAAAGAGTTTGTGCATGGTTACTTCAGGCAAACAAATCTCACGAGTGATATGAGTTCTATGATCAGGTAAGGAATGCTGTCTGCTGCAGGCAATTCTTAGGCTTCTATTTCTTCTCCAGTGCTTTGCTATTTGTCACTTCCACAGTGTCCACCTTACTGTGCTGCAGCCACACTTCCAAAGGACCTTGAGGGAGTTTCTGTACAACAAAATTAAAATCCGAAAAAGTTTCAACTTAAGCATCTCTACATTTAAATGCAAAGTAAACAAGAAGCTAGAAATGGGATGGCTGGCATATACACACACATACACATATATAGAGAGAGGGAGAAAGAACTGCCTGAATATTGCTGAAATTGTTGATATAACAGCATTTATGGAACTTGTCTGGTGATTAAGGTACCTAGAAACAGCCAAACACATATCCCTGGGAATATTTACGTTCAAACATGACCCATCACATTTGCGCGTTTGCCTGATTGTATGACTGCTAGGATTCTGATAAAAGGTGGCACTGCCCAGCCATTTGATGGGAAGCCCAGGATGGGCTGCTGCAGGAATGGCTCTTTCCTTTCTTAAAAAATTCTCATGACCCAAAGTGCCCTCTGTTTTGCCTAGATTTTAGCTGTGATAAATACTCATTTAGGCCCTTGTGAATGTCACAGAGCTGTGCAGAGAGTGGATTTTTTTACAGGATTCATACCATGATCTACTAGATCTACAGAAAGAGCACATATATGTATATGCATATATATACATATGTGTATATATATATATGTATATATGTATACATAGGTATATATATACATATGTATATATACATATACATAGGTATATATATACATATACATAGGTGTATATATATACATATTCATAGGTATATATACACACATATACATAGGTATATATATACACATACACATGTGTATATATATATATACATGTACACACATATTGGCAGAAGGAAGGTAGCATTCAGACAGATGTGAAAACAAGGACTGAGGGGCAGAGTAATTTTACGCCGTGGCAACTCTTCCATAGATCATTTGTGCTACATGGGAAGTCTGTGTCATTATCCAGACAAAATGACGTGTCTGTCAGATTTGTCTGCAGCACTGGACTGCCTGCTATCATTGTTTCCCAGATAGCAGCTCGATTTATTATCAACAACATGACCACTGCCATAACATGTCTTCATGCTGCAGCACGAGTGGCTGTGACGCTATAAAATGTGACACTAAAGTTATGTAACAACAGTGCACACCACAAATGGCCTAGTGGGACTTGATATAAATGTAATCCATGGAGATTTACTGAGGGCTTTGTGAACAAAGGCATGTCAGCATTTTGCTCTTCTTGGAGGAAGAGCTAAATGGACAAATTGGTGCCAAAGTATGTCTTTATCCCATGATATTGAAATCCTGAGGGGGAAACTTTGTTTATATCCTAAAAATTGTCAGTACCACTTTGAAAAGAATTTACGTTGCCTCCTTTTGTTCCCTTTTGTTGTATTTTAACTGTGCTGTGTCAGCATTGCTTTGTTGTGTGACTGTGTAGCAAAAGGGAAGGGTAATTCCATTAGCCAATAAACAGTGTGCTCCTTGTGTAAATTTATTCTTATCATGCTTTTCACCAAGCTCAAAAACCTCTTATATTCTCTGCTGACTGTCAGAAGGCTAGCAGTGCAGAGGAAAGAGCCAGGCAAAGCAAAAGTATCTAAGCTGTGGGTTTGAGGTGAAATTATCTTTTTATTCTTTTGGCAGTTGTGTTATTACCAGCTTTGTGTGTGCTATCCCTTACAGAGATCCTGATATTTGATGTCTTTTGGGAGAAGGTGGAATTTCTGCAATTAATAACTGTGCAGTAAGTTCTCACTCCTCTCCTCCTCCTTACATCACTTCTGCACCCTGGGCTGATGACCTACCACTGAGGATGTGAGCAGCACAGCCTTTCTTGGGCTATTATCTTACTGATTCTTTCCCAGAGACAATTCATTTTCTTCTGGGGAAGATCTATCAGAGTTAGATCTAGGAAAGGACAAACTCTTCCTTCTTCTGCTAGAGGGACTACTGAGCTTACTTCAATCTTATGCTTTGCTTGGAAGTTTCCTGGAGGCATGGTGCAAACCTTCTAAACTCTGATGGATAGTGAGGAAAGACTGGGGATATGTAAATAGCTGCACTAGGTTGAGGGAGGCTCACACAGTTGATAGGAAGTCCTTTGGCATTCTGGTTCCACTGTTTTTGGCTTCCTCCTGGCAGAAACACAAATGGCAAGTTGAAGAACATTTCACAGTGTGCTTTGGATTCATGTAGGCAGCACTCTTCTGAACTAAATGTGGGAGGGAGGGAAGGAAGATGGAAAACTCAGCCATCTGTCAACATTTTTAAAGTCACATTGAGAAGGGACATTTTTATTCTCAGGGCTTTTGGAAAACTTTCCCTGACAGCACATTTCACAGAGGACTCTTTCTGACAGGGACTGCTATCTATTTAGTGGCACATCTGGGGAAGCAGATTGCACTGTGCAGAGCTGAAGTTCACTGCAGGGCTATGAGCAGTTCAGGGAAGTGGAAGATTGGAGGGAAAAGAAGCTTGAAGCCATTCTTTTGGCTTGAGTCTCACACTAAAGTGCATTTTTAGCTGGTGTTCACTCTCTGGGAATATCCACTGCCACTCAACAAGGTTCTGAAAACCTATGAACAGAATGCATACACTGATAATAATTAACAAACTGAAAAACCCCCAACTGTCATGAAGAAAACAAAGCACTTACTTCCCTGGTATTACAACTAACCTTCTCAACCAGCTCTGTCTCCCAGTGTTTTGTGTTTTTCTAAAAGTATGCAGAAGAAAAAGTAGTTAATATAATAATCTGGATGTATTTTGCTCTTCAGGGGCAAAGAATGCATTAATAGCAATAATAGTAGTAGGACACAAAAAACAGACCTTCTGTATTTCTTCCTATATTTGCTGTGATGAAGCACACAGTTTCTTGTAATGCATTGAGCATGGATGTGAAAAAACAACCCTCTGAATTTCCTGTTGTCCAATACAAAAAAAGATTATTTATGTCAAGAAGGAAGCATATCAAGGAAGTAAAGAATTCTATTGTTAGTATCATTAAACTATTGAGAAATTATTCAGTTTTATTTCATTTCTAATCGTTGCAAAAATGAAGGAATAGCAATGTAGCTGGAGTACTGCCCTGAAATTGTCACAGACACACACACAGAGTCTCTGCTTCATTTAATTCCTTTCCTTGATTCTGTGCTCACCCTTCTACTGGTCCCCTATATTCTAGAAATTCCATACTGGTGGAGGTCAAGGGGGATGTTATTGGGAACTTTCAGCACCCAGAGTCCTTTGCCAGGAAGAAGGTTCATGTTATGAATTCTTCTCTGTCCCTCTAGGATCACTTGGGATATTTTGTATATGTTGATCAGATACTGCTCTCTTCCTACACTGGTCTGCAGCTCCAAGTTACATCCAAATTAAATACACCCTGGACCCCCTCAGTATGTTCTCTCTCTGTTCTGTTCATGACCCCTGAGCCCAGTTTGTCCAGCTCCAGGTTCACACTTTAGCTGACCCTGGGCCATCTGTCTGCAGCTGTGCTCCTCTGTGCCTGTGTCCTTGCCAAGGCCTCTGCTGTCCTGCCAGGCCTGGGTTTGTCAGCACTTTGTCATCAGGTTGCTGTTGTGTAAATCTCATTGCACATGGAGTGGCAGCTTGTCATTGCTGTCTGTGCAAAGCCATGGTCGTACCACACCAGGGGGAGCAAAAGTAAAATAGATGAGGCACAGACACCTGATCAGCCAGAGGAATTGCTGCCACAGCCAAGAGAAGCAACATAAAGCTACAGACAGGTCAAGAAAAGTTCAGAGAGGGCAAACCTGAGAGGTCTCAGTTCACAGGTCTTGCACGTTGCTTGCAAATCTTGCAGTCTAATTTACTAGCAATGCCAATGTTCCGAAAGAGGGTCACACATAGAAGAGAGAGAACAAGCAGCAATACTTGGTCAGCTTTGTGCTGGAAATATCCTGGCTTTGACAGCACTGGGTGTGAAGTTCCAGAGAGCCTGGAGGCAGGTTCAGCTCTCGATTCCATGTTAACCTGCATGCCTGCTTTCCAAGCTGAAATAGCAAGTAAACAGCCAGAAGAGGAAGCTAATTTTCTTAAACCCTACTTAGAAATATCTGGTCCTGAAGGCATATTGAGAATGTGTCTTGCTCTGCATGGGGACTGGGGAACAGCAACCTGTGTTCAAGCCTTTGTCTCAGCACAGGCTCCCCATGCACCCTTATCTCAGTCACCTGCTGTCTGTGGTACACTGCCCACGCTGTTAGCATCTTGCAGCAGGCATTGGAAAGGTGGGAATGCAAAGCTGGGTCACCAGGGGCTCACTGCAGCTGCTGGAATCAGGTAAGTGCAAAGGAGGATGGACAGGCATGCTGGAAACGTAGCATGCACATAACACACAAGCACAGAAGCCTTGTTTACGCAGAACTGCATCCATCTGTCTCTAAGTACATGGACCTTCAAAAGGCATTTCCAGCTTTTGGGAACTCTTAATATTATAATGTTACCTCTGTTCTTTATGACAAAGATAATAATAAAATTAGTTGCAAAATCCAAGCATTTCTGGGTAGACTGTTCTTGAAATGTTTCTGCCTTTCTTCTTAGGTGGGATTTCCACTGAATTGCTACAGCCTAGGCACTACAGAATTTTGTGTCTTTGAACTCCTCTTTTTCCTTCCTTCCCCTCATTCCCTCCCCAGTGAACAAGCTGTTTAAGGCCCTGCAGAAGACGTAGTCACATCCACAGAGTTCTACACAGGATGGCTCAGCTGTACTGCAACATTATTCTGCTGAAGATTGTGGACCAGGGAGAAGCATATAAGGTGCTGTAAGGTCTGCAAATGTGACATACCAGTGTATGTGTGCATGCTGATAGCCAGCTGTGTCCTGCCAGGCAGACACAAACATGAAAAAATGGCAGAAATAAGAAACAGCAAAAAGGAGAGCACTTGTTTAAAGAAGCTGCTAATAAATGATGGGTTGTTGGGAAGACAACAACACCACATGGATCAAGTAAAGGTAAAGAAAACCTGCACACTCCCAAGGGAGTACTTCTGCTCCCAGCCCAGCCCTCTCTAGCAGCCCTGCTGGATAGAGAAGAGTTGAGCTCCCCATCATCTCAGCTGCTGTCCTTAGTGTGGATCCTGACAGCCTACTCTCCACACCCAATCCCATCTGTGGGCAAGAAGAGACACAGGAGGACCAAGAAGATACCATGCCATGGCTCTCCATTCTCAACCAGATACGAAGAGACTCATTTGGCCTGAAAACCAGCTGCTGGGAGACCACTGTGACTGAAGGGCTGAGTACCAGTGACTCGAGTGGTACAGGTCACAGCACGTGTACCTACTGCCAGCTGCTGGCAGAGAGTGTTGTACCTTCCCCAGGAGTGTGAATGAGTGTGCACATGTGTGAGGGTGTCTGTGTGGTGTGATTAATTGACAATTTTCACTCTCAACCAGCTGGAAAGTAAAGGGGCCTCAGGTCTGGGCTTCTGCATGGGGAGACCTATGATTTTGGGGTGCCTGTGGGAGAAGCCCATGAGGAGGAGGGGGCTTGTCTGTCTGTGCCTCTGCCTGTGTGAGTCCCGTGTGCGGGTGCTGTGAAGGCAGCTTGTCAGTGTCAGTGTGTGTGCCTGCCCATCCTCTGCGGGTCTCTGTGGGTCACTCTGGGGTACATGCTCTGATTTGATACTGGCTGAGCCTGAAAATGAGAAAGAAACAACCCCGTTCCTCAGCCTAGGCATGGGCCCAGGGCACTGGGCTGGGCTCCAGTAGTTGCTCCTGACCGAGTCCATTTTCTTTTGGCTGTGCACTGTCTCCAAATAAAGCAGTATTTCTGTAGTTACCTGTGAACTACTCATGGAAGATACCTCCATGCTTTTGGATGAGAAGTAACAGCAAGTCAGCTGCTGTACCTGCACTCCTGCTCTCTTGGGCAATTGGCTCTCCATCAGATGGGCCCTGAGACATCCAGAAGACCCCAAACTGTAAAGAGAGAGGCTCAGAGAAGGTTGTATCTGAAAATGAAAGATTTTTAAATGAAATTGCTCTATTTGCCAAAGCAGGGGTTTTCAGGACCTCTTCCTGATATGTATAAATTTTAGTGAAATTAGCCAATGTGTTTATCATGAGAACCTCATCTCTGTTCATGGATGGGATTAACTGCAGTCAATCTAGAGCTTGATGGACTGGAAACAGAGTAGTTGGGAGATGCAGAGGGCCTAAATTTACCTGTTTTACTGGTCCTTCAGGGTAAGAAGATGACTGCCTACTTCCCAATGGCTGATGTGAGAGAATGAGCATGGCCGCTTGAGGGGTAGAAGATGCACTACCATTCCTGCCTGCTGCTCTCTCTTCCCTTTTTCTGTACAGAAAAGTGATACCATGTGGACACTCTAAGGAAATTAGTCTGTTTATGTGTCTATTCATGTTCATCCAGGCATTGCATAAACATCAGAAATCTGGAAAGCAGTTTTCAGGCCATGGAGGGCCAGGAAGAGATCAACAGAGTCTGAGAACATTCAGAAATTTTCTGGTGGTGTCATCTTCCTGAAACATCTGCTGTGAAGTGCTTTGCCTCCAGTTTTATTCTTGATTAGCCCTTTTTCTGTGTCAGCTTTATTCTATTTTTATTGGTTAGAGTACAACTCAGAGCTTAAATAATTTCTCAGATTAATAGAAGAAGAGTATTTCTATCCTTCAAAACAGCACTGAAAATAAGGAAATGTCAGCACTTTTAATATAACATTGTGGATTTCATGGAGGCTTCTGCTTAATTAAAGAATTTTTAAAGCTGTGACATCCTTCTAGTACTCTCTTTGGTCCCTATGCGGTAGAAGGAAAAATAAAAACATAATAGTTTTTCATGCCTTCCTGTGCTAAATGTCAGTGTGAATAGGCTTAAATGTGCTCTCATTTCTTGTGGGCATTTTATTTCCAGGCCATTTGAGAAAGTAGTTACTTAGATTTGTCTGCTGTCACACAGAGTGGAGGAGAGGAGCAGAGTGTTACTTCTGCAGCATCATAAAGAAGTGGAGCACTCGTTCATATTCATAATTAACAGCACAAACAGCTGCACATGCTCTGTCTGGCTCTTCTCAATTCGTGTTAGCTTCCTTGTTTACATAAACCCAGTGATCACTTAGCTACTATTAAGGAACAGGAAATGTTTCAAGGTGACACTGTGGAGACATTCCCTGCCAGACATTGCACTCCTTTCCAACACAAGCACTTCTTTCTTTGCAACAAACCAGCGCTGAGGCCAAGCACATCCAGAAACTATGCTCTCAAGTTTTCACTGTTCAAGTCTGAAGGTGACTTAATAAACAATAAATCATGAAGAAATAAAGACAGAAATTCAAAAGCTGTGTTTTCCTAGTACATCTTAAAAACAACCCAAATTCTTCCCAGATTCTCATCACTAGGGCAGAAATGCCCCTCTTATGCTTTGCCATTGTGCAGGAGGGAAGTGCAGAGCTGTCTGCTTCCTTGGCAAACAGGATTCTGGGCATGGCACTGGGCCCAGGGCATCTCTGGTAGCTGCAACCTGGCACTCCTGCATATGAAAGGGGCTGCCAGATCTATACTCACATTTCAAGCCTATTTCCTCAGGTCCTCCTGCCAGCAGTGACTGTTTGTGGCTGTTCTCCTGTTTTCTGCTGAACTGCTTATCTTTATCTGCTCATGTACCAATGTGCTGCCATTCAGCACTTCCCCTCCCATTTCTAGTGTATATGTGATGCCTGCAAGAAAATGGGAGAATCCCTGTGTCAGTAATTCTTTAGCAAAAGGAGTGTCGAAATACTGCTCTTCCTGGTGCTATAGTTCAGAGACAGTGAGAGAGCTGTGGACTGGCTCCTATAATCCCGACTGCTAGTATCTGTGACACTTAAGTCTGTCTTTGGAGTCCTTTCCCTGGAAGAGCACTCCTGACCTCTATCTGACATGGATCTGGTGAAAATTAGGGCAGAAGGGAACTGTGAAAATTACATTGCCCATTTCCCACCTTAGGCAACATGGGTCTGCATTCTTCTTCATCTGCTTGTGAGGTATAAATTTGAAAAGTCTGGTCTAAATCGTCCCTATCTGGCTGCGAGACAAATGGTATATATTTGTGTTGTTCCTCCAGCTTTACTCTTATGTTAGCTTTTGTTCTACCTTTCACATCTCTTTTGGCTGCATTTCTTTAATAAGTATGAAAAATTGCATTCCCTTCCCCCAGTTTCCTTCTGCAAAGCCCTCAGCAATACTTGGTAGTTTTCCATATTTCAGTCTCAGATCTCAAGGTTATGCTATTTCAGTCTTTTAGGGGTTGCATGCCTCATATTTACTGGCTGAACAGCTACGGATGCTGCTGTTGTTTTTCAATTCATGCAGAAGCATTCCCTCTGCTTTTCATGGCATTGAAATTGTGGAAGTTTAAAAGTGTCTTCCATGTCTTTGATCACATGATTAAATCAAGCAGGTGGAATGCAATCTTTTATTGGGATGTCCACACCATATGGTCCACTATCCACCCACTCATGGAAAATGGTTCTCTAAAATGAATTCAGAACACTTTAAACCTGATGAAATCTGTAAAATCTTTTTTCTTCTCCACCTTTCTCTTGTAAATTCTTTCCTAGTACTAAGTAAACAGTTCATGCTAGACTAGGGTTTTAAGTAACTTCTTGCCTAGCAAGGAAGAGCAGTAATCTCCACTAAAAAACTTCATAAAAGTCTGAAAGATACAAGAGCACATTCTTCCATTTGCCATCTGTCCTTTTCTTTGTTTCTCAGCAAACAGACAACTAAAAGTGCCTTTTTAAAAACTTTTTTAGTATCTCATTTGCTTCTTAAACACCTTGAGAAAAGTTTTTTTTTTTTTCTTTCCACTGTTCCATCATTTACATCTGAACTCTGAGGTCTCTGGATACATGGATATGAGTTACATGAGTGTGACTATACAGTATGGACAGGTTCTTCTAGACAGTCCGTGCATGGAGAATGTAATGTTTAACACAAAATTTGTTTATTTGAACACACCTGTTGTTACCCTGGAGTTTTCATTTACCCCATGTAGGTTCCAATTAGACACACTTCTTCAATACACAGCTCTATGAAAATGCCAATGTGGTTCAGTTAGTATTCTCTGTAATATGCTCCCCACCCTGGTGCTGCCTGTTCCCAGTCTCACCAAGATGAGACACATGGGTTGAAGCAGCTGTAGTCCATTGCTGTCTATGTTTTGTGCCTTAACTAACTTGACTGGGACAAGTTGTTCAGTGTTCATGTCACAATATTTTAAAGGTTTTCAAGTGGAGTCAAAATCATGTTGTCATGTTGGCAGTTTTCTATAATGTATCTAAATCCATGCCTTGGTAGCAGGCCATAATTTTATCAGCAAATTACAAAAAAAGTGGTATTTTCAGCTGTATTTAATTTCTTCCCCTTATTAGACAAACTACTCTTTAGAGAACCCAAACAAATTTCAGCCATTTTTTATAATTTTGAACAAATGGCCAAAGACATTACAGTGAATTTCATTATTAAATTTCAGCTGGCTTGTCTAAAAAAGGCTTAAGATGCACACCTAAATCAATCCAGGCTGAAAGCAGGAGAAGTAATTACATTAGTTCCTTTCCTTGGCTATTCAGCCTCCTGTTCAACTATAAAATTGTTGAAACTAATTAATATGGCACAACCATTGATTATAAAAATACCATATTTCTGAAATATGAGCTATAAATATATTTTCATGAAAATTGACATGCCAGTTCCTAGGTCTTAAATGAAATATGATTTCTTATTGTGCAAATAGCCCGGAGTCAGGGAATGTTGTGAATTAAGAAAGCTCTCTGATAATCTAGGACAAAAGGGAATAAATCATAATTAATAATCTCTAGATTCCATAGAACTTTTTTTTAAAAGCACCATTAGAAAAAGAAACAAGATGGGAGACTCAAAAGAAAACCCAGAGGACTTGTAAGAGGAAAAGAAAGTGAATTGAAAATGAATATTGTCGATTTAAAAAAAAAAAGTAAGATAGATAATTATTGCAGGCATCTACCACTGAAGGTAAAGTCTAATCTCTAAGACTGACAATTTAAAAGGTCACAAGAGAGCTGTAGTCCTACAGTTATGTTATCATTTTCTCTTAAATTCAAAAGAGCTATGAAATTCGCTGCGGAATACATGAAGTACCCAGTTCAGTTTGTTGAAATAGAGTAAGATCTGCTGGGTAGCAACACATATGATATCTGAGAACAAATTCTATTTCTCTTGAGGCCATGGTAAAGCTTTTCCGTTCTAAATAGGAAGATATTGCACTCTACTGCCTGGCAGAAACAAGCTCAAGCTTCCATTGTAAGCTTTTGGATAGTCTGCAATCATGAATTAAGAGGATGACTTAATCAGCTTATGGTTGATACTTGTTATACCCTGGAAATTAGTGAGTGACTTACCTCAAAGTCTATGGAAAAACATACATTTTCAGTGACTTTGGTGAAGTGTGAGTGTTTCAGACGTGAACCATGGTTTGTAACACATGATATTTTGTGGTATTGTTGGCCTTTCTAAAATACTTCTGTTTAGAAACAAGAAAGACAAGAGGGGACAATTATGCTAGGTCTGACTAATACAAATAGCTTCAGGGTCCTCAAGGGCCTTAAAAGCACTGCCAGATTCACCAACAGATCTTTACAATTACATATCACACTGTGACTTGACCGTAATGCCATTAGCTATACGATTTTAATCCAGTTTGCTGTCCCTGAAGACTTCATGCATTGTCCTTCAGGCCTACTTTCTGAAAGCTCTGACAGCCTGTGTGAAGCCAGCTCTCCCAACCTATTTTTAACACAGCTGCTTCTCTTGCTGAGCTTATAAATTTATTAATAGAGTTCAATTCTTTCAGGCTTTACATGTTAATGCAAAATGAGACTTATGCATCAAAAATCTCAGCTGTCAAGTGGCTGAACTTCAGGTAGTGACAAGCGGTGGCCTGGTTACTGTGTGATAGCTGTCATAGTTACATTAAATTAGTAGTACCTGCAATTAAGTTGTGAAATCCATCTCCCCATTTTAACACTTTAACAGGCACACTCTGTCAGTATGGGATGTAGCAGGAGAAAATGAAAGGCAGATAATGGTCTGAGTATTATAGAACTATTTTGGAGATTTTCTTAGGAAATATTGCAGATGCTTGATTCTGCTGTTAATCCCATGCTTTGGTTATGTCATATCTCTATGCATCATAGAATAACAAGTCCAGCTTGTCTGTGGTCCATATATTGAGTATTTACACACTCTTCCACACCTATCAAAGCATATCCCTATTTATTAAATGTCCAAATAACATGAGCCTCCATTTCATCAACAGCACCAGCACATAAATAGGTTTTCAGTCTAACCACCAGCTTTATCCTGGCTGCTTTTGTAACGGGTTGGAGAAGAGATACCTTGATGGTGTCTAGGTATCTTTCTCAATTTTCCTGTGAACATCTCTACTTGAACTTTCACCTTTGTTATGTTGCACCCAAATCTTGATATCTGGAATAAGCTGCAGTTTTATAAGGTATTTGCCATGGAAATTTGTCATTTTTTCTCTGCAATATTTGACTGCTGCTATCTATATCTGGTTTGAATCAACTTATTAAAAGATTTGAGGGATGAGTCTATTTCTTTCATTTTGTGGGATCATAGTTCATAAATTAAATTTTCTGCAAGCCAAAGCAGTAGGAATTTTATCAGCAATGACTGAGAAAATGAAAAAAAATGCAGTTGTTTGGTTTCAAATTTAAAATTGCAACCAATTTAATTCTGATGTGGGAAATACATCTCTTTTTCTAGTTTCATTTTGGTTTTAAGTATACTATTTGTAGTGGCTAAGCATTCTCAGCAGTGATGGGGCCTCAGAGTATGAGAGAGATGCCCTGTCTGTTGGAGTGAGAGACAGACACAGCCAAACAAGTACCATTGCTTACTGATGGTGGTGTTCTTGAGTCTGACAAATGGTTTAAGGTCTCTTCTAGCTTGTTGTAGTTTGTGTATAGACTTTATTTAAGTAACTGTTATTGATAAGAAAGTGCTCATATGCACCAAATTATGTGTTCAGAAGGTTTTGAGCTTTTTTAACTTGGTTTTTCCTGTTGGTTTTCAGTTTTCTTTTTTCTTTTTTTTTTCTTTACTGAGAAGGAAGATCGATCAATTATGATTTAAGCTTTTCAGAAATTGGTATTTTATTCTTGGCTCTCTCTGAACTTCTGTCATTGACAGCACTTAGGCTGGAGTTTGTGCAAGCACTCCTAGTGTTTTGATCTCTAATCCCTGTTCTGTTTCCTTTGGAGCAGAAAAAAATAGTGCTTTAAATTCATATATGAGTTATATTTTGTTCCACCACCATGAGTAAAGCAGAAAAATGACCCTAAAAACATTGCTTAATCTGTTGGGAAGATAAACTTGCATAATGGCAGGAAGCTCTTCAGCAAAGAGATGAAATTGGAGAGAAATTTTTTAATTTGGTTTTCCCATCATCTTAATATAATAAGCAATGCAATTTTGTACAGCAGGTCAAACAGTCTGCAGATGCAATTTATCAGTACTAGAGGGATATGACAAGAAATTGTAGCATAGGGGCCCTTTTGCATTTAAGGAAAGGCAATGCTGCGAAGTCCCTCTTCCTTTTGCTCTTTGGTCTTGCCTGAGCACTCAATTTAGGATTGAAGGTGGAACTAAATTCTCATTTTGTATGCTTGTTGAGAAAATCATGTTATTCTCATTATTCTTTAATCTGTGTCTCCTTAAAAAGGGTGGATGAACTCTTCATGTCAGTCTAATGTGTTTAGATACTCAGTGTTGCTAGCAGCATTATTCCAGGAATCCTCCATGCTGAGAAACTGTTAAAGTCCTAGGACTTCTGTACTGGATCAAAAAGGCATTAAGAAAGTTGCTTATAATATTCATGTACGCTCGTTCCAGAATTATCTGGTTGCCTCTGACTGTAGTTTCTGTACAATATGCGATAATTAACCACAGCAACAACAAAATCCTGTTAAATACCACCCAGTAGTCCATAACCACGTTACTTGTGGAATTACAACCCCCAAACATTTCTTTCCAAGCATTTTGTGCCCAGGTGCTCTGCTGCTAACAATAATGCTAAATGTCGCTTGGTACGATTCACTTCAGTGGTCTGTGTCAGCAACCAGGCAAATCCTGCATCCGCTTTGGCGAAAGGTGCCACTCAGACCTGCTGTGGGGTAAAGAACATGGATGTTGCAGGCAGATGGTCTCCAAATGATCTCTCTATAGCCTCTGAAAACCTTCTCAGCAGATTTATTACTGTGGCACACAAAAGGCATTTAGAGCTGAACAGAGTCAAGTGCTGCAGTAGATGAAGATCTAAGAAGATGAAGATCTAAGGAGATGAAGAGCCAGGGTTTTTTCCCAGATGTGTAAATGTGTGGGCAGGGCTCAGCTTTGATGACTCTTAGCTGCAGGGGAGGAGCAGCAGGTGAAGGAAGTGATGTGTACTGACAGCTTTATGCCTTCTTCCCTCAGACCATGCCTCTCAGGAGGGACATGTGGCCAGGTCCATGCCATCCCCCATCCTGGTGCTTCCTCATGCTTGGTCCCAGCTCTGCAGTCAGTGAGGGCCAACTCAGCATCCTTGCCTTGGGGCTGACTTCTAGGTATGTTTTTTTCCCCCTTCCAGTTCTGTCCAAACTGTTTACAACTACATATGCTGCAATGTGGTATGAAATGTTTCACTACTAAGTTGAGGGCATGGAAAACAAACAGTGAAGTCAATAATTTCAATCTTGAAGGCAAGATTTAAAAATCACCAGTGGAACACCTTCCAATATAACACACTTCTTTTTTTTCTGGGATTATCTGTGTATCAAATTGGCCAGAAAGATACACTATAGGGAAGGAATTACCTTCCCACTGCTTTTCAGCTAGACCAAGTGAAAAGTAGGCTGTTTCAAGAACCTCAATTTTGCCAACAATAATTTTGCTATCTCCAAAGAGCTCCACACAGATGTCTGCCGAACGTTTATATCTGTCCTGGGAAACTATTTGTTGAAGTGTTTTTATGTGGAATTTGTAACACATTGACGAGTGCAAGTGCATGCTTGCTGCAAAGTGAAAACCACTGGTTCAGCAGATGCAAGCACTCTTTCCCAAGCATTTTGAGCATGCAGAATTTCAAGCTGCATGGGAAATGGCCAGAGTCCCAATACCTTGGCAGCGCTAATCTGGTCATGATGAGTCATTGCTTGTTGGTAATGGAATTCTTTAAAGAAAAGAGTGAGTCATCTTGTGCAGTACCAAGCAGGAATTGAATTGCCTCTGGGCATAGAATTACAGGAAAGCAAAGCCAGGGAAATCCTTTTAGTGCTGTAGTAAAAGCACACAGATTACAGGTGCTGATGCTAAATTGATCAGTCAAAGAGAACAGGACAAACATGTCACTCTTAGGGATAGCCAGCAGAAGAATTTCAGCTAGAATGTCCTAGATGACCTCTCAGTAGAAAACTATGGATGCTTTGTTGCTATCCTAGTTTCTGACATGGGAATCTTGTCAAAGTCTGCCAGAATGATCTGAAACCAGTCTTTGTGATAGCACAAAATCTTATCTCAAAGCATTTTTAAACTGGTCCTAAATTCAGTATTTAATGAAGGTGCACAGAGTGGAGAATTTTGTGGCAGGGAATCACCACCTAGGGTCTGGAACACAGGGAAGAACATCTGAGCAGCCCAAGAGCTACTTTTCTGTCATCTTGATCTGGAGTTGCTATGAGAACTGCACTGTCTCCCTGTGTAAATTAACACCTGTGTAGTGCCTTAATGACTTCAGGGCTGCCTGAAACTCGTACAATGCTGCAGATTGAAAGTTGTGCCTTATATCCTCGGTGCCTTGTCTTGTGACAGTAAATTGTGCTCATTTCATAGATTCACAGAAGGGTTGAAGATGGAAAGCCATCTAGAGATTCTGAATCCAGGCTTACTACTAAAATAAGGACCAACTAGTGCAGGTTGGTCAGAGACATGTCCAGCTCAGTTACGAGCATTTTCAAGATGAAGATTTCACAACTTCTCTGGCCAGCCTTTTCCAGTATTTGATCACATTCCAAGTATCCAAGTTTTTCTTTAGGTTTTTTAGTGACTTTTTTTTCTCAGACTTGCTGTATATAATGCATCTATAGCTAGACTGGAGTCTCAAAACTGTTGCCGACACATTACTCATCAGCAATAAAGGTTCTTCTGTGCCTTGCTCAACCATTCCACCGGTATAGTGTGTATACCTGCTTAAAGTATAATTCATCAGAGAGGCTTTGCAGGTTGCTGCTGTAAGGGTTGACACTGTGCCACTATCTATCAGGCAGCCTGACCTGTGCCATGATGTATTTCTGTAACTGCAGCAGTGACACTGCTGCTGCTAAAAGTAACCACCTGATAATATGGAATGAGCCGATAGCCTGTGGGAAGGTTCATGTAAATTCTTGCAGTCTGCTCAGCATAGTGTCTCAAGTGTACCTGGTTTCTCAGTTCATCTCTGACTCCTGCAGTTCAGAGATTTATTTATTACTCAGTTTTATTGCATGGGAGTACCCATGAAATAAAACTCATGCTGCTTCTCCCAGGCCTGGCCTTTCTCTAGAGTAAACTAAGGGCTAAAGGCAGGTGTGCCTTTTTTTCAATCTCTGTCACAGTGATAAAGTATGAATACACTTTCATTTTTAGGCCACTTTTTGAGGCCTGTACTGCATTCTAACCAATCATGTCCCCATGTGCTCTCAACTTCTGGTTTTGGCAGCCTGTTGGTTCAGATTGGTAACACATCCCAGGTCTGGCCAAGAGGACCTCAAATCCTCATAAGAGCAAAGGACTCTTACTAACCCCTGACATCAGATGCTGGAACGACAGATGCCCAAACATGGGTCATACCAGTATTGTCTTTTAATGCATTATTCTTTCTTTTGTCAAGACTGGCAAATCATCAAAATTTTATAAGGAGACATAGTACACAGGCAATTTGGAAAAAAAAAAAAAAGCAAGTTTTTGTTTTGCTTTTGTTTTTTCCCCCAAAGTTTTGGTAGCTGTAGTAACCAGCACATTCAATGTCTGGTTTATGCCATCAAACTGCAATGGCAAATGTTGCCCGGCAATTTGTATCACTGTGCTCACAGCATTTTTAATTCTCTCTTCCAGGTTTTCCCTTTCTGTGATGTCCTCAGGAGAAGTTAGTGGTGCTGAGACATACAAACAAACTGAACCTTCTCTGATCCTCTCCAAGTCTGAGATAAGGAAAATTAATGTCAGGTGAGTAATAAACTTGGGGCTCATTAGACAATCCTTGACCAGCTGGCCTGGCTGCTCTCTGAACTAGAGAGAAACACAGGTTTCAAAGTAGGACATGATGACATCTAAGCCATGTATCTGAAATGGTGTGGAATATTTTCCTAGTGGGTAAATTTGTAGGTGTGGGTGAATTTGTAGGTTAGACATTTTGAGACACATTTACACTGACTTCTCTAATTTATATAATCTAATGCCATATCTTAGTACCTTTGAATTATGAGGGCTCTTTTAGAGTCTGTAGGAGAATACCAGTCCAATAGACTTAGGAAGCTACTTGTTTGACTGTGGTTTTCTGATTATATTAATCATCTGAGTACTCCACCCAAAATCCAAACTTCTGGTTTCCATATGTGTGCATGCATATGTGTATGATCTGTTTTCATCTGATATCAGGTTTTTCAGATGCCTGTGCTAATACCAGGTTTAAGAGTACTTGTGTCATTGTGTGAACACAGTAAGGAATATTGGAGTAGCTTCTGCATTTGCTGCAGCAGAAGGGAAAAACACCTGGACAACATGAGTACTTGATGGTACTTTAGTTATCAGTTTAGAAGAAGCCACACTGATGGTGCTAGATGTTTGCTGCCTATGCTGTTGCACAGTGGGTGTGTAAGCATAAAAATATTAGTGATTGTGTGCAAAGAGGGTCTTTATTTCCAGCATTAGAAACAGATAAGGCTCATAATACTTCTCATTTCCTGTCAGCTTTTTGAAAGCACTGGTGAGGAGTATTGATGCAGAAGGTATAGGCTGTGGGGTTCAGAACATGGGACTTCAGGGCCAGCTTTTTGACTGCTAAATGGGAACAGTGACTTTTCTCCAATAATATTTGAAAGTTTGTGCTGAAAGACAAAATCTGTTTCATATTACATATATCATGTGCAAGCTGGTGGAAAGATGCTACTTCTGAAATTATTCTTCAGTAGCTTCTGCATTGGCTATCTTTTTGCCATTATTTGGGAAAGGGCAGGAGGACAGAGGGAAGAGGAGCATAGGCAATCTCTCTCTGATGAGAGATGAATTTCATCATTCACAACATGATGATCAATCTGAACAACTGGGAACATGGTTGCCACTGTCAAATACTAAGTATGTGGCATTTTGTTTTCCTTTGCTATGCCTGCTGGATGGTTTTGTTTCTACATGCATGACATCTTCGTTTGATTCACTTTCCAAGTAGGAATTGGAGCTCAGTGGTTGTCTTCTGCTTCTGGAAGTTTACAAAGCATTAGCCTTTATTTTTTTTTTTTTTCATTTTAACAGCTATTTGCCTCATTTTTCTTCTTGTCTTTCAGTGTCCCTGGGCTTGTCTTGATTCCTACTGGGATTTCAGAGGTATGGAGCAGCAGCAGCAGCACTGATCTGCTGACTAACAGGTTCATGAGAACTCTGTAAATTCTTATTGGTCTCATTTGGCTTTGCTTTGTAAGTAGAGGAATATATATGCTGGTGTCATAAGTACATCTGAAGTTTCTGTCCTCTGCTATGCTTCTGCAAAGAGCTGCATGTCCCAGCAGATGGAGTAAGATAAACAGCAAAGTCACAGCCAGTGGTATGTGCTGGTTTTCATCACAATCTGAATGCAAACTGGATGTCAGTTATATACATAGATATAGATACTGGATGCCAGTAGTATGTATTCTACGAACAGTATATATATATATATGTAGGCTGTAATCAGCTGATTGGAAGGGCCAGATACTTGCCCCTGCTTTGCAGTTCTGTGAGTTAGTGTTAACTGGGATAGCAGATGTCTCAGAAGTAAATTACCAGTAAATAGTCAACTGGAAATCATATACTTCCCCAAGCACCCTATTGTCTACAAAGAGAGATAAATCAGGGAAGGATGTCAGTAGTTCTTAAGGAATGAGTTATTCAGTCTTTTATTAAAGAAAAAAAAAGGATTTTTCCCATAATTCAACATCTTTTCATATAAAACAAAAACAATGTCACAAGGAGAAACCCTGTATTATTCAAAAGCCCATAATTCTGCAGAGCATTTTGCAAACATAAACATCAAACCTTGGGTGGCCTACACAATCAAAAATACATGTCTTTTAAGTTGCCAGCAGCAGGAGATTGCCAAGAACTGAGTCAGAAATCACCCCCAGGAAGTTTGTTTTTGAAAATAGGCAGGTTGTATTAGGATGCATGGTGAGCCGGTGGGAGTAAGAGGCTATCCACGTGCCATGAGTTTGAATGTCATTGTTGCACTTGCTTAGGCTTGTATTCTGATAGGACCCTTGAAAAATGTCAGAGAAATAATAATAAAAAAAGACATCTAGGGATCTAATCCATGTTTATTTTCTTTCAGGTTTTTTTCCCTTTTTAAATACAGTTCCTGCTTCTATGAGTAAACAAGGAAAACTGGTAGCTTTCCTGCTTGAAAACTCCCCTATCTTCTGCTATATTGATATTCATGTTTCCAGGGCTGTGTTTCATTACCTCTGCAGAAGATTATGCTGCTTTCTTTGCCTTGATAAACTACTGCTTTTTTCCCCCCTGTCTTTTTTGCTACAGTTTGGGCTTTATTCAGTGACTGAGATCATAAATGTATGTGCTTGTATTTTAACTCTTAGCAGCCATCTTGCAACAATTGTGAGTTAAAAACACATTCAGGTGTTTTTAGGACTTCTGATATGAAGCAGTAATGCAATGCTGTTGAATAAACTACCCATGCAGAATGTTAGAAGGTGAAACTTTTACTGGAACTATGATATTGTCTGTCAGCTTCTGAGATAAAACTGCATAAAAATTATCATTTTCAAGATACATTTATCCTACAGAATCATTCATAATCCTATCCCGGAAGAACAAACAATAAAACAAAAAAAATCCCTCTCCAAAAACCCTCTCATATTAAAAAATGCACATTACCTAATCTGCATACATGTATGTGTGTGTGTGTGTGTGTGTATGCATGTATGTATGTATATGGTAAGATTATGTAACTGCTGTTTCTTTCCCTTTCTATTTTAGTTTCTCAGCATGACTGCAGTTGTCTACAGAGATAATTGGGATATTTTTGCTCCTGTTGCCCTAAAGAAGGAGGGCAGGAGTGTTGTTGCTGCTTCACAGACAAAGAGAAAAGAGGTCAAGTGGATTTTCTCAAGGTCACACGATGACATCTGCAGCAGAGCTGTGATTTGAAGCCAAATCTCCCAAACCACAGAATTTAGACTATTAAAAGATCAGAATATATTGGATGTAACAACAATAAAGACATCCAAATCAAATGCATAGTTTTCATGCCCTTCCCACTCCTCCCCCCCCCGCCGCCAGCATAAGAGCAAACTGTGGGCTTCGTTTAAACATTGCTCCAGCAATATAATAGCTCTTTATCATTATACTTTGCAAAGCTTGATTGGACTGTTCACCTAGTCCCAAGTTTATTGGCATGGAAACGGCAATTTGCAAAAGAATATTTATTTTGAAGCAGATATGTGCCTCGTAGTTTCTTTCTTGTAAATCAACTGGATAAGAAAAGCAAGACATTCACCTCCTGGTCCTGAAAGGAAGGATTCCAGCTCTTTCTCAATTTCTATCTTTAAAATGTACCTTTGGTGAACTATTTTTGGAAATAGTTAAACTTTATCATGCCCAAAACCTGCCATTATGTGCAGTAGTGATCTATTTCCTATGTGCTCCACTGTCTCCCTGCTCCTGTGTTTGGCTTTTTTCCTTTAAACAGTCAGCATAATTGGACAGAACAACTTTTCCTCCTATCCTATGCAGCCTTTAGGGTTTGGGGGGCCTATAGAAATACAAACCAGAAATAGGCATTTTCATCCTAAAATGCCCCTTGCCTTTCCCCCCAGTAAGTGGAGTTGTCTCCACTGGCTTAACTCAGCATATAAGCCTGAGAGGCTGCCAGTGTTCTGCAGAGACTGAGTCGTTCTGGCTTACCATGTTTTGGGGTAGTTCTCTTCTGATAACTTAAATAACCTGATTTTCTGACAGCTTGGTCTATCTACTTTAGCACTCAGCTCTTGCAATTTTTAACCTTGTCAGGGTTATCCCCTATCTCTTGTGCGTTGATTAGTTGAGAAACTGGAGCTAGGTTAGTTCTGGTGTGCAGAACTGTAACAGCTTTCCCCCACACCTGGCAGTTTCTGTTCTCATTGACAAATCTCAGCTCCAGAAACACTCTGCATTTTTTCTTTTTTATTGCTTTTCTTTTTGTCCTTTTCATTTTTGGCAGATTGGTCTGCTTCAGAACAGTTTTCATTTAGGGTCACATATCTGCTGACTGCAAAGATCCTGCTGATTTCTGCTGCTTCCCAGACTCATTTTGTCCCTTGCAAACAGCCGGGTGCTAGGCTCTCTTAGAAAACTTCACCACAGTAGATGACTTGGGCAAAAGATAGAAGCACAAATAACTTTGAACTCTGGAGCTAATAGTACTCAGTGAAGCTTTCTCAACTCAGTAGCTTCTGTCTTCACTCACAGAAGGAAAATCAGAGGGAAATTATATGTATTGTGGATTAATTACATATTAGTGACCAAGTTCCCTTGGTCCCTCAGCATTTGTTTCTGTGGAGAAGAAAATTGTTCCGAGATGGGAGGATTTGCAGTCCTGAGTTAATGGGAAGTAAGCAGTCTACCAGTACAGGGCCAGGACATTTATTCCACCTGAACTGGCCTTGTTGGTCTGTTTTGAGAAAGTCACTGTGTTGCACTATTATACTTTCGTTGATATGGCACTGAAATGCACTATGAGGTGTATGTCCATCAGCACTTTACTCATATCCTCCACTGGTTTTGAAGAATGCATTGAAGTGACTAGGGACATGGCTGACTCAGGTTTGGGTGTGCATCTATAGGCCGCAAGGTATGTTGCTGTTTTTCAAGAAAAAAAGGGGACATTGTCAGATTTTGCTGCTTAGTGAGAAAAGAGGAAACTGAATAATCAGACCCAATACTCAGACCCAATAGTTTAGTTCTGTTTAGTTTAGGTGATCCCATTCATCTCCAGACTTTTCTGGTCTAGGAGAAGGATATCATTTAAAACTCTCTTGGTGGCAGGTCAGACAGGGAGGTCTGGGACTGGCAAACTCCTCTCACTACAAAGTCCCTTCGCCCTACTACACAAGTGTTCAAAGTAGAGGTTTAAAAAGGGTGTCTGTAAATAAACAGTTCAGCACAACCATGCCAGGTTTTAGTGTTTTCTGCAAAAAAACATACTAAGTCCCCTTAACCATCATTTTTATGCTGATTTGTCTTGATTTCATCTGCTATTTAGAATATTTTTGTAAAAGCACCTGATTGTTAGCCTTATCTTCTCTGCTCAGGACTCTCCTTGCATAATTGTGACTTTAACACCTTTTCCCCACCCAAGCTTTGGACAGAGCAGTATATGAGATTTAGCTCAGCCTTTCCACTAAGCAGGTACATAAGAGACCTCCCTACTCAGTAAAAGGTGCTGAGTTTTCAGTCATGTGGTCTGTGGGAGCACAGTGGGGGAGGCAATATGTTCCTTAAATGTACTTCTGACAGGAGAGAAAATGGCCTCAAGTGGCAGCAAGGGAGGTTTAGGTTAGATAGTAGAAAAAATTCTTCTGTGAAGAGTGATCAGGCATTGGAACATGCTCCTCAGAGAAATAGTGGAATCACCATGCCTGCAGCTATGTAAAAACCATGCAGATGTGGTGCCTAGGGACATGGTTTAGCAGTGGACATGGCAGTGCTAGGTTAATTGTTGGACTTAGTGGTATTTTCCAGCCTTAATTATACTACAATTCTATGGTGTTAATATTCCAAATGTTTGCAAAATCTGTATGCATGCAGAGGAAGTTTGTGACTCTGGCCTTGTCGACAAATAAAAAGTATTTCTGAAGCAAAAAAAAAAAAAAAAAAAAAAAAATCCCACAAGAACAAAACCTGGTGGCTTGAATGGATGCCGGGAAAATTGTGAGAAGATGCCAAGATATATATTTTTCTGAAGAAGATACTTGCTTGCATCTGCTCAGGGGATTTTCTGAATAAATTGTTTCTTTCTGCTTAAGAGAATCTGTCCTTAGGGTTTCTGTGGTATTCTTCAGGTTCAAGCAAACTTCAAGAATTTAAATATTTTGACAAGGAGTACTACCAGCATAATGATGACACCTTAAGTTTTAGCTTTTATATTTTCCAGATTCTGTACTGCATTATTATATAACTCTGAACCTCATATAAAGTGTTAGCAAGTTCCCTTCACAGTTTAGTTAGACAAAACAATCCTTTTCCAGCCTGAGAACCAAGGACACCACTGCAGCTTCAGGCCCAAAAAGTAAAAACAACAGAAAATAGAGGAGAGAAATCTGGGAGAATGGGACTTCATGACCTGAAGCTGTAATTGGACAATTAACCCCAATATGTAAATGGACCAAAACTTATAAATATGAAAATGCGTGATCCAGCATCCGTCTTGGGTTGGCCAGGCTCTTGCACTGCCCAAGGTGTATCCTTTGGAGACTTTTTTATAAATACCTGTTTTATTCCTTTATCTATCCTCTGTTCTAGGTAGCCTCTCTGGGCATCAATGAGACATTGCATGAGGAACTACCTCTCCATGATTATTTTGATCCTGGTCTCTCATTTTTTGTGTAATACTTCTTGAAAGTCACGGTGACCTGGTGATCACTGCAGAAGAGCTCACTCTCTTCTGCAGTTTCCATGTGACCTCACATGTCACTTCTAACATTCCCAGTCTGTTCTAGCCACTCTATGCTTCAGATATTTGAGGGATTTTGAACAGCTCAGCAGAACAGAGACATTTTTCCTACTTCTGTCTTAGGCCCTGTTTTTGTGCTATGGTCTCTGGCTAAAAAAGGCATGTAATTCTAAAGATGACAGAAACTTACTGTTTTGCAAAGGTGATTTTCTGTGTGTCTTAGGTTGCTCACAGAATCACCAGCAACAGTAATGGCAAAACCAGGTTTAATATAAAAGTGAAATCATAATGAAGTACATTGCACAGTTCACTCTCTTACTTACTATATGGTTAAAGCACACAGATGAAAAATTGGACTGAAACATAAAATCAATTAATCTGAAACTAAAATCAATCAAAAATTATTTGTGTGGAGACTGGGGATGGAAAAGTATAAAGATGGGAAAGGGTAAGGATGAAAACCAAAAGGGAGGCCCTCCCACCGAGTCATAAGTCTCAGCATAGATTCCTGTGCAAAACTTAGCTCTGGACTTGAACAGTAGTTTGTGCCTAAAGAGTTTAACACCATCAAAGCAATAATCTAATTTAAACCATTTATAAAAATTCTACAGAATTTACTTCAACCCCTATTTATAGGCCTAATTTACCAATCTAAAATGCTTAAGAGATTCCAGGTACATTTTCTGCAGCATTTTCACACAGTACAGACAAGGCACCAGTGAAAATCCTCCCTCGAGCTCGGTGAAGTCTCATGTCAGATGTCTGCATCTTCTCAGCAGGCAAAGGGATGAGCCTCGAGGAGCGGGGGTATGGGCCCAGGCTTTGTCATCATTGTTTGTCAGTGGTGCTCCAAGTACAGCAAATCTGAGAGTTCTCTGGCTCTGAGAGGCCCCACTCAGAGGGAGATGCTGGAGGTGAAAGGGTCTCACTTGGGCTCACTGTTTATAGGTTCACAAGAGCATTGGCTTTTAACACATTGACATCCTGGCCACAATTCGAGTTGGTAACTTTCTTTTAAAGTTCAACAACAAAAATGTTGTTCCTCTTGGCCTGTTTTTCAGGTGAAAAAATAAGTTTCCAATGGTGTTTGTTAAAACCAGGAGGTTTTTAGACATCACCAGTTCCTGGGAGCAGACAGTGTTTCTCATAAGCTCAAGAGAAGCTGAGCTCAGGTGCTGTTCATCAAGACTAAGGCCTAATGAACATTTCTGAGATTATAGTGTAGCCCAGGGTTCAGGACAGGGAGAAATGCACTACCAGGCTTTTTAATGTTTCTGGGATGGGTTTTTTTTCAATGTGTTTTGAGCATTTTTTTTGGTTTGAGTGGGTTTTAAGTTGCTGTTGCTTCTACTCTAATGAGCCAAAACTAACTTCTGACTTCTAATGGAAAGAAATTTGTGTAAAGAAAAACTTTATTCAGTTCTCAGTTTCCTTATTTTGACAGAAAAAAGATACTATGGGCTAAATATTGTATTTTCACTTACAGAGAAAGAACTATTTTAGACACTTTTTTCAACTTCAGAAGAAATTTTGAAAATGCCAGTTGAGGAACCTCCAAATACAGATTGAACTTTCTGTCATGTAAGCATCTGTTTTATGTCAAATGTTCCTTCACACACCTTCTGTCCATAATTAATCTCATGAATAGAACAAATGCTAAAAAAGTGTTCTGCCTACCAGAAAAGAGTCAGAAGTCCTGCACTGGTATAAATAGTCTTCAAATGCAATTCAAACAATCACTATCATTAATCATAATTTTAATTTATAATGCAATAATAGAATAAAATGCAAAGTATTAAATATTATTATTCTATTCAGTTAATTGAAATGGAAAATTACAAGAGGAAATGAAATATTATTCTTTCTTTTTTATGTTGTCACATCTAAAAGATTTTGTCCCTAATCTCAGCAGAAAATATATTTGGAGAATACTCTTCTGATGTCCTAAGCATCTTCACCTATGTATAATGTTGATTCCTTTGCCAGACTTTTTGTCAGTTTTATTTCCCCACTCTGAAGTCCTTCTTTGTGAAAGTCCTCATTTTCCCAGCCTGTCTGTAATGTCCTTATTACTACCCTATGTTTTTTCTCCAAAAGTGCTCCACACATTTCAGAAGGACTGTGCTCCAAACAAATGCAATTCTCTCAGTATTTCTGCTAAGGCTCGCTGAAACAGAAGATTACTCTCTTCTCTCAGCAAGTCCGAATCCCCGTACAGTGCTGGTTTTTCCCCAGCATTCCAACACTACTTACAAAGCTTCATAGCTCCCAGGCTGCTCCAGACTTTGCAGAGTCTGGAATGGCACTCTGGTATTGTCCACACTGTTATTTCCATCAGATGATCGTTTTGGGCCCTAGTCCATGTTCAGAGTCTTCTTTTGTTCATCATCATCTGCTGGAATAAGTAGCATGCTACCACAGATAGCTATCCTGAGGACCAATAAACTTTGGTACTTAGTAGCAGATGTTAATATGGGCCCTAATAGTAATTTTTGTGCCCCTGAAGACCCTTCCTGTTCCCAATCAAGCCAGCTGGAAGCTTTGGGGATGCTCAGAGTGCCATGGTCTAATGCAATGAAAATGCCATTTCTGGTCCCTGACTTCTGCTCTTTGTGTTTACTGCAGCTGAGCCCATAGGAACTGCAGTGGTGAATGTGAATAGTTTAACAGATCATCCTGAAGATGTGTGTGACTGTTTGAAAGTAGACAGTTGTCTGGACATGCTTGGCATTGCTAATTGCTGTTTTATGTGCCTAGAATGGATGTTATGTCTCAGAGCAGCAGCCTGTAGAAATAGAAATAATTAATCCACCTGCAGTATCCCAAAAATTGCCTGCAGGGTGTCCACAGAGCCCCAGGGCTCCATGCTGCTCCCATCAATATCTGGCTGTGAGGATAACATGCTTATAAATTGCAACCAATTTAAGACACCCACGCTGAAATGCAGTGCTTAAGTGGAGAGAGAAGAGGGCATAAAGGGCAGTGAGGAAAGGCAATTTAAAAGGATGAAGTTGCTCTTGAACTGCTTGATTTGCTTCTTTCTTTAGGGGTGAATTAGACTGAAGGACAGACCCTAGAAGCCTGGTGTGAGCGTACGTCAGCAGAAACTCTGACCCTGAGCCTCTACAGTTCAACAGCTTTTAAGCTGTCTAACTCCTCTGCCCTTCCTCTGGTGTGGTGTAGCTATGTGAGGTATGCGCAGGACCAGCTGTCTGCTCAGGATGGCTCATCTGCTGGGGTGTTTGTGTCCTGTGGCACAGGCAGGTCCCCCCATGGATTTGCATTTTCAGCATGTTTTCTGGCGCTGCTCTGTTGGACTCCGCCAGGTCCTGCCGCTGCAGTATAGCATCAAAGCCTTTTCTCCTGCAAGGTCACTCCTTTGTTTTCCCTCAACCAAACGAGGGTTCTCTCCTTAGTCACAGTCCTGAGGGAGTAGCACCAGGCTCTTCTACATTTGCAGGATCAGCCCTGCATTTATTTCACCTGTTCTGTGGAGTCATATCCATATTTGTCTCATCTGTACAGGTTTAGGTATAACTTTCATACATGGACCATGAAGGACAGATTTCACCAACTATGGAGGACAAATTATGAGATGATTAACTAATGTATGTGTTAAGATTGAAGCTTGTGCCTTACCAATAGTGTTAAAACCATTGTTTTACTACTGTTTCTTGAATATTCTGATTTCATACAGTTAGTATGAGAGGAGCTGTTTTCTAAAAAGCATATAAGAAGAGGATACAGGGGTCTCTCTTGAGCCTCTGATCTGACATGGGAATATCAACTGAAATAGTGTATTTTATGGATACATAACAGACAGTGCTAGACAAGGCAACACAGATTCTAGCATTATGTATTGTTGTTTGGGGTTTTTTGCAAATATAAGAATGAAATCTCAGATTTCACCCACAAAAGATAGTCCTTGTCGAAAAAGCCCTGAAAAAAGGGGAAATCATGCTGATTTAATTTTTGCTAGTTGACCATCGCTTTTATTTCTATAGGCTAGAGAAGATAGAGGTTGGGGAAATAAATAGGATTCATTATTTGTATAAAGCTGGTGAGCTGGAATTCCCAGTGACTCTATTTCAGTTACATTTCTTTCCCCTCTTTTATGGCCCATTGTTTCTAGATTCAAAGAAGAGGCAATGTAGAATGAAATGCTGCTGGTTCTGTAAGAAATACATCATCCAGACCACAATGGATTAGAAGGACTATTAAGCAATGAATGCTGGAAAAAACAATTAATCTGCTGAGAAGTAATTTTCCTAGTGCAACATTTTTCACTGAGTACATATTTTAAGAGGTATCTCATTATTTAGGTATCCTATAGGTTAGTATCCTTCTCTCTTTTAGAGAAGATTCAGACTGTACATATTCCTCTTCCTGGAACTTAAGCAAAACTTTGATGTCTTGGAAGCCCTTCCATTAACTGATTTTTTCCTCAGAGTTTCTGCTGCTGTTTCTGTGTCCCTTTTTCCACGAAAATTCAAGTCAGAGGTCCAGTTTGTCATGCTGTTAATTTAGGATAATTTTACGTCGGCCTCCGTGTCCTGACCTACATGTCATCTCACTGCTTCCTTCGGTTGTCTAGGAGAGGCAGACACAAAGCTGTTCTTTTGTTCTCCTTCTGTGTGCTGATTTTCCGCTAATGAAGGTGTGTGGTGGTGTGCTAAATTCCAGCCAAGTGTTTTCCCCTGATTACTGTCCTGCCAGCCCAGCTGTGTGCCTGCACCTGCTCTGTGTTCAGGCTGCCTGTGTTCCTCCTGCTGAAGCTTCCATTAACTGCACTTTGTGAGAAGCATTTTGCATCCACGGTTTGGAGCAAAATTGCTAAAATGTATTTGGGGGTGGAGAAAGAAAAGAAGGTGAAGGGTACCTCATCAGTCCTAATCAACCTGCTTTGGTCTGAGCCAGCTCCAATCAGCCAGAAGTGGTAGCTTTGCCACTCTTTCACTCCGTGTAACTCACAGCAGGCATGCTGGACAGTCAGTGTACAACTCATTAACAGTGACTGGGCCAGGCTGTGACCTTTCACTGCCTGCATAAATGCAACAAAAAAGGGAAGGTGCTTCTCTGCTTCTCTGCTTCAAGTTTCCACACTATGTTAGAATTGGCTTTAGACAATCAGTTCAGGGAGATCACAGTAAGAAAGCTTAAGTGCCCCTACTGAGAGAATGGGCAGTAATTTTGCTGTCTCTGCAATGTTATTCTTGTGAAAACAGTCCAGTGACTGTAGCACTGTCACTTTCCAGTACAGTCAGCTGTGTAGCACAAAAGTGTTCTGCTAGACAAATATGTGTGCCTAGAGTGTTCCCTCCCTGTGCATGAATCTTCTCAGTCGTTTCCTCTATCATCTTTAGAGACAGACAAGTCAACTGCCTTATTCCTGCTGTTACTCTATGCATTTGATCATGTCCCTCCCAAAACAAATCTCATATCAGGATATGGAAGGCGTAAGCAGGAGGGGCAGGCTTTAAACCCAACTCACAGCTACATCAGAAGCACTGGGCTATCTCAGCATTGTACACAGCAGATTGTTTTTAACAAGAGATGAAAAAAAAGTCTGGAAATTCCTAGGTGTAAAGGAGTCACAGCAAAAGATCTCACCCAGAAGTTTCTGTGCTACCTCACCTGTGTACTGTCTTGGTGTTTCTCACCATAGAATCATAAGGAGTCACCATGCAGTGTGGGGAAAGACAGTGTTGTTCTAACCTTCTGCAGCACAGCAGCCCTCTGGAAAATTCAAGCCATGACACCTGTATCTGTTATTGGTCTGTTAGTTTTTAAAAATGTGAAATAAGTAATAAATTCTGAAATAACTGTTCAGCCACGATAGCCCTCCAGGTGGGTTCCTTCCCTGTCTGTGAGGCCCAGCACTGTTTTTAAGGAGCATAAACAAGAAGGAAACAACACAATGGATAAAGATCCACTCCTGCCCAACAAACAAGGGGCTGAGCAAAAAGCCATTACTAATGGTGTATTAAACCAGTGCATATGTAAAACTGTTTATCTATGGAAAATCAACCATTGAGCTCTGTGTTGCTGTAACTGGTGAGAGTTAACAACATAGAAATAAAGAATTTACTTGAGTTGTAGGATTACTTGGACCCAGAGTGTTTTCTACCTACCAGGCACCCAGCTGAAATCATTACTAACAAAACAAAACAAAACAAAACAAAAAATTGCATAAAAAGCTTAAAGGTAGTATCATATTACTTCACTTGCTGTAAATTGGGGATTTTTTTCATTATTTTATATTTGCTGGGTGAGAAAGAACCATTTGCATCCATGTTGCTGCCAGATTCAGTGACAATGAGTCTCTTCCTGCTTTCTCTTCCTTCTCTCACACCACTCTCCAGCAACATTAAAAGAAGAATTGAGAGAACATTGAATACAAATTGATAGAGAGAAAGTGGGAATGGCACTGCCTCTCGAAGCCAGAAGCTGCAAAAGCATCTCAGACACAAAGAGGTGATGAAACAGCTATAAGGAATTCTATTATTTGCTATGTGTAAAATGAAGTTGCAATCATCAGTCCTGCTGTATCTATGCAAAGTTCCATTAAAGCTGATTTTGAAGCTGGTCTCTAGCATGTTTAGGGAAATTCAAAGTAAGAGTTCCTTAGCTAAAGAGTCAAACTAGTGCATTAAGAGTTCTATATAGGTAAAATATAGTTGAAGCTGTTATATGTTATCTATATTTATGGTTTTGTTTTTTTTTTTTTCATTTTAAACATCTAGGCTGTGTCTAAAATGAGTTTTATCAACCAAGCTCTTTCTCCTCTGAAGCAACTCTTTGGTGTCTGAAGTACTGGCAAGAGTGAAGAGGTAAAAATTCTGAGTAATAAATACAAAAATTGCTGATGAGGATCTTCACATGGCTTTCAGGTATTCAAGATGTAGCTGGTGAAGCTTTCTGCTATCTGAAAGACAAACAGCATTTCCTTTCCTTTCATGTGCTGTTGTACAGAGTGAACCTGCTGTATTGTAAGGAAGTCCTGATTTCATGCCATCTTCCCAACCTCAGAGACTTTAGGCCTAGAAACCCCAGATATCCTCAGAGATTTCTTGAGCTGTATGCCACCGTCCCCTGACAGGGCTGTACACAAGAGTGCAGGGTCTGTTGCTCTTCACTTCATTTTGATAACTTCATATGCCAAACAGCTGGGGGAAAAAAGCACATTTTTGCTGAACTGTGGTAATTCATGCTGCATGTTCCTTCAGCAGCTGTTTGGCACTGTGATGGCAAATTGAATTTGGTGTTGCTGATATTTTCAAAGTGGAAAAAGCTTTCATTGCTTCAATAAGTCTTTCAGGGTCCTTCACAGAAGAGCAATTTAAACAGACTGCAATGTTGAAATCAAACCAACTCTTCCACCAAGCACTACCACAAAGAATAGATAACAGTTCATGACTTTCTGCTACACACTGCCAGCTCTGTGCCTCAGCTAGACAAATAGGAATCTTCTTCCTCTCTCAGAGAACTGTTTTTGCCCTGTTAGACAACTCCAGGACATCATCTTAGCAGCAACAACAACACACCTCTCCCTGGGATACAAATTACATCAACCAGTTGTTGCCTGTGTTTCATGCTATGCTAGGTTTGATTTATAATACCTGCATGGCACAATTCACCCAAGTCATGAAAAAGGTACAGTGAGTGCACACCATGCAATTGAATGTGACATCATTCATTCTTCTGAAAAAGACAGCACAAAACCTTCTGAAGGATCTGACTGACCTTATGTGGAAAGAGGTTAAAAGTGGAATAGTGCATTCATTTATGTGTGTGGGGAGACTGAAAAGGAAACTCAGATGAGTCTATGCACTTTTCCCAGAATTTTTGAGATTTATTTAAGGCAATACTTAACTTTAAAAAATGAAGTATAAAAATCAATATTATTTCTGGTAAACACTATAGAGCAAATAAAACAGCAGAAACACAGAGAAATGCTCCTGTCTTTAACCTTAATAATGGTAGCAAAAAGTCCCACACTTATCCTCAGGTCTCATCCATGTAATAGGCATGTGGTAGATTTTTCTCTGAGTGACACAGCTGCTGTCTGCATCTCCCTTGAGACCCCTTTAGACTACATAAAACATGGAGGGGAAATACACTGTGAATAAAAGGTGATGTTCTGCAAAACACCAGATTTACAGGGCCTTTTTGTACTTTATAAAATCTACTTTAAACCTGTATTTTTCATTAGTTGGAGGCATTCTCATTGATGACTGCAAGAGAAGCAGCCCTCATATTGCTTGCTCATAAAATGAAGCTGTGTTTCAGTGCTGCAGAAGTACATTGGGTGGAAAGCCACAACACTGAAGTGCTCTCATTGACTGGAGTTCCATAGCCTAGGAGTGACTGCAGAAGGGTATGCAGAGAAAGGCCCAGAGCTTTGCCATGCTCCCTGCCCATGTTAAAAGGACAAATTGTAACCAAAAAATTCTTACAAATCAGAAAAATTCAAAACAAAAAAAAACAACCCAAACCCCCCATAGTGTAACAATTGCAGCAATCATACCTACTGGCTCTGGTCCTGTTGCTGAGCACTGAAGGGGTCTGGCTCTTTCTTGTTTTCAGCTTTCCTCCCGGTTTTTGCATATTGATGGCGACCCTGCTGAGTCTTCTCTTTTGCAGGCTGAACAGACTCAGGCTTTCGTTGTAGGGCAGGTGCCCCAGTCAATCATCTTTGTGGCATTTTTCTGACTCTCTCCAGTATGCCCATATCTCTCTTATACTGGGGAGCCCACAGCAGCTGTGCCCTCACCAGTGTGTGCCCTCTTCAGTGCTGGGAAGAGGGGAAGGATCCTCTCTGCTGACCTGCTCACAATACTCTTCCCAGTGAAGCCCAGGACAGCATTATCCTTCTTTGTGCAAGAAGTGCAAGGGTGCAGAGCTGGTTCATGTAATGCTTGGTGTCCCAGGTCTTTTTCTGCCCAGATGCTTCCCAAATTGTGCAGCTCTCAGCCTCTTCTGGTTGTTCATCCCCAGATGCAGAGGTTAGCACCTGTCCTTGTTGAAATTTATAAGGTTTCTGTCAGCCCACTTCTCCAGCCTGTTATCATCTCTCAGGATGCCAGTACAATCGTGTGGCATATCATTACTGCTCCATTTTCTATCAATTGCAGACTTACTGGGGATGAAGATGTTGACTAGGATTGAACCTTGTATTGACACCTGGGGTACAATGCTATTTACTGACCTCCAAATACATCTTGTTCCATGGATCTCCTTGTTCACGACCTGACTCTTCATTTGTTTTTCAGTCCATCTCATTGCCTTTTTATCCAGCCTATACATTTGCATCTTGTCTAAGAGGATCCTATGGGAGATAGTATTAAAAGCTTTTCTGAAGTTCAGGTAGACAATAACCATTTCCCTCCTTTCCTCTACTGAGCAGGTAATTGTACCATACCATTCCTCAGTCCTGAAGTAAAACTTCCCCCTTGCTTCACTGACATACTAACAGCTGACTTCACATGAAAGGTTGTGTCTTATTCATATCAGGTGAGTGTAAATTGGTGTTTCACCACCAGGAGAGTAGGGCAGCTCTGTTTACAAGAAGAGCTTTTATCTGAAGTCATTCAGCTGTACACTGAATAACAGGCTAGTGTTGACCTGAATTCCTCCTTGGGTTTGTTATCCCTGTTAATTACTGGAAGGACTGTCTGGGGAAAACTCCACCAGCAGGAAGTAGCCTGTCTATCCCCCTTTAATTCTGGTGACCAAAGCATCCTTATTAGGGAATGCCATCCTTCCATATACCTCTGGATCTCATAGCAACAGAGAAGCTGAAGGAGGAGGAAGCCAGGCAGATCTTGACAGATTGTCAGCAGGAAGCTATGATGAGTAAAGTGCAGATCGAACAGGAGCGACATGGTTTTCAGAAAGAGGTCTGGGTGCAGTCCAGCCATCCTTTATCCTGTTCTGCTCCTTCTGAGGTAGGGGATTTGGCTGATAAAAAAATTCTTTGCTGCCCCCTTAGTGTGATGAAGAATCAAGAATGTATATGTTTCTTACTCAAAATGACATTCCAGGGAAGAAACGAAGCTGGATGCCCTGTAGTTGCCTTGCCTCCATCTTTCTTGAAGTCTTCATCCTTCAGAAAATTTCCCCATTGAAGGTGACATTTTTCCTAGCTGAAGAAATATATGGAAGTACATTTTATTTTATTTTATGAAGTACTGCCACTGTGTTTGAACACTCTCCCCCCTCAATGCAATTTCTTGAGATAATATCACAGCTTTCATGAGAGTTATTTTTGACTGGTTTCTTTACAACACCAAGTACAGTCACAGGGATAACTGGATGCCTAGTTGATGGCCTCAGCTCAGTTCAGTAAGTATTCTGTTAATATGCAGTGTGTGGCTGCCTATAGTCATAACATTTAGATTCCGATCAAATTATCTTTTACAGTTGTAATATATTCAGAGGAGGGCATTTAAATATAAACTCCCTGGAGAGTCTTTGGGTTAGTGTTATAAATAAAAAGGACTCATTCTAACAATATTGTACATTGTACTTTCATTACTTGCATAAATCTTTTTCTTCCCCAACTGCTTTTAGGGAACATTTTGTCTGCACAAAACACTGATTTTATTTGGTGGTTTTACATACTTCATTAAGGTTGAAATTTTTAAAATATTACTTTTAATATAACATTATAAAATTGTGGATTGATATTACTGTGTGTTGCTTGGCCATTTACATCTTGTGCTTGATCTCAGGCACCCCTCAGAAGGACAAGATGTTGATCTCATAATCAAAACAGCTCTTGGGAGTATGGGTAAGAAACTATCAGAGAAGTGCCATAGGATTTTCAGTGTCTTTTCATGCAGCCTGAGAAAACTAGAGTCATTTTGCTCATCTTCATCTATTTCAGTGGATTGCCCAATGAGGCCCCAATATGTGTAGGGACAGCTCTTGTGGGTGTGATCCAGTTCTTGTAAAAATGTACAGGAAAAAATGAATGTACACCCAAGTTCCCTGTTAGACTGCAAGGGAACCATCCTGGTTATTCCTTCTCCCTTCAGTAAGTTTCTTGGTGGCTTGGATTACATATTTTTCTAATGTCAGATGATCAGAAAATCAATTTTGGATCTTTTTGTACTCCCATGGCTGAGAGAATGATACAATGGATGAGGTAATATTGAGATCAGAAATCTTATAGCACCTGACAACCTAGTCCATAATGAGGAAGCAAAAAGATCTCAAATTTCTGTTACTCTAATAGAATTATGATAGGATATTTACCTTCTCTCCTTCCCTTCCCTTCCTGCTCTTATCTGTGCTGAACTCTCCAGAATTGCTGAGAATGTTTTCCACTTACTTTCTCCAAAGAGCACTGAAAAAAATTGCTGTGTACATTGACAGAGTTATAAATGTAATAAAATTGGCTGTAGAAATGTCATGTTTGTCTATAAATGTCCTTTACTTATGGGAGTATTTATTCTTGGGAAAACACCCAAAAACAAAGAGAAAGGAAACCAAATTATATTTTAAAAATAGCACAGTTTCATATGAGGTACAAGCTCAATCTTCTTTTATATGGAATTTGCAGGTTAATTCATTAGTTCTTCCTAGGGCCTGGTTCAGCCAAGTTAATTTCTTCTGATTCTACATGCTTTAGTAGTCTTGCTAAAGTCTAAAGGAATCAGTTATTTCTTTGTAGATAAACTCTGCTTAATGAATTGTTAAGCTGAGATAGAAAGTGCAGAATCAGACAGAAAAGGTCTGTAAAAGGGACATGTAGCCTACCTCCATGTCTCACTGAAGGACTAGCTCTACTTAAGACATCCTGACATATCGTTGCCTAGGCTGTTTTTAAAAGCTTCCAAAGGTGAAGATTGCAATTCTCTCTACAGCCCATTTTGCCTGATTTCCCTCAGTAACACAAAGCTTCCTTACATTTATTTAATTCCACTGCTTCCTGTCCTATCCACTTTGTACAAAAGAAATGTTACTCTCTACTTCTTTACAGCAGCCCTTTATGTCTGAAGCTGTTGGTGGAGCTCCTTTCAAGCCTTTTTTGGGAATTCCAGCTATGTAAACATCTGCTCATTCTTTCTGCTTGCCTGATGTGTCACATGTATTTCTCAAAATGTCAGGTCCCTATTCTGTAAATAGTATTCTTGCTGAAACCTTAGCTGGGATTACATCTTGCATTCTCTAGTCATGCATCTCAGAAGAGATTTTACTTTTTTATGTTTAATTTGCTGTCAGGATTTAATCTGTGGATGAGATGAACTGTTTATCATTATGTGGAATCAGTAATTTGTACATTACCACTGACACAACAGTAAAATGCTGAGTTCCTTGTAAGCTGATTATGGCAGACAGAATGGGATCTTCAGGCAAATTTTGTCAGATAAACCCTCCCTCTGAAGTGCAGAAAGGATCCTCCTGTTTTCTGAAGACCTTCTCACTTAGGATCCGCACTTAGCCTCAGAAAAGGAGAATTTCCACTGTAATCAATTCTTTGTGAGCATGTTTGAATCTAGACATTAGCTTTACCTTTCAAACATCTCTGTGTTCTTTATCATGGATCTAATAATCATGAAAAAATGGGAAAGCAGCAGGTGTAGTGAGTTTCCTTGCTCCAAACTCTCAGCCACAACAATAGAAAAGGCCATTTTCTGGAAATACTACCTGAAGGCATGAAAAATCTTTACTGAGAGGGGGGTCAAACAATGTCACAGGATGCCCAGAGAGGTTGTTTCCATCTATGTAATTTCCATCTATTTTCCATCTATGGAGATACCAAACCCAACTGGATACATTCCTGGGTAGCCTGCTCTAGCTCACCCTGCCTCAGCTGGCAGGCTGGACTAGAGGATGGCAGGGCAGCCCTTTTAAACTTAACTGTTCTGTGCTTCTGTGAAGTGAACGAGCTCTGTTCTGTGGGTTAAACACCTGTTGCCTTTTCGTGCTGCCGGTTTTAATAGGTTCTGGCCCTTCTGAGTGATAATTGGATTTTACTTCCATTTTGCTGAGGGAAAAAGGCACTTTTCTGTTTAAAATCATGAACTTTTACTGTTCATTGCTCCTTACAAATTGCTGCTATTCATTGCCCTGCAACGAGCAAGCTGTTCCATTGAAAAACTTGTTTATGGACAAGAAGGAAGCACATTTCATTTATTAGTAAGGCCAAGAATCTAATGTTTGTTTAACTGAAATATGAAGGGATTCTTCAGTTTTAATCCATCTCCAAGTGCTGCAAAAATGAAGGAACAGCAATGTAGTGGAAGAACTGCTATGAAATTATCATCACATATAATTCTCACTCATTTTGCCTCCTTCTATGTTGTGCTTACCTTTCCACTGCTCCCCTGGTGGAGGTCACAGGGGGATGTTAGTGGGAGCTTTCAGCACCCAGAGTCCTTTGCCAGGAAGAAGGTTCATGTTATGAATTCTTCTCTGTCCCTCTAGGATCACTTGGGATATTTTGTATATGTTGATCAGATACTGCTCTCTTCCTACACTGGTCTGCAGCTCCAAGTTACATCCAAATTAAATACACCCTGGGCCCCCTCAGTATGTTCTCTCTCTGTTCTGTTCATGACCCCTGAGCCCAGTTTGTCCAGCTCCAGGTTCACACTTTAGCTGACCCTGGGCCATCTGTCTGCAGCTGTGCTCCTCTGTGCCTGTGTCCTTGCCAAGGCCTCTGCTGTCCTGCCAGGCCTGGGTTTGTCAGCACTTTGTCATCAGGTTGCTGTTGTGTAAATCTCATTGCACATGGAGTGGCAGCTTGTCATTGCTGTCTGTGCAAAGCCATGGTCGTACCACACCAGGGGGAGCAAAAGTAAAATAGATGAGGCACAGACACCTGATCAGCCAGAGGAATTGCTGCCACAGCCAAGAGAAGCAACATAAAGCTACAGACAGGTCGAGGAAAGTTCAGAGAGGGCAGATATCCATCAAAGATGGGCAAAATCTCCCTGGGCACTTTCTTTTGGGAAATTCAAAAATATCCATGTATCAGTAGACACATTTTCAGGTGAAGTTTTTGCCTCCTTGCATACAGGAGAAACAGCCAAGCATGTTTGTCACCACTTCTTGTAAGCATTTGCCCCACTAGGTGTACCTCAAGAAATAAAACCAGACAATGGTCCAGCCTACACAGGCAAAAAGTAGCCACATTTTTAATAGAGGGCAGACCTGAGAGGTCTCAATTTACAGGTCTTGCACATTGCCTGCAAACCCTTTAGCCTTTATTAAGAATGGCAGGGCTGTGTTACAGGGCTGCATGATTGCCACATCACTGGTATCTGGGTCTGTTCAAAGTTGCTGGCAAAGTTATCAGTAGTAGCCATTTCCTCATCCTGCAGTCCTAGCTCATCTTCAATTAAAACCTGTTTCCCAGATAACACCTTCTCTTTAACAACCATGTCCTGGTGTGGGTTACTTTCTCTGGAAAACCTTTCTTCAGCAGTCTCTTCTAAAATAACCCCTTATCAGCTAGATGAGATAAAGGACCCTTTTGCCTGGTAGTGGTACTTTTCCAACCCTCTTTTTCAAATTGCTATTTATTCATCCAGTTAATTCATGTACTTAGATGGAGCAAAATTATTACCATAAGCCCTAGGGTCTTACCTACTTATCTGCCTTTGAATTCTTTTTTTCCCTGTCATTATCTTTGACAGACTTATGCCTATTGGCTGGTGTGCTTGTTTTCAACAAAAAATGAACAAATACCCCATTTGCCTCCAGATTGATGTCCATTTGTCATTTGATGCAGCTCTGTCTACTGCTCCTGCAAACAATCTCTCTGCTGTTGTTTTCAGGCTCTATGTGCTACTCTGTATTTGAATGCCCAGAGAGACCTGCAGGGAGATGAGGCTCCTGCATCTTGTGCCAACATAACCTCAGTCTGCCATGTCTATTGCAGCAAAAATAAAAGCCCACATTATTTTCTATCTTATGACCTCTGCATACCTTTCTGTCTTTGATCTTTCCATTATTTGGCCTTCTGTTTAAAATGGCAAAGACTTGTGGTCCTCATTACAGACTTATAATGATATGCAAGGCTTCCTCAGAAAGTAAAATTATCATTGCTTTATCAAAATTTAATTTGGGTTTTTGCATGATGTCTTCCTCTGCTGCCAACACCCTCCATCTCCCAAGAGTTTTATATTTCTGTAACATCTATGTGCTTATAGCCCTACAAATTGAAAGAAATGTTCTCCAGTCTTCTGCCAATTGCAAAGTTTTTTCCTATCTGGCTTTTTCTTGTATTACATTAACAAAACAATTGTTTTCTGGACATCCAATACCACTCCAGCACATTTCTCTCACCCCATTAATTCATTTAACTCTTGACAGCATACACTGTCCAATAATCAGGCAGTACTAACTAGTCCAGCAGAGATCTGGCCCTGTTTCCTTCTCTGCATTTTCCTGAGTGGAGAGGTGTAACCAGAGCTTCTTCATAACACAGCAGCTGGTTCAAAGCCACTTCTTAGAGGGTGACATAGAAATATATTTCCCCACCATTTCTAGATTAGTAAAAAAAGTAGATAGGCACATTTAATCTGACTTTTCTTTTGCTATTATATTATTCCACTTGATACAGACTTAGACTTTTATCTTATTTCTTAAAAAAAAAAAAAAAAGCCTTCTTTGTATATTTACCCAGAGTTTTTTTTAACACTTCTTCTCTTTTCCTCCTCATACCGAATTTTAAATTTTAAACAAGCAAAGTTGAAACTGATTGAGGTACAGAGAGCTCTGCAAGAGGAAAGAAATCCAAATACCATGTGCCTGGCTCAGGGAAAGATGGGTGGAACTCACTCTTTTCGGACGCAGCAGCCAGCTGGTCAGTACTTCTGTTTGCACCAGACAGTGTCCCAGGAACCCCAGGCCAGTTTGGCACACACTGCCTCCACACTGTCCATTAAAAAGGGAGAAAGAAGCAATGGTGGAGAGGTGAGGGAGGGTGGATGATGGGAAAGGCGCTAATTTATGAGGAGATATCAGGGCAGATGACACAGAAATCTCTTGATTGTTTGGCCTCATCTGCTTTGTGGCACTTGAAACTGTCTCTCCAAATTGAGGTGCAGCGAGTGCATTATGTACATGGCTGTAATTATGGTCATGGACAAGGGGGGCCATGTTCTGGAAGTGCTCTTGAAACCTTATTTTACCCATCTGTCAAATGGCAATGATAATGACTTTGGAGATTGGTTTGATTAGAAATGGTAGTGTTAGGTTGCAGTCTCTGTCATGTGTCACCCTTTTTTTTTGGTGCTGCTTTTCCTGTAGCATTTGATTCAGAGGTAATTGTCATCCTGAACCTGATTCTTGAACACCTCTGGAGTACAGCAACCATTTTATTCAGGAAGAGATCACTTATGTTGGGAAAAAATATTTCTTCCAAAACATTCTTGCAGGCTCTAAATGCACAGATCTGAGCTAAGAGATTATTCTGACTCAAAAGGCTCAGACAGCATTCAAAATTCATTAAGTATGCGGGTGTGGGTACCTTTACTTTGTCCATGTTTGAAAGGAAATCATGAAACTATACTGCTATTCAGCAGCCCTCTTTTTGCCATCATCACGGGTTCTAAGCACAGAAGAATACAGTTACAGCACATCGAGCAATAGTGTGAAGTATTTTGTTGTATGCCTTTTTGTTCCCCTTGCCTAATTTCCTGGGTAAGTAACAAAACGACTTGGACACCACTCTGCTAAATGAGGTGTAGATAACACACAGTTTGGTTAGCTTGTGGATTGTAAATATAGCTCTCAACAGATATTTTAGTGGCTAGCACTCTACCTATTTATTTCTCAATTAAAGGCCATCTGCAGCAAGTTTCTTCATGTTATTTCATGAATTAGCTGTAAAAATGCCAGCACACTCCGCAAAACACCATTTGTCATGTTTCTTGCTAAATTAGACATTGCTAAATTGGACTAATCAGTGCAAGTGATTTCCATTTGTGCCTTGTAGAGTCTGTTTCACTGTGTTTCCACCTTTGCATTACTAGAGAGAAAAAATATAAGGAAAACCTCTTAACCATCCCCTGTGCTGGGGATCCAGAACCTGTATTCATGCTCATCCTATGCCTTGTTCAAGGCTAAACTTGTTCCTGAGGGAAATCAGGAAAGGCCATAAACCGGCCTTTCCACACTCAGAGCAACCCATGTTCTCTGATGTGGAGTGTGAATTTTCACATCAGGTGTGCACTGAGCACTTGGGTTCTGCTCTGGTTTGAGAACGGTGAGGTGACAAGATAGCACTTGTCATCTATTTCCATCCCTTGGGAAGCCCAGATGAAGACAGATCAATGGATCACCTCCCATTGGCCTCTACCTGGCATTTGGGATTATGTATGTTATAAAAATTCCAGAGGAGTAAGCTCATCCTTATTTGAAGGATTGTGTCTTGTGAGATATACCTGAGACAGCTGCCTTTGGAGGTTAAAAGCACTTGATGCCCTCCCTGCATTCTCAGTAGCTCATGAGAAGTATCAGATCTAATATGACTTATGCAAAGTATGTATCTTATTGCTTGGCTAAAAAGGTTAGGTTTGTCTCTGAGGAATGATTTTTAAAGGTTACTTTAATGTCAAATTAGTGGTTTTGATTTCATAGTAATACAATTTTCAGTGTTTGGTGGATTCTTTTAGTTAAAATAGCTATTGGGTGACATTTTAAAAGCAATCTGCTGTTTTGCCCAGCTGAGACTTTAAAGCATAGTGATTAAAAATGGAAGGTCACAAAGCATTACTAAAACAGTTGCCCTTAATTTGAAATGCTGAAGTATAATTTCTCTCCCTGGACACTTTCTGTTCACATGCTTATCCATATCTATATCTTAAGTATTATGCAGCTTCAGCAGCTGCAGACCCTGACTCAGAACTGGATGCCCTCCTTGTGCTAGATACAGGCACACAGTGTCTTTTCCTGCTCCTGGAAATTTTCACATGTAAACTCAGAAGGGCTAGAAAGAAATATGTAGAGAAATGGAGAGTAAATGGCTTGCATAAGGGCATGCTTCAGATCAGTAGCTATATTTGGACTACAGCCCAGACCTTGTACGCCTCTATCTAGTGTGCTGGCTACTCAGCTTCTGGCTAAACTATGCAAGAATACATTTCAGTCACCACTGAATTAGAAAATATATTTGCTGTATCAAAAAAACCCTATGAAGGTATAGCTGTTAATAGTGTCACTTCCACTATATTTTTCAAAAGAAAGGGTTGATCTCCAATTTTTTTTAAAGTAGTACCTGTTTATGAAGATGAGAAGAGCTGTCTATCACATAACTTATCATAGTCATATAGTCTAAAACTTAATTGCTGCGACTTAGTTTATCACATAAGTTCCAAGGACTCTAGACAGTTGTCCTCTCCAAAAGTACCTATTCACACAGTAAGAGCCAGTCCCCAGGTTGTAGAATTTGAACCATGAATAGCAAAACCAGAGTGAAACTTTGTCTCTCTTTTCCATAGTTCTTGGTCTGCTTAGTAGGGCTCTTGAAACAATGAACAATTGCTACTGGTTCATTACCTTACATTGTTTTAATGAACAACTTCCATTTGCCTTTTCCTGCTTAGGAATACTGAAAGTCATCTTCACTTGGTTTTTATTTGCAATTGCTTTACTATCTGTGGTATGCACTTCAAAGTACCAGTGACTACCTGGGCAGAAAAATGAAACCTTACTAGTATCCAGCTTCTCTTTCCAAACACGTTGAGGCACAGGTAGATTTACCAAATAGCTCCTGTGGGTTTTGTGCTGGATCTGCACATGCAATCTCTCAGTTTATACTCACACATATCAGAATGAGGTGCCTGCACAAATGAGACAGTGGGGCTCATTAGCTTTACCTTGGGTGCCAGCTTAACTATTGAAAGCTGCTCCAGAATGTAGTGATCTTGTGCAAGATCTTCTGTTGAATAAGTACTTGTATGGTAATAATATCAAAGTCTAGAAGGTTTCTCTTTTAAAGTTTCCATTTAATTTCCTCTTTGGCTTGTCCATTGCGGAGACAGGGAAGTAAGGCAGAAACTACAGCAATTTTCCCTTTGAAACTTGCTTTTCCCCAATTCTCTATAATCCTAATTCGCAGAACTTGACATTACACAGTCCTTCCCAAGAGCAAAAGGATTCAATCTTTGTCATTTCTCCGCATCCAAATGAATGTGTTGCTAGAACATTCCCATTTTGACATCTCCCATTCTGCCAAGCCTTGCAGTCTGTTCTTATATCTGCAGGGGGATGTTTGGTAACAGTGTCATTTCAAATAGCTAACTCCACACACTGAATGACCTGTTGTATATCCAGGCCTACTAGCCTTGTTGTGTTCTGTTCTTCTGTTGCAACAGGGTGTCTTTAAAGTTCCTGTCAGTCAGCAGCCCAGAACTGTCTGTATTTGTAGCATGTATGTCTTTGTCCATGCTGTCTATTCTGTTTTAGCTGTGACTGTGCTCCTCAGGTCCCGCTAAATAGTCCCATCAAGTGTGTTTTCAGGCCACTCTCAACCACAACAGCCCTACAAAAACTGGTAATACATTTGCTTTAGATGCTTTAGGCAGCTTGCCCCTGGGCTAAAACTGAACAGCATTTTTGCCTTGCAGCCTTGTGGCAGAGCAGAAAAGGAAAAGGAAAGCAAGAAATCTCTGAGGGTCTTCTGCCAGAGAGCAAAGGAGTAAAGGAGCATGAACTTTACTAAGCAATCTTTCCCATAACACCCTACAGGCAATGAATGAGGGCTTTGCATGAAACTGGAACCAGCTGCAAGAATGAGACTGCTGGAACCTGTAGTTCAGGGGGAAAACATGGAAAAGAGATGCCTCTTTTGTTCGTCTGCTCCTAACTGTAGTCTGCAAGACTATCATTGTAGCCTACTTCTGCACATAATTGCAGTCTACAAGAAGAATAGACACCTTTGTTTAGAGTGCCATAGTTCAGCTCATATTAACAAAGTCAGAACAGAGTAGTCATGACCTGAATGCCTCTGAGATATGGGAAAAATGCCATCAGATATGGGAAAAAACACCCATCTAGGTCAGATGTAGCTTTGGGTCTAGAAGAAGTTGGAAGTCAGGAATGAGTCTGTTCTCATGGGTGATAAGCAATAGGCAATGCTTCACAGGGGGACAGGTAGCTTCTGACATCCTAAGGTGTGTGACAGCTTTCCCTCAGTCATCCCAGTGCTCAGCAGGTCCAGCTCCAGCAAGCGTTGGGCTTTGCACGATGTTGGTCTTAGATATGCGTTTCTGTGACCCCTTGGCTGTATTCAGAGGCAGCTCTGACTGCCTCTTGGATGACATGCATTTATGGTAAGTGCCAACACCGGAAACAGCATATCAGAGACCTGAGGTAGCTCTCATATTTCATCTGGGCAAGTGTCTGTGAACAGTGCCTGTCAGCAAAGTGAGGGCTGCTCCAGGAAAGGAATGGCAACCTCAGAGGAAGCGGTAGTCTGACACTGGGACTTCTATTGGGACATCAGGAAATACAGTACCCTTGTGCCATATAGATGACACTAATTTTTCTCCTTTACTGATAGCCTGTACTTCTGGGATGTGTTTCTGCTTCCTTCTCTGATACTGCATTTATTACTGCTGATATAGTCACCCACCTGGGCCGCAACTCAAATCTTGGGGTGTTTCTACATGCCTTATGAACCAGTGCCTGGTGCTCCTGTCATCGTAGGATTGCTTTTCAGTGTGGCAGAAAAGTAGCTGCAAAGGTGTTTCCTAATGTGGCAAGGGCACACGACAAGACTTGGACAATCTAACATGTAGTTGTGCCTTACTGGGTTCTGCATTTAGTTTGCTGGATTGTTGTTTTCTTTCCCTGCCATTTTCACAGCTCTTCTTAATAATGAAAACATTTGCAGAATTTTATTCTGCATACTGCATCTGATTTTTGTTTTCTGGTCCTGAATTGGACTTTTCTTTGTGTTTTCTTGCTGAAATGGCTTGTATCTCTTGGAAATAATCTTGTAGCATCACTGTTGACCTTGCTAAATCTCAAACAGAAATGTGACCTCCATCAATGCACCAGCAGTACACTTATACCTGTGTTTTGCTCTTGTCAGTCTGGGGTGATATTTGGCCCAGAGATCAAGAATGGATTGCCACAACTGGTTGTTTATGTTCATCCTTTTAGTGACTTGTCCTACCAGACAGGGAATCCAGTCTCATTGCCACAGAAAGATATAATTGCATTTGAGGCAAGACAGCACTGGTGGCTGTGAATGGACATGGCATTACAAGAAGCAGTGGGTAGCTTTTATTAGCATAATAGAGAGTTGTGATTCATGCCCCTCTATAGGCTGTGGCAAATTTTAGAAGGATTTTTGGGAGAGCAAAGGGACTTTAAGATGGGTGTAAGGAACTCTTTTGGCTATGAGAGGCTGAGGTTCCTTATGGAAAACTCTTTTTTTTCAGAATGGGATTCTGGTCCTTTAGGCAGAACTCCCAACATGACATGAAAGAAGGTTTTGAACAGATGCAGATACCTTGGTTCTGAGCATAAGAGAAAGCCATGGAGTGAGTTGGTGAGCTTCTGTAAGAGTTATAATCATTCTGGTCTGTGTCAGAAAAGGACCTGGATCTGTGCATGACACAGCAAATTGTCCTTTTGGAGATGTTCCTTTCCTTCCAGTGCTATATTTAGATGACATAAGCCCAAAAGCAAACCAAATTTTTAAATGGTTTGGACTGATATGACTTTAATGGTTTGGACTGATATGACTTTAGGAGTGAATTCTCCTATCTGTGCTGAATCTGGTGTTTCTGCAAATCTGCCACTAGAAGGTGTCAATTCTGATCTATCAGGTTGTCTGTATCAGACCAGAAAAACATAGTTTGAGTCATGAAAGGCAGAACAGATTCCAAAAGAAGGAAATTAAGATAATCTACACTAACTTTCTGAAGTTAAAGGTAAGCATGAAAGCCTGTGGAGAAAAATTCTCATGTGAAAAAATGAGAAAATAAACAAAAATGCATCTGGATTTCCTATGATGTGAAATTGAAGAAGAAAATTACAGACTAGGTTAAAATAAGTATTAATCAAGGCAAATAAAAAGATCATATCTTTCAGCTTTCAGAAGTCTGTCCTGTGGTTTAAAGAAATCCATTGACCTTCTGTCCAGAGTCACATCTGCAGGTGACATTGAGAACATTTTGTTTCCCCCAGTTTCAATTTGTTTTTCCCCCAGCCTTCAATTTGCCATGTTCTTCTCTTCTGAGCATACTAAAGCAGCATTATTGAATATCTCCAGAAATAGTGCTAGTTTGAGGTATTGAAATGCCAAGAGCTATTAAAAGAGAAATCAATTTGTTGGGCGGTATTTCCTGAAAGCTCCTGACTACTCTCTCACATCTTGTTACCAGACCAAACTCAGCATAAAAAGCCAAGAAGGAATGCCAAGAAAGAGTATTTTTACTCAAAATCCCTTAACTGGAGCAGCGCTTGGAACCTTAACCTCCCCAAAAGAAATGTCTCTGTCCTTTGTTATAGAGAAGAGTGCTTCTCTTTCACTGTAAGCAGACAGCATGGCAACACGGGGTTTAGAGTGTGTCTTGAGTTTTCTTTCATTCTGCACTTTTTGATTCTCTTTGTAATAACATTAGAGTCAAACCACATGAGTTAATAAATAGTAATCCCACAGACCTTAAAGGAAGATGAAGGTTCAGTGAGTCTATTTTCCCTGTAATGCAGGAAAGAGGCTTTAGGTAAGTTCATGTGATTGAATGTTCCAGTATTTCTTTCAGGTTTCTTCATGGTTGTAGCTGTATATGCAGGTTTTTCAATCCAGAACAGGTAAGTCTTTCAATAATATTTGTGTTTCCTTCAAAGTCTTATGCCTTGGGATATTTATTGAATTTTGCTTCTGTTTTGTCTATTATCTGCTCTATGTAAAACATTTATGCTCTGTCAGTGAAACTCATCTTTTGAGAGAGCTGGGAAAGGAACTACTACAGTCTTCAGGTTTCCTGGGCTTGCTTCTGCACTCTGAACTATGCACCATCAGATTGATCTTCCAGAGCACAACTCTGCTAGTTGACATAGAAATGCTGCAATGTGAAGGTGAGTCAAAGTGAGGTAGAAATGGAGAATTGTTCATGTGTGGCTACCCTTTTAAAGCCACTCTGATGCCCTAGTTCACCTGTATGACATGGGTCCTGAAACTTACATGCTATTTGGTGTGCAAAGCTATTCAGTGCTGAAAAAGTTTGTCGGGAACTTCTTTCCATCAGAAAAAATGTGGAGATAAATGCGGCACTGAGCTTCCAAAGCTCCCACTGTCATCTTAGGGTTAATCCTTAAACAGGCTTCAATTTGTCACAACTGAAATCAAAGCAGAGTCATTCTACCACCTAAGTTTTGCATTAAAAACAGTAAGCTCTGCCACAACAAGGCAATGCCCTTGAAGTTCACTGGGATGCTGAGCTCTGCCAGAAGCTCTTGTTTTGCTGCTTTAGTCAGCCTGCACAGACTGCAGCACCGTGGTAGGAGTGCGTCACACTGCAGTGCACGGTCATCAGCTCTCAATGCAGACTTTGGAGGCTGCAGTGTCAGACTGCAAGGCTACACTGCAGAGATGCTGAGCTTTTGAAAAGCTGCAGTTAGATCTGGTTGAACAAGCAAAGTGTTCACCGGCAGGATTAAGCCTGTTTTGCTGTTTGTCAGCAGACTGTGTTCTTTGCAAATATTTCTGTAAGAGCCACAGGGCTAGAAGGAAAATCAACCCTCTGTTTCCCGGTCAGGTGGGAGAAAAAGTGACTGCCTCTGGGAGCCTTTTTATATACACTGGAGTGCTGTCCCAGAGCAGTCTGCATGCTGCATTGTTTGAAAAAGCTACGCAGAAAGCCCCAAGATTTACCTTCATGGTACCCTATGGTATTGGTGAAAGGGAGGAGAGACCAGCAGCAGCACAAAATAGGCAGCTGACACAGAGAAAGAAATTCCTGCTCAGTAAGACTGCTGAGGGTATTTTATTTGAACAACCTGGCTTTCATCAGGAACATCCAACAGGAGTCTGTAAATTTTTCCTGTATCTTTCTCAGGGTTAGGTAGGGCTGGTGCTATGGGACCATGATGACAACTAGCAAGTTTGTCAGGATGAGGAGCATAATGGTGGTCTTTTTGAGGTCAGAAAACTCTCTCCTTTTCTTCCACACAGCCTTAATCATTACTGGTAGGTCCGATGGCTACCTTCAAACTATTTGTTGATCAGAACTACTTGAAGACAATTAAGACTCTGTGAGGCTATTTGGACTGGAAGCAGATGAGGAGGGCACTATGGAACAGACCACTGTTGTAGCACATTCTTTGCATACTAGCAAATTCCTTGTGAGGACATCAAGGGATATTGCTCTTGAAGCATCTTTGTAGGGTCTTGCTCTCTTAAAGCCAGTTGTGAGCCGAGAAGAAATCACTGGAAGGTAGCTTTTTATAAGATGAGGTAACCAGTTTTAGGATTGGCTTCAGATATTTATAATCTGTCCCTGTGCTCCTAATGAGAAGAGCACAAAATGTTTTGATATATTTAAACAGCTATATTTAAAAACAGATGGGTCTCTATCTCTCCAAGAGCAGCAGAGATGGTTCTGTTCTACTCTTCAATGAGCAAATTTACCATTCAGCCTTTCCTATTGCATTCCCCACATGAAATGTGGGGTGTCTAGACAAGGACTTCTGTCACAAACATGCAGATTCAGATGCAAATAAGTCCAATTAGACACAACTGTGCCCTTTTACACGAGTATGGATAATTATGTAAAGCAGAGCTCTACTTCAAATGATCATACAAAGAGCACTACTATGTGAATAAAAGGAATAAAACCCAGGATGGTGCCTACATTTCTCACCAGAAATAAGCTTCTCCCAAGAAAGAAGTCTGCAGCAGCCCCTGAAACCCACTGCTAAGGGGCAGAGGTTTAGGACTGCTGAAGACAGAAGCCACGTATCTGAGAGGGGAGGATAGTGTTATAAGTACCTTGTTTTTGTAAACTCTCTTTTGTGACCAGTTTGTAGGGGAGGTCCTGTAGCAGACAGGTGCTTGGTTAGACACAAGAAAGGCTGTTCTCAAGTTCTGCTAGGTTTTTGGGTTTGTTTTGATTTTTTTTCTCAGGGTTAGACAGTAGCAGGAAACACATCCTTCTAAGATCAGAATCATCCAAGAAATAGAGAGGCCCCTTTTGCCTGGCACTATAAACAAACAACCATGTGCATCTTGGCTGGTTTCACCTGGAATGGAATGAGAAGAACCTTTTAGTACCCGGCTAAAGGGTGGGAGAAAAGATCTGACTGCAGAGTGATGGTTTCTCCTGTGAATTCTGTAGGAGAATTCATTCTTTGGAAACCTATTTTTAATACACAGTCTGTTTTTCAAGCTAGTAAGAGCCAGTCTCTAACACAATGGAAAAATTAAAATAAGATGTACGCTCAGCTTCTGTCCATCTCAGAACATCTCTTGTTCAATTATTGTTTACATAACACATTCAGATGGGGTTGTCTCTCTATTTGGCTGTTAAATCTTGAAAAAATATTTATTCTGTGATCTATCAGTTGCCAAGGAGAGGAAATAAATAGGCTGTTACCTTGTTAGTGTGCTTACTTTTGTATTACCTGTGTAAGTTTAATGGTGGTCTTTAAGAAAGATGTTTCAAAAAGAGCAAAGACTGTAAAATATCATCTGGAAAATGTAATTTTTTTTTTTTTCCATTTTAAAAAATAGCAGAGAATTAGATAAAGAAAAGAAAGCATAAGATCAGATTATGGTCAAATTCTGAAATTAATTATGCCTATGAGACATCTAAGCCAAGACATTACATCAAAGTAGAATCCCACCAAACCTGATCATTATTTTAGCACATTTGCAGGTACAAAATCGAGATGGCTATTAGGATTTTCTGAGAACCAAGTTACAAGTGCAAGAATATAAGGATTTTATCTATTCCTTGTGCTGATTTTCAATCTTGGGGAATATTAAAAGCAGCTGCAAAAACCTTTCCTTTGCGGGTCTTTTTTTAAGGGGAAGTTGTTGTAATTGGAGGGCTCTGATGTGAGTTTCAATGTTGGCTCTTTTACAAAGAGCTACGTTATCTTAAAGCAACAGTACACGAATAATTCACATAAGGCTAAATGTCCTAAACAAGAAAAGAGGCTACCATTGGTAGCAAGTATATTTGGATGCCTGTTTATTTTTTTATGTTGCCAGAAAAATCATGAAGTCCTTTTAGAACATTCAAGAGAACCAGTCTGTGCTAGAATTGCTGATTTTATGCTCTGGTGAAAGGAAAGGTAGGGTAGATCAAAGCAAATTAAATATGTGATTGAAAGTACATTAGTTTAATGGCCAATTATTAAACGGGGAATATTTTAATTGAAATATCATTATACACTTTTCATTATACACTTTTAGAGAGTTCATTATTGTACCTTTTGCTAGATAGAACTTTCTTCCATTTACTTCAATCTGTTTTCATTTGTTTAATTCCTTTCTACCCCATAAAAACCTCCCTTTGCTAGTAGTAAGTTTTATTTCTGGCAAAAAGTCACTTGGAAATATACCTTCTGTTCATAATGAAATTTGCATGGTACCAAAGTTGTGTTTACATAGAATCAGTTGGAAGGGGCTTTTAAAGTTCATTTAGTACAACTCCTCTGCAGTGAACAAACATTTTCAATTAAATCAGGTTGCTCAGAGCCTCATCCAACCTGACCTTGAATATTTCCAGGGATGGGGTATCCAGCACCTCTCTGTTCCCATGCCTCACCACCCTCACAGTAAAATAATTCTTCCTTGTAATTAGTTGGAATCTATCTTCCTTTAGTTTAAAACTATTACCTCTTGTTCTATTGCTAAAAGGACCTCCTTAAAGAGTCTGCTCCCATCCTTCATATAGGATTCCTCTAAATATTTTCTCATTATTCCAACCCCAACCCTTATGTTCTTTCAACCCATGTATGGGTTGAAATATTCTTTGCTTTCTTATTAGACCAAAATTTTTGAAAAGCAAAGAAAAAGCCAAATGCTTTGAGGAAAGTATCACTTGTTGTTCATGTGCCTTATTTTCATGTGAGATAGACCTGTTGGTATATGTCCTAGGGTGACGTTATGATGCTTGTATCCCCATTCATCTGGTCTATTAATGTTGGATATTATGTTCTGTATCTTTAAGACTGGCTCTGAGGAGCGAAAGTTTTGTTTGGGTTTTCCTATCAGCCTGGCTGGGACACAGAGAAGACAGCAGTATTTTTGCTGCTCTTGCTTTTCGCTTCTCTCTCTTTTGCTTGCTTGCTTCTGCTTTGCTTCGCTTCTGCTTGCTTCTGTGTAGCTAGCTTAGCTGAACAGTCCAATTTCTTCCTGGACTGTTCCTCCTTTCCTTTTTTTCGACCAGCTTGAACCTGCTCTGGACTGGGACCTGGGAACACCGAGAGTTTGCACCTTGTGGCTGCAGCAGCTGCCCCAGTGCCGGAGGGACTGATAACAGAGCGACCACCCCCAAGAGATAGACTTTCTGAATTTGTCATCTTTTTCAGAGTGGTGTCATCCGGTATTGTTCATTTTGTGTGCTGGGGGTGCTGTGCCTGTTAAATAACCAGGTTCTTTCCGCTTCTCTCCGAGGAATTCTTCCCGAACCGGTTGGGGGGAGGGGCCGTGTGGCTTTGCTTTCTGGAGGGGCCCCCTTTTGGAAATTCTCTACCAAATTTGCCCTAAACCAGGACAGTATACCACGTAAGAAAAGTGTGTTCCAATTTGTGTTGGAATGAGGTTTTTCCCCTGGGACAAAAGAGTGGAAGAGGTGGTGCCTGTCAAAGGATGCATGCAGCTCCCCTTACTGCGGCTCCCAATTATATCCAAACTCACCTGCATAACTTTCTACATCTGAAACTGAGCAGTGACCAAATTTTAAAAAAAGCACTGACTGGCATACTTCTCCTCAGACACTCAAAATTTTTATCCATTTAATTTCTTCAGACCTGTGATATGCTCCTTACTGAATTAAAATATTTTTCTATTCCTGTGAGTTGCAGAGATTAGACAAAACTTCATCTCCTTTATTTGTGCTGCCTGACACAAGCTTAAAAGAAGAGGGAGATCAAAGGAACCTTGTGCTGTCTTGTTGTTTTGTGGTTTTTTTTTTGATTTTTTGACACGTGACAATTTTTGGGAGCCACCTTTTTGGACATGAAGTCTGATACTGCGTTGTTAGATATTCAGTGGAAATCAGGATGTGTTTGGTCACAAAACCCTTTAGGTCTGGGAGCTTTAGAAAACAAAGCCACTCATGAATGCATCTATACAAGGCCATCAAAAGCCTGGCTATCACCAAACACCACTTCTGCTTTTGCCTCAGATGAGATCATGACTAGAAAGGCTTCCAGAATGACCACTGAGTACAGAGATGGATTTTGTCAATGCAGGACACAGCCTTCATGTTTGTGGCACTTGTGTGAGAGTGTAGCCCTTCCTCACATGCTGCATTCCCTCCATCACCTGCCTTCTGTTTCAAAGCTCTTCCATCAGCAAGGAATAGTGACATCTGACTGGAGCCCACAGGGAAGGAGCAAAACTATGGCAAGCTGCAAGTGTCAGTTTGAGTTATAAAAAGAACAAGTTAGGTACAGGGCATTCCCATGGTTTTCCAAATGTCTCTATTAAAAATTATTCTATTATTTAAAAATAAAAATGTTTCCATAGTTCAGGAGAAAAGTGCCTGGTTGAAAACCATTTTTGCTTGCACTTTCCCTCCCCAATCACTGTAAGAACAAATACATAAAGTTCTGATAAGATTGAAAGCCTTTTGCCGCAACTGTATCTTTCAAAAAAAAACTGTATGAAATGAAGGTCAAAAGGCTGTATTTTAAAAATGTCTAAGTCAGTGGGAGATATTTCTACATAGTATGGAAGAGAAATCACTTTAGATTCCAGTAGAGAGTGGACTCACTTTCTCCATTCCCTCCACAGTAAAAATCAGTCAGGGAAAATCAAATAAACCAAAAAACTGCAGTGAATTAATTGTCCACCCTCTGCAGAGACACAATAGAAGATAAAGAAGTAGGCACTAGCACAGGACATTGGTTCTATTGAATCTCAACTTTTATTGTCTACCTCAGAGAAATTAAGAGAATACTGCTAATCAAAATACTATAAATCTGCATGGATGATTTATTCCACTTAATAATTTTAATACTTATTTTTCACTGCTGATAGAAATGAAGATTCCAATGACATTTAATTTTTATCAGTTTTTAGGAAATTATGGAGTCCAGATAGAGGCACATGTAAGTCTTGTTGTGACTTGAAGGAAGCATGTTTAAAAAAACCTGATCTTCTCTTTATTAACCTTCAGAGATTATGCTCAGAATGGTACCTCTCACAGTGGCTTTGCTTACTAAAATAAAGCTTGTGGGCTTAAAAGAGCCTTGCTTTTCACCCATCTGCCTCATAAACCTCTGAAAGGCATTTGCAATCCTACAGTTCAGTTGTAGTGCAGGTGAACCTGGAAACCCGGAGGGGGACTGCAGATGGTCCTTTGTGCTCTTCATGTTTGTTTCCACAAGTTTTTGACTATGTGGTGTACTATGGTGAACTTCCCTAATGAAGCCCTGGTCTTTTCTCTAATTTGTTTATATCTGTTTCCAATCTGTACTCTTTTTTTCTTCTTTTTTTTCTTTTTTTTTTTTTTTGCTTTAATTTTATTAGAATGTAGAATGGTTTTTATAGCTCCTTAAGAAATGAAACATGGATACACTTGGTTTTTCATTTCCCCTGAAAAATGAGTTCCTATTTCAAGTTGTACACAACTCATTACAATACCATTAGCAGATTTAACATAAATAATGGAGGCAACTAAGTCTTAAGTGTAGCCATAAATATGATAAGCGGCTGACTTAAGGAAAAATTTATGAGTCTGAAATGCTTCCTGATTTCATGAGTTCTTTCAGTTCTAAGATATAGAATTCATTGTCTCAGATGGGGATGAGTTTGACTATTACTGATCATGTCAAGACCTTTGTATTCAGGGCACAACATAAACTCCTAATTACATGTGTTTACAGAAGAAGTTGCAGAGATTCTCTCTGTGACTGAATTTTCAAATGTCAGCGGATACACATAAGGAGTAAGGTTTCAAAGCTCTGTTCTTCATTTCTCGTTTTGCCCCCTGCCTTCTACCCCACCAACCCTAATGCTTTTGTATGCTTGACATGTTTCTGGCTTTGGTTTCCTCACAACAAAGCTCAGACTGACTGCAGCACAGTGTCTATGACCAAAGACAGCAAATATAATGGCTTGCTGCATCATTCACAGTACCTTACAATCTTACTGCAGCAATAAACTTTCTTGGCCTGTATGAAGTCTGATTGTTACTAACTCTTTGCCTTGTGGTGAAAGACAAGTATTTGGTCTGAGATGGATGACCTTCTTTGAATTAAATCCAAGGTGTTTAATTAAAGCTCCTGGTGTTCTGATCAACTGTTAAATATTTCTTGCCTCCCTAAATTTGTGTTGTCATACACATTCCATTGTAAGATGGCAGATGGAACTCAGCCCTAAATGAAAATTTAATTTTCAGTTTTAGTACTTCAGTCTGTTTCCTTACAAAACCCTTCTTGAGAAAAATACATACAAATGTCATATGTTGATACAAAGAGGTAAGAAACTCTGCTTTTCTGCACATAAAGGATGAGGCATCTTACAACTGAGTCAAATGATTTGTAGAATTTGCAGTTATCATTTGCCACAGTATGTGGACAATAATATTTGGTAGGCTTGGCAGCCTGGATCTGCTGTGGGTGGATATGGCAGGTCCATTTAGAGAACATTCTTTGCAAGTGGCCTTTGGGCATGTTACCTTCTCATGGAAATCCATGCTATGACTTTTCACAGCTTCCAATCTGGTGGTTTCTCAGGAGAGGGAGAACTAGCTTTGATCCCTGTCAGAATGACAAAGCTTGTGTAAGGCTGGACAGGCTGATGAGGCTCCTCAGAGTCTGGGAAATCAGGAAGCCAGATAATAGATATTGTTTATTTCTCATTCCTTGCAAGATTCCTACATTTGATCATAGGTTTATAATCCAATATCATCCTTAAAGCAGGACTGATACTGAATTCAGACTAGGTTGCAAGGGCTTTATCCAAAAAGTCTTGTAAACCTTCAAAAATGAAGACTGGACATTTTATCTACGAAAACTCCTCAATTTCTTTTCCTTATGTCTATCTGAACCTTCACTGACTTAATTTTTGAGAACCATCTCTGATTCTTCTTCCATACATGACTGTAAAGAGACTTGTTGTGTCACCTTTATGGTCTTGTGGGTACTATAAGGCAATTATGAAGTACCTCCAAAGCTATGTTTTTCTCCAGGCTGAACAAGATTTTGTCACAGGTGCAGGACTCCTTATTTCTCTTCACTGAATTTCATATGCTTCTGCAAGCCCATTTCCCTAGCTTATTTACATCTCTATGAACGAAAGGTCTGCCCTCAAATATATGAGCTGCAACTCCAGTTTGGGGTCATTCTCAGATGTGATGAGATGTATTGTCTACTTATGTAGGTCATAGATAACAATAACAAATATCAGATAGGGCCCAGGAAAAGTTCCTGAGAAAAGCCACCTGTCATTCCTGCCTAAGTGGAATACACATCAGCCACTTTGTTTTGAACCCAGTGATCCTCTCAATATTTCATCCAGGCAATTATCTGCCTGACTAAACCTTTATGTTCTTTCTTGGATAAAAGGGTATTGTAAGAAACCTTGTTGAAAATCTTGCTAAGTTCAAGGTCAGTGACATTCAATGATTTCCCTGCATCTGTACCCTTAGCCCAGTTATCTTTTTTTGTCATTATCCCAGATACCATGATCTTTTCATCAATATACCTGGAAAATATCTAGTTTTCCATAAAAGTTCTTTTCAAAGTCTGGACCATTAGTCAAACATGAGAGTCACCAGTAAATCTCACACATAACACACAGATATAACCATTTTTTACTCACCCTTTCTGGACACTGCTTCCTTTTGTTCATTGTCTTCACAACACTTGTCTGAAAGGTTTCTGGTTTGTGACAACAAAGTCTTCTGCTCAAATGGGAGCAACAGAGATAGAGAAACAAAGGGATGGGAAACAGATTAGTTCCTGGCAAGTCTGACATTAGTCCAGGCTTATGTCTCATAAGACACTGAGCCCATGCTGAAGTGAGTGAAGGCCCAGGGATGGGACTTCATGCCTTATGAAAATGGTACTGCATTTTTACCTTGGAGTAAGTACTCTGTCTATGATTTTTCTTAAAAAAAGGTAAGATACTAAGTGGTTTTGTTTTGCCACAAGGCTAACTGTCTTGAGGGTCATGGAAGAACTGAGGTGAGTGGATTCATCTTGTAACAGGACTGTCACTCCTTGTGTTAATTTCTGTTTGTGCACCAGGACAGCTGTGAGTCCCTGGTTGTGCTGTGATAACAAGCACTGCTTTCTGTTTTCCTCTTAACCAAAAAACAAAAAAGCAAGGAACTGCATTACTTTAAGACAGTTGGAGAGACAGATTTTATATTCAGTATTTTCCCAGACTATAATGTCACCATCTTTCAAATATGTGCTAACTCCTTAACTTACTTTTTTTTTTTTTTTGCATAAAACCCACTTCTGCTGCTTCTGACCTCAGCCAAGTTACTGTATGTTCTAACATTGCATTATTGACAGAAGCAATCCACAGTGCACCAATAGGTGCTGGATCTCTCCTGCTCTGCATCATATTTCCATGAAAAGATGACAGTTGGCAGAAGATGCCAGTTGTCACATTATACGTGAAAATACTACAAACTGCTTTCATAGCAAAATGTCACAAAGCACATGTTGTTTGGGGAAAGAGAAAAGGGAAAGCAAATACTGGAAAGGTACTGAGTAATCAAGCTTCATTTTCTTTACACTAGATACTGAGTGGCAAAAAGAAGAGGTGCCAACAGTGACTTTAACAGTGTTTTAGCCCTTTCCTGAGACTCACAGTGGGGTAGCTCCTATTTTTTATTTCTGAGCTTTAGTTTCAATGTCTTAATAATGTTTCTGCATTCTTGTTATATCTGGTCTGTAAAGCAACATTTCCAGAGGAAAGAAATTGCAGAAAATTAATGCTGGAGTTCCAGAGTTTGCTGTAAGTTTTATTTTTCCATTCTCCCTTAGAAAGGTTTTAAAAATACATTAGTATAAATATTTAGACTTCTGGGATTTTGCTACTGTTTTCTATCTGCTGAGGCTTATTTGTCTCATGACTCCTCATTTCCCTATTAAACAGAGCACTATTTATGAAATTAAATACATGCATAAAAATCTAAAAATATGGAGCAGACACTTCTGGAACAAAGCACAGTCCACAGTTCTGCTAGAAGAAGTATGCAAATGCAAAAAAGAAACAGAATTTCAAAACTGCAGCTTCCTCAGTTTGGAAACTCTGGAATGTCCATGTGATACAGGCTCATTAATGTGAAAAATGGTGCAAGAAGGGCAATGCACTGACAGCTGTCCAGTTGCTGCTCACTCTGCTCAGCAGCAGGCCTATGCTCTGCCCTGACAGCCGTCCCAGCTAGCTGGTGGCTGTTCAAGCCTACACAGAAACTTGAGGTTTACAGCAAATTTTAATCAGAAAAAGAGAGTATTTCAAAAGATTTTAAAAGGATTTGTCTTTTCCAAGTGTGCGTCGTTTGCTTTTCTTTTTTTTTTTTGCCTTTAATCTGTAACAAGATTGCCATGGAAAGAAAATGGTGCTCACTTCCGGCAACTGCAAGGCTGAGTCTGAAACCCAGCAGAAACATTACACCTGTGTTGATATCTCCACTCAAAGAAAACTGCCAAAAACTGAAGCACTTGTCCAGAATAGCTGTTTTTGCTCCAGTATCTTAAAATCACTCTAGCACCCTTCCCTCCAAGTGGATGTCATAGATGCAAGTGGACCCAGCCGGAAGAAATCCTCAGACAATTTGCTGTACTACAGGAGGAGTTTAACAGGTGGTGGAGGGCTTGGGAATGTTAGAGGGAGGTCAATAAGTGGTATCGTGTGCTGTCCCAGACTGACCAACAGCCCTGCCTTGAGGCTGTACAAGGGAATCTAACCTCAAACTTTCTGACACTAGCAACTCGTGAGATAAAGGAGATTGCACAATTTTCTCTGCATGGAGAATCTTCCCCTGAAGTGTCTTTGCGCAACAAATATTGTGCTCTGGGTATGCACAATGAAGGTCACAGTAAGAATGGACAGGATCCAGGAAACCCCGACCATTCAGTACCATCCCTTGTGTGAGAAACAGTAGCTTCAGAAAAAAATGTAATTGGAGATTCCTTACTGTGAGCCACCAAAGCACTTATTTCTCATCCAGATTTTTCTCCAGAGAAGTTCACTGCCTATCAACAGATTGCATTCACAATGTCACTGTGAGGCTGCTGAGCCTACTGAACCCTACAAATTACCATCTGCTACAATACCATTCAATAGAGGGTCTGTGGCAAGACAACTCTGAACACTCAGAAAAGATTGCATATCCCTCAGAGCGATATCAAATCCCCTGGAGCACGGATCACGTTCTCCTTTGTCCTCCCAGCAGACATAGGAGTTCAGGAAAGAGGAGTCAAATTGAAAGGTGAATGCCTGGCTGCATGGCTGATGCCATACTCAAGGTTTGGCTTTCACAATTGTGGACCTGCCTTTGGAAGCTGGGTCTGTTGTGAGCTTGTCAGATTCACCTGACAAAGTGGGGCAGAAGATTGTTCACCAACGAGCTGTCCAGGCTTATATGGAGAGCGTTAAATTAGATTTAGTGGGGAAGGGGACTTTGAACAATAGAGAAAAAACTAGGGACTGCTTATGTATTTGAAACCAACACAGAAACACCTGTGGAACGCCCCAGAGACACTGAGGAGTATTCATCAGAAGAGGTGAAACAATTTGCAGCACAGGTGAAATGCCCGTGCAGCAATGCCCACAGCACGGGTAACAGCAACAGCTGGAAACCTCTGTGCAGCTGGAACACCGTGGTCTAATCAGTGCCACTGAGATGTGACTGAGGCACAAACTGCATGGCTGGAGCACTGCATCAGTGGCTATAAACTGTTCAGAAGGGACAGGCAAGGAAGGAGGAGTAGGCAGCAGTGGGGATCATGTTACCCGCTGTGTGGAAAATGGATGAACTACAGAGATCTGCCATGGAAAACCAATGAACACAGAGCAATGAACCAGAGTAATGAACAGGTGAAATGGGTAAAAAAGTATAGCTAAAAATTGGGGTCAAGCCAGCAAGGGAAGCCTCATGGTGGATGTTTACTACAGGCCACCAGACCTAGGGGAGGATGTTAATGAACAGGAAGATTCACACTCCAGGCTCTGATCCTGATGGGGGATTTCCACTACTCTGACATCTACTGGAAAAGTACACAGCAAGCTGTAAGCAGGCCAGGAGACTCCTGGATTGTTTTGAGGATAATTTATTAATCCAGATAGTAGCCCAACCAGAGGAGAAGCATTACCAGACCTGTTATTTACCAACAGAGATGAAGTAATTACAGATGCCAAAATTGGTGTCAACATGGCCTGAAGTGATCTTTGATTCTTTGACTGAATTTATAGTCTTGAGGGATATGGGCCAGATGAAGAATCCTCATGTTTAGGAAAGCAAAAGTTTGACGAAGTAGTGCACTGAGAGCCTGGGAAATTGCCCTCAGAGGATAAAGGAAGTAAAAAATTGCTGTCAGCTCTTTAAAGACATTCTTCTCAGAGTGCAAAAGGTCTTGTTTACCTATAGGTGACCAGGAAAGGAAGGCAGGAAGCCAGCATGGCTCAGTTCAGCCTCCCAGCCAAAGACAGAAGTGCAAAGGACAGATACCCATCCTGGGAAGAATACAGACACTGTCTAGATGTATGGAGAAGAGAACACAAAAGCTGATGTACAGTTTGAGCTGCAGGTGTCAAGGGATTCAAAGACTGCTAAGGGCTTCTACAGGTATGTTGGATAGGAAAGGAAGATTAAGGAAAATATGCCCCTTCAATAAATAAGACAGGACAACTAGTGGCAATCAATGTGAAGAAGCTGAGTAACTCAGCAATTACTTTCACTTTAGTTTTAAATGTTAAACTGTCTTCCAACATTTCTACAGTCCCTGAACCTCAAGACAGGAACTGGGGGAATGAAGTCCAGCTTTGGGACCAGCTGAGGAACCTGAACATAAATAAGTCCATGGCATTCAATGAGAACTAACCCTCCAGGACATGAAGACAACTTTGCTCTAGCTTTCAATGCTGTATCATTTCCAATCTCAAGAGACACTCGGGATTAATTTTCCTGAGAATGTGGAAGCAGATTTCATGTTGAATATTTCATACAGAGGAATGGCAGCATTCAACAAGAAATGATCCTCTTGGGAAATAATAACAATAAAGATTGGTTTTGTTTAATTAAGTTTCCTTTAGGTCCTACAGCAGAGTTCTATCAGCATATTGTTGGATTACTCAATCAACCTCATTTCCATTTGCCTTCAATTAGTTTTACATTTAATATTCATACATTTCTGGAGTTGGCTAAAAGGAAATGAAGATGGGAGTTGGAATAGGGAATTGATTCTGGTCCTCCAGGAGGATTTAACAGTGAAGCAGCAAAATTATTTCATCATTACCTTTGTGAGGAGTAAAAGAGCATTAAAGGACTGGAAACTGGCTTCATTTTTTCTCTTTTGGCACAGACATTGCCACTGCCTTAATAGTCACCTAATAGAAACCAAAGAAATGTGCTGAAGGTGCTATTTATGCTGTAGGTTGATAGTGAATGAGTTTTGAAATGTGCAAATGTGGTGTCACCTCTCTACTGTTCAGTATTCAGGACCCATCAGCTTTCCAGAGAAAGAGGGAAGCATTTTTCCTAGGTATGAGCAGGATTCTTTGTTAGGGTGATGCCAAAATCCAGAGCACATATTGCTTCCAAGACAACTTATACTCAACATCCATCTAGGAAACGTGATCCAAGGCAGGGAAACTGAGGCAGCAGAAACTGCAGCAGTACTGGCTGTACCATCAGCAGGCCTTTAGGAAGTTATCAGATTGATTTACTGACTGGAAATTCAGGCTGCTTTTCTGCCCATGACACACATTACGCAGTTACCCCTCTGACGTCAAAATAAACAAGGTGAGCACCTCTCTACTTGATTGCTGAATTCATTAAAATTTTTGTGCCCATGGAAGAACTCCCTGTTTAGCTTGGAGTCTAGTATTTCTTTGAATGATACTGTAAAAAGTTAACACATTTTCAATAGGATCCATCTGTATTGCTGAAAAGCAATAGCTTTTCAGGTATTGTTCAGGGAGCCAATTTTTTCTTGTTTGCATATATAGCACCAAGGAAAATTAGAACATATGGCAAGAGAAGAAATCCTGCAGGCTCATGCACTGTTACCTTCCTTCCCATCTGCTCCAGGAGCTGGATGTCCTGCCTTTGTTGCTTATAAACTGCTAAGTCCAAGTACATACTTACAAGTGAGAAGGAAGGGGCAGGCAAGATTTTAAAGGGCACAGCCAATAGCTGACCTAGGAACAGGAAGAGCAGGACACTGGGACTTTTTATTTCTTTTCTTTTCAAAAAACCTTTAATGTGGCTTCCATGCCCGATGAGAATATTTGAAAGCAAAGCTAAATATACACATTTGTACAGCATGCAAAGCGGCAGGTATGAACTGGATGGCAAAGGAAAAGACCAACCAAATTCCACATTTTAAAGGCACTTGATGAATCTGCAGATTTGAATTTTAAGGACAATGCTGCTTTTACCTCAAAATCCTGACAAGTGTTTCTATTTTCATGGCCTAAATCCAAGATCTGTCCTCTGTCTCTCCATAGGTATTTGGGACTCACCTTTCTGTCACTTTTCCTCATCTCTGTCTACAAACACATCTGTAGGGACATGGTCTCTAAAGTGAAGAAATACTGGATGTGGGATGCTCTGCAAGGGTTGCACAAAACAATCCATTGGTTTGCGCGAAGAAAATATTTTCTGTGTCATTTATAAATAAAATAAAATTAAACAAAAATCAAAATATTTTGGGGTTTTTTTCAGTATCTATTTTGGTCCATGTTTTATCATGCACCTAGCATTTTATTACAGAATTACATTGTTATAACTACTACATAAACAAACAAATACTCCATTATTGCAGTTGTGTGCTCAAAAACTGCTTTTTAATAGGGTTGTGCAGACAAAAAATATGAAGAACTTTGGCCTATCTTCTCTTTGTATAAGGGGCTATGAAAGGAAAAAAAATCCACATAGGCTTTATTTATTCCAGGAAAAATAATTTTCTAGCTCAAGATACTGAGTACTCTTGAGCCTGTGTATTTGATTAGATAATGAAAAGTACGAGTAACATTATTTCTCCAATGATGCTTGAGACAAGATTGTCTCCTGTTTGTACTTGTTGTTGCACCCAAAATTAATCTCTTTGCAAATATCAGATCAAGTTCATACTCTGTGCTTTACTGTCTTAGTGTCTTTAGATCAGACTCCTCTGCCCTATATTTTCCTGGAGAAGGCTGAATTTTGCAGAATGGACTTTGATCCACATTTCAAAACTTTAGTGGTCATATTTCCATGACAATCCTAAGTGTTTTAAGTGTGACAGTTTTAAAGTTTACATCTTTTGTTTTGAGATTGTATGGTGCTCAGAGAAAACACAATCCTTAATATTTGGTGACACAATTTCTTGTTTTCAATGCAATTCTGGAAATGTCCTGATCCAAGCCTTGTCATAATATGAATAAAACGCTTGTATCCAGTTTTAGACGCCTAGATTTAAAAGAAATTTTAATTTGTTACTTTGTCTCTTTCTGAAATATTGCGGCATTTCTCATGGTCTCACTTCCGTCTTCCCATCCTATTAGTTCACAAAATAGTTCCTTCATACAGCCATCCACCCATCCATCCATCCATCCATCCATCCATCCATCCATCCATCCATCCATCCACCATCCATCCATCCATCCATCCATCCATCCATCCATCCATCCATCCATTCTTTGTTTCTTGGAGCTGGATCTGTTGGTAAGTGAATATCTCTCCATATCTTGATATACTGTCAAAAAGCGCAAGTAAGCATTTTTTATGCACTATGATGAGAATTGCAGAATACATTTTCTCATTTGTGTATATTCTGAGATTGTTTTTTGATTTCAAAGTTTTGGCAACATACTTTTTGTTCTGGGTTTACAAAAGAGAGAATGTTGTTCTGTGGTGATGAAGTGTGAGATAATATGGAGACCACTGAATATAATGCACTGTTCTGTGTCATTGACATATGACATACACATCAAATCAAGGTTTTACCTTTTCTTTTGAGTGGGAGAACTCAAAGTTTTTAAATAATTGTTGTATAGAAATTTCCATATTAATCTGAAATATAATTAAAAGAAAATAAACACATTTTTTTCTTGTGAATGTGAAAAACAACCCAAACCCAAAAGAACAAGATGGAAGTTATCACTCCAAGTTCATCTTATCCTCAGTCATAGGGGACATGAGTATTCTTTGGAGGAAGACTGTCTTTCTACCAGGAGCGGTATCCAGCACTGTCTTCCAGGCTGTGGTTAAAACTGCAGTCCCACTACTGTAACAGCTGCTGAAAATGGTAAAACCTAGAAGAAAAAGGGAAGACAGAAAAAGTTCAATTAAGTGTGAAGAAACCTGTTTCTTCCTCCCAATTAAATTAGTAAAAAGGTCAGGAACCAGGAACTTGAGCTCATGGTACCCACAGATTTGCACGACTATGGCTTCTGCCAGAAGAAACCAGTGCCTGGAAAATACAGCTAAACTGTACTCCAATTAGAAATGAGGTTCCTGTTTTCAAGGCACAGGGCACTTGAACATTTCAGCAACCTCTTAAAAGACGTGGCAGTAACTATATCTCATGTATATAATTTAATGCCTTAAATGACATCTGCTTACCCAACGATGAGAGTTTTGGCCACAAAACAGTGAACTTTATCTGTGTTGAGGGCATGGCAGCTCGTTAGATCCCCTGTGCAGATCCACATCAAAGAGAAAAGCTATCTGACACTTTGTGCACAGCATTGAACTTAGATATAGGTTTTAACAGACAATAAAACATACACAGATATAGGTATAGATTTATTATATTTTCCATTTATTGGATACTTTGCATATATTAAGTGCATTTAAAACACATGTAACATTTTGTTTTGTGGCTTGTCCTGCTGCATTGTTTTAGATCTGACTTTAGGCATCATGCTTGGATAATGAATAAATCACGCCCTGTTTTGGTAGCCACTGTCCTGACACATACTGTCTTTCAGTCCTGGTAATCTGTAGGGAAGGAATCGAAGGCTGAAGACAAAAACGGACTCTCTGAAAGGCTTAGGGTTCTTTGAAGTCTGTTGCATGAACGGAACAGAGAAGGAAATTCTGTCACAGCTTAAAAAGAAAAAGAAATCACAGAGGTACTTATTAAACATATGCTGCTTCAGTATTTAAGTCACAGGTGTTCTTTCTTTAGTTTATTCCAGGGCTCGGAATGAATCTGCACATTCAATTATGCAGTGAATCTTGAGGAAGTGACTTACAGCACAAGCCATTGAGTAATACGTTCCTGCTAACTGAGCAGCATCAGAAAGTTGCCTGCAAGAAAGTTGGGACAGAGTCCCTGGCTGCCTGAATAACCTGAAAGGGATTTATTCACATCACTACTGCTAGTGCTGCCCTATCTGATGGCTCTGCAATTATTTCTTTTTAAATCACAGAGAACTAAAAATTACCTGGGATACAAAACAGCCAGCTATCACTAACTGAATTGGGGCAGAAGCCACTCAGAGCAGCAAGATCCCTTAAGCATCTCTTGAGATCCAATTCTTCAATACCAGAATTTATTACTAGGGACACATGAGGGCAAAATGCAATATTTAATGAGTCACAAAGACTGAAGGAATTCCCAGGAGCCCGGGGAGTTCAGGCATCTTACTTCTTTCTAAAAAGGGAAAATGGGACAATAGGAACAATTTGAACCTGGGGAAAGGTTCTTAGGCACAATATTAATAATTACATCTAGAAGCACTCAAAAGCATGCTGCAAGGATAGAAAACAACTGGTAAGGATTTGTCAAGAATAAATCATATCAAAGTGATACGATTTTCTCCTCTGACAGCACATCTGGCCTTACAGGTAAGAAGGAAGTTGCCAGTGTGATAGTTCCTGTTATCAGCAAAGTCTCTGAAATTGGTTTCCCTGGACTTCTTTGGCACAAAATATGGAGAACAAAAAGCCCTCCAGGCAGTGAGAGGAATCAGTGTGATTCATCCCATAGAGCAACTTGAATTCCCTTCTGTAACAAGAATGTCTGCTTCTGCTGACTAGCAACTTCTTCATTTGAAGTTCTCTCAGGCTACTCTTCTTCTAAGCTGTTTCTAACTAGCTACACTCCTCAAGTGAGGCAGAAAAATCTGTGCCACTGCAAGAGACTTATCTTGCCCTTGATAGCTATGCATAGCGGGCTGACCCATCAGGCCTGAATGGTCCATGCACAGCCAAAGAACAATTCTACAGCAGCAATGGAGACAAAGCTGACTTCTCTGTCACTGGCCACTGAATGACAACATATTTTTCAAGGGAAAGAGAAAGACATTGTGAGAGAGGATAGGGTTAGGAGAGCTTTCATGAGAATGTGGCTGAGCTACGGAAAACTGTGCTTCCCTATTAAACTCAGCTCTGCATTCTTAGGATCATTTTTTATTGCTGTCAAGCAGGAAAGCCTTACATGACTCACTTTACAGCTCATATCTGAAAATTGACTGGCAGCCCAAGTGAAGCTAACTGGTCATAGTTGTATGATGTGCATGTTAAGATGACAGCAGCAGCAAGCTGGAGTGTACCAGAAATAGGCTTAGCAGCAGAAGTCTGTATTCTCTCAAAACCCTTCTCTTGTCTGTTCCTACATATCTAGCCCTTATCTGGGCAGTGCTCAGCCTGTCTGTGCAGGTCAGGAGCTGCAAAAGGCCTACTCATTAGGATGAACTCTTCATGCTCTGAGGAGGTTTCAAAACAAGTCGGTAAGCAAAGTAGCTATCCCAAGCGCCAAAGATCAGAGTATGCTGCAGGCTCCACTGGAGACGGTATGACCATTAAATGTTAAATTAAATGTTAAATTAAATATTCTTCTGTGTCCACCAGGATATGAAATGAATTGCATATAACTTTAACCCTCTGTGTGGCTTGCATCGCATTTATAATGAAATTATTTCTTCCCACTTCTATTATTTCAAGTATTAGTAAAGCTGTGCCCCAATTGCTGCAGTCAATTCAGTAATTTAGAGATGTCAGGACATGCCTGGTTGGAATTTACTGGTCTTTCATCTTTGCTAGTAGCATAATAAAGTTTAGTAGGCTGAAAGCCCTCTACTCTCCAGGTTTTTCCTCCTTTTCCAAGACTTACTGGTATGTATTGTTTGTCCCACTGGCAGTGGGCAAAATCTAGGATGTCAAGTAAACTTTTCTTTTTGCTCTATCAAACTTGAGGTGTATTTTAGTAATCTGTGCTACAAAGCTCAGGAGACACTCAGAAGTTCTTGGTTTTGAGGTTTGAAATGTTACTTTGTTATCTTGTGGGACATTTTTCTGGTTCAGTTGAGCCTATCATGAAATAAGAACAAAATGATTCAGGCTGTAGCATATCATAAGACATCAGACACTGTTACATTGTTAAGGAATAAATCCTAAAGTCTCCTGTTCTGCTTAACTCATGCCTGGTATCAGTAAAACCTATCCTGCGTCACCTGCTTGAGGTGCAGGTACTTCAGGGAAGGGATTCCTTCTGACTGTGTATCTCCTTGGAATCTTACCAGGGACACTACCCCTCTCCATGTTGTCTTAATATCAGCAGAATAATGGACTAAAGTTTAATGGTTATTTATACGGCAATTCAGATTTTGTGGCTTAGTTCTGTCTGCAGCTGGTGTCTCATACACACCAGAGAGACTTAGAAAGAACCCTAAATTTCTTGTAGGTTACAGATTATTACACATTATTTTTCACTACATTTTTTTGTGGTGGAGAAGCTGATGCTTGCTCTTATTTAGGGGCTGGTGAGGAGGGCACTGTACCCTGATGATGGAACTGAAGCTGTTGTCTGGTCTTTTGACAGCAACATGCTGAGGTAGTTTTGACATGCTGAGGCAGTGTGGCTAGAACAGTGCAGCACACACTATCATTGCTTTAAAATTTTCTTTGTTTCCAGTCACTGGAATGTGGTCATCCACTGACATTAAGCTGTGTGCCATAAACCAGAAAACACTAGAAACACACTTGTAAAATCAATTTTCACTAGAGAGTAGGGCCTTTACAGTAGCCACAAAAGTCTTTATTACACTTGGTGTTTTTGATTGAAAAAGGAGGATACCAGATGATGTAGTCCTAAGTTATCGTAATGCCTCTCATCACCTGAGTTAGTCTCTGGGAAGAAAAAAACAACTATTAGCTTACCTCCTAATATTAATCCAATCATGCCTGAGGGTGTGAAACTGTCAAGCAAATCTGACCCTCTGCATAAAGCATTAATTGAGTCTTAAACATTATTACTCAGATATAGCAGGTAGTCTCAATCTCCTTAGCATTGTCTCAGCAGGAATAAGACAGATTTTGTGCAGCGAATTGCCCAAGTGCATCTTCTGAGCTTTGTTGGTTATACATTATGTAAATTCTGCATAACCTGTTCCCCATGTTTCTTCCAAAGATTATTAGCTCTCCAATACAGGTGGGTGAGTCTTGCAGTGTTAGGGGTGGAGATCTGTTCCTGAAGAGATGTGAAATAATACAGAATGACTGGCAGTTCCCATTTAATCAGATTTCCTGTCATAAAATGCCAGTTTCTGAAGTTACGAAATAATTTCCTTTTTTCATTTAAATAACAGGCTTTTAGAGGTCTCCAACACACAGGAAGCCTGAGAACCTAACATTTTCAACTTTGCAAGTCTCCAATTAGAAAAAAAATCAGAGTAAAAAATGGAAATGATACATAATTTCAAAAGTGTTCTCGTAAAGCAAACCTTATGCATTCAAACTATTTTAGATGCCAAAATTAAATAACTATAAATGTTAGAACACAGAGCTTTAGGTCTTTATTTCTGTAACTGCAGGAATACAGTTAGCTCTTTGTTATTGGAAGCTGATTTTTCACCTCATGATGCTACTTCAGGAAACAGAGCTTAAAGACAAGCTCAAACCTTGGGATCAAAGCACAAAACCAGAATGGTTTGTACTGACAAAGCTTTTGTAGAACTTCGAAATCAGAGAAACAACTACTTGTATTTCAGGAAATTAAATTATTTTCCATACCAAACAGCATGATAGGAAATGCTGTCTAGACAATATCCAGCAGTAATTCACACTGAAGACTCACAAATGAAAAATAGCAGGCTGAAATTAAGTGCTGTCTTGATCCCCTCCTATTAACATGACCAGCTCTTATACCAACTTAGAGGCTCATCCCATGCTTTGTGGTCCATTTTGGTTGGTTTTGTATTTTCTCTTCAGCCCTCAAGGAGAAAGCTTTCTCCGCCAAGAAGAAAGCACTCATTCTTCATTCTATCTCTCCAAGCTTTCTCCAGTCACCTTTATCATGTGGGCCTAATTTTTGATTTCCATGAAGTGTTCTATATAGGACTTTGAATTCACTTGGAAAGTTTCAGTTTGTGAAAAAAACCCTTCAGCTCAGTCTTGCAGATGTGTTTCTGGGCAACAAAATGTAAGATGCTTGTTCTTGCTCCTTTGATGTGGCTCTGTGAGAATCTCTTTTGCCACATATGTAAGGAAATTATTATTCCAACACTTGCAATTCCTTTCAACAGCTGATCCTGTGACAGCTTAGTAATGGAGCCCGTTTGTCTCCTTCTGTGACTAAGACATTTTCTTCTGTGCAGCTGTAGTTTTGAAGACCCTGCAGAGCTGAGTGTGACATCCTGTTTGACAGCTGGGCAGACTGCAATACTTGCAGAAGAAAACAAGTGGTAGCATTTCACACAGATGTTCAGGGATACAGCAGAACTCCTGTATTTCTCTCAGATTATGCCTCAAAGTACCTGTCCTCTCCTCTTTGTCCATGCTGGGCCAGTTGGAGTAAACACTGTGGTTCACTGTGGTTTGCAGTTAATTAATTAATTTATAAGGACCAGAATCCCACTGTGGACACTGTTGCAACTCCTGTGCAGATACAGTGTTGTCCATCTGATAAGAGAAATAGCTGTCCAGAGACTACTCAGCTGACCTGGAGTACAGCACATAATTTGCTATTTTGGGACTTCATTCCTCTTCAGCCAAGCTTGTGCCATCATGTGCCCACACATAATCACGCAAATCAAGCGGTAGGAAAGGAGTGAGATTCCCTGCAGATGCTCAGCAGGTGCTTGGACTATTTTACTGGGAGAAGTACAGGTAGGAAGAACAGTGAGTTCTGAAGCAAAAATCTGAATTACATGAAGTACAAACATTTTGGATCCCTCTCTTGCTTATACATCTATAACTCAATAAAGCAAATCAGCTCTGCTGGTAGTGTGCAATTTAGTTGTTATTCAGGCACCAGGTGCAGGAAGAATGCATTAAAATGCATGCTGACTGGTAGAAACATAATCATGGAAGTTGCACAAAATTTGAATGTATTTTCACAAATCATTAATTTCATCCTTAAGTGTACTCCACACATTTCTCTTACAGATCAGAGCTTGATTCAAAATCCTTTGGAGGAAATGTGAAGAATCCCCTCGATTCTGGAGAATTATGGATTGGTGTCTCCATGTGTAACTATCAGTTGACAATTTCACTCAATAAACCTAGGAAGCTTCATTAATCTCTGTCAGAAAAAGAAGATAAAAAAGCTTCTGGTAATGAGATCCATAGAGGAGGTAGCATTTATGAAGAGACAATAGATAAAACAGGTGTGGGAATTATTAGACCATTTCAAATCTTATTCCAGGCAGATACAATATTGTGTGTCTCTCACATGCAATAATTAGACAGAGGATGTCCATTCTCTTTTCCAATAAATAGTTATGCTACTGTGGTTTTGGCTTCAACTGCAGAGTTGCCATATCTGTCCAATTTATTTCACCTATGAGTGGACCCTGACAGTCAGTGTGGAAATGCCATTCTTTGAAATTGGAAGCAGTGCCCCATCACTCCCCTGATCACAACCATAAAGCATTACTGCCTCCACAATAAGGCTTCAATTTTTTTTTTCTGCACATGAAGGAAGTTTCTTGTTATGACTACTGCTTCTGGCCCAAACCTTGCAACACCTGAAGCAAACAGCAGGTGGTCATCTCCACAGCCAAATCCATTCTTCGCTCCATAACTGATGTTGCAAGCATATCAGCGGATTTGTAAGGATATGCAGATTTCACTTATACTGGATAAATTATTATTTTGAGAAGTTTTGTTACTGGAATTAACCAGTCCAACATAGTCTGGCATTGTAAAAACCAACGGAGAAAGACAACTTTTCTTTAAAAACAGAAACATTTTTTCTACTTTTTCAGTATAAGGCAAAAATTCTTTGAGTAGACAGGCGCAAAATAGTGATTTCTTATGGTGCAATTGATTAAGCAATATTCTTCTGGCATTCCAACCCTTTTTAACATGGACTCTACTAGTAGTTTCCCTGAAGATGCATGGCAACATAATTACATACCCTACATCATCACATCCTATGTCTCTGAGGAGTCCTAGTAATGATAGTTCATTTCAGGATTTGGAGTAGAAAAATCAGATAAAGGAAAGACAGGAGTTAGGATGAGGAGGGTGTGGTTTTTTATAAATCCTGTATGAAAGTTTCTCAGACTCTGTAAAGTACTGCTTAAAATTGTGGTTTTTAGAGATAATATTATTAAGAAAGAAATCAAAGAATAGACAAGCTTACTTCAGGTGCTGTAATCTCAAGCTGGGCAGTGTAGAATGGGTGTGGGATGCTGTGCAGGTTGACCTATGGGAAGTTTATTAATTTTTTTGTTCCTCTTACAATATTTTCTTGCAAGGAAAATAATCCTATTCAACATTTTCACTGTCCAAGAAAAGGGGTTCCTACATGAACTTGCTGCTTCACTGTTAGATAGAGAGAAGGGTGTGCAAGTGGTATAACCACCAATATAAAGCGGGACCTGCCCTCATGTTCCTCTGCTACAGTCAGCCAGGTATGTTTATCCTGTAGTTAATAGATGCACACAGCTCGAGACAATCTGAAGGCCAAGCTGTGTATGTCACAGAGCAGAGCAGAACACAGCACAGGCCTGGCTTTTGTCCACTCACCCTGCCTATTACATGGATCACTAGGTCTTCTGTGTACTGTGGTCTTCCAATTAGGATCATTACATGGAGTTTGCTGATTCAGCAGCACAGGGGGTTCCTTTGTTTATGCTTTTGTTTTAAACACTCAGAGCATCTGAGCAGCTCAGATTCATGCTGCTCAGTTTATTTACACTTTACTTTTGTGAGTAATGTAGCAAGATAGGAGTCCATGTGCAGCAGGTAAGGAAGAGATGTATACTTCTGAATGAGAAGACAAAAATCTCATATGGTGGGTGAAATGCTTCCTGTGAACTCATCATTAAAAGGAACTGCTAAAAGTGGGTGTCCTCTAAGTGAGGATCCAGTCTCAACCTGTGGAGATCCTCATCCCAGAATCCTCTAGCCTAGAACAGGGACCTATGTCTTTTTGAAGGATATATAAGGTCCCACTAATTTTGGTATTGAAGGTGCCAGCCATCTTTTCCACACTACATTTGACTGCTAATGACATTTCCTAGTGAGGTTGCGGGGGGGGGGGAATCAACTTTAGTCAAACTCAACTGGAGTATTAGGGAGACACTAGCAAATTATTCACACTCTATACCTCTTTCCTGGAAGTGAAATTAACTCAGCTTTTTCCAGTTTTCTCTGAGATCTCACATTTTCTGAGCTTCTCTGAGTTTTAGGTTTTTTTCATCTTCCTCATGCTCTGGAATCTCCCTGGACAAGTACTGACTTCTCCAGTTAACATAGCCTAGAAATGGACCAGAAGACAATAATTACCTCTCAGATAAAGCAATGTACTTTTAATATACACCAATGCCAAGCTGCATCTCCCTGACATATATAAACTTATTTTTTTATCCAATATAACTCAGAATCCTTTTCTGCCTGTCTGTTGACTGATACTTACCCATTCATTTGTTTATTTAACTCTTCCTTCATTATTTTTGGAGTCCATTAATGTGTCTACTGCCATCATTAGCTCTTCTGCTGGGATCCTGGCTCCTGAGGTCAGGTGGCTGGATTATACGCTCCCTTTACTCTTGGATTGGGCACGGCTTTTGAAGGTTGTACTATTCAAGCTGATAATTAAAATACTGAGAAGAATGGGATCAGAGTGAAACCCAGTGGGGTCTCCTAGCCTTCTACCCTTTGAAGGGTATCAGTGGGGTTATCAATGGGAACTTTTGTTTTAAGCCCTATTTTGAAACAACTCTATTCTCATCACAAACTGCTGGTATGTGTCTGAGTGCACATTCTGGAAAGAAAGCTTAATAGCAAGCTTGCGGGCTCAAGTTCTTCCTCACCTCTGCAGATTTAGATGACACGATTGGAAAGAGACAATTTAAGAACAGGGATTATCTCTTATCTTTCATTTAGGAGTCCTTGCATTTGCATCCTACAGCACCATGCACATGTCACTGAAGGAGTCAAGATAGAAAGTAGCTAGATGGGCCAGTGCTTGTGCTCCTGTGTCATGCATTCTTTTGCTAACAAATATGTAGCAGAATTCAGTAGAGAATATGTCTTTAGAGCATTGATTGAAAGAAGTAGAGAGTGGTAGTGGGCGAGGTCCTTAAACCAGACAGAACATGTATGGGACTGACTTGGCTCTTCCCCTGAAGCACAACTGTGAGCCTTGAAAAGACAACATCAATAAGCTAGTTCACAGTTCCATGCACCTAGTTTCACATGTAAGTTTGGTCCTCTTTCTATGTAATTCTCATTTTTAAATACTTTTCATGTTTCATGATCCTACATTAAAAAAATCTTCACTCTTCCCCTCAAATTCATGTAAGGTTTTGTCACCCTTCCACTTTGAGAACAAAGCAAGCTATGGGAGCTAATCAGAAAAAAGGGAATGGAAAGGGAAATGTTTAGAATATCAACAGAAAAGTTGCATTAGCTGTAGCTTCTGCTAGTACTGTCAGATGGAAATCACAATATGCTTTGAAGAAGCATGTTCCTGAATTTCAGCTTGCATAAGGCTTGTTGTTATAGGCCCTTGGGGAAAGAAAAGAAAAAAAAAAAAGAAAAAAGAAAACTATTTAAAAAGAGTGCAGTATTTCCATATTGTATATATTGTATGTTTTCTTCCATATCAGAATTACAGGGTTTTATAAGCTGGTTGAAGAGAACAATTTACACAATGCTATTCTTCAAATAAAATGAACAAGAATACTTGTGATGGGTCGAGGTTTGAGCAAGCTTTTAGTATGAGTAGAAGTAGGCAAAAGAAGCTTATGGATAATTGGTTATGCTCTTGCTGTGTTCCAAGTGTTTATGCCTTTCCTTTTAGCTCTCTTCTTTGGTTTAAAGTGGGCTATTTTATATTTTACAGCTTTCTCAAATTTATATGTGTTCTGAGAGCTCAAAATATTTTATCCATATCAGATAAAAATTACACTTTCTAAGGAGACTGACGACAATGGTTGTCAAGCAGGCGTGAGTTTCAACAGTTAAACTAGAGGACTGAGAAAAAAATACAGGCTTTGTTTAACTTGATTAGCATGAGTGTCAGGAGAAAGTTTTAAAAGATGAGATATTTGGATAAGGAACTGGGCTGCAGAGGGAACAGCAAATTAGTCAAACAAAGAACTGCTTAAATCAGATAGACCAAATGGGTTACATTAGTGGAAATACCTGCACAGGATCCAAATTAAATCTCATTGTTTTAGGAATTTTGCTGGCCCTTCTGCTAAATATGTTTTAAGATAATACAAAATGGAGTATGCGAACAATGGGAATGAAAACTGTTTGCTACTTTGAAAGTACAAAAATGCAGGGTTAAAAGACGTCAGTGAGAGATCAGCAGGGTGTGAAAGGTGGGGAGTCACACAGCACAGTATGGTGTGAAATTCAGAGAGATAAGAGAAAGGCCCACATTCAGTTTATAGAAATGGGAAAGGCCATGAATTACTTTTTCTGAATGATCATATATGTAAGTAACAGATACAAACCAATCACATTTAGCTGTAATTATTAAGTAACTCCTAGTAATTATGCAATTCTAAACTACTCATTCAACACTCGCATGGAACTCTCCATTTCCTGGCAGTTTTTTCCCCCTGCTAAAGTAAACATTAAGTCATTTGGAGACAATGGCATTTGCTAGAACTTTGGTCCATATTTATGAACAGTTTAGGCACCTTTGGTTTTCTTTTTCCATTTTGTTTTTTTAATAAATGATACTGTGACAGAAGGATTTTGAATGCTGAAATGGGTATTCTAGAGGTCAAATGTATCATTGCTTCACACAGATATAACATAAACAGAAAGGCTGCCATGGGCCACATTTTGTAATATTTAGCTCTGTAGAAGCAGCTACTGAATAGCTGGAACAATGTTTTGTTTCTAAATACTGTGATCTGATAAATATCTTCCAGTGGCGAAGTGTGAAAGGTGTATTTTGTACAATAAACACTCTAAAGAATGGTGCGTGTACATTCTTATTAACATTGTAGGGTCTACAAAATACTTAAATGAGGCCAATAACCTCTCCACACAAGGCTTCTGCATGGTAATATAAATTTAACTTAAGCTCTTAACTTGAACTGATTTAAAAATGACACTATGCAACACCTTCTTCTATCTAATTGATGTTTCTGCATTTCTAGGGCAGAAATCAGGAAAAAAGTTTGATCCACTGTGATCCACCTCACAGAATCCAAACTCATAGAGTTGCATCACAGCTACAGCAGCTGACATTGGCAGGAACAACAGGAGACTGTCTAGTTCACTCCCTCACATACACGCAGCTGCGCGAGGCTGCCCAGTTTGTCTGTGACAGTCTGCAAGGCTGGAGACTCCACAGCCTCTCTTGGGCAGCCTGTTTGAGCATTTAACCACAACCAGAGTAAAAAAATGTGTGTTCTTACATATGTGTGTGCTCATTACCTCTTATCCCGTCACCCTGTTATTCCTCCCCAGGTGCAGGACCATGCATTTGCCTTTGTTGAATTTCAGACAACTCTTCTCTGCCCAGCTCTCCAACCCACTGAAGGGCCACAGCCCTCTGGGGTGTTGGTCACCAGATAAACTTGGTGAGGAGGCATTCTGTCTTCAGCCTGCTGGGAACTCTTGTCCTTGGGCCATCCTGAGGGCCCATTGCAGGCTCATGGTCAGCTTGCTGTCCACCAGGACCCCCAGCTCCTTCTGTGCAGTGCTGCAGTCCAGCTGGTTATCACCCAGACTGTGTCAATTTTTTTCCTCTCCATGGAAATGCATGGCAGACTTTGCATTTTCCCTGCTTGCTCTACATCAGACTGCTGTTGGTCGTTTTCCAGCTCCCTATGAATTGTTAGAGAACCATCTGATTTATGAGTAGTCCTTGGCATCTTATAATAATGGCATTACTTGCAGATTTAATACTAACTACTGCATGCATAATAAGTTTTGGTTTATCTGTCTTCTTGCTTGCTTTTTTTGGGGAAGGGGGACTGGCATTTTCAGTTTAACACTTATTAAAATTATAATTTTACTGGGAAAATGCGCATTTTTTTAACTTGGAAAAATTAAAAATAATTTTATTCAGAAAACTGTTGGGGTTTCATACTGGCTAGAAGCCAGGCACTCGGGAAAACCATTCACTCATTCTCCTCTGGTACAGCTGAGCAGAGTGGGGGGGAAGAAAAATCAGAAGGTTCATGGGGTGAGAAAAGGATTAGGAGAAACACCTTAAGGGCAAAACAGGCTCAAAACATAAAAGGTATAAAGAGAAATTTATTAACAGAATTAAAAGAGGATAAGAGAACTAAAACCTTTAGAACAGCTTTCCTCCCCTCCCCCAGCCCTTCTTTCCTTCCCACTGACAGCACAGAGAGACAAAATATGGGGGTTTTAGTCAGTTTGTCACTTGTAAAAAATCTTTCTTCGCTTTGCTTAGGGAGAGAATTCTGTTTTGTTATGTTGTGGAGTCCTTCCCATGGAAGATAGTTGTCTGTGAACTTCTCCAACGTGGTCCTAATTTTCATGAGTCCCATGGGCAAAGGGGTCATTTTAGTTCATGGGGTGCAGTCTTTTAAGGATGAGCTGTTCTAGTTTGGAAGCAAGGCTCCTCTTCCTCTGTCCTCTCTCTGTTCGTTTCCCACCAGCTTACAGCTTTTCAGCATCCACATGTTCTAGCATGAGCACCTTTTCTCACAGGCTGCAAGCAGACCTCTACATCTCCCCATGCACTTCATGAATTACAGGGAAAGAGTTTGTTGTATTACAGTCCTCACCGTGGCTTGCAGAACAATCTCAGCTCTCAGGTTTGGAGCACCTCCTCCTCCCCTTCCCTCCTTTTCACCGACCACAGTGTCGCCATGTTGTTCTCCTCACGTGTCTTCAATTTTTCCCTTTTCTCTGACTTGGGAGAGAGTTGGTGTTTGTAGGTTTGTTTGTTCTCAAGTTCTATCAATTGAAAAGTTTTTACAGGGTTTCACAGCGCTGAGAAGTTGATCCCATCTGGGCTGCGCACTGGGGAATTGCTCCTCACGGCCCTCGCTGTTGGCCACATGGATCCCCAGCAGCCGCACGGGCGGCGCCAGGCGCCGCGACACCGGCACGTTCAGCGCCTCTCTTCATGTGGGGCGCCCAAAAGGAGAAGCTGCTGCCGCCACCCCTGCCCTTCTGTTTGCAGCATGGATGGCTGAAAGCAGCTAAGCAGGCAAAGCTCATTGTGAACCGTGCTGAGATGATGGTGGCCGCTCCTGGCTGTGTGGCCGTGGGCACAGGGTGCTGGCAGCTGTGTCGGGATGGCCGCCGCCAACCGCCTCCCCGCCCCTCCGAAGAAGAAAGGGAAATCGCGTGCAACTTTTTCCTTCTTAAAAATGTCATCACAGAGGCATTATCAGCTTCTCTAATTGGGGTAGTAATGTGTCCATCATCAGAACCTTCAGGGATTGGCTCTGCTGGACATAGTAGAATCTTCGAGCAGCTTCTTTCTCAGAAGTTGCCTTTGTGGCTTTTCCCACCCCCACTAAAAGCCAGGCTGTGTTAAACCAACACAAAAACGTAACAATTAAAAGTACTAGGGTTGAGAGTCAGTCCTATATCATATTCCTATATCATATAACTTTCTTCTAGCCTTAATTTTTAAAGCTTTTTAAAAGATTTTTAAGTAACTGAAATATAATTTCGCTTCTGCATGATCTTGTTTTTTTCTGCTTACTTACCTTCTTTAACAGAAAAAAAATATTTCATATACAAAGCCTGAATCTAAGAGAGATTTTCTCCCATTGACAACTCCAATGATTTAGTGATACAATATTTTTTCTGTGCCGCAGCTTTGCTTAATGCAGGAGAGAGCAAATCCATCAGTGAGAGAGACCAGGCAGTACACCTCAACCCTATTCCATGCATCAGCTAAAAAAATATAAGAAAGTACACTTGGAGGTTTGTTGATAGCCAAATAGTGGTGCACAGGAAGTATTCTGCTTGACTGTGAATTTTAATGACTTGGTAGTTATCTCAAGAACTTATCTCAGGTAGTTATTTCTGTTCAAAGTGACCATCACTTGGTTAGATATCTGTAAAGACATAGAGAGGTGGCCAAAACACAGCTGAAATAATCCAAGGATCCCCTTTGTTGACTCCATTACACCCAGAATCAGAGACTGTGTTTTTAATCCCATTTCACAGTGATCATTGAGATATTTAGAGATATTTTCATTCTCTTCTTCAGTTTAGCATTGATCTCGTAAATAATATGTTCTGGATCTCTGTTAATGGGTCTGGATTTGTAAGGGGGAATTCCTGGTAAATAATTGCAGGGACTCATAGACTGTAACCTGTATTCCTGATTAGCGGCACGCTGTCTCAAATAGGATCTTTTAGGGAATATGTCACTTGGCATCCAGCCACTTGGCATCCATTCCACTCCCTGTGGAAACTAAGACAGTTTACTAAGGGGTCAACCCATACCATATTGCTAGAGATGCCTGGGATATTCCTGGGCTAACTTCCTAGGGTAGGTGCAGCCGTCAGGCCTGATTTGGACACTGGGCAGTCTCACTGTACCTATTATACCTACCTGTACAAATAATGATATTTGTCAGCTTGGAGCTACAGTATGGGTGATTAAAGACATGCCACATATTATTTTCTAATGATGAGCCATAAAAAAAATCTTTTAGCCTCTAACACATTTTCAGGAAGATTTCAATTTTACCAGTATGTCGATATTCTGTGGGTTCTTCTCTTCCTCATGCTGGCATGCAAAGGGAAGACAGGGTCTACTGTGTTTAACTCTGCTTTTAATCACAGGCCAGCAAGCTGCAAAACTCCTTCAAATTTTTATCACTAATTTACTGAGGATTCTGCAGTTTCTTTTCTCCAGTGACTCCAATTTCTGGTCCTGATAAAAGCTTTGATATTTAAACAACAAACAGCAGGAGAATCCTTTTAGTGGAGTCAGATGAAAAGGTACTGTATCCCTCTTGTTTTCTGATTTCGGATTGATCCTTCGAAAATTTCTGCTCTCTGAATGCCTGTACAGCTGCTGTTGCTAAGGTCTTGTACTGGATAACTCTGCTCCATTCTGCTTTTTCTTGCCTGACATTAGGAGAGGGACAGCCTCTGACCTCTGAAGTGGATGTTAGCAGACTAGAGGAATGGAAGGACCTTTTCCAAGGGAATTTGTCACCTGCTGAAGGCTGGAGACCTCCCTGAATGAATTGCAATTGCACACCACTCACAGTCTACTAATAAAAGTGATGCTTGTCTACCTAAATCCACCGCAGTACTGAAGTTCCTGCAGTAGGTTTGCCTTCACCAAGAGATCATCATTGCTGCTCCAAGCCTGCACTGAGAGAATTCCTTGGTACCTGAGTGCCTCTCTCCATTTCATTTCCCACATGCAGCTTCTGACTCTCTGCTTCCTGGCATCCTTCCCACCTTCTATCCTGCCTGACCACTTACGCCCAGACAACATTACTACTGCCCACTACAAGGCACATGTCCTGATCTGGTACCTTATAGATTCAGCATGTGAAACTTCTGGCATGTGCCTTTTCCCTGGCACATTTCACATGTCCTTTGAACCATTTCAAAGCTCATATGCCTTGACCTTTGGTGGACTGGAGTCCACCAATTTAATACAGCCAATTAAATTGTCATCTCTGCCTTTAGCTATGTTCTGTGACATCTCACATGCTTCCCTGATTGATACTGTAATTTGACAGAACAAGGAAAGAATTTCAGTCTCCTCTGCAGATTTTCCTCTACATTTGCATTCATGATGCATGAGTCCCCAAAATGGGCAGCTTAAAACAATGAAAGAAACAGCAGGAGAATGCCAGAAACATCCAGGAAAAGGACAGATTAAAAAAATGGTCACAAGTGAATGTTTTGCAGTGACATGAGTTACTTAATTTTAGCTCAGTTGTTCAGCTGCTCTGCAAAGACTGAGGAGCTGTATGCAATATTCTTCCTTTCACCAGCAGCTCAAAGACACAGCAACATTATCTTACCATGTTTGCTTTTGGGGTTTTCTTTGGTGATTTTATGCTTACAGTTTGGGAATATACTTTAGGAATACCTGCCACGTCCCACACCTGAACATGGCTATTCCTGCCTTGTGGAAGTCTGCTCTATTCTGGAGAAAGGAACTTAAGATTTCTGTGGTGAACATCACTTCTGTGACAAGCCAGTGGGCATGAGTTGAATTCAGACAAGGCATGTGTTTATGGAATGACCCAAAGAAGAGCACAGCACCCTCCCATACCACACAAAGACGGCTGCTTAGAGACAAGAGAGGAGAATCAGTCGGGGTGGGAACGAGACATCAGTCTGTGCATTACAGTGACATGCTTTTGTCTCTGCACAAATGCACTGAAGACATTTGTCAGACTTTCTTCCTCTTCTGATCATCTCATTAACCACTTATCCCCAGAAAGAAAGTGCTCTTCAGGCGGGTTTGGAAATGTAACTTTCTCATGGCACACATTACTAGCGTCAACAAGAAATCTTTCTTAAGGTTTCATGGACATCTGCCTCACCATTTTGAAGTTTAAATTATAGAAGTATTGTTTCCAATTTTATTCCATTTATCAGGATATGAGAGTTTAAATTTGGTTGTCAGAAACTTAAATGGATTGAGAATAGTTTTTGAAATCAAAAATTATTACAGTCCCACACCTTTGTGAGAGAAAAGAATCAGGATGCTTGAGGGAAATGGATTTGTTAGGTTGGGAGAAAGACATCCTTGCTGGTGATTCACACTATAATGATGTCTGACTCTTTTATTCTGAGCAGGAACTACAAAGAGATGATTTTTCTACCAATTGAAGAGATTCAATGAGGACATACCAGCACAGCTAGGACTTATTTTCTCTTTGTCTGTGTTCCCTCAGATACAATTTTCTAGGTTTCACATTTTATGAACAAACTTTTCCTGTAATTCAAGACAATACTTACTCAAGAGGAGAGCTACTAAGGACAATACACAGTCATGTTACAGGATAATGTATTGGACAGGTCTGTAAAAGAATGGGACTTCCAGACTCCTTAAAGGACATCAAACAGAATGTAACTTAATTTTTATGGGATGAAAACTGGCTGACTGAAATATTGCATTATTTATGCTATTAAGTCATTGTAAACTCTGGAGAAGAAGGGCAACTCCCAGACTGGCCATGAGGCTGGAGATGCCTTAAATCTCCTCTCTTTCTCAGGTTAGATCATGCAGTGAGAACAGAGCTCAAAGTGGGTGATGCTTTTGGAAATGAGTAGTAGAAGATGTGCTATTCCCTAAACCTTCAAAAACTTTCCAAGCCTGATTGCTGCAGTCAGCCTGCAAGATCTTCTGTGTGAAGTGCCTTACTGACAGTAAAAACTAGCATTTTCTATAGAAAATCTTCTGTTAATTAATCAAATTTACTATTTTCCGTATTAATTCTAGAGTAATCTGACCACACACAATACAGTCGTCCAAGAACTACTAACTGAACCCTTCCACTATCATTCACTGAATATCTGACAGGTGAGATTGTTGCACTGGCCAAGAAAAAATATTTAAGACCTGTACTGGATTTCCAGCCTGAATGGGGTAAGCCTGGGATGGCAACCTGCCTGATGTTATCCTAGAGATATTATCTATAACTAGGTATTTATTCTTTTGATTGATGTGTTCATATGTTTCCAGGTAAACACAAATATTAAAATGTTACAATGAAGAGTTAATTAGAAAAACTACTAGCCATAACAACAATAATTGAGTATTGTGACAGCAACAATGGTTTTGTGATGGACCACTAATGTCTCCTGCCTCCATTGTTTGTGTAGAGTGTTCAAAGAATTATCTACTCCTCACATTTACCAAGCTGCTTCAAGTGGGGACCCTGAAGGAATGGAGTGAAAGTAATACCATGGAAATTGTTCAAAATTTGTCCTTGAAGAAAACAAGCTTGAGAAGGACAAGGGATGTTCAGGCTCCATTCCACTTTCCTGCCCAGCAGCTTTTTTGTAATTCAAATACCATAGGCTAGATCAGTATATCTACAATGAGCTCTTCAGTCTCTTCTTTCAAGGACCTTGCTTCTTCCAAAAGGGAGATGTGACAGTTTCAAGTGGAATGGTTCTTGCAGGTGATGTTCTTTAAAAGGCTGAAGTAAATCCAACAAAACCAGAACATAACAAACCCCACATACCCAACAAAGAGAATAAACTTGTCTTTGGCCTTTTGTTTTGACTTTCTGGAAAGAAAACAAAAAGACCTGAGCTATCTCATCTGACATCCTGGCAGTTGCTATAGACAATTTCCTGACTGCATCAGGAAAGGAAAGTCTTTTTCTACATCTGGCTGAAAGTTTTGTTTTCCAAGTGTCTGAGACTAGAAGGTGAAAGCAAACCATAGAATAAAATTGTGAAACGGATCTGCTTGAAGCATCACAATGTTTGTTCCTACTCATTAGAGCAGTGAAAGCTCCAATAAACCCTTTACAAACTGAAGTCAGAGTATAACAAAATGTCATACAACTCTGCAGAGGCTTATCCAGAACAGTAGAACCCCAGAGAGGGAATCTATATTTGGGAAACAAAAACCAGGGATAAATGGCTTCTACTCTTTCTTTCACTCTCTATAAAATTTCCTCTGAATACCTGACTTTCAGTCCAGCATCTAAATCACATGAACAGAAAAAAAAAATGAACCATTCCAAACTGACTAGGGGTTTTTCCTGATTGAAGAGAAACAAGTGTTTTGTTCTATAGCTGTAATGAGTTTCACTTCTAAAAAAATGCTAGTGCAATAGAAGTGAAGAGTAGATCTGATAGAATTTTTTTTTCCAGGATATTGCATGATTAGAAGTCTGTATGAGAAGTAGAGGGATTCATATGCCTTCATCAGAGGAAGACAAACTGTCTTGCTTAGTGTAGTTAACATCCTAGGTTCTAGTTAAAAGGGAGTTATCATCATTGCTGTGGAGTTAAGATTTGGAACTTCAGTTTCTGCAGTTCCTTGGTTTTTTTGGGTTTTTCTGGCAAGGAAGCAGAATAGCATAACTTTGGTCTGAGGATGACTTTGTGTTATGGGGTAAAAGCAAAGAATTCTGTGCCTGTGTGTACATAGATGCATTTTGTCATGACTTTGGCAAAGACTCTTTGAGCCTGTTACTAAGGGGTTTAAATTTTATGGGTTTGCATCACTGAACTAACAACAACATTAGGCTGTTAGGTTGTTCTCCCATTCTGTTTTATAACTGACAATAGACAATTTTCCACTGACACCAGAGTCTCAAGGACAGAGATATCCCAGACCATTTCCTGTTGGACTGTGAATGTCTGCAAAGTTGGAGACTTCACAACTGGTCTGGGCAATCCGTTACACTTTTTGTCTACCCTTGCAATCATTTTCTTTTTTTCTTATACTTTAATGAAATTTCTCGTGTTTCAGCTTGTGCCCATTACCTCTGATTCTGTGACTGGGTAACACTGAGAATGAATTTTCAGGCTCCCTTTTCTTCATTCCCTTCTCTCAACTATTTCCACACATCGGTACTGCTCTCCTCCACTGCTCTGGGCTGAACAGTCACGGCTGTCTCACCCTTTTCTTGTACAAAAGATGCTCCAGTGCCTTCACTGCCGAACTTTCTTCAGGAAGTCCATGTCTCTGTTGTACTGGAGAACATGGAACTGAACCCCCACATTCCAGCCATGTCTTCAGCACTGCCGGGAGAAAGCAGGGACAGATCCCATCCCGGATCACTGCCCTGCTGATGGTTCTGCTCCTCGTGCTGTCCAGGCTGCTGGCAGCTTGAGGGTGCCTGCTGGCTCACAGCCACCTTGCTGTCCACCAGGACCCCCAGGGCCTTCTCTGCAGTGGTGCTGTCCAGCAGCTCCCACCATTCACATCCCTGATTCCTTCTTTCTTCTTCTCAAATGTCAGAGTGAAGCAACCACCCTTGTCCAGTCCTCACTAATGCAAATTATGGAGTAATTACCAATAGTACTTGAACATGGATTCTAGTTCATAATTAGAACAGGTCACCATACTTTATGTGGATATTCCCCATTAACTCTTTAAAAGAAGGAAAATAAGATAATGGGTTGAACACTGCAATTTGTATTTTTGTCAGTATTAAAAAACTAGCAACTTCTATGGATCAAAAAGCAAAAACATATTATCCCAGAAACAGACAAAGCTCATACTGATAAGTCCTCTTTCTTGAATTTATATTATTTTCTATATTTCCTATTTTAGTCAGACTCTGATAAAAAAGACATTGTCTAAGTTATTAACCACCTTTCACATTACTTAGAATGCCTGTTCCATTTTTAGTCACAATTGTTTTGCATTTCAAAGACCTTCTTTGAAGAAAATTAGAAAACAAATTCCCTCAATCTGTGATCCTTTTTCTTTTTAAACTGATTTTCTGCATTACAAGGTCACACCCACAGTGCTGTATCAAGCTCCGAATTATGGCCCTGATTTAATTCATCTACAGAAGAACAGGGCAATCTGTCCTTGGAGTTAGACAAACTTCAACAATGCTGTTAGAGATGCTCAGTTCCTTGAGCATCTCACCAAGCATCGGGTAATATCTACTATAATATGTGATACATGACTAGTTGTGTGATTGTGGACCGCAAAACGCTCTCTCTGCTCCTGAGACCTTCCAGTCAAAATTGCAAGAATACACCAGTATGGATTTGTCCACATTTGTACATTTGAGGGAGTAACTTCACTAATACCAGGACCATGTTGATCTACTGAATTTGTCTGTGATTTCTGGCAGAGATGGTGAATTGTAATAGAATTATGTTACTTTGTTTTCCACCTTGAATGTAATTGCGTGTGAAACATGTTCTTATGTAGTTTCCCTGCTTATATTTACCCATCTGAGCCTGCATATGAATTTTAGCTGCAGGATCCCTTGTTATTCTAGTAACCACTTTATTTCAACTCAGAATATGGACTGAGAGGATTTCCTACACTGATCCAAGATGGATTACAGGAGCAGAACTAGTGTAAAGATGCAAGTATCATCTTCATCAACTGTCTTCAAGGTCTTCCTTGGTCTTCCTCCTAACCAGGTGAAATTTCCACCCTCCTTATATACAGCCCAATGTTATCCTCCTCCACTTCTTTACATTCAGCATGATCTAGACAGGGACTTAAGAAATATATTCATATATGTGGTAGCAGGTACTTCATTGAGATTATTAACATATGATACATTTTAATATTTAAATAATGCTGAATGAGGCAAAAGCTCATTTTTATCCAATCCTTCAATGTTCTGGTCATACAATTTCTTTTAGTTCTGCTTGGCTCTTCAAAGACAAAAAGAGGACCATTCTGTCTCCACCAACCATGTCCTCCAGCCATCTCATATTTTCCCCATGTCAATTATGCCTTTCTTCACCTGCAAAGATAGCACAGTGGGTACACAAAGCAGGCTGTAGATAACAAGACAGCTCTTGCCTGGGCTCCAGGTCTTTATCCCACACAGGGATGTTTCAGCCCTAGGAGTGATTAAACCTCATAACCAACCTGAAATGTTACATTTTGGCCTCCTCCCAGCTCCTCTGTAAAAGGCTGAATGTTCACAATATAAGAGGTGTTTGAAATGCACCGTTCTTCCCTCTGGCAGAAAAGCTGTTCATAATTACTGCCATTTCTTATGTTAACTGCAACAATATCCTGATGGGAGGTGTTCTTTCATCTGGCATTAGCCAAAGGAAATGACTTTACGTCTACATTAATTTACATATACATTAAACTCATGACAAAGCAAATTGTAATGATAAAGCAGCATCACCATGTCTCTGCTTCCACTACTTGTGTATTTCTTTTTTGTCCTTCAGTTTTACCAGCAGGTCTCTACTCATCCACAGTGGTCTCTTCCCTTCCTCTCCTGGTTTCTTGCATATGGAGACCAAGTATGTAGTCCCTTCCAGCCTTAGCAAGATGGAAGCAGCTTAAAATTTTGAAAGAAAAGGATATTCATGTAAGCTGTGACACAAGGTATGTTGTTCTTGTAGTTTGTTAGAGCCACTCAGCACAGACATTAATTTAAAATTGCTTAATCTGCTTTCCTCCTTTGTTAGTCATCCTTAGAGAAACAGCCTTGGTGTTGGTGCCTTCCTCTTAACACTTAGACTCATAATTAATGGTCAATCAGCTACTGTTCAGAACGTACATGCAACCAGCATTGTGAAGGACAAAATGTGTGCAAGGATGTGCCATGTGAGAATGTCATGACATTCAGAATACAAAGTAACTGAAGGGGCACCAGAATGTAGCACATCTGTCCATCTGTCTGTCTGTGTCTAAATTTCTAAGGCAATCAAAGAGCAACTGCTGACTGGAAATTAGATTTGTAGGTCAAGAAAGAAACCTGCTTTAAGACCTGACTAAATTATTTTCTGTCAGTTGAATTAGATGAAACTCTTAAACCAAATCAAGGGATGCTGAAGAGAAACAGTAGCATCTGAAGAGGCCGGCGGCCATAGCAAATGTTTTGTAAGTCGTGTGAATGTCTCGGATAATAATGAAAATAATCAAAGGCTTCTCAGCTAGAATAACTTTCTCCTCCGGGAAAAACACTACTGACAGAACTAATGGGCTTTAGAAAAGCAAATACAAGCCGGGACAGTGTATTTAAAGCAACTGTTGGTGAAAAACAATATAATTAGAACCCTGTGTTTGCTTTACAGTCACAAATTGTTGCAATTTGCTTTGCTCTCTGATTTCCTAGGAGGTAAAAGGAAAAGGAACAGGAATAAATTTCCCCTTGGGTATTTTATCCAAGCCAATCTTGATCAGACTTGCTCATTATAGAGAAGCTATCTCACCAATGGACGTTAGACATATGTATGATACCTGTTCTTTACTTTGAAAGAAGAGATTTGGATTTATTATAATTTCATTCATCATTTAAGTCCTTCCTTCCTTCCTTCCTTCCTTCCTTCCTTCCTTCCTTCCTTCCTTCCTTCCTTCCTTCCTTCCTTCCTTCCTTCCTTCCTTCCTTCCTTCCTTCCTTCCTTCCTTCCTTCCTTCCTTCCTTCCTTCCTTCCTTCCTTCCTTCCTTCCTTCCTTCCTTCCTTCCTTCCTTCCTTCCTTCCTTCCTTCCTTCCTTCCTTCCTTCCTTCCTTCCTTCCTTCCTTCCTTCCTTCCTTCCTTCCTTCCTTCCTTCCTTCCTTCCTTCCTTCCTTCCTTCCTTCCTTCCTTCCTTCCTTCCTTCCTTCCTTCCTTCCTTCCTTCCTTCCTTCCTTCCTTCCTCCCTTCCTCCCTTCCTCCCTTCCTCCCTTCCTCCCTTCCTCCCTTCCTCCCTTCCTCCCTTCCTCCCTCCCTTCCTCCCTCCCTCCCCTCCCTCCCTCCCTCCCTCTCCCTGCCTCCCTGCCTCCCTGCCTCCCTGCCTCCCTGCCTCCATCCAAAATATGGAGATATTTTGTCCATTATTTCCTCTTCATTTTTCTTATGCCTAATCCCCAACTAGCACAAATGTTCATATGGATATAAATGCAGGCAGCTATTTAAACTCAATAGACAGATCCATTCTCTTTGGAAAAAAATTAGCTCACACATTTGCATCTTGCCTAATCTAAAGAGTTTCCAGTGGATCCCTGTGCACTATCTCTCCTTTTCTCCACTTCAGAAAGATATCATCTCCTTGTGTCAGAGTGTGTTTGGTCTGGCTGAGGTGGAGTTCATTTTGCCACAGCAGCCCCCCCAGCTCTGTGCTTGCATTAGTGCTGGAAAGGGGTTGTCAACACAGCAGTGCCTTGGCTGCCTCTGAGCAGTGCTGGCACAGCACCAGCCTCCCTCTCCAACATTCCACCCCGCACAGGCCAGGAGGCTGGGGGTGGGCAGGATCCTGGGAGGGCACGTAGCTGGGACAGCCAGCCCAAACTGACCAAAGGGGAATTCCACATCAGAGGATGTCTGTGCAGGTACAAAACCTAAGGGAAAGGAGGAGGAAGGTGTGCCCTTCATTGCTTATGGTGTTTGCCTTCTGGACCATCTGCTGTGTGTATTGAAGCCTTGCTTCCCATGAAATATTCCCCAGACATTGCTTTCTGGTGGGAAGTAGAAAATAAAATTCTTTGTGGTTTTTTTCATTATGTTCTGGTTTGGGTTTTTTCTTTTCTTTTTTTTTTTTTTTTTTTTTTTTTGTGCTTGCATGCCCAAACCAATTTATTTAGCCTTATTTGTGTTTTTACAGTGCTGTGCTCTGTATTGGTATGCAGAATGTACACCACATGGAGTGAATGCTCCCACAGCCTGGGAGGAGGTTGCCTACAAGAGCCTGTTCCTGATGCTTTTTTGTTATCAGCAGAATCAACACAGAGGGGGTTTTTTCCCCCCTGGGTTCTGGGAAATGTCCCTGAAAGTGAAAGTATTTGTTCCTCATAGCAGGAATCACCCCAGACAAAATGCAAGGGAAGCCTCTTCCTGATGAAAACCCTATAATAATTTACAAATAATAATCTGTAAACATCTGGCTTTACATTCACCAAAAGATGTCCTTTTAAATAGGTATGCAGTGAGTAGCTCTGAAGCTGTTAAGACATAATCAGAATCAGTGCATAGGATCACAGAGAGACAAGAGTAGCCAACAGAAGCCTTTGGGAAAGGCAGTGAAATAGTCATTTTTACAAAACACAAGAAAATAGAGAGAAGTTACACTCCTAAAAATGATGGAAGCACACTCATGTGTGGTAAATGACTAAGTATTTACAAAGTAATTAATGAATCTAGCACTAAAGTAAAAACAAACCTCAAAACAGGAAAGATTAATGTTTAAGCATGGTCTTGAGGATACAAACCAATAAAAGTATTAAAATCCTAAATAAAATCAATGTTGCAAGACCCCAGACTACAGGAAACTGGAGGAATCTTCAAGGAATATATTTAACCTTACACAAGAAAAAGGATTTCATTCAAGAAAGAAGCCAAAACCAGAAAAGATTAAATTGGAAACTTGATCTCCCCAGGCATCATCTTTACCAAAAGACATCTAGAACATTATATGAATTGATTCAGCTTTGCTGTGATTTTTTGCCCCAGGGTGATAGATTTTACTAGCAAACACACAAGTATTGGATTATTCTTTGTGTATTCCAGAAATTTCCAGCTACATTACAACTGCACAATACACACAAGTTTCCATTTTCTGCATGTAATGAACACTTCATTAAAAAATGAAGAAAGGAAAGAAGAATCTTCTGATGGTAAGCAGCCTACAAGGAGGAACAGCTTTTTCTATCCAAATTCTTGTATTCTGCTCTCATAGCTGAGTACAATACAGGCACAAGCACATCATGACTCCATTCACTGAAAAATACAGAGATACATCTGTCATGGCAATTGTGCTTTCAAAGACATGAGCTCTGCCTACTGCATCGAGTTGCAGTTTCTCAGGAACATCTACCTTCAACCTCGCCATGCAAGTACAGGAAAATGGGCATGACTTATTAGTCAGGTGAATTGTGAAGGTCAGGTGAATTGAAGGTCAGGTTTCATCTCTGAACAGCGTGTCTATCCCAGCCCCAGAATCGGTCCCTGTGGAATAGAATCATAGGGTGGTTTGGGTTGGAGGGCACCTTTGAAGATCACAACAGGTGATCATCAGGTTGATCACCTGTTATCAGGCAGGAACAACAGGTTCCTACCTCCCTGTTGTAAGGAGGTTTGAAGTCTGTAGACCTGCTAAACAACACTAACCAGAGAAAAGGTAATTTAATAGCTAGCCTTTTGTTTGCGGTTCAGTTTTCTTTACAATGAGAGGGGGAAAGATTCTGCCTCATTTCAGGTAAATCTCTTCTGATAAGATTAATGTTTTCCACTTGCTATCTCAGTGTTTGAAGATATTAAAATGAAAAGAATTACAACAGTGGTTGCATGCATTTGCTGCCTTGAGAGAGGTGACGTGGCTGGCTCAGAGCTGCAGCCAAAACAATGGAGGTGGAGCAAGCAGACTTACAGGCAAGTAGCATGACAAGGTTAAGCATCTATAGATTGTGTTAGTTCAGGAAGGTCAGAAATTACATAGAAGTACAGTTTTGTAGAGTGCTTTGCTATTACTGTGGACATATGGTCCCACTGAGGAACACATCAACAACACATATGATAATCTGCAATCATTTCTTTCCTTGCTCAACCGCAAAAACATTTGTGTCAGATAAATGAATTTTTCTGCCTGTGGATGATAGAAAGCAGCCAACAGAAAAAAAGTTTTTTACCTGAAAACCTTCTTTCTTTGTCTGTCTGAGTATATCACCAAGCATAAATCTGCATCATTTCTCCAACATAAAAGTGATTTCTGAGTGGTTTCAATGAGCTGAGAAACTGGCCTATGTGCCCACCTGAGGAATCCAAAGATGTGGGGGCCAGGAGAATCTATTCAACAGTCAGAACATGCTGTGGGCATTAAGAATTTCTGTTGAAATAGTGAAACCAATGTCTGCAGTTATACAAGAAATGAAAATCTTGTCTAACAGCTTAGGTATCATCTAATTTTGGTGTTTACAGTTATTTCATATTATTTAATTTTCATATAATTTCATATTAGCTCAACTGTATGTTTTTCATATTAGCCCAAATGAAGTGCTCAATACTTCCATTTTCTGTGTATTTCCTTTCCTTGTAGATTGGATAAGATAAATGGCTATTTAAAGCCTCTTTACTGAAGCTGAAGTTAAAAGGTTTTCCCTCATATCGGAATGGGTTAACAGGGTGAGTGGTTGTGACACAGCTCACACAGGGGATGCATGAGGCCACTATCCCAAAGTTTTGTGTCTGGATCTGAGTTCCCCATGGCTGTTTCCCACGAAGATAACAGCATGTCAAACCTGTGTTGCTCCTTGAAATACTGTGAACCCGGAAAGACATGGAACGTTGGAAACACCTACTCAAAGCAGTGCTGTGACACCTGAATGGGAGGGACCCCTGAGTTCAGTGTACTAGTCTGGCCCACTCTTAGACATAATAAATCTGTGATAAGAAAAGGCAATATATTTGTTTAAATTAATAAAACTGGCAGGAAATTAGGAACTGAAGGTGTCCTATGGAAATTAATTGACTGTAGAAACCAGTTGTGGTTAGCTGACTACTAAACCAGGCTCAGCCAGCTGATATTTTACATTCAACTTTCAGCTTTTAAAAAAACCTGCCCCTTAAAACAGAAGGCGTGAGAAAAAAAAAAATGGAAGAAACAATGCAATGTGTAACAGCAGAAATCTGCATTTCAGTTCCACATTTTTCTTCAGGTAAAGAAGATCGTGTATCATTCACCTGTGGCCAGTTCTCAAACCCAAGACAAAAACGAGAGTCTGGTGGGAGGTGGTTGTGTGCAGACTGAACAGAAATGACATCTTGGAAGTAATGGAGCTGTTTCCTAGCTTGCCACTGTGTCAAACAAAGACAACTGGGATGTGAAGTATCTGAAATCTCTTTAGCTGCATTGAGCCGCTTGCAGATCTTGAGTAACCGGAAGATTTCTTAGCAGTTGCAAAGGCAGTGGGAAAGCACACAGCAGTGGAAGCAAAGGAGAGACCTTACACTGTTTGTTTCCAGGCGCTCTTTTAAAGTGTCCAGCCGTTGACATGTCACTGTCTTCACAGCCTTTTTTCAGAATAAGGACCCTTTCTCTCAGTGCTCAGTGAATAGGTTGTTCAGAAATCAGCATCTTTCTAATGGCAAGATGCAGGAATTTTATAGAGAGAAGTCTGTTGGGGAGGCTGGTGGAAAAGTACTAATTGCAGTGGAGCCTGCACTTTGTGTGCCAGATATCAGGAAGGCTGATGCTCTTCATGCATCACAGGGGCTGCACCACATCAAGAGAGAACCTGATATTTAAAGCACCAGACAGCAATCCAGAGAACATAAATTTTCTAATTTTCATTTGATTGAACGTGCAGCTAAGGTCACAAGGATATCTCTTCATCCTGTTAGTCAGTAGTGATGTTTCTGCACCTCCTGAGAGTACATAGACAGTCAATTCCATGGTAGTATGACAGCTCATGCATCCAGACTGCTCAGCATATGACTTTTAACATTGTGCTAGAACTGTGATACTCACCTATTGTTCCTTCTTGTGATCTCCTTTGAGAGTTAAGGAAACGGTTTTTCTCTTTTTACTAGAAAGAAGTTTGTACCAAGATGGGTGATCACCTGTTTTCCTGGGTAGCAAATGATAGGATCATTTGAAAAAAAATGAAAGAAAAAACCCTCAAGTTGCCCAAGGGGAGGTTAAGATCAGATATTAGGAAATATTTCATCCCTGAAATGCTTGTCAAGCATTGGAGCAGGCTGCCCAGGGGAGTGCTTGAGTTGCCATCCCTGGAGAGATTTAAAAGCTGTAAAGACACGGCACTAAGGGACATGGCTTTGTCATGGACATGGCAGTGTTGGGTTAACAGTCTGACTGGATGATCCTGAAAATCTTTTCCAACTTAAAAGATTCTGTGATTCCGTGATTCTGTGATGACTCATTTGACACTATCTCAGACTGCTGGCATTTTTTCAATTGCATGTCTGCCTCCAAAAGGCTCCTCTTTTATAGACAAGGGATGGAACTGAATCTCAGGGCATAACCTAACAAAACAGCTTTTCTCATGAAGATATGGAGTACAGCTTTAAATGTGGCTATCTGAATTCAGTTTATTTTTTCAGTTTTATTGTTTGAGCGGATGACCTGACTGTATTTCTTCTTGTTTCTGATGCATTGAATTCTATGGAAAATCTGGGAAGAGGCTACTGAAAGCAGTTGAATGAACCTGACAATTAAGGTTAATTTATAAAAACCTCTTGAGCAGATGTGATAGAAGAGCTTTTTGTACCAAGCCTTTGGAAATGTATCATTTCCAATGAAAAAGCTAAAGGGACAAAATAAGAAGCTGGGAAAAGATTGGAAGGCACAGCTGTGACATCTGTGTGTGTGCCCAGCTAAGCACTTTGTACCACAACACTTTCAGAATGGAATTCATCACCTAACCCCTCTTCATGGTAAGACTCAATGGTCCTAAAGGTCTATTACAATCTAAAATATTCAATGGTTTATTTTTAGTCACTCGGTAGCCACTCCACTCATTTATCTCTTGATGCAGCTAAGTAAGCAACTGAAAGCTTATCTCATTCCCTGGAGAAACAGAACAGGTTTTTACTCTCAGTTATCTGGAATTGACCAGGAGAAATAACATGAGATGAAGTACTGAATATAGAAAAGTAAGGCCATAAATGACTTTATGAATTCATAACCCCATTCCACAGACAGCACTGGATGCAAACTTACAATCTATCATCACTCCCCCATCTACCCCCCCTATTACTTCCTGTTTGAACAGATATTTTTTCCAAGTAATTTTCAGCTTCTTTCGAAATAATCTGTGTCTCTGTTGTGATTGCATGTCTTAGCTCTTATTCCTTTTTGCAGTTAAGGTCTTGAGCAAGCCTTCACTTCAGCATGTAATGAAATTTACAGTATTATTCCTATACACAATGTCTGTGGTGATAGGTAGGCTTCTCAGGTACTGTCTGGTAACTTGCTTGACCCTGACTCATCCTAGCAATTGGCTTGAAGGCTCTAAATGTTTCTTAAACCACATTTCTTGGGTTCATGGGGGTTGTCTGCCTTGGCATTGAGAGAAAAACTTTTCATTTTGCAGTGCTTTCATTGCTCTTGTTTTGCCCTGTTAAAAGGAACTGCTTTGCTACCCCAGACCCTGCACACAGGCTGGCACTATCACGCACAGTACCCCCTCAATGTTGCCTTCAAAATGCCTGGTAGCTGGCTGTCATGGTTCTAAGCCCAGCTGGAGATGAAACAAGATGCAGCCACCCACTCAACCCCACATCTCTTCCACCTCCCCAGTGGAACCGGCAGAAGAATCAAAATAAAATTTGTATATTGAGATTAGAACAGTTTAATAACTGAAAATAAAGTAAGAGACAGTTACAGTGGGAAATTATAATAATAATGATAATAAAATGAAAAACAAGTGGTGCAGAACGCAATTGCTCACCAAATGCTAAGCTCCCACCCAGCTCCTTCTGCATATTCCCTCATTGGCAGACCATCAGACAAGGGAAAAAAAAGACTTGACTTAGAATAAACAAGACTTAGCTGAAACCCAAGACATCAGTTTATTATCAACACCATTCTCATTCCAAATCAAAACACAGCAATGTAAAAACTACTGAGAAAACTTGGCTCTACCCTAGTTGTAACCAGGACATGGTTCTATGTAATGTAGCTGGAGCTTGGACTCAGCATTCATGGAACACCCATGCATGCCAGCAGAAGGCTTTCCAGAACAGGAGAAGATGCGGTAGGATGTTCATAGGCTGTCTGAGACTGGCTGCCAGCAGCTGCTACACCTCCATGTTTCCCTCATAATGATGCCACCACAGGATGCCAGACCACTAGAAACACAGCGCCCACCAGATTGTTTCTGCTGACACTTGTCAGAGCATCGTTTCCCAGAAGCTGAAAGGGTCCATGCCCCAGAATTGGCCTTGAGAGACCCCTGGAAATTATAATTCTTCATAAACCCGCATAATGCATCAGTGTAGCACAAAAGTGTTGCACATGGTGAAATAAATCACACGTCTTCATTCTAAGCATCAAGTTGAAATGTTCTACAACTACTACACTTACTACTAGTAGGAAAATGGTGAATATTGTACTTCTTTAACTGTAGTTCATTTAAAAATTCTTGTCTTTTGCCAGTCTGAATTTCTGGAGTGCATGGCCACCAGCTAAAATAGTTTTAAAAGCCCTGAGTGGTTCAGAGCTTGTTTTACCTTTTGAACCGATATTCAAGAATGTTTGTCCAATATGTATGGCACTATAAACAGGTTCTTAACACCATTGTTACAGATGAAAACACATTGCATATTACCAAGTCTGCCTGCCACAGCACATTCACCTCTGCCATAATCATCTGGTTTCCTGTCACCTTGAATAATATTTAAAGTCCTGGTTCAAAAGCTGGTTTGCCGGGTTGCCACTTGCCCTCTGTTCAGAGCAACAGCTTATATCTCCCAAGTTTTCTGCCTTCCGAGGAACACAATGAATGAATTTCAATGGAAGCAGTGATGCAGGCGTGTCTACATGCAAGCTACTGCTACTACAGCCATGTTAGAAATGCAATGTTTGACTATCATTTGAGCTCATGTACAGATAAACTTTATTAATGGCGTGTAAGGGGAATTTGTTGTTAACCTTATTCAGCCTTTCCCCCCAGAATGTCTTTGTCCCATCTATGTTCACTCCCTTTCTGTCACTCTGTCAGGTACCAGATGTGAATATCAGCAGATCATGACATACTTCTTACTTCTGTCTCCTCAGTCAGTCATCTGGAGCTTTTTGAAACTTCCTACAGGCTCCCCAACTTACGGAAAAAGAAAATTTTGGACAAGCCTGCATAGTGGACTTACAGGTAGCTTTAAGCTTTTTACCTGCAACGACGGGAAGGGCAGCTCATCAAGACCACCTACCCTGTCTGTGTGAAATTTACCAAAAACAGCACTTTCCAGTATTTAGGCCCATTGGCCAGATCTCTGAGTTTGCGTGGTCTGTCTCAGAAAAACTTTAAGGGTTTTTTTTTCTGGGGCATGTCCTCTCCCTCCCAATTCCCCCTTTTCCCCTTCCTCTGACACTGGCATTTTTTCTGTTTTCCATTTTCATGCGCAGTGTGGTCTGTATGAAACCCACCAGAGCCTGCCCAAGCCATCCTGTACAGTCGCCCATCTGGTCTGTGGGTGGGTGCTGGCCTCTTGGTTCAGCTCACACGACTGACTGCTTCTATGCCATCCTGGGGTTGCACAGGCGACCTGAGAGGCCTTTGAGGATGGGCTCACAGCCTATCATTAGTATCATGCTGTACTTCATTTGTGTCTCCCACTCCCAAAATGCCCACTCTCCTCCAGCCCTACCCCTGAACTTTGAAGGCTTGTCCAGCTGCCTTGTAAAGCAGGTTGCTTAACCTCTCTTTTACTTTTAATTGCTCAATCAGACTTCATTTAATAATGTCCCTAGCTCTGATAAAAGACTATTTTCTACTGGATATAACTTTTCTACATTATTATGAATATATGCATGTACATTTAATTAATGTTTTTATGCATCTATATATTGATCTATATATTGATCTATTTGTGCTATATGCAGGTATGGTGGAGTCAAGACACAGGCAATCACACGTGATTGATGAAAACACCTGGGGCACAACAGTTAACTAAATGGAAGCTATTTACCATGAATTGTGGCTGAAATAGGTGGATCTTTGTATATTTAATGTATAGGCTTTCTTGCTATGAAATTCTTAAAAGATAAGAAGGGAGGGACATTTCGTGCTGCCAGCCAGCCACAGGGCAGCCTGAGAGCACTTGAGGTATTATGTGTTTCCAAATCGTGATACTCAAGGCAAAAAGAGGTGGAGCACACAAACTTCATGACTGGAAGAGGGGAGGGGCCTTTGGGGGCATGTGACTGCCTGCGGGTAAGAATTGTAATTGTAGTACTTCTATGTGCCCTGCCTTGTCATTCAAGCTGTTAACCTCTTGATTCTAACTGCTTTTCAAGCTGCCTCTTGGGAAACACACTTATTTCTATAATTTCTACCAGCAGAATTCCAAAGGAGTGTGAGAGAGAAGTCGGCCTTTTTTTCTGGGACACAGTTTATCTGACCTACTTTGCTACTTTAGGCTGATCATAAAGTGAGCCTAATTCGCCCAGAGTCATCTACTTGCTAGATGTTTAAAGTTATATAAAGTGGAACATCCTAGCTCTGGGAAACTACACAGGAATTAGAGATTATTAGCACCTACACTGCAGGAAAAATTATGAATGAGTTGTAGCACTCTGTCAGACAATCAAGGATACCTCCAAGATACAAAAAAAAATAGTAGAATAGCAAGCTGGTATGATTTCAAGAACGGTCTTAAGCTGTCAGAGTTTGTATCTCAGGAAAAGTGTCTAGGACATTTCTGGCTATGAAAATCTATATAATAAATCCTGAGACACCTTAGTTCTTGTGTAGATTTATTGCACAAAAAAAAAAAAAAAAAAAAAAAAAAGCAGCCACAGGTGTTTTCAGGTTGCTTCCTGTACCTTCTTTCACACGAAGTCATTTGTGGAACTAACTGTGATTGGACTAAAAGGTAGGTACAGTGAAGTCTCTTGGGATGCCTTAATTGCTTGAGTTTGGCATGCATAAGGCGCAACAGTGACTTTTCTTGTTTCGTCTCTCATCATCATTACCTTTCACCTAGAGCTTAAGGCATAAAATGAAGCATATAACTAAGGGATTTCACAGGATTCTTAACAGTGGAATGGGGAAGACAGTTATTAATTTTTTTAACATTTCCCAGTCTTATCACATGTTGTGTATTCTAATGAAGTTAATGGCATGCTCCTTATCTTTTAACTAATGCTTGTTATTTTTTAAAATTTTGCAGCTGATGAATGCCTGCCAGGAGACAATTTTTTCTGCACAGTGGTAAAGAATATTATTCTTTTGTTGAAATAAAGGCTTTTAATGTCTACCAGCAGACTGTAAACCACCTATCAGCAAGGCATGGAGCAGAGTCTCTTCTTTTGGTTCTAGATTGTGATTGGAGGAGGAAACAGGCTCTATAAAGGGCAGGATGATGGTGGTGGTGGTGGGATGTGTGTTTTTTTTCTGGTTTGTACATTTGGAGCTTTTAGGGAGAGAGGCTGTGGTTTTGAGGTGTTTGGAGGTTTGTTTGTTTTGGTTGGTTGGCTTGGTTTTGTTTTTTCTGCATGTTATAGCAGAAACATGTTTATGAAATTAATGTATGTAGGGAAGTGCACTTTCAATCTCATGGTCGTATTAAATGTTTTTGACAGAATGTGGTCTCTTGCTGCTTCCTGCATAAACAGACCAAAGTCCATTAGACAGAAATGAGTTATACGAAGCAGTAACAAAATTATAATGCACAGTGGCATCTCTGGAAATAAGCAACTATAAATTAATTTAAGTTCTGTCTTATAGTGAGGGTATAAATTAGAGTTCAAGAAAAGTACGGAAGTAAGATTTTTCAGTTAGGCCCACAAGATCATAAATCATGGAGGCTCAAGCTATCCCTCATGTAAAGTGGTTCTGATTCAGAGGTAAGAAATGAGGACTAAGCAGAGAAGAATTAGAGAAGACTGTTAGGTCTTTGAAAAGGAGATTTCACAGAGCAATCATACAGCTTTGCTGGGGTGAAGATTGCCCTTTTTCTGTATGCATAGCATGGTTTGATGATGCCCTGATGACCCTCATGGTGTGCCACTGTGTGGTATTTTAATGATGGCCTGCTTCTGGTCATGAATAGATCATGATCCTTCACTAAGGGAGGCACATGGTGGAGCACACAGGGCTGCCTACCACCCTAGTGTAGCAAGCTTCAGTGATGTATTCCTCTGTGCATGATATCTTGCTCTATTACTGCAGTGGGGCTTTATTTTTTCATGTAAAAAATAAAAATCTCTCTCACTCCAGTGACAGTCAGACTCCTAGCCCATGATGTCCGTTCACGTCACCTCAGATTGGGATATTTTTTGGAGAAATATCACTTACACAGAAACCAAAAGCTGTGATGTGTGCCAGGGTCCTGTTGATGAGCTTGAATCCCTTCCTTGGAACAGTTCAGTCCTGAGATATGCACACAGGATTTTGGAAGCTAAGCACCTTGAATTTTACAATCTTCAAGCAGATGAGGGATGAACTTTTTCAGTCTTTTCCCTGACAATTAGAAGATTTATTCTTGCCCCTTATATGTGCTGCTTGGCCAGTTCTTTTGTTTGTGTCTTGATTTGTTTCCCTTTGGAAAAAAAAAAAAAAAAAAAAACAGTTTTCAAAATCAATACTAGTAATCCATGAAGGGCCTACTGAGTCCAGAACCTGCACATCGCCACAGTTTGCTACTGAGCCTTCCCTGTTCTTTCCTGCCATCTGAGACCCATGAGCCCTGAAAACCCCAGTATCTTTGGTTGTGTTTATTGCTGCTGGAACACCTGTGGACAGTAACTGTTTTCTATCTTCCTCTCCCATAAGCAGGTTTGTCAAATGACAGTGTAGTCATGTCTTCCATGACTACAGCCAAACCTTTAATGGTGGTTTTCTCCTACTGGGAGTATTCAGATCTCTCTGCTATGTGGATTTGTAGTAAGTGGTAGCTCTTTGGTGTAGAGAGTTGCATCAGGGCAGATGTACTGCAAAATCACATCCACAGCACTGCTGACTCCTGTCCACTCCCAGTTTACTTCTCCCTGCTGATCCCTGCACATATCTGGCTGCAGGTGTGCTCTGCTCACCATACAGGCAGGAGTATAGTACCGAGGAGTCAGAGCAAGCTGTCTTCTTACCTCTCAGCATCCTCACCAGATGGGAATTGCACACTTATGCTCACATCAGAGAATAAAAAGCACTTTGTGCTTAACCTGAAATGAAGTTCCCAGCATAAGGTAGGCATTCTTGTGGAAGCTTCTGTCCATTTGGGCTAAGTGAGACCAGTGAATCCTAAACACTTGGGTGTTTTTGCATACCCCATTGGCAGCACTGGAAGTGTTAGACTTCCATGATATTGTTGCTGTTTCATAACCCTGTAAACCTGGAGAAGACCTCACAGTGAGACAATAGGGATGTCTCTTCTTCCTTTCTCCTCTTATTTAAAATCTCCATAAGACCCTCTAAGCTCTGCCATTTGGTGGGGATTTTTCCCCCCCAATTAAATAATTCCATTCCAAGATGGGTAATCATCTTAATTAGAAGATTTGACAAGCAGAGATTGTTCTAGATATTCACCAGCTGTGCCTCAGAAACAAAAGCACAGGATTCAGAAAGCACATGACACTGCTTCCATGTAACTGTAATCACAGCAGGCCCTGTGCAAATGAACCCTGCAATCCAGTGGGAGAGCAGCTCTGCCGTTACCCCCTCCTTTGACCTCAGAGAGGAGGAAAGCAAAGCCAGAGCAGAAAGATGAGATATGAAGGGGTGATCAGTGAGACTGGAACAGAGAGTGAATCCAAAAACCTGCAACTTTTGTCTCCTCTTGTGATGAACTGAGATGTGGTAAAATGTGCAAGCGAAAGAGTGCTTACACCTGAAATGTCTGAGACAGGAACCGTCCAGTGGGTTGGTTCCTATTGGGCCCTCAGGGCCTGACATTCACACACAATTCCATGGTTGTCTTAAATCAGATTTTACTTGCACCTCAGTTGTGGAACTAGTGCCTAATGAAGCATAGCATAATGTTTGTTACCCTTTTGTCCCTGCCATGTGCCCATCATTCTTCAAAAGGCTTTCCTTCCTCATTCCAGAAGCAAGCAACAGAGGGTACTCATGGATCTTTGCCAACCTCCCAGCTCTTTCCACAGGCTACAGCTCTGCTCACTTTTCAGCTCCTTGGTGACTGTTTCTGTAGCTGCAATGATTAAATGCCTTCTTGCAAGATGTTTGCCCTGGTAAGTTCCTCATCCTTGGGCATTCGTCAGTGGGATATGAGCCAGACCGTGTTTCATTCACAGCAATCTTCTATTAGAAAATGGCTTCCTTTGTCCAGACTCTCCCTGCCCCTGCAAGACTAGATGTGATGACAGAAGTTTGATGACAGAAGTTTTTTCTATAGCAGCACATCTACAGAGCTCAATGCTTCCTCCAGCTTCCCTTGGATGGTGGCCCTCCAGCACAGTTCACACCCCAACAAAACAGCTGTTCTAGGTTTTACTTGGTCTATATCTTCCTGGATTCAGAGGCTTTTAGATTATATGCATGTTCTAGGTTTCCATTTATCCAGATGTGCTAGACTAAGCAAATGTTTTCATTAATTTTTGTGAATCAGATCTCAAGCATAATACCCTTCCAATAATATCCTTATATCTATGGGAGTAGCATCATTGTGAGCCACGCAGATTAACCAGGGTGTGCTGCCTGCATTGTTCTCTTCCTGTTTGGCAGAGTACTGACAGGGTCTAAAGCTCAGTCTGAAAGAGGAAATGACCTGACTCATGGAAAAGACAATATGAGGTAGTCAGCATGGAAAAGGCAGTGATAACAGGCTCTGGCAGACAGAGAAGTTCTACTCAAGAATTCTTCACAGGTGGCATATACAGAGACACAAGCAACATGTGTGGTTCCCTGGAGAAATTCAGTTGTAAGTGAGAAATTTAAACTGTTGATTTGGGTCCATGCCACAATGGGAAGAATGAATTAGTGAGACTCGGAGATCTGCTTATGCAGAGAGCATCCTGTCCCTGGAATACCTTCCAGCTTAGGGGAAGTACTTTGATAAAGAACTGTGGGATACAATTTCCTCCATCTAACTGAACGGAGAATACTTCAATGACAAAAGCTGTACTGTATTTCTCAGGAAAGACACACAACTTTTTAATGTTTTGTATGCCACTTGCTAATTTCCTGAGATGGCTTCAATTTCCTTCAGAAATGTACAGGTGAATTTTTGTGGCAGTCAAATCCTAGATGATCTGTGACCCAACAGATCTGTGATGCCTAGAATGAGAAAAGTGACCCCTAAACTAAAAAAACAGCATTGTAGGTAAGCATAGGCTCTGATAAGCCCTTGTAAATGACAGAAACAGGGGTGTGCTATTCAAAAAAATGGACACACTGTGTAGCAAGCAGATTCACTGTACTTGCGGTAGTAAAGCTCAGTCAGTGAGAGGAGATGCTGATCAACCTGGGCTGACCTCTACCGTTTTCATTCCCCATCCTACTTCTTAATTAATTTCAGGTGCTTCATATTTTTCTACTTTCCTGTATCAACTAGGTCCTCATTAGGCCTGTTCTGTGTGATTTTTCTGCTGGTAAAGGAATGATATTAATGAGAGAAACTGCCATTTAATTTCAGTCTCTCATTATCTCATATGCCATATATTCATAGAGATTTTTTTCTTCTGTAGATTGAGGTGGATTGATTTCTCTAAAGCATTGCTGGCTTTTGAACCCTGCAATTTACAGGAACTTCATGCCATGATGCTGCAGAAAAGATGAAATTCAAGAACTTCAATTATTGTGTACCAGTTTGCTTAGGAAGAAAAGTTACTATTCATGAGCTGGGTCTATTCAGAACCAATTGTTAAGGTCTAGAGAAAGAAAGTTGTTTGTATGGGTTTTAAACAGAATTTCATATCCTTAAACTTTTTAAAAAAATTTTTAGAGATACCTATGTAAGTTTGCTTTTTATTCATCTCCTAACAGCCCCACATCTGATCTGACTGGGTACCTTTCCTTTGATTCAATTGTGTTTTCTCTTTCTTTTATGTGACTGGGAATTTAGAGAACACATGCATTTCTCTGTGCTGACTCACACTCATTTCTTTAGCTGTCATCCAAGGACGCAGTCAAAGATAAGGTCAAAATTACTTTTGTCGTTCTATTGAAAGCCTTAAGTGCTAGCCTGGATTGAAAGATGTAGTCTTCAATTTTGTAAAAACCTCCTTCTTTTTTAATTTTAAGCCTGTTCCTTTCCCTGAAAAACTTTCTAAAGAACTGAGTTTTACTGTTTTGTGTGATAATGTGCAACCTTCTCCTGAAGTCTGACAGTTGGGAACAATACCTAATGGGACTGTCTGTCAATTATGACATCTTTCTGCTCAGCAAAGAAATAAAGAGCAACCATTTATTTGAAACTGCATATGAACAGATATGGAAATTTTTATGGTGAATTACTGTCAGTTGTATTCTCTTTTAATTACTGTCATATCTTTTTGGTGAGTTGTTTTATCACTACAGGTTTTTTCTGCAGGTTGGAAATTTTTGCTGATTTAATTTGTTCTTCTGTTTTGTGTTTCTGTCCTATGTGATTTCACCTTGGACTAAATTTCTCTAAGAAAATTCACTTGCATCAGAAGCAGAGGAACATTTATTATTAAAGCATTCTGAAACATGCTGGGTCCCTTTCATTTCTAGTTGCAAACACACACAAACTTTGTGGAGTAATTTTTAACACATTGTCATGCCCATCCTCAGTTTTAGTTTAGAAAAATGTTTCTTAGTGTACTGAATGTTTAAAGTGTTTGTTAATTGGCATTATGCATAGTGTGGGTTTTTTCTCTTTTCTTTTTTTTTTTTTTTTTGTTAAGAATAATTAAGTCATTTAGTTCTGCTTAGTTTTGTATGTGACTGTAAATGAACCTAACTCATTACATGGTTTTCTTGTTTGTTCCAACAATCCCTAAAAAGATGAGTGGCATTTCTGGATGTTAAAGAAAATGAAAACTTGAAAAAAAATAGAAGAGGGTCACTTATTGTACTCAATTCTCTCCAGAACATGTTCTTCCTCACTAAAGCATTTCAATTAGAAATGTGGCTATTCTGACCCATAATAAGGGACTTCCCCTACTGTCACCTGTCTTACCAATTATGTCTCAATAGTCACAGTATAGCTTGTGTCAGTAATAGCAGTCTTAGAAAAAAATTTCTCCTGAAAGAGCTGTGGATGACTCATTGGCTTAAATATACTTTCTGACTCAACCAGTGGCACTGTGGTGATGTGCACAGACTAAGCAGAGCCTTTTCCCAGGAGTCTGTGAGTCTGTGAGAAGGTGAGAGTGATCTACCTGTGGTGGACTAATGGGAGAAAACTAGAAGAGAAAAGAAGAACAGAACAAAGAACAGGATACAACTGAATCTCTCAGAAGTTGTCCATCTGAAGTTCAGATCTGTTCTTCATATGTTGAAGTAGACATCTGAGATTCCAGACAGACTTCTGAAATCCCAACAGGATTAAGGTATTTTTCTGGAATGCCCTCAGTTTTGGATGATTAGCACAATGTAGAAGCAGTGTGCTTCAACTCTCAGCCTGGCCCTGATGGGCTCTCCCAGTGTGTATTCTGGTTTATTTTGGTTTGTCTTCAGTGGTGGCCAGTTGCTCAGATACTGCTGTGCATGTACCTGGGAGACTGGAGCCCTGAGCAAGCAAAGCACCTCTAAATACACCCTTCTGAAAGACAGCAATACGAGCCCATGTACTGCCCATGATATCTGGTACTGTTTCATGTTGCTCAGTTTGTTCTTCTTGAGAAACAACTCATGCCTAGGGAAGGAACAGATCGTTTTTGTGGAATGTGGTGGTCAGGCTTCATAGATAGGCTGAAAGAATGATCCAGCTCTGCTCATGGCTGCCATAAGCTGGCACTTGCTCTTTTAAAACAGACATTATTGCAAAGCTTTAAATTTCCTCATCTATTTAGAGGAGACAGTGCTTCTCATTTGATTTTTCTTCTTTTGAGCATTCCTGCTGTGAGAGGATTTAATAAGCTATATACTTGAATTTGTCCCAGAAAAGATAGGTTTGGAGCTGCCCTTTCATTTTCAGACTCTGACAGTTCTCATCTGGAAAATCTTTTTATATTTCTTGATATATTCTTTTGTACTCATACAGTAGTCACTGCCAATTATGCTCTTCTCAGCTATTATTCTGGGAAGTGTTTATTCATGGCTTTGAAACTCAGCTGGATGCACAGCTAAGCTGAAATATACAAACCTGTGTCCTTCTCCATGAGATCACAAGACTGGCTTATGGTTTGCAACTTTTACAGACATCGACCTAGTTTTATTTGCCTTATGGCTTTAGAGCTCTTGGATATTGTTAAGTCATGTTATCTGGCTCTGTGCTATAATCCTGAAGGATGGATAATGTAATTTGTGTAAAATTGAATTTTTAATGTATTAATAGAAGTTCAGCAGCTTTAAGAGAAAAGATCAAGTCTCACAGAGCTGTCAGCAGTTGCAGACATCACTTCTAGGGTTCTCAGAGATGTCACTGAGTCTAAGAATTTGTCTAATAAATCTGTTCCTAAAAAAAAAAAACGGGGGAGAGTGAAGTATTTTAGAAGATGTCAGCTCTCTTGTTTGAAGTGAGAGACGACAGATGGGTGTTTCTGGAAGTCTGTGTGTCATTTATGACTGTGTCTGTTCCAGTACTGGGTTTGCTTAACTAAATTGAGAAAACACCTGATCCTGTATACACAATTTCTCTACTAATAGGAAACCAACCTAAAAGCAGAACCACATATCTGCTACAGATCTGAAATGGACAATACTGAAAGGGACAAGACAGGGGCCTGTCTCTTTCCTGCCTGTGGATCATTTCTTGCTACTTAGCAATATTTCCCTTGGTCCAGGTTCATGTGACTGTTTGAGATCCTGGATACCTTGTCACTCACTCCTGTCTGCCCAAGCCCTACAATTCACAGGTCTCTGTAAAGTGCTCTTCATGCCCAAGAAGCATGCCATTTGTAACTGCAAAATTGCATAGGACCTGTTGCACAGGACCTGTTCAGTGCAAACTGCATTACAGAGGAGGGAATTGATTGGAGATCTGTGAGGGATTTGGGAGTGAGTAAACATACCTCTACTACTATGGAAAATAGTAAATACACTGCCACATGGAAAAGAGATACCTTCTCAGGTATCTCATATACCTGAGAAGGTATATGAGATGGTTCTATAGATTCTTATGTGGTCTGGAAAAAGGTGAATGGAGTATGGCTTATTACTGTCCCTTCAAAGCAAAGTTAAAGAGCAACACATGAATTAGAAGGAAGGAGTTTCAAAACAAAAGGATTCCTTTTGTTCTTTATGCAGTTTATCATTAGTCATTATAACTGCTCGCTGCAGGATACTGTGACTGTTAAAAGTTCACATGGATTCAGAAGACAACTTGACAATTTCATAAGAAAGAAATTAATTGGGGCCTCTTAAATATAAAAACATCTCCTTTGGCTGGGGAAGTCCTTGAATTTCAAATTGCTTGTGATTAGGAGAGTATTGCTGCATGCTTACCCTGTTCTGCTCTCTCCAATACATTTGTTCTTGTCTAGTGTTACAGTCTAGCTGGGATAAATAGTCCTTTTGAGTTAGACCAAAAATGGCCATTTTTTACGTTAAAAGAAGAGTTTGTGGGGACAGTGTTGGATAAAACAACCTGTAAGATTTCTACAATGTTGCAGGTCTCTTCAAGTTTCAAAGCTGGGTATTATTTGTGGTAGAGAAATAAGGTGCAATACTTTGCTCTCTCTTACCATATTGCTGATTGCAACCATGTGATCGTTGTTTACTTAACACGAAATAATTGTCTCATCCCCTCTTCAAAATATACTCAGGTAGAGAGATGATATCCCCCTTATCCTGATACCTGAACACCTTCCAGTTGTGCACTAACTGACATAACTGATGACCAGGAGGCAGCTGGGAAAAGGGCTGCATCTGTTCTGTTCAGCCAGAGTCTCAGTGGTACTCTCTTTTGCCTTTCTTTTGGACAAGTTCTGTAATAGAGACATTTAAATCTTTTTCCCATGCTTGTAGAACTCTTTTAATGGATAGGTTGATTTTGCTTGTTTTTTCTTGGTTAATTATTGTGCCTTTAAGTCTCTGCTTTATGAAACTCAGTTTTCCTCCCTATCATGTCTTTTGATGTTTCTGTTTTAAAATTCCAATTGTTCCACTGCTATCTCCCGGGATTAAGACTTGCATTTACCTTTTAATTTCTAAAAAATTCAAGATTTTTCTTTTAGCATTTTAAATACAAAAAGAAATGTGAATACTCTGACCCAAAATTTAGGACTCTCCTCTACTCTCACCTGTCTTACCAATTATGTCTCAATATTTACAATATACCATCCTTGCTTATGTCAATAATTGCAAACTTAGAACAGAATTTTCAACCATCATCTTATTGTCCAGTGTGAAAGTGTTCTTTGCTCTTAAAACTCCATTTGTCAGCCCACTTAATGATAGGATATGCAGTGCACTTTTGGGTGAGTAACACACCGGTGAGGTACCTGATATAAGTCTTTCTGACTTATGCTGCCCAGCCTTTTTGTCACAGGAGCTTTAAGGATGCATTATCACTTTATGAGCAAGTGCTTTGTCTTATGCCCTTTATCTCTTTCCTTGGCTACTCCAGCTGAGAGCCTTGTGTTGCTTGTGTGCAGACTGCAATGTAACGTCATAGAGCTCTTACAGCCCAAGAAACGTTTGTTTTAGGTGGGGGAACCAGAAGTAGCTGTTGTCTGGTTCAGGACAAGCAGCCCTAACCCCAGTGGGGGCAGTTTAGTTGGTAGTTTGGATATCAAATTCTCCTGGAGTGCAAGAAGCCATTACTGAATAGTTGTGCACTCCTCAAGCCGTTCAGTACAGTCGTGCTGGGGAGTGACATAGGCACAGGGAGGTTACATAATCAGAGCCAAGAAGTGAGGCTTGTTGACCCATCCTGAGCCTTCACCTCTACATGCCCACAGTGCCTTGTTGCTGGCTAGTTTGGCCTTTTGATGAGAGGAGCTTGAGTCTGTTTATAGCCCTTGCAAGTAGAATTAAATCATGATGAACCAATCTGTGTGGATCATAACAGCGGTCCAGAGCTCCACAGGGCCCTCTGGCCAGATCCCGTCTGGAGTGGACAGCACTGGTCTCTAGTAGTAGAGATGGACATTCAGACCAATTGTGCAGCTTGCTGGGCATTCCCTCACAGAAGAAAAGCCTGTTGTCTGGCAGGGTTGAGCATATCTGGGCATCCAGTAGGCATTGCTCAGAGTCTGTGTAGTGAAAACATTTCTGTGAAGGTGAGTTGGTGCATCTTACAGACAAAGTCATAAGATCAGAGACCAAAACATACAGATTTCCAAAACTTCTTATGGTAGATGGCCTGTCTGTGTTAGAAACTCATTGATGCCTTCTAAGCTTTTGTGTTGGTCCAAGAGCACTGGGAAGGTCTCCTGACCTATCCCAAGTCCTTCAAGAATACACATTCATCCCACTCTAGTCACTGCCTTTTGCACAGAGCACTTAAGGTGTGTCCGTACCAGGAGTCAAACTCATGTTAACACTGGAACACCTGTGACACTTAGGAATGTTCATTAAGCAGAAGACATAGATGGCAGCTTTTAATGAAGAAGTCTTGACTCAAAAGTATGTAAATGCCTTCAATTTTTTTCTGCCTTTTCTTGTAGTTGGAAGGACTTGAAAGAGAGTTTATTACAGTGAGGAAAGGAGAGGTCAGTGTTCCATAAAGATGAAGGCTCTTTTGGATATGTTAGTGCATCCTCCAGGATGCTCATAACTTACAGCTGAAACAGGGAGTTCTCCATGGCTCTTGCGCTCAGAAGAAGCAGACAGTTTTATGTATCTCATTAGCATGCTTAGGGAAAGATTTACATATAAAAGTCTGCTTTGTTGGACAGGAACAACACAAGGTAGCGATATTTTTAGTGATAAAAACATCCAGGCGCAATCTCCCCTGTCTATTTCCCCACAAATCTTCTTCATATTTACAATCTGTTAGATCATCCAGGAGACAGAATGAGTCATGTCAAAGCCACCCTTGGTAATTTACTGACTCCAAGCAGAGTAGGAGAAGAGTGCTAAAAAACAAACTCAGGGAAACAGGCCATGTTCTACAGCTAAAAGGTACTAACAAAAGAGAGTGACTAAGGGTTAACTTAAAAACTGGAAGTCTTTAAATCAAGAAATTTTCACTTGTTTAGTTTGGTGTATGAGAAGTCTGAAAGGCTACATTAACTGTTCTAACTGTATAGGGCCTGAAAACCAGTGTGAAATCTGTATTAAAAACTGCTTTCAGTTTCTTGTGCCATGGAGAAGTGATTAATTTTCAGGCCCACCTGAAATTTAACCCTGTTGTATGAATGTCCATGGGAATAAGAATCAGTTCCAAACTTTTGTTAATGCTGTATGATGACCTAACCTGACTGTTCAAATTCCTCCTCCACAGCCCAAATCTGCAGTAGTGGACCAGTGGGTTAGGGCAGTTTTATAGCTGACAGTAGAAAATAGGTACTGATGATCTGTGGAGCTCAAAGACACTACGAGTTAGAGAAACATTCATTTACCTCTCAGGACAAGAATAGAGTGTTTATTCCTTCTTGTGCCCTCTAGAAATATCTGACATGGGCAGATTCAGGCTCAAGCAGTTCTGCCAGAAGTAACTTCACTGCTGCGACATAAACACCTTGAGAACACTTAATGCAAAATTTTCAGGTTTTTTTCCTGTAAAAAATTGCATAACATTTTTCAGTCTGAGCAGAAAAAAAATTAAATTCAGAATCAAAACTACTTTCTGAAGTCTAAATGCCTTTATTTTTCTTCCCTTTCTTTTGTGTTCACTTGGGATTTTGTTTTGTTAGTTTGTTGGTCTTGTGGCTACTTAAACAATGAGGGATTTCTGAAATTATGCTTTTTCCTTACCGCACATATTTCTGTGTCACTTTCTGAAAATGTCTTTTCAAAATAGGTGATATATGTGTCATACAGTAAGTCAGTTTTGAACTCAGTTCTTGCAGAAATAGATGGCTCCTTCTTTTATGTGTTTTTTATCACATCAGAGATCATTTAAGCTCAATAAGCAATAAGAAATGTATAATTAGGCATGTGAGCAGCTGATAATATAAACCTGTGAGTGATCATCTGTTTGAGATTATCTTTTAAGGTTCCCTAATTTAGTGGGCTGGAGGGTTTTCTGTGAAAATCTGGGGAAATAAAAAGGAGATGTGTTAATACTGTATACCTGAGCACAATTTTTGACATATTGAATACCTTACTTATAAATTTTTTATTATGACAGGTGGAATAAAGTGCAAAGATTGAGCAAGCCATAGATTTTCCTAGTAATTCATTGTGCAGAAGGTGTTTGCAGTCTGCACTTTCACGTTGCTGGTAGGAGGGAGACTGGAGATGCTGATGCCTCAGCACACTGCAGCTTGCAGAGGTTTATCTTGCCCACACAGATGATTTTTTTTTTCTCATCCTGTTGTCAAGGTAAAGAATTGCTACTAATCATACATTTGGTGAGCTATTACAGCAGTTCCCAGCTTCCTATCTTTCAGCACAGGTGATATTTTCCATAAGAAAAGGGATAAATATCAGTTGACCCCAGATGAGGATGTCCAAGAAGTTTGAACTGTGTGCTTGATGTGCAGTCATTATGTTCCCAAAAATGCAAAATATTTGGAACCTCTTGTCACAATAGATTTTCCCTTTTCTTTGTTTCTTTCTTTCTCTTAAAAATTTGTCCATTTGGGGGGAGGAAAATATTCATTCAGAAAATCACCAGAAGGAGAGTAAAATCACCAGGGGGTGAGGGCAGGAGAGACTGGGACTGGGGCAGCATAGTCTAGTCTAGCTGTGTTGTCTAAACCCGAATTTCTTTAGGTTTAATGGCCAGATTTTGCTCTGTGGTAAAGGCATGCTGGTAAAACCATGAGCTACATAGTCCATCGCCAAAGATTTCACTCTCCTCTTTAAAAATTAAGAGGATGAAATGATTATGGTAGTGATAACTGCCTTTCAATTAACAGACTCTTACCACCACTAGCAAGGACAAATAGATAAAAGCATAACTTTGTTTAGAACCTGGCTGCTGAGTCCTAGGGACAGCAGGTGAAAAGAAACTGAATTGTTATCCTTCTGAGGCTTGGTCTTGGATTGTCAGTAAAGTGCAATTTGGGCCCAAATAGCATATCCTGGTTGGGGGGGGGGGGGGGGGGGGGCGGCGGGAAAGGGCAACAAATATTTTTAAGTGTTTCAGAGGTCAGCATGAGACCAGCACTTGAGACATGCTGTTCTCACCTGCATATATACCTTTCAATTTCAGTTTGTGGGGGTTTTTCCAGGCTATTACTCCTGCTCTGTTAGAAATGATCAGGCAGCGCAGTGAGAATTACTGCACAAGAAAACACATTTGCAGCACAGCAAGGTAAGACATCCAGACTTGCCTCAGACAGGCAGGTGATCAAGTCCTGACTTGTTGAGGCTTTCAGATCTGCAAAGAGCTTTTAATTTTACCTTCATTTGCCAACAATTCTGGAAAATCAGCTGTGCAGTTCCCTCTGATTCAGTACAAAGAATTCAGTACTGTGTATAGGGCATTGTCTCCTTTATCTCTTATGCAGTCAGGATAAAGGAATGTTCTGCCAACACTTAGAACTGGTCCCAAGGGCTTGAGGAAAGGAGAGGTAGCAGAAACCACAAAGGAAAAGAGGGAGAACAGACTACAAACCTCCAGGTCTTCCAAAGTATTAGGATTTCTAGGATTGTATTATGAATCTAACAGCATCCATCTTATTTCTTCTTGACTCCCTAGTGCCACAGAGAAGGTACCTAGATTTTAGCAGGAAACTAGGGACAAAATGTACTATGTCATTTACATCTCTATTGCCCCCAAACGGGTCTGCTCCATCTGACTGAACCTCTTTCAGCAGTGGTGCAAATATGTACAAACTTACCAATAATGAGGCTTTAAAACCGTAACTTCACCCAATTACTCATCTGTAGGTTGCTACAGGCTTCCCATACATATGCCCCCCTGCAGATGGTCTTCTGAAGATCCCAGTGAAACAAATGTATTCAAATAGACTGACTGTCCTGTCATTAGAAATGCCACATATGCTTTTCAAAGAAAAAGTGTTACGGTGAACTTGGACAGAAAGCAAATCATGGTTCTGTCACTTTTGAGAAAGCAGATGATGTGCTATGGGATAGATGTTTTCCATTATACAATTAGCAGTTTTCTATACACTCAGCATCCAGAATGATACTTTTCCAAGCCAGGTGTGTAGCTCTGGCTTAATGCTTTAGAAAGTTTTAGGTGAATCTGCTCAGTTGTTTTGGATGAGACTTAGAATATCTTCACTGGCATATTCCTGCCTGTCATGGTTTGACACTGGCACAATGCCAATGCCCCCATGAAAATACACTTTCTCTGGTGTCTGCTGTGAGATTTTGACCAGGAATAAACAAAGCAGGCTCTTACTTGGAAAAAAAAAAGTTTATTAACTCAACTACAAAACAATAACTAAACTACACACACACAAAAAAAAAGAAAAAAACACAAGGAAAATGAAAACCTCACAAAAACACTCTCCTCCTCCTCCTCCCTAAATTCCCAATACAATACATCTTCCAAAATCGCCAATTCTGGGTCCAGCACCACCCTTTACAATGCTCAACTTTCAGTTCCTCAAGAGGAGAGGGAGTCCTTCCATGTGTCGTGGTGGCCTTTTCCATCTTGTCCAGGTGCTCTCACCACCTGAACACAGACCAGGGCTGCTTCCAGGGTTTTCCTTTTAAGGATGCCTCGTCCCACTCCAAAAAAGGCACAGTCTCTCACCTTTGGGACATCTGTCCCCCCCATATTTTATATACCCCCTGAGGCCAAGGGGTACCCACACTGAATCTTCTTGGCTCTGGGACATTTCTTCCCCTGGACTCAGTCTCTGTATCGCACGGAAACATGGCTCTGTCCATGGCTACACAAAAGAGTCCAGCATAAAATGCCACTCCATCCTCTCCATTCCTCCAACATCTCTCACTCTCTCTCTGGTCCAGACCTTCATCACTCGTCTAGGAAGGGTTAATGTTCTGTAAAGTTTTCATTGTCCAAGAAGGGTTAAAAACTCCTCCAAGCAGCCGGACTCCTGGCTGCACCCCCCCATCTCCTCAGCCGGGCTGCCTGCTGCCAGCACATGTTTACTAAATTTCAAGGTAACAGCCACAAGCACAGGCTGCACTCTCTCTCTGTCTGTCTCCAAAGGCGGGGGGAACAGGCTGCCCATTGCTTCCCGGCATTTCTTTACTTCTTCCTTCCACCCTTGGGGGGGCCAGGCCTACCTCTCCCGGCCGGGCCGCATGGCTTTTCCCCTCCCCCGCCCAGCCAGCAGCTGGGCCGGGGGAGAGACCGAACTTCTTCCCGCTGGAATCCAAAGAGGAGCTGCCAGGGGGAGAGCCCTGCTTTTACCCTGTGTTCTCAGAGGTGGATCCAATGCCCAGTGGTTGGGCCAGATGACAATATTAAAATCTGAAGACTCATTGGCCCTAACCACAGCATCCCAGAAATCCTGTTTCCGGGTCAAACCATAACACTGCCTGATATCCAAAAGAAATGGGCTGACTGTGAAAGGAGAAGGGTGAAGAGAAAGAAGTTTCTGGTGAGAAAGTATGAGTGTATGAGATGTGTCCAATCCAGATGCAGTAGATAATCTGGAAAGAACCATGTGTATACCTAGGGCCCATAATTTAAATAGCCAGGATTCCTTTCTCTCAGCAGCTTTTCTTCTGTCAGTTAATAATTGTATCAGCAACAGCAATCAGTCTCAGACATTGTTTCTTGATACGGCAGAAGATAGTTCCAGGTCAGTAAACCAGAGATTGCTTTGATAGTTGAAACAGCTGTAAAAAAAATCACCAATTTCAGAGCATAAAGGAAAATTCCTATGGAGTTCATTTTTCAATCCTGTAATGACTAGATTAAAAGAAGCATAACATTTATGAATCATCAGAAATCCTCATAACCTTCCTGTTTTTAAACTAATTAAAGTAAGTAATTTTCCATCCTCTGCCACTGCTCTGTATCTTGGCACAAGGCATTAGCCTTTTAGCCTTTAGATATGCAATTCACATTGAAATTTTTATTGATTTGCTCCATGCTGTTTCACTCCAAAGCTCGGTTCCCTGTGGTCTTGTAATATTAAAACGGTTACAAGGAATATCTAGTGCATCTATATGTGCTGTGCATGTATGGTGTGATTGCTCCGAATACTGATGTATTTTATTTATTACGGGACAATGGCAGAGCTGCCTTTCCTATAGTGCATTAATTTCTCTATATGTAGAAAAGAATTATAGTTTTCTTTCCTTTAAAGACAGCTGTAGGGCAGAAGGGATGTGTCTTGTTTGCTAGCACACCAGCAAGGGAAAATAAGCTAGTTGTGAAAGCAAATAGTTAACCAAAAAGGATAGCAGTGCTCCTGGCTTTGTCACTGCCTTTTGTTTCCACATCACAGCTGTGCCATGCCTTACCCACTACCTGCCCTCTCCACATGTTAGCTCCCAGTCTGTCTCATGCAAGGCAAACATATCTAGCCCATCACCTTCTGGTTCTTCAACCCCATATGCCAGATTTCTCCCAGAGTAAGGAGAAAGAGCAGAGTGGAAAGAAGGAATATGTGCCACTTTACAAACTGGCAATCAGAAATTGATGTATGATATGGCAGAGACACCAAGGCCTCAGCTGTACGTCTTTGCTGCTTAACTAAACACTGGCTGTTTTCTGAGTCTCCAGTGAGAAAGAAAGGTAAAGACATTCCTCACTTGCTGAAGGGCCAGATAAATGGCATCATCTCTCTGCCACTGTTGCAGGGAAAGGGGTTGCAAAGCCTGGGAAGAAAGTTTACCTTTTTCTTGTCAAGAACAGCTCATTCAAGATGCAAGGTGACACAGCAATCAGTGTGATGGATTGTGACAAGTCTGGCAGACTAAAAATTCTCAGGAGAGATGCTGTGACAGCTTCAGGTTGTAAAATTTGCCCATTTTCCTGTCCTGCTCCTGTTTTCTGTAAAGAGAAAAGTTCATTTTTAAAGGTTTTTTTAAATAAAAATAAAAATTATTAATGATGACAGCATTTTTTTCTCACTTCCAGAACTGCAAAGTATCAAGAAGATACATTCCTCATTATGCCTTTTGAAAGGATGTCTATATTCAAAGATGAAGGAGAAGAAAGGCAAAGTCTGATTTCTGGACTTAAAAGAACTCTCATAAAAGGCAGATATTTAGATCAGACTGAAATGGCCTGAAACCATCTTTATTATTCTGGCATTCAAGCAGTCAGCTTGCCTGCTTGAAATTCCACACATCTTATAGATGAAACATATTCTTTGGGTGTGCTCAGTGGCTGCATGACTCCTCAAGTAAAGTATTTTTCAGTCAGTGGATTGGATCCATACCCTGGGTCAAACTGGGTGTAAGTTTACTCTCTACTGGTCGTTTCTTTCAAGCCACTATAAAGGACTGTTGCTGGCTACAACCCTTGTAGCAGCCACATTATGCAACAATAAGCCACCATGTATCTTAGAAGCTGTTTGGATAGAAATTAGTTTCTATAGAGAATTGCTGGATTCTTGTATTTGGGTGAGCAACCAGTGACACTGGCTGATAACTCCTATCACTTTCCCAAAAATTTTAATGCAGTTTGCACTGTGGTCACACGTGGAACGAAGCACCTAGATAATGTTTAGAATAGCAACTTACATGGGTTGGGGTTGTCTTAGGTTGCAAGTGCAAGATGTGGCTGGGGATGTGTATTCTATTGCCATCTGTTAGAGGTGGGGCAGTTATCTTCTGTTAATTGGGCAGTTTTCTTTATTTCTTCCACAACCAATCCTCTCTCCAGGAAATATCCTCTGTTAATGGGCCACTGCATAACTGATAAAATCAAATCATCCCATTGTGAGATGCTTCACCCAGGGGGAGGAGCCAAGCATTCCTTTCTGGATATACTCTGAGATTTGGAATGCCACAGGCAGCCATTTCCCACTGGATTCCCAGAGGAGCAGCCTTCTTCTCCACTGGATTCCCAGAGAAAGACCAGACCCATCTACATCACCACTGGACCTTCAGAGGAAGATCAACCCCCTCTACAGGATCCCTGCTCCAACAGAACCACCATTCAAGTGGTTCTGCAGCCACCATTCAGTGAGACTGTGTGATGGTTTGATCCGGAAACAGGATTTCTGGGATGCTGTGGGGTGAGAGACTAATGACTGCTCAGATTTTAACATTGGCACTGAGTTTGACCACTGAAATTTTGGTTCCGCCTCTGAGAGCACAGACTGGTTAAAAGGCCGGAGCTGCTCCCCTGCCGCCCTCTTGGGACTTCGGAGGGACAGAGATCAGAGCTCTCCCCCGTCTGGCACGGCTGCTGGGCAGGGGAGGGGCAGCCCACGCAGTAGGCCTGGGTCTGGACCGAGGTGGGAGTGAAGAGGCCCCTGAGCATGGAAGGGTGGAGAACCCCAAGACCCCAAGAGACATTGGGCAGTCCCCCCCCCCAGCAGAGAGAGAGAGAGAGAGAGAGAGAGAGAGAGAGCGGCCGACTGAGAAGGAGAGGGGGGGTGCAGGCGAAAGGGCCCAGCAGGGCAGCCGTGGGAGTTCGTGGGAGTCTGGGAGAGCTGCAGAGAGCAGAGACTGAACCTTTTAACCCTTTTCTTGCATACCAGAAACCTTACAAATGCTGATCCTCCTGAAGCCGAATGAGCAGAGAAATAAGGGGTGAGATAAGAAGGGACTGGGCCACAAAGCAAGTGGAGAAGATTTTTGAGTGTGGGGGGGGGGGATGATGGAGGGGCCTTTTGGCTGGACTTTTCATGTGTAGCCATGGACAGAACCAGTTTTTTCTTCCTGTGATACAGAGACTGCATTTAGGGGGAAGCAATATCCCAGAGCCAAGTTTCAGTGTGGGTACCCCTTGGCCCCAGGGGGTATATAAATATGGGGGGGACTGGCGTCCCAAAAGTGAGAGACTGTGCTGTTCTGGAATTGGACAAAGCATCCTTAAAAAGGAAAACCCTAGAAGCAGCTTTGGTCCATGTGTAATGATGAGAGCATTACACTTGGAAGGAAGAGGTCACGATGGCAGAATTCATCTCCGAGGGGTCCAGAGTGACATGGAGACACAAAGGGTTTCAACGGTGTTTCCAGGGGAAGCCTATGGCACCAAGAAAGACTCCTTCTCCTCTTGGTGGACTGAGTATTCAAAGGGTGGTGCCAGATCAAGAATTGATGATTTTTGGGAAGATGTATTGTATTGGGAATTTAGGGGGGAGGAGGAGGAGAGTGTTTTTGTGAGGTTTTCATTTTCCTTCGTTTTTTTTCCTTTTCCTTTTGTGTGTAGTTTAGTAATTGGTTTTTGTAGTTTAGTTAATAAACTTTTCTTCCTTTTTTAAGCAAGAGCCTGCTTTTTCTTATTCCTGGTCAAAAATCTCACAGCAGACACCAGAGATTTTCATGGGGGGCATTGGCTTTGTGCCAGTGTCAAACCATGACAGACTGCCACCAACACCCTGACCCACGGGGTGTCAGTTCGTATTCTGACTCTGCCAGTGTTGTTTTGTATCCCTGCATTTTTAGTTTTCCTAAGAACTGTTATTCCTATTCCCATATCTGGCCCTGAGAGCCCCTTAATTTCAAAATTTTAATAATTCAGAGGGAGGGGCTTTACATTTTCCATTTCAAGGGGGCTCCTGCCCTCCTTAGCAGACACCTGTCTTTTCAAACCAAGACAAGGGCTGAACAGAGGAGGGAATACATGTACAGTGGTTTGAAGTAACTGTATAGGAAAAGGAGTTCCTATTACTGCAGAATGCACAGGCAGTACTTACACAGAGGACCAATATTATAATCTGTAACAAAATAAGTGGGTCTGTAAAACCTTATCTGTGCACTCTGACTGAAGCTTTACTTATGATCATGTGAAGTTCATTCCTGTGGCTTTTGCTGGCCTACCTTCTTTAAGGTACTTCTCAAGAGACACAGAAGGAAGAGTGGGATATCCAATCAGGATAAGCTATGAATTTCTCATCTTAATTAAAAAGGAAGTGCTTCTGAACAGAAGAATGGTGGGATCCTGAGGGAAAGGCAGAATCAATGGCAGTAGGAAGCTGAGAACAGTCTGGTCTGTGATGGTGCCATGAATCTCAGCTGAGAGGTGCTGGGCCCTCATCTGTGTCTACAAAAGACACCTCAGCTTGCACATGCTCTGATTTATCTCTGTATCTCTTAGAACTGCCCTGCTCTTTCATCTTGACTGACATGAGTTGCACAAGGACATTTAGGAATCCTGTGGCAGGACAAGACAACTCACTCATTCTGCTTGTACTCTCCTCTGTTTTCAGCTGCAATGCACTCAATATTAAACATTAATGCACAAACAATCTCAGCCTTCCCTGCTGAAAGAAAGAAAGAAAGAAAAGCTGTTGGAATCTCCATAGATTCAAGAAGGGGGGAGCATTAACTGTTAGCAATCATGCAAAGAAATGAATGGTTCTTCTCTGCACTAGGTACTTTTTTCTACATTTTCTATAGTGCAATTTACCATGTTTTGCCCTAATAATGGTTTCTAAGCAAATGAAGTGTGAATTTTCAGTTATTGTGGTCTGTATGTGTTGTGATTTGCCTTTTAAGCAATACTGCTTTTAATTTTGTATGTCCTTTATTCTTCCTTGAAAGAAAAATTAATTTACCATCTTCATTCAATGCATAATCTTTCTCTCCTGCACTGATGTTCACAAAGGATTCTTCTGAAAGGACTCTGTTTTCTTCTAGCAAATTCTCTCTCTTCACTTCAGGGCTGTACAAGTAAAATTTGTTTCAGAGGCATATAAAGGGAGATCTCTTTGTATAATCACTGGCATTAGCATCTGAAAGTCTCTAAATAATGGGTATGTGGCAAAAAACACCTGTGTCATTCTGCTTTCACAGGGCTGTGAAGGGATGAGTTGGCCAGAAAACAGCTTCTTGCATTTCATCCACAGAGAAAGGTAGCCAATTCAGCATTCTGGAACTTTCAAGAGAAGGTCAGCAGGAGAGTTCACAGCTTTTGGAAAGATCAAGAAACAAGATCCTTTTTCTCCAGGAGCTGACAGACTACAATAAATAAATCAGGAAATAGTGGTTTGGTTTTTTTTCTTCTCTGGAATGATATGTTGCTACTAAAAAAAGACACCAAAAATCCCCTGCAAAACAAAACAAAACAAAAAAAAAACCCAAAAAACCCAAAAAACACAAAACAAAACTACAACAAAAAACCCACACCAACCCCAAAAACACTCCATCTGAAAAGAACAAAGAAAGGATGAACCCAGTTTTCAATTAGAACACAGTTTTCAATGTTTACCTCCCATTTTCTTTCAGTAAGGAAACCTTCAGTGGGAAACATCACTGCACAGAAAAGCTTCAGGAACTTATTACTACAAAAGGATTTTTCTTTTCTTTTCTGGCCTCCTCAGTCTGAGGCCAGGCTCAGAACTCCAAAGTTCAAGGTCATCTGTGATACAGCTGAAGAACATGATGGGAACAGTAAGTTCCATATTACAGTATTTCAGGTCACTTTTGAACTTGCGTTTCAAAAAATCCCCTCGTGATATTTATTTCTGAAAGGACTTCAGTGCAATGATAATGTGAAGGGATTCCTGGCCCAGGAAAATAGTATGGAACATATGCACTTATTTCTCTGTTTTAACTGAGAAGGCTACTGGTTTAGCTCTGCTGACACAGGGGCATGCATTCACAGAAATTGTGGTAGGAACATTCATCATCTCACTCCACCTGCCTTGTTGACAGGACAAGGCTGAAATCCCCTTAAATAGCAATAAAGCATTTAAGAGCAGTGTATACTCACAGGTGTACTCTTCTATAAAAGACAGCACCTTACTATCCTGGTGAATGGTGCATTGAATAGTTAAATTGCAATGCAGCAGCATGGAAGGAATATATTTCTTAGTTCTTGTACCTGGTCACAGAGACACAACTTCAGCAATGCTGATGCTTTCATTCCTGTTTTTTTTCAACTGTAGTTGCAGAAGGTACCCCCCATACCTAATAGCAAATTTTTCTGATGACTCAGTGGTTCCTGAGTCTTGGATGGAAGCAGAAGTCAAGCACCAGGAGGACAGAAAGAGAAGAGCCATAACTGAGTTAATCATGTCCTTCTGCCTGCAAGGCATAGTTATTCCAGAACGAGTCAAGGAAAAAGACACAAGGAACCCATGTGTCCTATAATACAGTATTTCATTGTAGTAACAATTGTTTAGACTCCTTCTGTAGCTGGTGGAGAAAGAGGCTTTTTCAAGCATGACACGGCCCACCTTGCATAATTTTTGAGAATAGGAGCTCTCCACAGGCAACAGTTCCTGACAGAAAATGTCAGGAACTCTTTTGGCATAAGATTTTCATTTATTACAATGTGGCTTTGTGCTCTAGTGTGATCCTCTCTGTGGACCACAGGGGAATCACTGCCCTGGAGCTTGGACAGCTTCTTCCATCTCCTCCTTTTCGGACCTTGGTGTTTGCAGGATCATTTCTTGCATTTTTTTTTAAATCTCACTATTCACAGCATTGTGACCTTTTGCTGAGAGGTGATGTGAGCTTGACTGGAGGGCTCAGCTATGACTGATGTTGGGTCTGCTGGAACCAGCTGGAAGTACCTGGAATCATCTGTGTCCACCACAACTTATCTCTTGGCCTCTTCTCACAGAGGCCAGTGCTGCAGACCCTCCACTGTCAAAGCCTGGACACCTACATAAAATATTTTCCACCTCTTGTTTCTGTGAAATTGAATTGCCATTAAATTATATATTCATTATACACTCCTTAGAAACTTACTTGTATCCACAAAAGAAAGTTCTACACCTGAAAATCAAAGTAACATCATCACAAACCTAATAAAGATGGACAGTATACACGCGCAATGAAAGTCTAACTCTTGTTGTTTCTCCACATTGCAACTACAAAATTATTGCATTATCCGAAAACATCCAGCCTTTTCCAGGAAAGTGGGGCCCCAGCACATGTGGTGGCACCTTGGGAAGACAAATGTTATCACCACAAACATGCATCCTTCCTCCTCCTGTCCTGCAGCTTTTATTGCGATGCAGAAGGTCATAGAGCATTGGGTGCCCCAGATGTGTCCCTTCCCAGCTCCTCACCCACCCAACTGCCTGCTCTCTGCAACGGGCAAGTGAGAAGCAGAGAAGGATTTCTGCTGTCCAAGAACTCTTCATAAATAAATAAAACAGCAGTATGTCATCAACATTATTTTAGACACAAGTGCAAAGCAGGGCAATATATTAGCTGTTAAGAAGAAATTTAACTTCCTCTCAGTGCAGCAGTAAGCCACTACTAGTCCTGCTTTCTGTGGCTGGAAACTGGTTTGCTTCAAAGGAATTACAGACATGTCCTTGCACCAAATAAATCTTCTCATGAAAACAGTCTGCATAACTCATACTAATTAATCTGTATATAGAGAAATATGTATTTCTTTGGTTCAGGGAGAAGGTAGGTTTTCTCATAGCTGAGTTTTCCAAAGTAAGGCATTTTTCAAATGCCATTGGGGGAAAAAAATTCTGCCTAAAAAGGTTCTAAAAACTCCCAAGCTGAAGAGAGAATGGCTCAGTCATGTGAGCTGCAAAAGCAAACAAACAAAAAGAGAGCAGCTTCATAGCTGACCAACAAGTGGGAGAAACAGAAAGTGACTGAAATTTTTCAGGTTAATTCTGCAAGCTTCAGTTAGGGAGAGAAGAATTTGTTATTTTAAAAGATACCAAAGTGGCCAGTTGCTTAGATACTAAAAATATCTTCTTTGTGTTCCTTCATTGTGTTGCTTTACTGAGAGATGAATTGTTTCCCCATTTCTATAGGCAGAGGCATGTTCATGTGACTGAAAGAGTGAAAATCCAATATTTTTAAAGCTCTTTTCAAAGAATCACTGTAAATTTGTCTCCCTTCCCTGACTTTGAAAGATGAAAAGGCATCTGTCTGTAGGCAAGGAGCCAGAGTCTCTCATTAACTGTAGTGCTGTGGTTGGGATTAATGGCTGTGTAAGGCTGGAGAGTCCTCTTTTCCTGAAGCACATCTCCATAGACTTCTGAGACAGCACAGTGTGAATAAAATTACTATAGACCATCAGTGTCTTTTTGGGATTGATAAAATTAAGACAATTGGATGCCCAGGACAGCCTCTAAAAACTCATTCCACATGCCATGAGAATCTGAAGGGGCTTGCTCACCATTTTGAGAAATGTATTGCATTCCATGGGCTATTTTGTGTCCCAGCCATTTTCTTGGCCCATCTGTCAGAAAAGAGGTAGTGGAAAGGAAAGAATTAAAGAAAAAAATTTCTTAATTCAGTGTTGAAGGACTTGCATGCGAAATTCCTTGAGGTGTCTTTCCTGCATGACATGCGGAATTCATTTCCAGTTGAAAGGGTGGTAAACAATCAGGGCAGAAGTATGAAGTATTTTTGTTTTCATATGTATGACTCTCTCCCCTTTACTAGGAACCTTGCCACACTTCTGTCCTGTAGCCTGTGTCCCTGGCCTATGGGAATGCTTTGTCCCTTTATTATTGTAGACTGAGTGCAGGCTGTGTTTTTCAGGGGGTCTTTCTGCTTTTGCGAAGGGCAAGTGTTTGACACATGGCATAAATTGTGATTGGGCAGTCACCAGCAGAGCACAGCCCATGTTTTCAGGACATCAATTGAATAGAGTCGCTGTAATCTGTGTTCAGTATCATAAATATGAAATGCAATTCCTTGGGGGGTAGGCAGGTAAGGGAATCACTGACAAGCTAAGGTTATGGCTATAAGCAGTATAAGTGCTCTAAGTTTTATCTTTCAGATTCAACAATGTATGTCTTCATTTATATCTGCAGTATGTCTTCAAAATATAGCTCCCTTAATGTAATTGCTATAGCTGCAAATTTGTAATTTTTCAGTTTATGTAAATCCAGTCTAGCTCCATGGGTTTTTTTAGTAAAGCAATCTCAGTCTGAAAAGATATGACCCCAGAAGGAACACACACTGATGTAGCTGGTACACTGATTACCTAAAAAATGAATTGATCTTTCAAGCAGACTATGATGCACCAGGCTTCCATGAATGGGTTGTTTATGCAGTCATTTGCAAATGTCCTACCTGAATGATTTTCTTCCACAAAAGGCCTTTTCATCAGAATAAAAACTTTACCAAAATTTTCTGATGAGATTTCCTTGAAAAGGATAACTATAGTGCTTTGATAAGGTCAGCCCTTTTAAGAGCAAGCTTTCTATTATTTTCTGTGAGGTACTATTGGTCTTGTTTGAAATGTTGGTCTTTTATAACAGTAAACACAAGCAGTTCATATGTGAATACAGCATTGTGTTGGCATGGCATTTGACTTCTTTGAAGTTCTTTCTTTTCACCAAAATTCACTTCTAAGGAAGAACAAACAGGGTTGGTTTCTTTCTTTCCTGCCTGCTTGTGATTTAAGAATCTGGCATCTCTAGTGTCATTCTTAAACACACATGTGGATGGTCATGAGCAGTTTGAGTCTTATAATTTCTTATTATTAATCCCTGCTAAATATTATAATGTTTCTAAGTTGTGACCAAGGGAAAACCTGTATTGTAACCTTTCAACTCAGACCAAGGTTTATACTAATGCTAATGCTAATGCTAATGCTAATGCTAATGCTAATGCTAATGCTAATGCTAATGCTAATAACTGAGCTTCATAATTTCTGTCCTATGCCTGAAAGGGCTGCCCAGTTGAGTTGAAGGAAAAAGTCTTGTCCTGCTCTTACTTGTAGTCAGCTAGAACTGAGCGCCAGAGAAGTCACTGGGTAGGGTTCTCTTTTTGAAGCCAGGAAATCAATTAGGAATCTACTATGTGAGTTAATTTTCTTCAGGATGCTGGTCTGTTTTGTACTACATTAAAGAAAATTTATTGGCAGAGATGGGTACCAGCAACACAAAAATGTTTCAGCCAGATTTGCAAAGTGAAGTTGGACTGTCCATTCCTAAGGAGGAATGTCAAACTGTGAGAAATGTTGAACTGAACAAGTGTTTGCAGTTGTACCAGGACATTTGGAGTATGAGTGGTAGTTGTTTGATACTTATGATATTATGGGAGTCAGGAATTGGTCTTATTTCAGATGTTTTCCAGTTTGTGATGCTTGATTTAGAAAACTCTCTTTAATTTTAATATGTTTGTCCATCTTTAGGTAGGTATATGTATGTGTCTAGTTAAGGGATTATTTTAAACTATGCAACAAATGAGAAGTCTTCCTATTTTATTTAAAGAATCAGAGTTAAACATTTGTATTTGAACTGGCTTCTCTTTAGTTAAGATGTTAAGAAGTGGGGCATGCAACAAAGAATCATGTCCAAACCTGTCTTGAACAATTGTTTGATGAGGTCTATGATGGTCCTATTCTTTCCCTTTATGTATAAAGAAACATAATGTATGAAGAAAGTCTTTGTTAATCCATTCTTATACCTCAAACTTCTAGGTCACTCATTTAGGACAAATGAATCTTCTTTCATTGCTTCTACAGTCAAAACAAAAATGTGCAAGTGCTAGTGAGAAATCTGTTTCATGGCACCTAGCCATATGTTAAATATTCTGGCAGAAACATATTACTAGCTCATGTACAAAACCCATGAAATGTCAACTATTTCAGTCCTGCAGTATCTTTTTCCTCAAACAACTATGAATTTCTGTAATTACTGTAACAGAAAATCCTGACGTTAATCCCTTAATAGAAACACAGCATATTATCATAGATTAACAGGACGACTTCTCAAATCAGATTATGCCTTCTGATTCAATCTCATGATTTAGTTGTAAGGTCATGATTAATGACTTACAAATTAGTACCATGAGGCATGTGAAGGTCTTTTGGAACTATATGCAGCTAATAATTCAGCTGTGCATCTCCTATCCATTCACAAACTCATCAGCCAAGTTTTGTGTGCTATAACTTAAGACTGAGGAGATTTTTTCATGCTGTAAATAATGCATAATTCCTGGACACAGCTATCTCCACCAGTTTGTGTTTTTCCACCTGCCTGGCAGTAAGTATCTGGTAGGTAATTTTTTTCAGGGCTGGATGTGGATTGAATGTACACTAACATAAACCCATTCTCAGGGATTTCCTTCTTTGTTTGAAAGACAGGCCCGCAGTTTCACAAATGAATATTGCATTATTGTCTCTGTAACAGATCCAGTGCCTTACTGGATGAGGTGCAATGCAAATAGATGGTAAAGCCACAGACATTGTCCCAAGGCCCATTACGTCATGTTGCCTGAAGTTCTTGCCATAAAGCTGACAGTTTTCTTTCTTATATTTTATATGGGGTTTTTTTGTTCACTCCCTAGAAATTATGCCATAGAGTCTCAGAATATCTTACATAAAAAGCAAACCAATTGAAGCAGTATATGAGTCATCATCAGAATGATGGAGAAAAGCATTTCAACAGGGATGTATGATCTAATGAAACTGCCTGTGCTGTAGCTCTGTGGGCTTATTCCTCACACACAGGCTTTGCTCTAACAGGCCACCCTCCATATATTCCCCAATTTCCCCAGCACCCATGACCCCATCCACCCAAAAATGCATATCTGAATGGTGTCAAGTGTTGAGGAGGAGCCTGCAACACTACCCAGCAGCAGAAAGGGCAGGTTTTACCTGCTCATAGAACCTCAGAAACTCAAGCTCTTCAGAAATAGGACTTACAACTGGTGCTGCAGTCACTCTTCTCTCATTCTAGTAGAATTCTCAGCTCAGTCTGAGCTTCTGTGAAGAGGAAACAGGAGAAAAGTAGTGCCACTGGTAGTTCAAACAATTTATATAATGCAGGGGACCACTGCAACTTGTGGGACTTCTTGGAGCTGTCTGACTAAGACCAAGTTTCTACTCTGTTTCATAGCACCCAGGCTGTGTAGTTTGGCTCTTTTAGGCTCTCTTTTGTGGGTGCTGAAGATACTTGTACTGCATTCAAAGGACATAAAGGCCTCCCCCACTCCTGCTCTCTCCATGTGTGACTTTCTTTTTTGACTTCTCTGTGTATGGGACAAAATGCAGCAGCACTCACACTATGGAGTCGGCACAGCACATTTATGCACCCGTGAAAGCACAGTGAAGGAGGCTCAAGGGTGTATACAGTCATGTCTGGGGTTTGTGCAGTGTATCTGCTACAAAAGGTATTCACTTGTCTTCCAGATGTTTATTTGGCTTTGGATAGCATTTAGAAGGAAGATCATCTGTTTGCAGTAATGAAAGACACTGTCCCTTTGTAATTGGAGACAGGTTGTGCCAAGGCTGATTCTTGGGTTGGGAAGGCAAAGGTTGAATTTTTGAAAAGGATAAGATAATCCCTTTCTATTAAAGTCATAGAATTTTAAAGATGAATTTCATAAAATAGAACCACTCAAAAAAGGAGCACAGCTGTCAACCAGAGTTATTTCTTTGCTAATGTTCTGAATCTCTATCCACTGCTATATATTAGCATGCTATATGTATTTGCATAAATTCTAATGAATTAGCCCTGAGATCTCTCAGAGATACTGTAAGTAAATGCATCCTTTCCAGAAGACACTTCCTGCCTCATTGCAGAAATGCTTTTGTGTTTGGTTATACCTTCTTCAATTTATGTGTTTACTTATGTGCTACTAAAGCACTAGAGATAAATGTTTCTTATTCTTTTTTTTCTAATGTTCCAAACCATGGGGGTTTTATCTCAATAACCATACACAGTAAATACCATATTTCTTATGTTTTGTTTTTGTGCCTCTCCCTATTTCTTCAAACGTTTATCTTGCTCCTGGATCTATAGAAAACAATAGATGTACATTAATCTGAGCAGAGAGCACCTCGTGGTCTGAATTGTCATTACCTCTCCAGGACATTGCTTCTTCAAAAGACAAACAGAAAGGAGAAAAGTCTGAGTATGAGCTGTTTTGTTCTTCTCTCTTGCAAAATTTTTAAATTCTTTTCACAACAGGATTTATGACAGTATGTGGTCCCACTGGCTGTACTAGAGTTTCTGTTTTATTAGGTGCCTCTGTTTTTGCAATGCCATTGCTACCTGACTGTTTGGAAAAAAACAATCTCAGAACACATAATCCTGCTCTCTGTGCTGGCACTCAATTCAGACAAAATCTGGGTCACAACCCTGATTTTTCAGATCTCTGTAATGAAATGACAGAGAGAGGATAGAGCAGGAATCCTCTGTGGTCTCCTAAGTGGACTTTTTGTGTAACAGGGGAGAACAACTCACCTGACAATTCTTGCATCAATCCTGGAAATGGTGGAGGAAATGGGACATGTTTTAGAAGGACCTTCAGCACAAATCCTAGCTCTGTCAGAGTAAACATCCTCCTCCTCAGCCAGCACACTCTTTGACAGCTGGCTTCCATGGGTGTTTCTCACAGTAAGTGAAGCTAGACACGCAAATGGTAGAGAGGATGGGTCAGAAGGGAAAGTGAGGACATTTCGTGAGAGCTAGACTGACTGTTAAAATCTTCTGCTGGGAGACAAAAAAATAGCTTTCCCTGCAAATCCATCTTTCCTCTTACAAAGATGTTCTCCTTCTTTAGAATACAAAGAAAAAGCTAATAAATTAATAAAATCCCATTGCTCCTCTTTTGTGAAAGAGGAGAACAGTAATTTATTATGAAAGGGAAGCATCTTCGGCAATTACTGTTGCTGACATAATTTTGGGATTAACGTTCAAACTGCAAACTCTTTTATCTCATGATCAAAATGGTTAGCTGACTGGAGACTGAAGAACTACCAGAGTTTTCCTCTTTTAAAGCCTGACTCCATAGTTATGCTGGTAATACACTTACAGGAATGTGACTTCTTGTAGTGAATGCTTTTCAAGCAACAGCTCACTGCTCTTTAATAACTGGGAAAAAGTGAAATGTTTGATAGGTTTTTAAAAAAGTCATTTGTGATTTTAATGAATAATCCTTCTTGATGTATTGAGAGCACAGGAATGACCAAATTCCTCAGGACAAATGCAAGAAACCTAACGTGCTGACTTTAGCAGGAGCTGCTGCTGGTTCTTCAGGAAACAGGATGAGAAAAGAGGCTTTTTACTGTTCATAAAGAGGCTGAATCCCTTTAGATGTTTTGTTAGGATCTCAGTTTTTCAGATTGTTTGTTAGAATTCTCAGTTTTGTTTATCCTGAATGTTTTTTTCCTGCTGATAGAGAAGTCAAAATTCCTTTGAAAAACTGTAATAAACTTTTTGTGACAGACTTATCATCCCCCAGAAAAGCTGCACTGAAATGTGAAGAGAGTCTTGTTTGAAGCCTTGTTTGAGGCTTACATATAGATATAAAAATTTATATATATATTTATATGTAAGGAAAGTACTTGGGCAGTAAAGATAAAAGCCAAAACTCTCAATGTTTAGGTGTTGAACTATGTCCTTTTTTTGTGTGCTGCTTAATTCTTCATTGCTTCCAAACTGCTTTTTTCCTTATTGTTCTGTTTATGTTTTGTGTGTCCATGGCAACCACGAGTCTTTATGAAGGAGCCATCCTTGTGTGTCTTCTTTTAGGCTGAAATCCTAAAAACCATGCTATTTCTACCTGAATGTTTCTTATATTGAACATGTCTTAATTTGTAAGAGTTTTGAAGTTATGAGGAAGCATTTTCACTTTTTGAATTACTAATGTTTAAAAAAAAATAACAGAGAAATTTGGTTACAGAGAGATATAGGATTTTTTATGAATTGACTTCTTCTGGAAATCCCACCAAGAGCACAGCAGTTCCTATTCGTTATTTATGTACATGTAAATAACCCTAATGTATGAAAAATCTGCAGTATTTCAGATACACTAATAAATTTCTCCCTTTCTAATATTCACAGTTTTGTGCTGGCAACTGAGAAAAAACCCCATTGGGGATAATCAAATGACCTTGCAGACCAGCTGTTTCTTACAGCCCCTAAGACACATCCCCTAAGACAATGTCCATGCTATAGAGGGCAAAATTCAATTCGGTGGGCAAAAAATTAACTGAGTTATTTTATTTTGATTTAATTTCTACCTTTGTGAAGTTTCCTGGACTTTAGTAAACAAAAGCAGTTTATACAAATATGCTTATCTTCCATTAAAATCTTTGTGATTCTACAAACTGCATTAAGAGGAAGGCAAAAACACTGGTATGAAGTTCTTGTCTCTTTTGACCTCATGTCCATAGCACAGCTTACACTGTCTGAGTTCTGCATAGTATGACATAGGACTCTCTTAACAGCTCTTTAAACAGCCACAGACCTTTCTTGCAAGTTACAATACATATGGAGCAGGTTGCACCTCTTTTTTACCTGCCCCATTTTAACCGAATCTTTAATAAGTGTTTTTTTGAGATTTTGAACTAAGGACAACTTCCCATACAAATGGGAAACAAACAGCCAAAATCTTAGCATTGTATCCCAATTAACCTGCTTTTCTTCTGCCCTATTTAATCAGATGTTGTCTTTCCTATAATGAGATGGCTCTCAAAATACTGTTAACTTCGAAAAAACTTTTTAGTATCATCACAGAAGACAGTTATTTTCTATATTTATAATCTATAATCCTATATTTATAATCAATCTATATTAATTAATATTATTTCTACATCTAGAAATAATCTATATTTCTATATTTATAATCTATATTAAAAAAAATTGAATCTTAAAATGGACCCTCAAAGTGTCGTTCACTTGTAGAATTTCTGGGGGACAACTTATTAAATACTACGTGACATGAGATACATTTCCTTTCATAAATACACTATGAAAACTTCTTGCTTTGGACAGAAAACTGTCCAGGTGAATACATGTCCAGGTGAATGCACTCTCCTTAGGCTGCCGGTTCAACACTTGGAAGTATCAGGGCATTAAGCTGTGATATGCCCTGCAAATTCAGTGGAGAATATTTCCTGCCTGCTGTGAGGTGGAGGTATAAAGGAAGGCCTTCAGCAGATCCCATGTGTAACTGATGGGCATTAGGTGTTTTTTTGGGATGTGGTGTAAGATATCCTCCTTTCTGTGGGAAGTCAAGGACTGTGGGAGCAGGACTTGTGGAGGTACTTTCAGAAAGTCTAGAGGACAAGGAGAAGGTAGGATGATGCGGCTAGCTCGCAGCAGTTTAAGACATCAGGTAGTCTAAACACTGTTTCCAGCTGCTCAGCATGCCCAGAGAGCAGACATGGAGCCTGGTGAGTGGCTGTGCTTTGGGGTGCCTGCTTTTGCCTGCAGTCTCAAGCAGTCTTAACTGGAATATTGTACCCAGGAAAGAGTCAAGTTACCTCCAGATCCGAAGCCCAAATGACAATTCTTGGCTACTTTTCACAGAATCACAGTATCACAGAGCTGAGTTGGAAGGGACCCGCAAGGATCACCAAGCCCAACTCTCATCCCTCCTGTACAGGACATTCTCAAGAATCACATCATGTGCCCAAGAGCATTGTCCAAATGCTTCTTGAACTCAGTCAGGTTTGGTGCTGTGACCACTTCCCTGAGGAGTCTGTTCCAGTGCTCAACCATCCTCTGGGTAAATAAATTTTTCCTAATATCCAGCCTAAGGACATAGCAGTTTCTTTCAGCTCTACCATGATCCTTGGAGTACAAGTATTGCTGTTTTGATGGCAGTGCACTCCCTCTGAGTTAACTGCAGGAGGAACAACCACTGCCAAGTATTTTAATGTGCATGTGCATGTGTGGAGGGATCCAGTTAACCAGAGGGCTCCTCTTCTGCTGCTGGAGAACTGTGATGGAGATAGAAAACATCCTGCAGCTAACTGGGGAGCACCTTTGTCATGTTGGAAAGGAACTGATGTGAATCTACACTGAAGGATTTCATAGAATGCTTTCCCAGGAGGAATAGGACTGAACCATGTTTTTCTGATATGCTCTGAAACAACCATAATTTTCCCTGGCCCAGTACCTGAGCTGCTGAAGGATGGGAGTTGTAAGAGAAAGGACCTCTCTGTGTTCATGCTTTGCTTCCTATTCTCCTCATTGATGTCCATTAATTACTTCTGTAGGATACAAGATTAACCTGAGTGGAGCACTAGACCAAATGCAGATTTTCTCTCTGCAGATGAACAGACCTGAGGGTGCTCAACAGGCAGGCACAGCTCAGAGAAAGCTGCCAGTTCTCCTGATTAGCGGGTCCACAAAGCATCTGTGCTGCATCAGGGAGAACACTGTGCTTAGATGCCTCCAGATAATCCACTGTGAAAGAGGTGTGAGTGTCCTTGGCCACACCACCATTTAATGGTTCACTTTGGAAGAAGAAGGGTTTGTGAAGTTTATTCAGATTCAATGCTGATGTACCTTTTACTCCTAGGCATATTTCCTCTATTGTCAGTGATAATTTTGGGAGAAATTGGCTACCACTGAACATTTAGAACTTAAATGGGAATTTTCAAAAGCCCAGTGTTGGTGACCAAAGAGCCACAGTGCATTTCAATACTTCCCCAGGAGATGGGGACTTCTTATATTTTATCAGCTGTCTACTCTTCTCTTGAAAGCTTAGCTTTGAAAGCCAGCCTGGGAGCAGAACTACCTAAAAAATTACACTTCCCACTCTTCTATAATTTGTGGTGATGAGTGCCTTGGCTTTAAATATTACAGTCATAAAGATTTTACTGACTTCTATTTCATGCTTAATGCATACCCATTACTAGCTAATGACAAACTAAAGAGTGCCTCATGTAGTGGAATTTCTGCTTGGAGGTGAAGTTTAAAGATGCCTTTTGAATTAATAGTCTAAAGATTCTGTTTTTGTGTGAATGAAACCAACTTCAGAACATCTGGTTTGCTTATCCCAGCAGACTGAAAATGTGGCAGGAGCAAGTATAAACAAATTGCTTTGCCTAAGGTGCAAGGAAAACCCAGCAAGAAATTAAAGCAATGAAATTGTGATGAAGATCTTGTCATACCCAGGCTTCTCCTTTGTTACATCTGTAAGCACTGTCGGGGTTACAGCACTCAGGAGGGAGTGGCAGGCAATGTGTGTTCCCTCATCTCTCTTTGGTACGAGTTTTCAATCAAAATAGTGTGCTCTACCACCGACTCCCACCACATCTGTCCTGACTGGGGTCTTTTACATTTGTTTGTTGCTTTTTCTCTTTTGTTTGTTTGGGGTTTTTTTGTGAGAGGGAGATGCAAAGGTTATAATAATTTGGTCTCTACTGCTGAAACACATTGACTACTGGTAACACTTGACTTCTCTGAATCTCATTTTCTCTTCCTTTGGCAATGCCTGCAGCTCCTCTCCCTCCCTGCCTGCCCCTCAGCTCTCCTTCAGTCTCCTTTCCACACATCACCTCAGAATCTCCCTGTAGTTCATTCATGTCTTCTTTTTATTGAGATACGAGGCTGAAAAGGGAGCAGAGAAGTGGAGAACACAATAGGGCAGATGCTAGACTTAAAATTATTTGTTGGTCCCTTCAAAATAACAAACAGGTCAATTTCTGAATATTTATTGACATAAGTGAAGATATTATTTTTCCATCTCAGCATTTTGATGTTTAGGCTTAAGAGTCCTGAATTTCTTTGCTAGTGTTGCTGTAATTTCACAATTGTAAATTCACAATTTAAGTGCACTCTAATCACAATTGTAAATGTACAGTTGTGGTGTCCAGTTCTGCTGTAAATGTTTCTGGTGAGACATTCCTGAAGCATTTCTTTGCTTACAGTATTTTGGCTCAGTTTGGAGGCTCCCTTGTGTTTTAGAAGATACTGTTACAACTTATTACACTAGTGAACCCATCCTTTTTCTAGTTCTTATAGGAGCTGTATTTCTGTATCAGCTTCCAGGGCAAACCTAGTAGACTGCATGATCATCTCCTTATTTTACATATAGTTTTAAGTCCTTGACTTTCTGTCCTAATTCAATATTGCACACCACTGAACCAGATTTGTTCTGTCTCACTGTAAAGAATAGAGAGACCTGACTTTTACCTCATACTTTGTGAGAGAAGTGTAATGCCATCAGATCTCACCATCTATCTGTCCTTCTTGAATTTTAGGCTCTTCAGTGTTGCATCTTTTGGCACATCTAAAACAATGATGTATGTGTTGATAATGCTGAGTTGTAAAAAGAGTGTTGACAGCAGCCAACTCTAATCTGTTCATATCTGATACATGGTTTTTTCACGTTCAGGTACTGGCTGAAGAAAGCTCCTAAGGGCTATGAGAAGGGCAGTATTGATAGTAATTTTCTTGCCTTCCTGTCTGGTGATGGACTTCAGAAACTTCAGCACTGTTGTGTAAACAGTGCTGTTCTGATACACCTGTGATACGTTCCAGTAATTTATTTTCAGTCAAACAGGCCTGTAACATACAAGGGAAGTTCTTGCTCTTCTATATGCACTCACAGTCACTTGGGGCTTGCAATGTCTAGAGAGGCATCATGTATCTCAAAATATATAGCAAAAATCTTTCCTTAATTTACACTACTGCAGAATACCGTCTTCTTGCCTTCTAGTACCATTAATTTTTTAATCCTTCTCATTATGTTTAATGCTCTGTCCTTTGGCACTGGCTCTGACTGGTCTAGAAATCTAGATTTCAAACTTTTTATGAAACTTTTCTCTAAATGTGAACTCTTCCATGTTCTCTTGCACAGGCACCCTGTGTTACATTGTATGGTCTTCATAGTTTCCTGGATTCTCACCCACTAATGCTTACTCAAGATATTAATGAATTCTCTCTCAAAAATATTGTCTTTCCATGCTAATATTTGTGTGAGGAAAGAAGATGGTTTATGCAACCTGCCTGTATCTGTTTTCTGCTTGCTTCTGTGAAATATCAGTTGAGGTCTATGGGGATTAATTGGCTTTTTCTGTGCAAATATGTAATAGGAAACAACCAGAACCTGGTACGGTGATTAAACCATTACTTTCCTCTGGTCTTGCCAAGCTTGATTCCTGAGTTTTACACACCACCTCTGATTTCGTACTCCAAAAGCAGGAGAATTTTTGTGGCAATCTTTATTTTGTCTGTTGAAGGCCTAGTGCAATTCCAAATCAATGCTTCAACCAGCACCTCATAAGAGAAACAAGACACAGTATATTTTAGTGGTTTTCAGTGAGATACGTGCAGATCCAACCATACATGGCTCAGGTTTTTAGGGTGTGCAAGGCCAGAGTTAGAAAATTCCAGAACTATGAAAATCTAAAATGCATGTATTATGCAAGCAGCAGAAAGCAGTTTAAAATTTCAACTTTGTATTTTTTTCACTTTTGGTCTTGACTTTTTTTAAAATTTATTATGGTCAATTTGATTCCCAGTGCAGCAATAACCCTTTTGAGAGTAAAAGCTTCCATGGCAAGCAATAACTTTCTCCTAAAAATATGATAAAAATAAATCTGCTAATGATGGGGTTTTTTTAAAAAACACCACAAAGGCTGCCATATAATAAGCTACATAAAGCAATATGCTTGTTTTTTTACAAAGCAAAATCAAAGTAATTTGTTTATATGCTAAAGAAAATTTCTAGAAAACAAAGCAATAATGAATGAAATGATAGTACGAGCTCATCACCACCAAACTTACTACAGTGATTGCATGAAACATCTTCAGAACAATGGGGTGTTCCAGTCGTGGCACAGAGAGCTTACAGAGGGTTACTTACTCATGCACCACCTCCTGTTTTGCCAGATTTTAAATGCACACTGAAAAACTGGGCCTGCTCTAGTGTCTAGTTAAGATTCAGGACTAAGCTAATGGCATCACATTAGTGATGGGTAATTGTGAAATCAGGTGTCCACCTTACGCCCAGTAGAAATCTTACAGACTGTGGTAAAGGCAATGATTTTATTCTTGGCACATAATCAGCATGCAAAGAAGATATTGCTTGCTACAGAAGCTGGTGAGCCAAACAGGAGTTACAAAGCATACGGTGGAAAATGTGGAAGAAGAGTATAGAGTACTTTTTAGCATGATGGTAGGAAAATCTTCTGAAAAGGGTCCTTCCATGACTATGCTTAGGAGACTATCGTGCCTCAAGGAGTTACTGTTCTATGGTGCATCTAACCTGAGCATCCAGAGGCCCCTCAACACTGCACAGCCATGGGGTTCCCAGCATCTCAAGTGACGTAAGATTTACTTGTTATCTGTATTTGTCCCTTTTTTCTGTCTTATTGAAGCAGCTCTTTTACTAAGCCATTTTTTGTCAGACCTTTCTTATTAAGACCAGAAAAACTGCACCATCTCACTCTCTTTCACCTCACCTCTTTTCAGCTTATCTTCACACTCTCACTCCTGCAGAATGGGCCAAAACCTCGGCTACAGCAGAGAAGGTTCCCTAGTTTTGGCCCACTGTGTCTAAACAATTGTGTGGATTTGAAGGTGTAATAGAGATTTATCTCTTGATAGGGGTGGTAGGAATGGAGAAAGGAGAACCTGTCAGGTGAGGGAGCTCTGAGAACATGGAACAGGAGGCCATGCAAAGGCAGATGGAAGAGCCATTGCAGAACAGCTCTCCAAAAGTTGTATTATGTAGGCTGGGAATGTGGGTGTTTCTGAGACAATGTCAGATATGGAGCTCAGATGTCAGCCCAGTCTGTTCTGTACTATTCTTTTTGCTAGCCTTTGTCAGGGGGATTAGGGACGACATCCTGGAAGTAAATCTTTTGACATTTTTTCAAAGACAGAAAAAGAAATAAAGTGAGATAAAGTGTTTGCAATGTGGCTTTTCTTCAACATTATCCCTTGCTCCATTCTATTTATCTGCTGAAAGACTTTTATTATGGAATGCCATTTCTGGCAATCCTATAAAGAGTATTAAAGAGAGAGGGTGGAAGGCAAGAAAGAGGATTGTTTCGTTTTCTGGAGGTGCTATTGTCAATCATCTGTGATCTTTCAGACATGCACACAAAATTGCAGAAAGACAGCAAAAATAACCCGGGCTTTGCCTGTGGTCATGACTTTATTTTGCAGCCTCACTGCTGTAGGTGCCTTGTGACCAGACACTGTGCAAAGCAACACATCACACTGATTTGCCTTCTGAAACATTTCTCGTGACTTGCCTTCAGATCACATCCTTAAAGCAGGGATGGGAAAGGTAACACTAACATGGCTTAATGGTAATGAGGTTATGAATCAGAGACAAAAGGATATGCCATAAGCAGTGTTACAGCAGTGGAAATCTAAGGACCCCTCACACTTCCATAATGAGAAATGGGAACCATCATCTTCTTTCTTCTTGCTGATGGCCTCGAGGTGAGGAGAAGATCTGTGTGGGAAGGGAGGAACGGAAGCAGGGACCAGCTTCTTGCGGAACTGTTTCCCACTCATACATGAGCAAATTATGTTTTGTCAGCTGACTTTGAAAATATGTTTAAGACTCAGTTCTCTCTCTCTGTCTGCAGAGCCCTCTGAGCATGGCTGTGCTGGAGCTAGAGCTTGGAAATATCTTACTGGATTCTGCACTCTCAAAGATCAGAAGGAAGCTCTTTCACATCCTCTTTTAGGCTGTCTACTTCCCTCACAGGGCTAAGTGACCTCTCAATGAATAGTATTCAGGTAGCCTAGTGGCCTTTACATGCATTTACCAGCCCAAAACTCATTACGATTTTGCATTAGCTTTTCCTCTCAGCTGTTCCTCTCAGTTATCATTCCAATTCATGCTTTTACAACAGCATCCATAAGAATGCTTTTAGTGCATTAAACCTAAGCAGCTCTAGCTTTGGCCCAGGCATCCTGCCTCCAGCTTTTGTTGATCCTCATAAAGAACTGTATAGAGCAGACTGCACAGAACTTCTGTTGCTATGGAAAATGTAAGAGGCATGTCTTTGGTTGCACAGTAGGGACCAAATACAGCTTTTGAGAGCAAAGTAAATTTCTTTACTGATCCTCTTTGCAATCCTTAACATTATTTGCTTTGTAAAGGAGGTAGGAGTGGGTTTTTTCCAATAAGTTAGGAAAGAAATTAAGTGTGCGTATGAATATGCAGCAGCCTTTAAAACAGAGGTCTCTACAATAGGTCATGGATGGAAAATGTTGTTGAAAAATAAGGTTAAAATAATGAAAAAAATGGTTGCTATGTGCAACCTTATTGACTGCATTTGAATTCAACCTACATTTGTCTGGTTGCAAATGAGAAACAAAAGCATGTCTCACTCTCTTAGAGGTTACCAGGCTGCCTAGCACAGGGACATTATTGCAGAGGAAAGGAGCTGCCACATCTGGGGTTCTAGAAGTGACCACAGAGAGGTTTGGTCTCTGGTGGTTCCAGGATTCTTCTGCAAGTGGGTATATCCATAAATCAGATTTCTCTGTGACTTTCCTAGGAGTCAAACAACTCAAAACTGCATTCTCCACTGCATGCAAAAAATGCTGGAAAAAACTATTTTTGTAGTCAGACAATAGTCTGATTACAGCAATAGTCATGTAGGAGGTGTTTCTCAGCCTGCCACTCAGTTCAGTCAAGTCACTTCATCTCACAGGTCCCCAGTTTCTTTCTCAATAAACTGAATAAACACTCAGGTTCCACTGAGAGGTACTTTCAGCTTTACCTGCATATAGTTTATAAAACAGCTATCCCTAATTGTTCTTCCTTAAGGAATGGACTAGTAAGCTATTTCATTCATGTCAGTTTTGCTATTAAGGCAGAGGATTTATTTATTACAGGTAATCACAGGCTGTCTGCTGAGAGGGAGCCTCAGGAGAACCAGGAAGAGCTCTAGGACTACTGATTTATTCTCAAAGAAGCTGCTTTTATTCTTCTTAGCCTATGAGAGGGGAGACTCTGGCTGTGTACCCATTCACTCTTTCCATTTTCAGTTTACTCAGGAAAGGGTTTTGTTAGATTTTTGTCTAGATGCTGGATATGGCTTTCAAAACTTGTAGACTTAAAAATTATTCTCAAATTGAAACATGTTTTAAATGTGGTGGGATTTTTAACAGGACTTGCTTTTTTTCCCCTTAAGCAGACAGTTCTCTGTAACTACATTTTATTTTTATTATCAGCCTTGAGGGTATTTTTATCTGTCTATATATGCATGCAGGATCATGAATATCTTAAATGTCACATATAAATGAAGGAGTAATTTTTCCCATCATATTGATAGCACAGCTGGTGGCAATCATTCCAACTTCAAGCTAACTAAGGTCATCATATTTAAAATTCTACCAAGGATTTTAATAAAGAAAGACTTGTGACAACAGCCAAAGCTTTACAGAGACTACAGATCATTGGACTTCTTGTGATTTATTTTTCTTTATTGGGATGAAGTCTTCCTGTCTATTAATTCTGATTTTTATACCAATTTCCTGTCTATGATATTTTTCTCACAGCCTATCTCCAAATTTAAAGATATTTTGCTAACTCCACTAAATTAAAGTCAAATAATCTGTGGCAGACAAGAGGAACACAGAATAAGTTCAATAACAGTATTTGATATTCACATTCATGTGTGGTTTTTTTCCTGGATTTATCTCTCCTGGTGAAATTCAATTTTTAATATCTCCTGAGGTGTTCTTCAGCATGACATGGCACAATATAATAGGACTTACTAGACATAATTAAAATCTCAGAATTCTGAACGCAAATGTCTTGCAGGAAGATTGCCTCCCATTTCTAGAGACTTCTTAAACATCTACAACAGCAAACAGTCTGTTGGCTAGTACAAATTGTGGTGAGAAAGCTATAATCCTAAGCCTGCTATTGCCTCAGACCAGTGCTCATTAGCCTGTCAGCAACTTAGCTGCCTTTGCTAACACAAGATTCTTGCAGCTCATACATACACACACATTTGTGGATATGACAAGTACCATCATGGTCCCTGTGCCTACTCGGCATCCCTTCCCCATTCCTGCCCTTGGTTCCCTGACTCACTGCTGGTCCAGCTTGGTGCCCACTGCAGACACACAGCACTCACACACTCATCCCACAGCTCCCCCAGATCCCAGCAGGGACTGTCCTGATAGCCCAGCTCGGAGCTGAGTCTCCCCTGCTCGTCAGCTGGTGTCAGCCTGAAGATTGCCTGTGGGTGCAACACAGACATACAGACACACAGACACACAGACAAACACAGGCACACAGGCACCCAGACACACAGACACAATCTCTCTCTCTGTCTCTCTCTCTCTGTCCATGCACAGCAAGTTCTGGGGAATGTACAAACACTCCCCACCCCTTCCAGCAGCTGGCGCCTGTGTGTAACCCGTGCTCCAACTCCAGCTGACAGTGCTGCGCTGGCACTGCTCACCCCAGAAGTTGGTTTTCAGGGTACAGACAGTTCCTGCCCCAGTGCTGGGGGTTAAAGACCCCTCTCTCTCCAGCTGCTGGCCCTGAGGCCCCCCTCACCCACTCTGAAGCCAAGAGCCCGGCCAGAGGCACCCACAGCCCCGGCCTGACCCGGCAGCCGCTCCCGGGCCTCACACGCTGCTCCCCCGCAGCCGGCACCGAGTCCTTGCGGCCCTCACTGCCTGGCCTGGGGAATGAGGGGCTGAGGTGAGGAGGATGAGAGCAGGCAGAGCACACTGCGGTGATCAGCTGCACGGCTCCCCCAGAGAAGCCCAGACAAGGATGAGAGCAGGCAGGGCACACTGCGGTGATCAGCTGCACGGCTCCCCCAGAGAAGCCCAGACAAGGATGAGAGCAGGCAGGGCACACTGGTGATCAGAGCAGGGCTCCCCCAGAGAAGCCACTGAGCAGCTGCAGCTCGCAGGCAGCCGGCCCCTTCTGTCCCCTTGTCTGCCCATCCCAGCTCTTTGTCCCTCCCTGCTCCCTCTTCCCTGCGCATCTCCTCCGTGGCTGGCGTAGTCTCACTGACCCACTGCAGCATCCTGGAGCCTCAACTTTACGTCCTTCTCTTTTGCAAATTTCCAGGTTTGCCTACAGATTCTTAAAGCTCATTAGCTGGTGTCACTGACCAGGTTTGTTTCAGCAAAGGTAATTGCCCAGATTTGAGTCTGAGTGTTTCTTTTCCTTTATTTATTGCCACAGCTGAGAAAATAAAGATTCTCACACTCCACATATCCATACAAAAGCATCTAATTTATAAGCTTTTCTGTCTACCTCTGTATTCTGCCCTTTTCCCCTGCATGTCCCTTGATACCTTCACTCTCTAGCTGGTTGTCCAAAACCAGGTTGGGTTGGAAGTGCCTGTAAAGATCACTCAGCTCTTAGCACTTTGCTGTGACAAGGACACTCCACTACAATAAGCTGCTCCAATTTCTATCCAACCTGGTTTTGGATAATTTCAAGAATGAGGCATTCTCTAGGCAACCTGTTTCAGTGCCTCATCACCATTACAGTGTTTTGCTGGTATAAAATTCTCTGCTCCACTTCTTTCCTTACCAGTTAGTGCAACTGAACCGGCTTCTTTTGGGCCATTGTCTTTATTCACAGCATATGATCAGGACTTTAGTCCTGTGAGACAATAATTTGCTCCTTCCTATCATCCCAGTTTTGCAAAGGCCCTTTTTGGAAAATCTTCAAGGAATAAAGATTGCCAGACCTTCTATATACTTTCAGTCTTGTGTAGCAGTTGTCTTCAACAGACTTGTCAAATAAATTCAGGAGTATGTATTCCAGTTATTCATCTGGTTTGCCAGGTGAGGCCATCAGGTAGATTAATTTGTTACTTAGTTCACACAGCTTCCAGATTTCCAGTCTTCCCAGCTATCTGAGCTTTTTTCCACAAATTAAATTATTAAACAAATTCAATCCTGCTGCTTGTCTGTGTTTTCATTCCAGTTCAGGATAGAATAAATTGATATTTGAAAACTTGGTGCTTTTTCCAGAGAATTGAAAAGTCCATTTTCTAGCCTACTCTTGGTCTTGATCTCCTTTGTAGAAACTTGGTAAAGTGCTAACTGCAGTATGCATAGTCACATACTGAGGAATTAATCACATTTTATTGTATGCATTTTTATCACAGACAAAATCTCTCAGCCATCAGAAATCTCTAGGATTTTCTGTGTAATCTCACTGAAAATATGCAACTGAAAAATATTCAGGAAAATATCAGTCCAGGAGAGAAAACTAGCTGTGTATCATTACACCTGGCAGATTAATGGCTGAGGGAAGAATTAGGATTCTAGCTAAGCACCTTAATGAACTGAGCTGAATTAGATGAAAAATACTTAATTGTTAGGCATCATGACATTTCTAATGCAGTCAAATAGTAAGCACAGGAAAATAACCATCCATTCTGTATCCTTTAGTACCTGTCAGAGTAATGACCAGAAATTCATTGCGAGTAGCGGGAATGGTCTTTTTAGCAGAAGAAATTGCTAGGGGCCTCACAGTATACATATTAATATATCTCTTCACAAAAAACTTCAGTATGAATTCAGCGTACTAATAATAATACTATAGCAGCTCTGAGGCAAAGACCACTTCTTTGTTGTGGGTGCCCCGTAACTTGCATAGAATTTGGTTAATTAATGGCCACTCAGTGCATCATTTTCCTTTCTTCAGACTCAACATCCTCTCTTAATATGTAGCTGCAATATTTATACAGTTTTTACTGGGGGATCCCCACTGGACACTTCTGTCAGTAACAGCATTTCTTGTGTGTGTATGGTTGATCATTTCTAAGGGAACTCTGATGAGCTCAAAGGGCACCACTTGCCTTTGACTACCAGATTCTGTGAAACTAGACTGACAGGGATACACAGGTGAAATTAGGATTTGGAAATTGCATCTGGCTACCTACACAGCATTTCTTTATGGTGTCTTGGGACAATATTTAGAGGGCCTCGTGTTACGCCTCTGCCAATCCCTTCTCTGTATACAGATATGCAAGTAGAGGACCTGCCTTCTGCTGTGAGCAAAGGTAAAGATGCAGTTGTTCATTGAGCACAGTTGCCATGTGAACCCGCAGCTTATAATGTGGACTCAAATGACAGAACTTCGGTTTGGGAAATTGCAAGAGCTCTGTATCCAAACACTTCGAATCAACCAAAGCCTTAGAGCAGAAGCAGCTTCCAGACATTCAGGTACTAGTAGAGCCAAACTGCTTCTTTCTAACTCTTAAAGTTCAGTAAATATTTTGTGGAGAATACAGACTTTTGAAATGAATGTCAGCAGAGCCCTTTCTTCAGTACAAGACATTTGTATTTTAAAACACTCTTTTATCTTATTTTGTCTTCTTTAAGCATAATTTATATGTCCAGTGGAATAAAAATGCCTCTTGACCTCTGCATTCTCATTTGTTTCTGTTTATCCCACTGCAGATCTTCGAGTGAATCTGGACAGTTTTCACCAATCAAAAAATGACTTATCCCTTTCCAAAGCTTCTTTCTTTTCTTTCTTTCTTTCTTTCTTTCTTTTCTTTCTTTCTTTCTTTCTTTCTTTCTTTCTTTCTTTCTTTCTTTCTTTCTTTCTTTCTTTCTTTCTTTCTTTCTTTCTTTCTTTCTTTCTTTCTTTCTTTCTTTCTTTCTTTCTTTCTTTCTTTCTTTCTTTCTTTCTTTCTTTCTTTCTTTCTTTCTTTCTTTCTTTCTTTCTTTCTTTCTTTCTTTCTTTCTTTCTTCTTTCTTTCTTTCTTTCTTTCTTCTTCTTTCTTTCTTTCTTTCTTTCTTTCTTTCTTTCTTTCTTTCTTTCTTTCTTTCTTTCTTTCTTTTTCTTTCTTTCTTCTTCTTTCTTTCTTTCTTTCTTTCTTCTTTCTTTCTTTCTTTCTTTCTTTCTTTCTTTCTTTCTTTCTTTCTTTCTTTCTTTCTTTCTTTCTTTTCTTTCTTCTTTCTTTTCTTTCTTTCTCTTTCTTTCTCTTTCTTTCTCTTTCTCTCTTCTCTTTCTCTCTTTCTCTCTTTCTCTCTTTTCTTTCTCTTCTCTCTTTCTCTCTTTTCTCTCTTTCTCTCTCTTCACAGTAGCAAGATGAAAACTGTAGAAAACAGCAACAAAATTCCTGAAAAATTAAAATGCCACTGCTTTTCAAAGTTCCAAATCAAAATCTTATTGAAATAACTGAACGGTTTCACTGAAAAAAATGGTTTAAATTTTTCATAGGGCTTTCAGTCCAGAAGGAGCACTGACAGATAGATGGGAATCTTTATGTGGAACACCACGAACCTGATCCTCTGCATGTCTGACACAATTCAGGTGATCCCCATTCTTGTTCTTTCTCTGTCCATCCCATTTATATGCAGCACTGTCATTATTTCTGTGGGATTTTTTTGTCCAAATCAAGTTTTGGACCTTCCAAATCCATCAGCTTTTTTGCCTCCAGTCACTGACCTGCAGAGTGCTATAATTGTGTATGTATCCTGGGACATCATTATGATTTCCATTATGTAGTTTACAGGCACTAGGCCAATTCAGTCAGCTTTACAATGGATTTTATTAAAATGCATGGATACAGAGAAGTGTATTTAGATTCCCCTAGTCATGCCTACTTGAAGCCATGTGTGGTATCTCTCTGGTTCCGGTGTTTCCAGAACAGATTCTGTCAGTTTATCCAGAACATACTTTCATGTTATATTTTTGCCTTTTTAATAA